>JAUNZM010000040.1:2567500-3167500 GCA_033459285.1 Clamator glandarius
AGGGGTCGTTGGGCACTGGAACAGGCTGCCCAGGGAGGTGGTTGAGTCACATTCCCTGGAGGGGTTTAAGGGACAGGTGGACGAGGTGCTGAGGGCCATGGTTTAGTGTTTGGTAGGAATGGTTGGACTCGATGATCTCATGGGTCTTTTCCAACCTGGTGATTCTATGATTCTGTTATTCTGTGATTCTATTCTATGATTCTAAATGCACTGGCCAAGAGACCACCGGCTGCATCCTGACAGCAGCTGCCTTCAGAGAGCCTGGCCCCAGCACTGGGCGCACACGGCTGGGCTGCGCAGTAGCTGGCTCGGTGTGACGGTGCCAGGCGCGGTGGGGGGCACAGTGGCTGCTGATGCGCAGAAAGAGGGTGGGTACCAGCCCCTGCCCCCAGGAAGCGCTGTGCAGGCACTGAGTATTCTTAGACACATTTTTTCCAGATGGGGTAACCGAGAAACCCAGATTAAGTAGCTGAGATGACAGGCCTGATATGGGAGACCTTGGTGGGTGGGTGAGGGTGAGAGGCCCTGGGGAAGCAAAGATAGCAATGATGTGTGGCAGCTGGGTGAGGGGAGGGAGGCGACATGTGTCCTGGTGGCCTTGCTCGCGTGGCGTGCATGGCACAGCAAGGCATCACGGGGCAGTGCTGCCTGTCACATGCACACCATGGCTGGTAGCGTGATTTGAAGGTCCTGGGGCTAACCTAGCAGAGGGGCTTCTCCCATCCCATCTGCAGGTTGAGCAGGTGTGCTCGCTGCCTCGGCATGCTCAGCCCTTCCCTACCATAACTCTGCTCCAGCAGTGCAGGCTGCCTTCCCACAGCAACCAGCAGAGCTCTGATTCCCAACGCCATTTTGCTCTGTTGCCATGGAAACAACAATGTCAAAAATCCCTCCAGGCTGCCACCACAGCAGTGACGCTCGGGAAGCCATGAAGCGATGCTGAGGTGGGAGCGTCAGCTTCACCGGCTCTAACACATGCCCCATGGTGGGGTGTTAGACCCCCTGTGTCAGGAGAAGCCTCTCTGTGCCGAGATGGCTAAATCCTGCACCACAGGGCTGCTGGGGCCAGTGGGTGCACGGGAGGAGGGTATTCAGGGAAAGTGAGCAGTTGGAGGACCCTCGACTCAGATGCTCCAGGGGCTACTCCCCTGCATCACCACCCTGCAGGCTGAGTGTTGGTAAACAGGAAATCTGCTACTCCGAAGGCGAGGTCTTGCATTATTCATCAGCCAGCAGGCTGGCTCTCCTCCGTCCTCATTGTCATCCAATTCCTCCTCTCTCTGCTGGAGGCTGGTGTGGCTGCCAAGCGCCTGCCAGCCCCAGGCACAGAGACAGCAGCAGGAAGGAAACCGAGGGCTCTGGGATGGGACGAGGTGACCCTGTCCCACAAGTGTCCAGGGCCAGATGGGATGGGGATGCTTGACAGCAGGTTTTTCCACCAGCCACAAGCCCCACCAGTTCAGAAGAATCCAGGCATCCCTGTCACTCTGTGTCCAGCTGCTGTCACAACAATGTGGGGCTTTGTGGCCTGCGGGGTCCCCACACAGAGGCAGCTGGTGCTGGTGCCCATGGGACACCCCAGCCCTGTGGGCCCCAGGATGGAGCTGGTGCACCCCGGCTACCCAGCAGCTCTCTCCAGCACCAGCGGCTGCCAGGGCGAGGCAAGAACTGAGGATTCATGGAGTTGCTGGTTTCAGGGAGGCCAGCTGCGGCCAGCTCCACGGGTGTTCATGTGGGTCCCACTGCAACACCCAGTGTCTGCTGCCCTGAAGTACCCCATGGCAGCAGGCAAGTGCCAGCATGGGACCAGCTGCATTGTCCTTGTGCCTGCAGCAGCTCCTCCAAAAGGGCAAATACCTAAGTGTTTGCTGTCTAAATCCTTTGGATCTGTAGGAAATTTTAGCTGGTGACCCAGCCCTGGGGACTGAGGGGCAGGAAGAGGAGGAGGCTGCATCCACCTGACAGCATGTGTGGAGTGGCCATGGAAGAAACACAGGCTTCAGCTGGGCTGCAGAACCAGCACCCAACTGGGCTCTTGCTTACCATGGGCTTTTCATACAAAGAGGCTGGGGGGAATTAAAACAAATCACCTAAAGGTGTGAATCCCTGCCTGCAAATGTGCTAAATGCCAAGCGGATATGCTCGTTTGGGAGCAAAGTGGCTTTAACTAGTTGTGTCTTAATCTGCCTGGGTTTAGACTTGGCATGCGATCACGCTGAGGGCTGGGCTGTCCCAGGGCCTCGAGGACAGCAGGATGGGTGAATCAGATGGCAATGGTTGAGCAAGCAAGGGTGGCACAGCTTCTCTGAGGCCAGCATGCCCGGTCCCAGGCATAGGAGCCTGTGAGACCCGCTGCCAGGTGGTTCACTTGGTGCATGTGGTGGCACACAAGGGACATCCCTGACCTTACTGTGCTGCATTCCTGGACAGTTGCATTAATGCCCAGACCGAGGACACATCTGCCACTGCATGGAGACCAGGAGGAGCAGGCTGGGGACCACTATCAGCAAATGATGCATTATACACCAAAAATTTGGGGCTCCATCTCTATCCAATGGCTGAACCAGGGCTTCCCTGGCAGTGAGTGCCAAAGGTGCCTTTCAGCACCCAGGAGATATTTCCAGGCAGAGCGATCACTCCACATCACATTGCTGGGTGGAGCAGGAGCCACATCCCTATAGCATCTGCTTTCATGGGCAGGACTGAGACCAAAGCAAACCTAGATCTTAAAGCTGATGCCAACATGCCTGGCTGTCCCCTGGGCAGCAACAGCTGGCTCTGGGCCCAAGGGGGGCTGTGAGATGTGATGGGTTTGTTCTGCAGACCCTACTGGGCTGGCCCAGGGAACGTCTCCAGCAGGAGCCTTCGAGGGGTGATGCTGTTTGGGGATCTCATCCTAGGGCAGGTCAACCAGAGAGCTTTGCAAGAGATTGAGGGAAAGCAAGGAATAATTAGGGAATAACTTTCCCCAGGCTGCCTCACCTCTGGCTCACCTCTACCCCTCCCTGTGCTGACTTCCCTCCCTCTCTCCCTCCTCTCAGATGCAAATACCACAAACACTCACTCTGGAAAGCCTTCCTCTACTCAACTCTGCTTTTGCATCTCACATTTTCTGGCTCCTATTCAAGGGGAGTATCCAATAAAAAAAGTTAAGGAACAAAACCCTACTGCTGGCTGGGTTAGCCCAGAGAAGGGTCATCTATGTGTGGCCCTGCACGATAAGTCTGCCGGCTTATTGTGTGTGCTGGGCTGTGGCAAGTGAGAGCCATGGACCACCGGCTGCCCCAGCCCTGCCCGTGTTCTGCCTCAGCCCCTGCCATTTGGCAGGAGCTTCATCACAAAACCAGCCACAGCCTGGGAGTGCTTCCCAGTAGGTGCTCAGGGATACAGCAGATAATCCATTCACAAAACCGGGCAAAATTTTCTTTTTTTTTCCCAGCTTTTCTTTTTTCTGCATGGCCCTCTTGGATGTGCCACACCTGCCAGTCCAGATCCAGACACCCCATATCCCTGTGGCCACCCGAGGCCAGGCTGTGTGGGGAAACTTGTTGAATGGCCGGGCCCAGAGAATGGTGGGAAATGGAGTTAACTCCAGCTGGAGGCCAGTGACCAGTGGGGTTCCCCAGGGCTCAGTGATGGGTCCAGTCCTGTTCAATATCTTTATCAACGACCTGGATGAAGTCATTGAGTGCACCCTTAGCAAGTTTGCAGACAACACTAAGCTAGGTGGAAGTGTCGATCTTCTGGGGGGTAGGGAGACTCTGCAAAGGGATCTGAACAGGCTGGACTGCTGGGCAGAGTCCAACGGCATGAGGTTTAACAAGGCCAAATGCCGGGTCCTGTACTTGGGGCACAACAACCCTAAGCAGAGGTACAAACTAGGAGAAACCTGGCTGGAAAGCTGCCTGGAGGAGAAGGACTTGGGGGTGTTGGTCGACAGCCGACTCAACATGAGCCAGCAGTGTGCCCAGGTGGCCAAAACGGCCAACGGCATCTTGGCTTGTATCAGAAACGGTGTGACCAGCAGGTCCCGGGAGGTTATTGTCCCTCTGTACTCGGCACTGGTAAGACTGCTTCTTGAATCCTGTGTTCAGTTCTGGGCCCCTCACCACAAGAGGGATGTTGTGGCTCTGGAGCGAGTCCAGAGAAGAGCAACGAAGCTGGTGAAGGGGCTGGAGAACAAATCTTATGAGGAGCGACTGAGAGAGCTGGGGCTGTTTAGCCTGTAGAAGAGGAGGCTGAGGGGAGACCTTATTACTCTCTACAAATACCTGAAGGGAGGTTGTGGAGAGGAGGGTGCTGGCCTCTTCTCCCAAGTGACAGGTTACAGGACAAGAGGGAACGGCCTCAAGCTCTGCCAAGGGAGGTTCAGGCTTGACATAAGGAAAAAATTCTTCACTGAAAGGGTCATTAGGCAATGGAACAGGCTGCCAAGGGAGGTGGTTGACTCGCCTTCCCTGGAGGTGTTTAAGGTGCGGGTGGATAAGGTACTGAGGGGCATGGTTTAGAGACTGGTGGGAATGGTTGGACTTGATGATCCGGTGCGTCTCTTCCAACCTGGTGATCCTATGAAACCTGCTCCCCAGCATGGGAGCCCCCAGGCTCTCTGGGACGGGTACCCAGCCTTGCTACCAAAGTGCAGCTGCGGGAGAAGCACCCAGCTCAGAAAGGGGAGCCTAGGGGCTTAGGGAACAAGAGATGGGAAGATGAAAGATAAGAGAAAGAGCATGCTGAGGGGCTGGCAGGAGCTGGCTCTTGTCAGGCAGCACATGCCACTGGCGAGGGCTCAGCATGTCACCACCTGGCCCCAACACCCACTATCTGGAGCTCAAACTATCCACTTGTTTCTTCTCTCCTTTAAAAGGCATCCCAGCCCCTGCTGTTATCGGGCAGGGTAGACAGCATCGTCATGCCTGTGATAAACAGGTTTACGGACATCCCACTTGTCCTTGCAAGCAGGAATGGATGTCCCCATCACCCCTGTGTTCCCTTCCCAAGAAGCTGTAACTACCAGCCCACCCAGAGCCGGTGAGCAACCCAGCAGGCTGCATACAGATACAGAGCATGCAGATACTTGACATGGAGCACATGAACCTCCACCTAGTACGTGTGACACCTATGTGAGGTGGGATGCAGGCTCCTGAAAAGCAGTGGTCTAACCCCAAAAAGTCAGCAAACCAGCTGGAAAGACCAAGCATGGCTCTTGAATTCCCAGCAGAGCCTAGCAGCACAGCCAGCCCCGGCTGCAGCAGGGAGGCCCAGGGGAGGGCAGCGGTGCAAAGGGGCAGCTGGCATCAGCTGCCCTCCACTGGCTTTTCCAGGTAAAGGAAAGGCTGTTCCTGCAGGTAGGCTATGTTTGGAGCTGGGCTTTGGTGGCAAGATTCAGCTCCTGGCCACGTGAGGCACCACTAGGTGGTTTGTCTTTGATCTTTCCCCATCCCATGGCCCCTCCTAGACATCTTGCAGCCAGAGGTCAGGCCAGCCATGGTGCAACATGGTTTTACATGGTGGCAGGATGAGCATTTGTGGTGGCTGTCTCGTTTTCTTTGTGTTCCACATGCACACCACCACCTCCAAGACGAAGACCTCTGTGTGAGCCCCTGGGATTGGGTCAAGGCTGGACACATACAACCCAGCACCTCGCGGTTGCTACAGCATCCATCGTTTTCTCCTTTGGCAGCACAGGCTGGGGAAGACCCACCCTGAGGACGTATTTGCCCTTGGCCCCACCAGATACCATATACATCTTTCCAGGAAGCAGGGAAATGAGCATGCAAACATGCCACGTCCAGCTTTGCATCCACACGCTCTGCTCACACATGTCCTGCACAGGGGCAGCCAAGATGCAGGCAGTCGGGGAACAAACCCACTCCTGCTGGAACCACTCAGATGGAAAATCTCCGAACAAGCAGGCCCTGGCTGAAACCCTCTGGCAAGGACCTGTAAATCTGCTTGCTGTGGTGCTGCCAGCACCCCACGGATCCCTGCATCCAGGTGGAGAGTCCGCTTGCAGGCAGGAGGGAAGGAAGCTGTCTGCAGAACAACGCTGAATTTACATTCAGGAATGTGGTGAATGAACTCACAGAGCCCAGGGCGGGAATCAAGTGTGCTTCAGTGCTGACCATACCTGGCTTTCTTCCAGGCAGAAGAGATGAGGACAAGCCCCTGGCCCCACAGCCCCTTCTGAATTTACTGTGTGCATTTTCTTGCGATGGCTTCCTCCTCCCAAGAGCTTGCACAGATGAAATGTGATCATCAGAGTCTTTCACCAAGTTTCACACCTGGTCAAGCAGGGCAAAACCCTTCTGGGCAGCCCTTGGAAAGGGGTGGGGATGCAGGGTACACGCCAGCCTCCTTCCTCAGGTCTGGCAGCAAAGACCACGTATGTTCCAGACAGGTTCACATCCTGCAGATGGAGATCAAGACAGATCCAATCACTGCTGACCCTCATAGAAGGATCTTGAGTAAAAATCACGTTTACAGGGAGAAATATCCCAAATAAATGGAGCTATTGCAAGCTGGCTAGAGAGGTCTGCTGTGCCCTGGCTTGCCTTTCTGCACTGGTCTCTCACTTCCCTCTAAGACTGCTGCCAATGCTTATTTTAAGTTAAAGGTGTTTTCAAGCTTGTGCTCTCTTGATGGATCAAGAAAATCAGAAGAGACACAGGGTCAACTTTCTATAACTGTATCAATCTCCCTCCTCCTCCCACCAGTCAAAATCTGCTGGGTTTTATTGTTGGTCTCCTCTTAAATCCCTCAGGCTTGCACACCTTCCATGCCACTGCCTGGCATGCCAGCACAGCTGTGCCCATGCCACCATCTGAGCAGGTTCACTGCCCTCTTCTCCTCCTGCCCCGGCAGTGGAAAACGGCTCCAACCGTGATGCAAGCTGACCATCCAAAATAGCCTGTCTGCTGCCCAAGGTCTGGCTTGTGTAACACTCACACCAAGAGCCAGAGCCTGCAGCAGAGCTGGCACCAGCTCCAAATTTCCATTTCAAAAAAATTTCAGCGTGTATTTTGCTTTCCAACTCTATAGTAGCTTCCCAGGGGCAGCCCACCTCCCCCAGCAGGAATGTGAGTTTCAGAACTGTTAGTTTCGGTCACGCTTTGCTTTCTTCCAGACTATTTCAACAGTGCTGCTGCAGACAGCACTGCCTTCATGTGACAGCACCCAAAGCAGGGATCACAGGGAGCTGCTGCCGATAAGCTGCTAAAATGCAAAACTCAAAGTGAAAAAAAAAAGTAAATGCCTCCCCTCAAAAGAATTACAAAGTTTAAAAAAAAAAGCAGCACAACTGTAACAAAACCAGGAATGTATGGATGCCTGTTTTGTTTTGTTTCAAAAGATTTTCCTGTCCAGCTCCCTGCTACTTTTAAGCCTGTAAAACTAGAAACATGGTAGCGAATCTGGAGGCCAGTGTGCTCCATCCACTTCAGTGTAAAGCACAGCCTTCTCCAGGGGACCAGAGCTGAGCCTGCGATGCACCTGCTTCCAGGCCTGCAAGGCACAAGAGCAAGAGAAGGATGGGGATGCTGGGGACACCGGACTAAAGGAAAATATCCACACACAGGTGGCAAGACTTACTATGGACTGGAGATGTATGTGGTAGAAATGAGCAGCTCTGGGCAGGTAAGTCAGCCCATCTCTCACTGCAACTCCCATCAGAATTTGTACCCTGCAGTCTCAGGGGCTCTTAAGGTAGAAGCAGCAGCTGGAAGGGACACTGAAAATGGGATACTGCCCCAGCTGTGTGAACCTTTCATTGTTTTATAAGGTTCAGCAGCAGGAGAGGGAATAAATAACAGCAATCCCTGCAGCAACACATCAGTGCATGAATATGAATACAGCAGAGAGGTTAGTATAGGAGAGGTTTAGCGACAGCAGCTGACTTAAAAGAGACAGCTCTGGCTTAGACAGATGAGTGGTGGGACCCACCATTCTCTCTGCACTTCCCAAGAGTTGGTTATTTGTCTTTGGCTGTCAAAGGTATCTTCCAAGCTCTTGTCCCAGGCGGGTACAAACATAAGCCAGGGAAACACAAGGGAGTGGTCTGCTACTGCACTCCAAAAACTGTCATCAATATTAAAGGACGTGCAAGGGATCCTTCAAAGTCAGGGCAGCACAGGATTTTCTCTCTACTTGCCTGGACTCATTCGCAGAGTAATCCCTGGAGCTGCTCCAAGAAAGCTTTTAAGTTGCTGGAAACTGCAGGGCTGGCACCCCCCCGTGGTTATTCTGAGCTTGTTGGGCAGCCGAAACAGCTTCTCTTAAGTCACATCAGCATCTCCCCCAGCAGCAGGGATCTTGGAGCTACCCCAGCACGGCGTCAGAACTATACTCTCTGCTGCAGCTGAGGCATCAGCTCTAAATCCCACCATAGAGGGGCCAAAGCCAATTCAGACACAGCATTTTCAAAGTGGTGTCTTCAAGTTTCATTTTGTAACAGGAAGGAACGAACCCCTATGAGATCCTTCCCTCAGGGAAAAATCATCTGACACCACCTTCCTGCAGTCGGCAGCATTTCTCAGGTACACAGGGTTAATCCTACAGTTGACGGAAGAAAATAAAATTGCCAAGGGTCTTTGGTGCAGTCCTGCACTGTTGCAGGCAGCCTAGAACCTCTCTTTGTAAGCTTTGTCTCTTTCATACACAGCACATCCTTCAGGATGGCTGTCCCCTCCTGCTTGCAACTCATGGCTAGGAAAATGTGACTAGCACTACAGGATACACGTAGAATATCTGCTAAGTTGCACAGCCCTGGAGCAAACCTGACCATTGCCAAATGCTGAGTCCATTTTGCTTATCCCAGTAAGGAGCAAAAGCAGAAATGAAGAGGTGGTTCAATTGCTGACCACCAGGGATTTCACTCTGCCACATGCCAGTCACACCACGAATCAGCAAGTCGCATGAGCCACCACGAACAAAAGGCTCATTCAGAGCTGCTGTGTGCTGCATCTGCTGCTGGGTTTAAAAGGAGGAGGGAGGGAGTCACAGTCTGAAGTGCTCAAAAAGTTTAAACTGCATACAAGGGGAATCAAACTAAAAATGACTCTTGCCCTGTACAACATAAGGGCGCTTGCAGCACTGCAGTTATGCAAACACTTGAGAACAGAAGACAGCGGTGGGGTGGGAAGGAAGGCAGCAGTGGTGTGCGTGCGTGCCAGCCAGAGGGCACACAGAGCAAGGGTCCGGGCAGATGTTTCAGAAGAGACAAAAAGCAGATGTTTCACAAAAGCTCACTTTTCAGGTTTATTAAGTAAAGTTAACTGAACTGTTTTCATGTTGTGGGGATTCCTTTCCGTCTAACCCGGTTGGTTAGCAGAGTTGCACAGAATCACGGTTGGACTGCGATAACCCAAATACAACTTTGGCTCATCTCACCGCTGACACATACGGAATGACTCGGGGGTTATTACATGCTGTGTCTGCTCGCGGCAGGTACATGTACAGATCAGCACAAGTTGCAAATGATAGTTTACAACCTTTCAGAACAGGGCAGGGCATTCAACAAATGCACTGCAATGAGAAGACACATGAGAAAGAAATTATACAGACTTGCAAATACATAAGAAGTTCAAGAGATGCAAGAAACCTCAAACACAAGAAATGTCAAGGGGGGAATTAAACACTTAACTTCAGACACAATGTGTTCAAATGAAAAGCCAGCTGTAATTTAAATTCCCTTCAAAATGGGAAACATACCATAATGCAATTAAGGAGAAACCAGGTCTCATCCTGGGAGAGATGTGTCCAAAAACACTGATGCACAAACAGGTTCAGAGTTCTAAGCAAAATGTCCCTGGGCATTGGTGTACTTGACTCTTGGAGCCAGAGCAAAGCAATTCATTACACTTGCTGGACTGCTGGGCCTACTGCTGGGTCTTGGTGGCATAACAGCACATAGGATTCCAGATGCCAGTGAGAAGGCAGAATGCAAACTGCTGGTTACTGGGAAAAACGCCACGGGCCAGAGCTCCCAGGGATTGACTAGAGTAAGGACACCTAATTCTGATAGCCCGGCCTCCACTGCCCACAACGTTAGTGTAATGTTCTGCAAGGTTCTTCAGTTCTTAGCTCACTCCTTTCTCAGCCTGAGTTGTTTCTGTCTTGTGCATGAGCACAACTGGCTGTGCAAAATGATCCAAAAAAAGTAAGGGACAGGAACAAAGAAAACTGGCTGAACCTGGGGCTGGGCTTTGAGCTCATATTTCCAAATATCAGTTAAAGGTTGGAAATTTATCTACAAAAGAGAGAATATAAATGAAATAAAAAATGGCACCATCCACGAAATAAAAAAAAAAAAAAAAAAAAGAAAAATCTTACAACACAGTCTCATAAAAACGGCTTTGCAATGAGAGCTCAGTCACAAAATGAAGGGTTCTAACTCTCTGTACATCAGAAGAGGAAACAAAGCTAAAAAGTACTAGTCCACAGTCTCTTAATAACTTAAACTGACTTTCCTTCCCCCATCTATAAAACGGGTAGGAGCAAAGGAGAGAAAGGCTACCAAAAATTAAAAAAAAAAATCAAAACCCAAACAAATAAAAAACAAGAAAAGGGAAAAAAAGATAGGAGAGAGAAGGAGAGAGTGCGCGAGAGAGAGCAGTCTGTGGTCAGAGGCTCAGAGCAGGCTGAGTTCCTTTTAAAGGTTTAAAAGATGCCAAAGGGTTTCTCAGAAGTCCCCTCTCTTCAGCTGTCAGTTCAATGCTGTAGCCAAAGAAACTCAGGTATATATGCTGGAGGAGAGATCCAGGGAGATCCACCGTCATCCAGAAAGCTGCTTAGCATGTGTTAATCCTCAATGATTATGGGTTCGTCATTCATAGGCTGGCGTAGCTGCACTGCCTGGATGGGCCGGAGGATAATAGGCTTGTAAGGGCGTCTGGCGGCTCGCTTGGCTTCAGAGGAGGAAAGTAGCTTGCGGATTTTCCTGCAGACAGTAAGGAAGAAATGAACTGATTACAGAGACCAGACACTAAGGCACTGTCAGATTCTTGATTTCTCCAAGTGAAATCACGCCTGCGCAGGCAGAGGCTGCTCGCCAACGGGATGGGCTGATGCTGTTTATTTCAGCAATGTCTTCCCCAGGGAACTTTTGCTTTCCAATTTATAAACCCACCAATAAAGGGGAAATTGCATTCTCTGTTCCAGAATCCTTCCCCTGCAGAGCAGAGGGCATCCTGGTCCAGCTGAATTCAACCAGGACCTGGTGCTGTCAACAGAACACGTGAAACAGTTATAACACAGATTTATTTTGATGCACCCAGACATACTGTTTGGACATGATGCAGGCGACTTGGTGGCAGTTTACCAATCTATATTACAATCAAACCTCTTCTGGCAGTGCTGGTCACTTTGCCCCCGTTCATCTCTCTCACAGAGCGCTCCGAGATTCCCTGGCCCCAGGGAGAGGCAATCAGCTGCCTCTTCACAAGAAATCCATCACAGCACAAACCACCAACACTGGGTTTACCATAGAGCTACACGTCAAGGCTGAGCTGCCACAAAAGGAGCTCCCTGACAACCACCAATCCGTGATCCAGTACTGGAGCCTTTCCCCTGCCCTGGGAATAACAACAGTGTGTCTCCTCCTATCTTCCCCATACTGCCTGCCCCCTAACCTAGAAATGTGTAGTATTCATGCTTTGCATTTGTTAAAAGCTCCCCTATATGTTAAAAGAAGAGTAACAAGTTTTATCAGTTGCAAGAAGCAGTTTTTCTTACAGGGAGAAAGGAAAAGAGAAAGAAGGGAGAGGTGGCACACCAAAGTTTTAAAATTGGCAAAATAAGGTAGAAAGAGACAATAAAGAATGACCTCCCAAAAACCAACAACACTTAAAATTGTGGCATGTAATGAAAATGAGGTATTTGTCTTCAAAACATGTTGCAGTGGTCAAAGGCATATAGAGATTAGAAAAGAAAATGGTAAACACTCACAGGAGTAGCACACCAGTACCCACTACACCAAGCTGTTGGCTCAGGAACCAGAACAACACAGCAGGCCTGACAAGGAAGCACTGCCCACTGTGACAGGCTCCTGCCCTAACGATTTTTAACCTAGCATGAGAGATTCAATGCTGCAGTAGGGCAAGGGTAGCCTCATGGCTTCACAATCCACAACTCAACAGTCTAGCCCCTGAAGATAACTTTTGTGGTTTTGGTTACTCAGCACTGTTGGGGCCAAACTTTTCATTAAAAAAAGAGTCAAAAATATCTCCACACATTCATAGAAGCCCTGTTTTAAGAAATGGAAGAGACAGAGTCTGACTGAGCTGAGGGCTATCACTGTGCTATGCTTACTGTACTTGAGACATGCTGGTTGCTAAACAAACTGGCCAACACACTTCCCTCCGCTAAAATTTATTTCCAGCACTGGCAAATCAACAGCTTCAGCCAATTTTGAATTCACTCAGGTGAGATTTGTCTGTCTCTTCACTTGCTTTTTTTGCCCACTGAGCAGAACAAGCCTGCTGCATAGAGTACACAAGCACAGAGACAGGTAATATGTTCACTCAGTGTCCTCATTTATCCAGTGTCTTTTAAAGGGCACAAGGTGGGGAGAGGAAAGAACAGGGTGAAAAAGAGTTGCGGGGAAAAAAAAATCTTAATGTGATGATTTTCCCAAGACTCACTCAATTGAAGTTGAGCAGAGCTTCTTACAGTATGCTCAGCGTGTATGCTCAGTTACACACGCTGTCATCAGGAACGCATCTTGGGGCAGTTCTAGATTCTGATCAGGTCACACACTGCCTCTGCTCGCATAAATTATAAATACCACATTCCTTACTGTAGGGCTTGAATTCAGAAACTTATCCATTTCAATCAACCAACTTTTCAAACTGCCCCCTAAAAGCCATCCAGTTTTCTAGCACTGTTCTCAACACTACACTGCCACACAAAAGGGGGAGGAGAGGGACTGTAAGACTTTAGGAAAACCTGCTTCTGTGGCTGAAAACACAGCCTGACCCTCAGCTGGATGACAATCTGCAGATATTGCTGCTAGACTGATTGCTACACAGCCAACACAAAGCACAAATTGTTTCAGAACTCACAAAAAAGTCTTACATTCTCAACACTGTAATGCAGCAGATGGTTCAGGAGGAAGTTAGAAGTGAAATGCCCAACAGAAAACCTGTGCCGCTTACAATGCTACATCACTCAGGCTTCCCTGCTTTTCAGCAGGCTGCCAAGCATCTCTCTTCAGCGCTCATCGGTCAGCTAAGCAGCAATGCTGTCACACAAAGAAGCCTGCTCTTTCTTCTTTGTAAAGAGGAAGAGATACGGTCTCATCAAGCTGATGTCTATCACTGTGCTACGATCTCTGCATTAGAGATGTGCTGGTAGCTGTGGGATCGATCCCTCCTGGCTCAGTCATTGGTTCTGTACGAGCAAACAGTTCTGAGCCTATACACTAAGTTGTTCTCATGACCAACAACATCACACTCAATGAATATTCTTATTGTTCTCTGCGGGTCAAAGGATTGGATCTTGTAGCAGTACTGAGACATTGCTCCAGGGATCTGCAGTAGTTCTGGGCGCTGGACAATAAAGATACTGAGTGTTTTGTAGATGCAGGATTATGAAATAAGCCTCGAGCATCTAAGGCCTGAATTGGAGCCTGCATTTGCCCATGAATCTGCCAGAGCTGAAGGTCTGTAACAGGACCCCAGTACCTCTTTACCACATCTCTTGAAAACTAAACACTTCTCTCACTTTAGATTAAATTATATAAGGGATCCCACAGCTTACTTTCACAGCATCTCGCAGGAAGGTAAAAGGAGAAGGGAATAACAAGGAAAAGACTGGCTTATGCCAGTGTGAAATACACACTCGCAGTAAAGGTGTCCATAGGAACAAGTTTGACAAGGAAATTAATTTCATGTTTCTTCTGAGTTCTAACTGGGAGGTTTCCTGCACTGGAATCTGATGATTCAATAGATCAGTGGTTAGCAGTGTGAATGTTACCAGTCCCAGCTTGCCTATGAAGCCCAGCTTTGGTACTGGGCCCACAGAATAGTCACCTGACATGCTTCACAGGCTGAGGAGTCTGGGAATGTCAGGACTCTTGACCACGTACTTCTTGCTGAACAAACGAATACTCAGAAAAGCACTGACTTTAGTAGTACCAGAAGCAACAAAGTATTTAGAACTCCTGGCCTCCTTGGTCATTTGTAAAGACTCAGACATCCAGTAATTCCCATGTCCATCTCTGCTAGGTACTGCAGGGAAGGACAGGTGCTCGTTTGCACTAATACTGAAAGTGTTGATAACAAGGCTTCAGACACAGACAAAAGCCAAGGAACACCTCTGCTAGCAGAGAGGGCTTAAAAACAGGGCTGTGGCTTTCCCCTGACCTTCTTCAAGTTACCCAGGAAAGAGGCACTACATTGTTGAGAGGAAACCGTATGTCTCTACCTTCCTGACGTCACTCAGGAGTGATCCTCCCTTCCTAGGAACACAACGCTAAGAACACAGACAGAAAAGCTCTGCCTTAGTTATCAGGCCACACAGCTTCTATCACTCTGTCAGCAGCCTGTTTTAAGTGAAACTCAGGCAAAGAAAATGTCTTTTACTATTTTTATGCCATGGGCAGACTAATAAGAAAGACTACCAGAAGCAGTACAACCAAAGAAGGAACATGGGTACTACAGGTACCTCACTGCTACTGGTACTAAATATAAACCACCAAAGAAAAGAGGCAACTTAGGCCCTGGAAACCTTGTGTGTCAATTGCAGGTTTCAATATTCAGACACATGAGGAGATGCTCTGAGAGGCAACACAAAAGACTTCAGCATGCAAGAGGGCATGCAGAGTGCTCTGTATACAAGGTTCTGTTCCTCTGCATTACCCATGTGCCACTGCAGTGCTGCCTCCAAAGGCATTTACAGGTCTGAACCAGGTGAACTCCCCACTTCAGTCCTCCTCCTGTTACTGCCGATCTCTTACAAGAACTGCTCTGGAAGAAGAATCATCTGCTTTCTCTGGAATACAAGTGCATGATTAGGCACATCAGACACGACGAGGTATATCACAGCTTTTAGCCATCTGGAACACCAGCAGTGGTGCCTGCATTCAGTTTGCAGCAACAGTTTCGCTGAAGAGATCCTTGCCTAACCACAAAATTGGCTGCAGCACCCACAAGGAACACAAACCAAAGGGCTCCCCCTTAAATCCTTTGAAAATACCAAGTTTCCTACCTGGTTTCTTCAGTGGCCATGTAAAAAACATCGTCTGGTGCATCAATCCAGTTCATCCTCCTCCTTTTCACTGGAGGCATGGATCCACCACGAATTAATCGGACTTTTGTTGGGTATGATTTCCCATTGAGCAGCAAGTTTCGGCTTGGTCCCTAACGTGATACATAAAAAAGTAAAATTATCAACTGCAACACACCCTTGGTAGCACGTGATAAACATTCAAAGGGAGAGAGAACTAAAGTTTTCATAACAGTTGTTCTTAGTTTCTGGTAAACATATCTGCTCTGGCCCATGGCTGAACACAGAATTCATGTAAAATCAACTGCCCACAAGCAGAAGTCAGACACCTTCAATATACAAAAGGAGAGCAGCACTCCAGTGACAGGACAGATAACAAACGGAAGGCACTAACAATAATCCGTTGCTTGTGTCTGAAAGATGACACCAAGATTGAAAGATTAAGCATAAGACTTAGATTTCAGCTACTGCCATAAATCTAGAGCAACTCTACTGATTTCAGGGAAGGAAATGGGAAGGGAATCTAGCTACAGAGCAAATAAAATACAAAAACTAACATTTCCAGTTATACTGAGCTTCCAAACTTACCCATATCCTTCTCGTTCTGGGAAGGTTAATGTTCAATGATGTATTTAATAAGTAGTGGAAAACAAATCTAGAACTACAAAGCTTAGCAGCTTTCATCATAAAACCCTTTTAGCATTTAACACCACCGATTTCCCATATACAACACATTTGCTCTGTGAATCAACACAGGTGTAAGTTTCTAGACCTGCAGCAGCCCCCTTTTCACTCAACTGGGAAAACATGAGCCGTTATTAAGAGAGGTGCAGATGCAAAGGAGCAAAGGATTAAGCTTCTCAAGTGCAGCTGTCCTGTATCATTTGAAGTTCAGTTCTGCTGCCTCTCTTCCTACTGATTAACACATTGAGAAATTCCACTGCAGCCAGTACCCCTGGACGAGTAAGGAAAGATGGAAACTAAGGGCCCAGAAAATCTCCTATGAATAAATTAGAGCTGGTCAGCAAACACCCCAGCAGAAATTTAGTTCTGGTATTTCCCAGGCCATCCTCCAAGGTCAGACCACCTCCCCAGAAGCACCCAGGCTTTCCCTTTTGCCCACAAAAGGGGAAACTGTGTGTGTACATGAGGGACATCTGGCCTGGGAGATCCACCTCAAAAGGAAAGGTGGGGACATGAGGTACTCAAGTCCTTTAGAGTCAGGTTATGGCAAAAGCTCAACCAAATTTTAACACTTTGACTTAGAAAGGGAAGACTTAAGTCTGTCAGCCAAGAATAAAACTCAACAAAGCCCTGCATCTATCTCATTTTTATCTGAGGAGATATCACCCTAACACACCTGAAGAATCTTAGGTCATCACGGGTTTCTCCCACTGCACTGAGCTGGTTTATACAGCAGACACAAACAAGTAGCCAGTCTCCTCAGTGACAAAAAAATGAAGCTGTATTCAAGGAGGGATACAATTTACTGCTTCATATTAAATGCTCAAGTAACAAACCAAGTGAATGCTTCATTATTACAAGCAGACTACCATGGTTAAGGTATCACCTACCCTCATGACTCTGCATGCCATCCGAGAGTGTTATTAGATTTAACAGTGCTCATAGTCACCATTCAGTGACTATCAGTCATACCCGCTGCCGACTGATCCATTTCAGAGCGACTCAGCTGACACTAAGATAGCATGGCAGCCCACCTCAAGAGGCAAGCTCCACTATCAACACCAGAAGACCGTATTTGGGGAAAAGAAATTTATTCTCGGAGTTCTCTTCCATGAGTTTCCCATAAGACATGCATAAGGGGGAAAACTGATGCACAGCCCTAGCACTGGTCCCTTTACACCGAGGTGAATTTCATGAGAAAGCACTTTGCCCGAGACGCATCAGACTGGCTATTTGCTTCTGTCCTTTGATAAAACTCAGCATAATGGGTGAAAGGCTAGGAATCATTTTTACCCACCCACTGAAAAAGAACATAAACCCCAAGCATTCTCAGCAGACAACTTGCGGACCAACTTCATAAAAATAATAAAAAATTGTTTTCCAAACAAACCCTGCCATCATTTAAACCTTCCTCCTTCAGTGAAACACATCCCACCTCGAAACACATCTCAGATCTTTGCTGTGAACAGCCACTCAGTTTCTGTATGAGCAGAAACAAACTGTTCCATTCAAAAAAGAATCTCATTTATATATCAATGCATTTGAGGTTTAAATTGTACTCAACCACTTCAACGTTTCATATTCCCCAAAGCAATTATGATTTTTTTAAATTTTCAATTAATTTGGAAGTATGACCAGCTGCAAACAGCAAAGACTGAAGCAAAACACTGAGGTTTAATGGAGTGTTCTACCTAGCATGGGTTAATAATTCTTTTCCCTGTTTTGGTTAAACGAACATTCTCTTACCATTTGTCTGGTTTGTCCGTGGTTAGGCAGACCTAACAAACAGGAAAGAGAATAGAGCTGGTAAGACCATTGCTTTTCCAAGACAGAAAAAAGTACAAAATCAAAACACACGCAGCTATGATTGCAACTGTGTTGTTTTGCTAAAACAGGAGTTGTCTACCAAACTAACTTCTCCCCTCCTTCAAATGTAACTGAGAAAAGAGCTTCCTCAAGAGCATGGTTTGAAAAGAAGAGCACCCAGGCTAAAACCACGTTCCATTTGCTCAGTCTTTTCTCTATTTACTCATGCCTTTCTTCAAACTACCATCAAAAGTCCACCTCCTCGTTCAGATCTGAGGTTCTTCTCAGATCTTGGGAAAAATACGGTGTTTTGTTTAAGTTTTGGAGGAATTTACTGACACCAACAAGGAGAAAGCAGAAGGTATAAGACACTGTCAAGACAGCAACAAAGAGTCTTTCCTATCATCCTTGGATGCCCAGGGAACTCTTCAGCTCAGAGATTAGCTACAAGTTGTTACCAAACAGATCACATCTGCTGAACCTACCACAAGTACTTCCACAGGTGTAGCTCCATCTGTCATAGAGCACCACAACTCCAGCTATCACACAAAGCCCTTCCTCAGGAACACAAACACCGCAAATCACAGGGTACAATGGTGTGATTTCACTAGCTTATTTGGTATGCTATCCACTATCTTATCACATTGCCATGGCTTACTAACTGAACAGTATGTACAAGAGATTCTGCAGGATACACAAGGGTTGTAGGATAGAAGGGAATCATGTGTTGCTATAAGACAGCAACGTATGGCATGGAATGGACTGGGAGAAAACTGTTTTGTTAGCACTGTTTAGTTTTCTAAGATGCATGTTCCCAGAAGACACTATTCATTAACATCAACGCACCAAACCATCCTTCTCAGCCCCTTCTGGCTGAGAGACAAAACATCGGTACAGGAAATCCAACAGATCCTGCAAGACAGGCACTAGAAAATGTTGTTGCTGGCTGCAGAGGTTAACAGTATGAATTCTGCTTTCATATTTACAGCAAGCTTCTCAGGTTCCCAGCTTGGCTTCTGAAACTTCCCGTCGCTAGCAAGTTAATCTGTGATGAAACAGCAAAGCTTTTTGAAGAATCCAGCGAAAATGAACTTTTACAGCTCATGGTCTGTACTGGAACCGATTCCTTAGGACTGCCCTTAGTAAAACCAAACACAATATACTAAGAGCAAGTGTGCCAAGAAACACACGGCACAGCAACATATCGGGAGGGAGCAAGGCGGAATGGGGGACATTTCTGAGCATTACCACAACACCACATTCAAATCAACAGTTTACACCAAGAGTATTTTCCATTCTGTGCGGACGTATGCTTGTCAGCAACTTCAAACATGAAGACATGCTGTTTCAGGTTTTGCAGCATTTTTGTGTTTAAGTATCCACAGAGATGAAGAGATAGTTGCCAGAAAGATTTCCACCGACTCTGCAGAACATTTGTACCAGGCACCAAGCTACAAGACCAGCAACGAACTTTGGATGCTGACAAAGGCAATGTAGGCGCCAGATAATCACCCCTTTTGACATGGGAGCTGCAACTGCATCCAAAACACAGCTGTGAGCAGCTGTCTGAGACGGACAAATATCTCCACGGATGCTGGGAAACAGCACAGCCAGCAGGATGCAATCTGAATCTGTTGGCTTCAGAGCTAAGCTCCAGCACTTATTTTTTCTCCCCCCTTCCATAAGTGAAAGATAACATTTTCTCCATTCACAGGAGCTCCAAGGGATGTAAATTGAGTGATGCTAGTCCCTGGATGAAAGCCACATTTCATTTTTAACCACCCTCCATGTCAGCTCTTTTCTTGCGCTAAGAACACCCTTGATGTCAGACAAGACTGGCCTCCAGGAGCAGCTGACACGTGGCTGCTGTGCCAACTACAGCTGGATGTAAAACACAGAGCAAACAGCAATTCCTAAGCACTAGGATTAACCCAGAATATCCCATGGCAAAAGACTGACACAAACTGAGCAAAGGTTGAGCAGAACCGCTACTTACTCTGAGCCCTCAAACAGCAAAGCAACAGTGGTTACAACAGGGACACTTCACTACATAAGCTGTAACTTCTAGTATAAAGCAGCTCATGACAGCTTTTTGCTCCAGTAAAATAAGACACAAACCAAAGGTACAGTTTCAATACAATTCATACTCCTGATGAAGTGATAATCAATTAGCACATTAATGTTAGCTATCTGTGAATATTTCATTTAGTCACACTTCAATTACTGGAATCTGAAAGAATAAATATATAAACAGACACTAAAAAGACCTGCATTGGTTTGCAATAATAATAAAAAATCACACTAGAAGGATATGCAGCCGAAGCACTGCTACGAAATTAAGTACCCACAACGGTCACCAGAGATGCAGAAAGACAGTGTAACATCTGTAACCTACTGCAGAGCAGCTCTCAAATCAACAGGCTGCATCTGTACTGAAAACAATGGATTCTCACACCAAAGCCTTTGGTGGTTTCTGTGCTGGAAGTAAGGTCTGTGAGACAGCACCTCTAAGAACTAAACAAATCTGGATGAGCAATGGCAGAGACAGGTAGCTCACTGCATAAGCACAATTCTCGCTGAGGCGTTCACTCCATTTTCAAAGATTAAGGTTTGAGAGACTTCTCACACACATGCGTCAACAAGCAGGGTAAAAAAGTAGGACAGTGTATGAAAACAAACCAGGAGCAAAACCCAACAGGGTTCTGGCAGCTCCTCTACAGGAAAGAAACCGCTGGGGATGAAAAGCCACAGGGTAGAAAGCGTGAATGTTCTTCTCAACATCTATGGTCCAGCTGCTTGGATTTAAACAGCTTCACATCAGAAACTCCACCAAATAAAGAAAAAATGCCAACAAACAAAAAAAGGAGGTGTTTCCATGATTGACCAAACCTTTAGAACCACAAAGGTGTAAAGGTCTACAATGATGAATCTGAGCAGATCTTCGACTTGTTTGCATCCAAAGAAGTTCAATTATATTTTGCAAACTCAAGAATAAATGTCTTCCTCCATAGCACTGAAAAACTCAAAGCCTGTCAAAATCTTTCCAATTCAGCTTCTCCTGCCAGTCTCCTCTCTACACTGAAATAAAAAGGTAGTCCCAGAGGACGGAATGTACACCAGGTGCACTGAAGGCATATCTGCAGATAAGCACAGCCATTCTTCAGCACAGGCAATCCTACGAACCAGCTAACCACAGCACATATATCAACTGATACCCACAAAGCACATCCCTGCTCCTCACAACTGACTGACAAAGATCTTGGGACTTTTCTTAAGCACAGGCATAATCGCAGTGATTTTGGCTCCAAACCAGGCACAGCAGGTTACTGCGCCCCAATGATCTTCTCATTCTTCAAGTGCCAAAGCTGCAGATGAATACGTTTTGCCCCCAAAGAGAGGCAGGTGGGGAAGGATTATCACAATCAGCAAATGCAGGTCTGTGACACCAGTTACTTTGCAGCTTTATCTTTTGGGGATGGGGGTACCACCTCTCAGTCAACCAACCTGTTTCTTTTCCAACAATCCCATATCATTTGAATCTAACATTCTCAGATTTGCTAAACTTAAAGTGAGAGAAACCCAAATGTCCTGCAGCAACCAGAGCACCACCCAAGAGCATGCTGCAGGAGTAGGGAATAGCTGGCACCTGACAACTGAGTGCAGGGAGGGAATCCAGTTTCCTGATGGAAGCAATCCAGCACATCAGGTCCACTGGAAGAATCGAGAGTAGGCATGGACACCCTTGGCTGCTTCAGTCCCATCCCCTGCAATCCAGCAAGGACCTCAGCACCTGAACAGCAGCTTTCAGAAATTACTCCCACTGCTCAAATTCAGCCTGCTTTTTCTGCCAGCTCCATAAAACACACAACTGCCATTCTGAGCAGCAGGAAAGCCTAAACCCTCAGCAGCGTGTCCAACGCAAACTGGAGTGCAGGGATATTTCCACAAAGTAAGTACAGCAAGCATCAAGGAGCTGCAGAATAAGCACTAACCATGGCCACTTTTTTGCTTGGGTAGAAACCTTGCAGTGTGTTTCCATGCCTGAACACACACACTGCTGTCTGCATATTTATAGACCTTTTCATAGTTTGGCACAAGAAGTCTGTACAGAGCTGCCCCTGGTACCCAAGGGGGAAGAGCAGACCAGCTTTCCAGCCCCTGGATATAACCCGGAGTTGGTAAATTTGTATTTACTCATACTTACTAACTCAAACCTTCAGCATGTCCACCACACAAACAAATATGAGTCCCTCACATCATAATTCATCTTTCCTTTTCTTTTTTGTTTTAACCAAATCAGGAAACCAAGCAATTAAGTCACAGATGGCATTTTGGTTTTAATTTCTGTTTACCAAAGAGAAGTATCATGCAGAACATGCAATAACATTTATAAGCACATCTTCAGTAACAATGAAGGCAAAGAATTAAGCAGCAACTTTCACAACAAGCAAGTTCAGTTTACTAAAATACATTGCTTCCAAAAATCCATACACTCCTCATAAGCATTCTCCTTTTCCAAAAGTAATCCTCCTCCTGGGATTTCATCCTTCCCAGCAATAACAAAAACATCAATGCTACACTGCTTGTGAGAAAACCAGAAAAAGCCACCAAATTCACGCGTGAATGAGGTCTGATGAACAAGTATTTAACTTCCAAGTTAGTGTTTCACCCTGCGTATTGACATAGATACACGCACACACACTTTTTGAAGGCTTTCAAAGTGCTTTAGTACCCATCTCCTTCTTAAACTGCCAAGAGCAATACTGCTGTGAGCAGATTAAAGTCAAAGGCTATAAACATTCAGGAACATAAGTGCAACAAGCAGAACAGAGTATGAATTGCACCAAATACCACCTACTCTGATATTTTCTTACAATTCTGTGGTACATAAAAATGATGTTAAAATTGAAATCTACTTACCTAAGTAAGTTCCTAACAAGATTGGCAACGGAAAAGGAAAAAAAGAGACTTAAGGTTAAAAAAAGGAAAAGATTTACATAGTTCAGGACAGAGCAGCCCAGCCCCATGCAACAAAGAACACAGACTGCTTTGGTTGTAATGACATACAGAAATGATGACAGTTCTCTGTTGGACAGACAGACCCAAGACAATGTGAAACAAAGAGTAACTCCAAATGAGAGATTCCACAACGACGAGATTTAATTTTGGATGAGTAAATAGTGGTTCATTACCCACCTCCTTCCACAACCCCTGCACATTAACCTTGTTGAGCTTGAACAGTATGCCTTAAAATGCTTGGTCTACCAGTTCACATCCTTTGCTTCCCAGCACCTCACAGATGATGTGTTTGTCCATGCAAAGCTGTACCTTCTGCTAAGAGTACTGCAAGGACCCAATTAATAGTTTCTGGGCTCTGACATCCAACTGCAAAGCATCAGTAGTTACTCCTGGACAAGTACATTGAGTGTGGAGAGCTGTTAAAGATCTTGGTGCTGAGCCAATCAATGCTATCCACTCAACAGTCCTAAAAGAGCATCACACTGTACACTATACTCTGGTCTGTCTGTAAAACAGTAAGTGGTTAAAAAAGAGGCAACAAACCCATGCATCTCACTGCCTTAGGATTTGCTGATCCAAGCTATGCAAACTAGAAACCACCAAATCATTCACTGTTCTTAGAATTGGGACTATTACACATCATATGCATATGTACATGTATATGTATGTATATATGATACACATCACAAATGAAGATTCCACTTAATTACAAGCTCAGGCTGTGCACTATCTGGGACATTTGCAATTCTGCCCTTGAATCACTGTACATTAATTCCCTCTCATATTAATTACATCTGCTCCCCACCACTGCCTTGGGATATGCACTCTCCCCTCAGTCAAAACTTGCACTTTACTCTCTACCATCCCTCCTAAATGAAAAGGGCTTCACTAGCTGATTCACAGAGCATAATGAAATGTCCATCTTCTGATTTCATTTCCAGATCTTTCTCTATAAAGTAACCCCAGTCTCCTGGCTAAGCTAAAAGGGAAGTGAAAAAAGCTTCACTTAACATTTGAATACAAAATCCTAAGCACAATTCTCAAAAACACTCTGTACTCTTAGCATATTATCTAAAGCAATAAAGTTATACAGGCACATAGTTTCTGGGGGCTCCAGGAAGCATTTCAGCCAACTTCTCATTCTCCCCAGCTCTGCTACTGCTGGCAAGAAGCAGTCACTCTTTAAAGAAGCACTGAGGATTTGCTCTCTTGACACTAGTCAGCATCGCCCTGGTCTCGACATCAACAGCTAAAGCTTTTCCCCAGTACTCTATGCATTCCATTATTCACTCAATACACTCCCTAACATTTACAGTCAGTCCTGGATGGGTAGATTTCCTTTGGCTGGTTATCCTCAACTCTGGAAGGGCAGCCAGGGCCACTGGTGATAAAGGCAGAATTTTAATGCAACTTAAAACATACTCAGACAGGTTATGACCAAATTTTTTGAAAGGTCTCAGTCAGACTGAAAAAAAGTTTGAGGTTAAGCCTGGCCACCTACATAGGTAATGCTACAGAACTTGCTTATATTCCCACCACAACAGCTGTTTGTGATCAAGAACATTATTTTCACTTTCATGCTCATCTTTTGAAAAACTAATGACATCCTAGGCTGATGAATGCTTCTAGCTCTAGTTCAGTCACATTTCCCAGAAGGAGGTGAGAAACAATGAACCAGAACACATGAAATTAGATTGACATTCCATTTTGGTTTAGAAATCCCCAGTAACAGAAGGAAGGTATTCCAACAGTTAATTAACCTCACTCAGAAATTTGCAGCTTGTTTCCAGCCAAATTTTTTCTACTGCACCTTCTGGCTGCTGCAGCTCATTATTCTATTCCTGGCTACACTAAAATGCCCTCTATTATTACACTTCTGCTGCTTCTGTCAGCAGAGACAAACATCTACAACTTCCACTTTGATAAAAGCATTTTCCATTATACAGTGTGTTTTCCAGTCCCTTCACCTTTTTCATGGTTCTTTTATAAACCCTCTCCAATTTTCAGCATTTGATCTGCTACAATTTTATCAATGCAAGTTTATTGCTGAGTAAAGCCTTTCCATTATTTTAGCTGCTCATTCTTTGTCACACTCTTTCTGCCAATTTTAGAGTGCATGTGATGACCCTGAAAACAAATTTGATTAGATGGAAGTTAACAGGCAATCTAACGATGTTCCCTTCCTTTCTCAGTAGAAATCTGCATGGGCAAGTATCACATGGACCACAAACAGCACAGCTGCAAGGAGAAGAGCAAACAGGATCCAGAACATCAAACACTCTCTCTATCTCTCTAGAGGAAGTTTCAAGGCAGATACTGCTAGTCAAGCTCCAGAACATGAATTAAAAAGCAATAAAGCACTAATTTTTTAACTTCTCACTGTATTTGAGACTTACGAGACTCCATCAACTTTTCATGCTCCAAAACCAGGATTCTGCAGCAATTTGTCCATATTAATGTAATGTTGAAGGAGAGTTGGGAAGGGTGTAACTTAAAGAGGAGAAAACCAAAATAGATGAAAGGACTACACCCTTCTTATGAAATATAGTGGAGATAGTGAAGAGAGATGACATTAAGAATTCCTTTTCTCAGAATTCAAGCACTTGCTGAAACTGCAGATGCCTGGCCAGACAAATTCTATTCAATGCTTGAAAAAGTCCAGGTCTCTAGAGTAAAGCAGAGATCAGTCAGAAAGAGAAAAGTTACAGATAATTAGCTGAAGTTAAGAGTAGCAAGAGAAAAAACAACAGAATTAAAAAGGAAAAATCTGAAGTACTCTGAAGTTCAGCAATTTCCAGCATTTCCATAATTAGCTTTTATCAGTTCTGGCCACAGCCCACTAACAGTCTCCTTTTTGTTTCCGTCTTGATCTCTCATACTTACTCTTATTCCCTTTACAAGTTCAACCTGACCAGCTTGCATCTACACACCAACCAGCAGAGCCAGCAGTGTGCTCAGGTGGCCAAGAAGGCCAATAGCATCTTAGCTTGTATCAGAAACAGCACGGATAGCAGACCCAGGGAAGTGATTCTGCCCCTGTACTCAGCACTGCTGAGGCTGCACCCCAAATACTGTGTTCAGTTTTGGGCCCCTCACTATAAAAAGGATGTTGAGGTCCTGGAGCGAGTCCAGAGAAGAGAAATGAAGCTGGTGAAGGGGCTGAAGAACAACTCTTATGATTAGTGGCTGGGGGAATTGGGGTTGTTTAGCCTGGAGAAAAGGAGTCTGAGGGGAGACTTTATCACTGTCTACAACTACCTGAAATGAGGTTGCAGAAAGGTGACTGTTGGTCTCTTCGCCCAAGTGATAGGTGATAGGATGAGAGGGAATGGCCTCAAACTGTGCCAGGGGAGGTTTCAGATTGGACATTGTGAAAAACGTGTTCACTGAAAGGCTTATCAGGCACTGGCAGAGGCTGCCCAGGGAGGTGGTTAAGTCATCATCCCTGGAGATATTTAAAAGACGGTTAGATGAAGTGCTTAGGGATGTGATTTGGTGGTGGACAGGTAAGAGTGGACTAGATTATTTCAAAGGTCTTTTCCAGCCTAGTGATTCTGTGATTCCACATCCAACCCCTCCACCCACAACCATTGTTCAGACACATTTAGGCATGGTGTTTCCCTTTGCGCAGGAGCGTTCATCAAGGCACTTCACTGCCTAACTTTTCTGAAGGCTGAATTCCAGCCACCCACTACCTGTTGTCCTAAACACCAAGAGGTGGTAGAACTTCAGATAAAATTCTTCCAGCAGTGCTGCCAGAAGGAACACCCCAAAACCTACAGGAACAGTTCAGCTTTCAGCAATGTCGAACAGCCTAATTCTAAAAGAAGGCAGCAGGTGCCATGGGAATTTAAATGCCTTAGAAATCTGGTCACCAGCATAAACATGGATCTTAGTGCTTTACACAAAGCAAAAATGCGAGCCACACTTGGCTCATTCCCTGCAAAGCAACCACTGGATTTTACACTGCTTTACAATCTGGCCATGGGGAAAGCCTAACAAACTTATCACATGCAATCAGCTCAGCAACTAGCCAGAACTTACAGCATACATCCTTCACTCATGGCTTTGGAAGGAACAACCCAGTACCAAAAAGCTTTTATCAGCAGAGACTTCAGCTGAAGCCCACCATAACAGCTGCCTGTTGTCATATGCCAGACACTTTGACGCAGCAACCTGTCTAAACCGTAAGAGGTCTTCCGGGTGCCACCAACATGGCTCATCAGCAGGAAGCAGAAATGCCTCCAACAATACATACAGCACTGCAGCAGGTCATCACCTCCTTGAAAACTACTTCAACAGAGGTGGATAAAGTGTCTTTCTGCATTTAAATCTGTGCACAAATATTTTCAGGCCCTCCATGCAGTCACCTTCACACCAGGTTTTCTTTGCAGTACACTTCTACCTAAACCAGCCACTGTGCCCTGTGTATCACTAATGGGGAAGGAAAAACATAAACACACACCCACACTTCCACTTTCCTGTAGTATCCATAGAAGCTATGTAAATCAGGAATCTGACTGGTTATAAAAATTCAGTTTTACTGTTAATCTTTTTCTTCTATTTATTTCAGCTATATTTCAAATATCAGTCATTCAGGATAGATGGGTTTATTTCAGCCCTTTTACACTAATTCATTGGGCTCCTAAATTCTAGTCACAAGGCTGCATCACTTCCATTGCCTTTCACCACTTCTTCACAACAGTTTCAATTTATGCTCTTCCTCTCCTCTGACCTACTCCTTTCCCTTACCACCAGCAGCCTCCCAAAATAATAAACTTGTATGTCTCTGTCCACCCAGTAAGTCCAAGCACGACATTCCCAGTACTGGCACAGAACTGGAAAAGGGCATTAGCCATGCCCAGAGTTGACAAAGCTTACCAGCTGACATGCACGGCAACTGGCACCAGTGCTAAGTGGCACATAAACTGGCTTGAGGTCAGAAACAGATCCACCAAACCTCCATCATCTGTTTCCCTGTGCCCAGATCTTGATCCAAGTGTTTTAAACATTGTTTCCTTGCATGGGATTCCCTTCCTTTCTTGTCTTAGCAAAGCTTCCAGCAATTCGGGGTCAGAAAATCTGCCAGATGTCAAAATTGCAGCATGACAAACATTTTCCATTCACAGATAAATCCCATCCAAAAAGTTTAAGCTGAACCACATACAAGAATGTCCAGTCAACACTCACTACCCCAGCAGGTAAACAGATTCTGGGACTGAATTGTACCCCGCTACTTATCAGTTATTGGAACAAACACTGCTACAAGTATTTCAGTGGCTGGTTGAGAACAGACTGAGCTGATAAAGTAGCAGGTGCTTGGTGAAAGCTGGCCCCACACAACTATGCACATACACTTCACAGAAACACATCCTTGGAGCAGCCTCAGCAGGTATTGCACTGAAATCTTCTTTTTGCAAACTGCTGCAGCAACAGTTATGACTGAAGTGTTTCAACCCAATAGGTGTACCGGCAGACACATGTTTAAGACAGGAGAACAGGAATCCTCCATTTCCAGTAAGTAAATGGCCTCAGGTTATCAAATCCAGTGCTCTACGCAGAGGGAGCCTATGGGGAGGGTCAGCACTTCCCTCCTTTGGGCCATAACATCTCAGTGCTTCAGGAGCGTATCATCTGCTGAGTGACTCAGCAGTCCCCTTGCTGATGAGGACACTTAGCAGGAGCAGCAGGCAAGCCCCACGCCCATAAGCAAGCAGTCACTAGGAGCCGGGGAAATTCTTTGAGCTACTCTACACCTACATCCCTCCTTACTGGACAAAGTTTCCAAGGAAGATAAACTGGCTGAGGCAGCAGAGTTTTGTTATTCTTCCCAAACCACAAAAGTTTAAAAGCACATTAAAACCTCAGCAAGACAATACTAAGGTATAAATTCCCAAAGAGAGCAAGACAGTAGAAAGACCGCTGTCCCCACTGTATTCTCCACATGCACTTCCACAGGCATGCATGTCAAGGTTGACAAGTCATCCATTGTTACAGCCATCAAACACAAAGCTTAACATCAGGGCATGCAGTGTGGGCCATTTCATGGGAAAATAGAAGCTTAAGCTTTGGGTTTTGCCTGTCTCACAATGACATGTGTATATCCTAACTACTCAAAACTTGTTAGTTCTATTGAATTTGGTCAAGTGACAGCGTGTGTACATTTCCTGCATTATCACAAACTACAGCTTCTGAGGTATCTCCAGTAGTCAGAACAGACTGATTTTTAACCTGTGGAAATTTTAAAAAACACTTCCACTGCAAGCAGAAAACACGCAGACAGTCTCTCATCAGTGAGAATGCCCACTCACAGTGGAAAATACAAAGGCGTGAACTTGGGATTCAACGTGAATACTGTCTTCTATTTTTTTTGCTCAATGTGAATTTAAAGTAGTTGAGGATGGATGAAACTTTGATTTCTTAGAAGTTGAACACTGAAACAACACCTAGGTCCAAACCAACCACTGCAGCTGTCAGCAGTTTCACAAAACTGCTAGAAAACTGTTCTGCCAGTTTGAGGCATTAGTGATCAATCCTGAAATGAGCATCTCGTGTCTTCAGAATGGCCGTGTAGTCATCCATGTGGGAAAAGCCTGGAAGGTGGGCAGCACAACCACGGGTGGAAATGGTTACCCAAAGAACACTGAGACATCAACATAGAAGGTGCACACAGACTCATAGCCACAAAGCACAGACAAGCCAGCAGATGAAGCTAGAAATCACTCTCCTAGCATAAGCTGAGCACAGCTTCAAGGTCTTACCCCTGCTAGGCATCAACAGGCGCTTCTTCATGTTGCCTGATAGAGCACAAGTGAACAGAAAAGAGAAAAACATCACATCAGCAACCTGAACAGCAGCAGTTTAAAAAGTTCTTCATATTAAAACACAAACAATAAGATACCATATGTTTGTAATTGTATTTTAGAGAAGCCACATACAAAGTTAAAATTAAAGGTAAAAAATGAGGTTCCCTGTGCAGGGTCACCCCTAAACCAGTTGTTCCTTTCCCTTGTTAAGGAGAGCTACCCTTCGTGTTCTCACTCCTGTTGAGACCATTTGAACAGACCCTTTTATCATCATGTGAGAAAAAGACTACACTTTCTCTTCCCCAGCAATCTCAGGCCAGAGCAACTCTTCAGAACAGAGCCCTGGAGTCTGTGCCAGGAGCATCCTGTGTCTGTCTCCTACTTCAAACATCTTCCCTTTGCCTTCCATTCTTGAGGAGATGAAGCCCAAATTCCAACTCACAGTGGAGCTTGGTGTCAGGGCCAACAAAAGCAAATGCTGGTTCTGCACAAGACAGGAGCGGATTTATGCAATGCCAGACCTGGCATGTCTGCCTCTCCTAGGTAAGCAGTAGCCTGCCTCTCTCAGTGGCACACAGCCTCTGTAAGCTTTGCCGACAGCCAGGTGATCCACACATTATAAAGCCACCTGGGAACTGCAGAACTGCTACCTAGAGCTTAAAAAAGCTGCAAAACTCAACAGCAAAACAGAACACCACTGGGAAAAACTATTGAGGTTTTCTCCGTATTACTCATTTAAAAACTGATGGGAAGTTTCCCCTTCCCTGATCCACCTGCAAGGTTGCTCAGGACAGGCAGGCAGAGATCCATTCACAGGGCAGTTTCCTGTGTGTGCGCCACCAGCATGCGCACATGTCACATGCAGAGGAGAAATGAGGCAAGTGACTTTTACAAAAGGAAAAAATTACCTGCCCCCAAGAGTAAGAAACTTTAAAACTATCACCCTTTCTCTAAATTCAAACAATATCCTGGTATACTGAAGGGACGGAGAAAAAGACACAGACAATATACATTTTTCAGAAAAACACTTACCATCCATTCCATTGTGTTGTTCGTAACTCCTTTTTCCTAGGATTGTTGGGGACCCATTGTTAATGACAGGTGTAAACTTAGCAGGAGTCAGATTGTTGAGAGAACTGGACAAGCTCTTTGCAGGATCTGGTTTTGGAGGACACGGATGAGATTCTGTGGTAAAACAGTAAGGATTTTTTATTAGTGAAGAATTATAAATCTGAAAACAACCTGCACACTTCAAGGTGACAAGTACACCTTCCCTTTTATACAAACTCCCTCAGACAATAATTTTCACCGGAAATTGCTATTTATACAAAGCATTTTAAACACATTTAGGAATTCCCCTCTCCTGAAAATGTTAAAATCAATGTCATTATATTATCCTAAACCAAGAGTTGATAACAAAAGCACTTTGTACCTATTTCCAGAACACTTTTCCCCAACACTTTTGGGATCATTTTGGGGATGCTCTCTATTAAAAGCCCTCTTTAGGCAGTGAGGCAACACCCCTAGATTCAGTGGAGATCACACCTTTGCCAGTTTTGCAAGATTTGTAAAAAATGCGACTTCCAAACTGGCCAAACAAATGAGGATGTAAAGCACCACCACAAAAAAACCCCCACAAAATCCCACATAGAGTCTGAATTCAAACTTCTGGTCAACACAGAGATCAAGCACACAATGTTCAACTGGGAAAATTTTGAGGAAGTTACATGCAACAGCAAATGGGAGCTACAACCAAGTTGTAGCAGCCCTGACAGCCAAGTAACACAAAGCACACAGAACGTAACGCACACTTTAGCATGACACCTCCAAAAACATGTTCTTGCCAGTCCCTCAGCCCCCCTCCATTTCCTTCCCTCCCTTCTTCCAGCTCAAATTAGAACACAACAAGGCGCTAACAAAATCTCAAATCTACTGCTACATTCTGTACAACTGATAAAAGTAGGATTTTGTCCAACATTAAAACTTCTCCCTTTATTGGTTTTCTTTGGTTGCATTATATGAATCCAAAGGCTTCTCAATCTGTACCTCATTAGTACATCGTAGAAGTACAAAACTCAGAGAATCAGTAAATATTTAATGAACCCTGAGCCTTCCAATATTTCATCAACAAAAATGTTCAAAGAAATATTGTTCAAAGTCAATTCTGGTGTTTCTCATCAGAGTAAGAAGGCAACTGATTTCCTTGTTGATCTGGAGGCCTTTGAAGTACCAGTATCCCAGCTAATTTTCACAGAATCATAGAATCATGTTAGGCTGCTGTAATGACCTTAGACATGTCTTCAGGGTACCCCTAGCAACAGCAACACTAGGGAAAAAGATTTTGCATTCAGTTGTAGTCAGAGCTGGCATGTCTCATAGTGTCATTTTAGATACTTCCAGCATCTATAACTTACACCAAGGTGCTGGACAGAGCTGCTCTGCCCCTCAACAGGTCAGCTGTTGAGGCCCAAGACCCCAAGAAAACCATAAAAAAACTCCACAACAAACAAAAATAGAGAAGAAACTGAAGAATGAAGTAAGAGTCCCCTTGCCTAGCCTCAGCACAGAACAGCCAGCAACTGATCCACAAGCAGTGGGACACAGTGCTGCCCTAAACTCTAGAAGCATCTTGGAAGACTCAACTGTAGGAACTGTCCCAGACAGCCCCAAAACTGGAAAGCAATTGTTCCCAAACCATTATGTTCATGCCTCCATCAGCAGATGGTAACTTGTCCCCACACATGTCAGAAGCTACAGCAAACACATCCCTCCCTTCACGTGAAAAAATTTCTGATGCAGCTCTCAAGCCCAGAGTGGACTCTGAGCCAACAGGTCTGTCAAATTAAGAAGGGAAAAATGACAAGTTCATGGGAAGGTCTTCACATTTTGTTTCTTAATCCAGAACCAAGACCTAAATCCAGAATAAAATGGAAAAATAAATGGTTAGCAGAATTAGTGAGTAGTGTTTGTTGTTTGATTGGGGTTTTTTCTGTTTGCTGTTGTTTGGGTTTTTTAATACCTAAATACCGGAGTACTGCTTCTAAAGGCTTTCGAACCACTTGTTTTAATAGCAATGGGTTTTCTGATGCCTCAGGTAAACGTGCTGTGCCTGTAAAATAAAGAAAAATAATCAGAGGGTAAAGACATTTAGATAGTAAAGCAAAACTAAATGAGTAACTCAAGTGCCCTGAAAGACCTTTCCAATCAAAAAGAATTCTACAAGTTGCCAGCGTGTCTTAGTCATAGGACATAAATGCAGAACGCTAAACGTAATAGCAAACATGAATATTTTAAAACAATCAGCTCATAAATTTTCCAAGTTATTTGTCTAGCCTATAATCCATTAGAATGCTCTGCAGGTACAGTCAGATTTGTTGAAATCACTAACCACATGCAAGAGAGCGTCTCAAGGAGCTGCAACTCAGACTTTACAGAAAAGGGATCTCAAAGGGCTCCTATGCAAGTAGGTCCCAGATGCACCACTACTCACACTCTGCTTTGATTGCTGCACTGTTAATAGGCAGATAGGGATGTCTTGCAGCATGCCATGGGCGCAAGATATCTCGACATAAACGTCTGGCAATTCTTGTCAGTTTGGTTGTGTGGAGATAGAAAGCTTGTCGTGTCTTCATAGCAAACTTGGGACTCCCGCTGTTTCGTACTGGCACACCATGAGGACTCTAGGAAGAAAAGAAAAATAAATACAGTTTCTTAAAAACTAATTATTAGACAGTATTCAAAGAGGAGGAAGAATATCATATAAAATCACTTTCCACTACTGATTCACAGACATAAAAAACCCAGAAACAGTAACAAAAGTAATGAAAGTACTTTCAGTCTAGCTATTACCCATTTCCCAAATCTTACCCATTAATATTGGGGAATTTTCTTCCAAAAAGGAAGAAATTTATCAAAGGATAAAATGAAGGCAAATTTTTTTTTCTTCACAGAGAAATATTTATTTCTGTGCTTTCCCAAGTTTTAAGGTAGGGATCCAAAAGCCAGACCTAAAGAAGTCACCTGGTGCTGTGTCATGATTTGGTGTGTACAGAGCCAACAAAAGCATTCTCAAACTTTGGGCGCCTAGAGTTACTCTGGGTATACAACGTAAACTCCTTTAAAAATCATTTGTAAGAGGGACAGGAAGAGCTGTAAGGCTAAAACATACATGGCAAACTCACTTCACAGAGCAAACTTACAGTATGCAAGAACGTTTTTGTCTCACAGTTGCACGCATTTACTGAACTCATTGAGTAGGTTTTACAGAGTTGTCAAATATTCACTGCATGTACTAAAAAATAACACTGAAAGGCATTTATCGACTACCGAGAACGAAAGCAGTATCTTCTTCATGAAAAGCAACTAAATCAACCAATAAAATAGCGAAAGCAGCACTTTATTAACTAAACCCTGCTTACGGTTGGAAAATAGAGGGAAATGTCAGTTTGGGGAGAACGAGGCTTTTTCTCCTCTGACTATTTACATCCTTTTTAGTTAACAAAGAAGAAGTATAAGGCTGATAAAACCTGGCAGTTACCTCAGCAACTAGGTAGCTCCAGATGGCAAACAGGGGCCTGGAAAGGACAGAGGTTACACAAGAGAAGAAGAACGGAGTGATAGCAAAGACTAGGAGGGGGGAAAAAAATAACCTAAGACCAGACCTCAGTGTGCACTATCCTTCTGTCCATGCAATGAAGCTAATTTTTCCAGTCAGCCCACTCTATGATGCTTCCAGGCTGAACTTCCACCACATTCAGAAAAATTCTGGGAATTTTGGGTTTTAAATAAAAACGGAAAAATTAAACAGAAGCAGCTCATATGGTGCTTACACAAACCTATCCAAAATGAAGGAAGATTAATTAAAAAAAAAATGGATGAAGCAGAAAACCAAGATCAGGGATCTCTAAAATGCCACCAGCTATTTGGGGCATCGTAAACTGAATATGCTTTGGGAAAGAAAACAGGTTTCAAGAAATAACAAATTCCTTTATGCAAAAATAAAAGTTCTCTTCTCCCAACAGCAACAATAACGGAAACTGAATATCAGAAGCACTGTCCGGCACTTCAGCCTTTTCCATTAAGCTACTGAATGCATCTGATGGCTAGTTTGCTAAACTAATGATTGTTTTTTCTCAGGGCAGTATTTGGCAACAAATGAGTTAGAGATGAAGTAAATGTGCCAGCTTTTGTAAGACACACACCAAACAAAAGGACAACAATGGAGGCTGAAGGCATTCTTTTTGTTGTTAAATATTTAAGAACAGTGAACAATTAGTCAGGCATTGTGGCACTGCTCTCAGGCAAGAGCAGCAATAAGTCCTTTTTGCAGATACCTACCAAATTATTGCGGTTTGGTCCTGGCCTCTCCCCATCTAACCGTGTTGGCATTTTCAAGCCACCGTATTTCTTCCAGTAGGTCCAACAGGATGCACACAGGCGACACTGCATGTTAGGGGGACCCCAAGAATACCACTGGTAAGACTGTGTGGCTAGAGATAACAAAGGTGGAAATTATATATATCCTTAAACAGGATCACTTTTCAGAGCTTATTCTCTTTAGAACTATCACAAAAGAAAACTCCCACAAAAGAAAACCCCCACAAATACAGTGCAAGGCTAAAAAAGACCTTAGAAGCCTCATGGTGGCTTCACTGTCATCACCACTGTTAAATACACTTGTGATTTCAGCAGAATTAATTACACATATCAACCCCTTTTAAAACATGAACAGAAAAAATAACTAGTAGGATAGGAAAATTTCCTGCTGATGAAGCTGAAAGCTCTTATTTTGCAGGACTGGTAGACAACAACTTCTGCAGAGCACAGGAAAAGAGACAGGAGATTGTCTTCAGGAAATTTCCAGACATTAGGTTTACCACTATAGAGTATAAGAAATCTGTGACTTGACTTCTTATATAGTCCTACATTCCAGCATCTCTAAAGGCACCCCATGAAGGAGCACAATCATTAGAATTCAGCATACCAATATCAGGCAGCAGACCAAATGCAATATTACATTTTTAGAGATCTACTGAAAAATGTTCACTCCTGGTGATTTAAGTCTTTGCTCAACGGTGACCTGCAATTACACAGGACACGTATTAACTCCCCTTTTTGTGCTTCATAATTGTATGTACACACATAACACTAGCAACACAACTTTGCTTAAATGCTGCTGTGTCCAATTCTGTCTGCTCACCATTCTGAAGCCTTCTCTCCCACTCTTCACCACAACACAGCTTTTATCTTACTGCTTGCCACACAGCAGCCACACTCTGTGTGCCACTGCCATGCTAATGTGTAGCACGTTACTTACTGTAACAGCTTTCACAGGCCCGTCCTGCTCCTGCATTCTGTGCCTGCGCTCCAGTACCATTTACCACTCCTGGTTTGACATTATTTACATTGATCTGGTTGGGGTTTGGCTTGTTACTTAAAACACAAAGCAAAAAGGAGGACAAAGGTTAACTGATGCATGCAGTTTCCTGCTTGATTTTCAAAAGTATGGCCCAAAACTTTTGAAGATTTACATTTTATTCATTCTGGAGGTACCAGAACAAGTTGTACTTACTAGCAATCTAACTTCCACAAACACATTGTCTTCAACAGTATCTAAATAACATCTATAATAAACATAACTGTAATAATAGTTTGATGCCATTTTCAAGCACCCAAATCCATTTAAAACCAATAACGCAGGGAGGCCAGGTAACTTACTCACTATCTCAGATGTTTCAATCTAGGTGACAAAAACATCTTACCTAGACATCTCAGCTGTCCCCTGAGGGACATTTTAGTTAAATCTCCAAAATGAAGGCTGCAGGTCAGAGCAGGAGAGGTAGGCAAAAAAAAAAAAAAAGTGCAATCCCTGCCTTATTCCAAAAAAGTAACTCTATACTACAGACACAAATATTTCCATGTTGTCTTACTGCAGAGGGTTGCACCATGTAGGCACAATTCACACAAGCCCACCTAACAGATTGAACAAAGTCTTTGGACAGAACACATACACAAGTATGAGCCTTCTGACAGATCTTAAGCTATGGTCTAGCCTTCTAATAGAAAGCATTCAGGTTTCTACCAAATAGAAAATGTAAGAAATGCATCGATGTCTGTCACTGACACATTCTCACGTAACGCCATCTCAATCACCTCAGCTCAGCACTAGACTCTCCTAGGAAGGACAAAAGAAAGGTTACTGGCAGGAGGTAAGAATAGAACAGCAAACAAAACCTTGGCAGAGCGTGGAACAGTTCAAAAGCACTGCAGAGGAAGAGCGTCTGAAGGGAAAACAAAGCATTCAAAAAATCCTTGGCATGGGAGGGAATAAGAAGGACAGAGAATTGATATTATGGGGGCAGGTCTTCTGGGGAACAGAGGAAGGTAGGAGTAGGTACGCAAGAAGTTTCAGACAAGAATACACAGGGAGCTTATAAAGCAGGGAAGCACTCCCAGGTGCTGCTGGGAGCTCAGCTTATACAAGCAACAGAAAGCAGGGAGCCTTTGGTGCCAACTTCTAAACACAAGTTCTGAATTACAGTGCTGGTCACATTTCCTTCATATTCTGTTACCTAAAGGCTAAACGGAGTGGGCATATCCCTTGTATTGCTAACTAATAAACACATGATTTGAAATACACATATTCAATCAGAAATATCTTAAAATGATTTTCTGAAAACACATTTTCTTACACATTAACTGCCCACTGACACAGGAGTCACGGTGATTTCAGTGACCCAGAAATCTTAATACTTTTCACCGTGGCTACTGCTACAAAACCAGCATTGTGGGAATACATCCAAAATAACTTCTATCTAATGGAGCATAAACATTAGGTTTCAAAGTATCAGCAATGGGCCCTGAAAGAAAGGAGTTACAAGTGACCGAACTCTGAAGACAACTGTCCCGCCCAGCTCCAGAACCAACCCAAACACCACTGGAAAGCTTAAACTACCCTGGAAGCCAGAAGGTCATCCTTCTCATCTGCATATATCTTATCAGGAGATGCAGAGCTCACTAAAGCTTCACTTCTATAGAGACAAAATATATTTGGCTGTGAACGACACAGAAGGACCACAAACATGTTGCATAAGGAGGTATGAGAGCATGCGCTCAGTATCAGAAAAACTTCAAACAGCACTCTGATGGTGCTCCTCACTGCAAAGTTCTGGACCTTGCTGCGGAAGAGAAAGCTTAGGAAACTATGTGGCATAGAAAGGCTGTGAATCATTTGTTCCATCAGTACAGTGAGCAGCCTGTACAGAGCCCAAAAGAAGCAAAGGAAAGAAAAAAATGAGATTAACAAGCCTGATTAGGTTTTCTTCCCCTTATGCTTATTAATTTGCTAAGCTCTTACAAGGACTAAAGCCCTTCAGGGTGTTTATCAGAACAGCACAAAGTTCTGACACCACAGATGGCAGGAGATCTGCAGACACATTTAACAAAGGGTAAGCTGAAAGAGGGTGCTTTCATGCTACCCAGCATTTTGCTCTGGGACGTCACTATAGTAACCTGCTTCTAAAGAACTTCTGCCAATGATTCACTAGTAACTCCATGGGCAAACATTAACAAGATGCTGTAAAACAAACAGCCCTACCAGCAGCATGGCTCAAGAGCTGGAGAAAAACACTGAAGTAAGGAAAGCACGCCTCTGCTCCAGGTCTTACAGATCCACTTCAAGTGTATTACTTCCCTTCAACGCCTTGTTTTACCCTCTGGAAAAGGCTGTAAAGAGTCCAAAACTCATCAGTAAAGCACACAAAGATTTATGGGTTTTGAGCAGCATGCTGGAAAGCCCTGATCTGTCTGTTTGTGAACAGTTGGTTAAGAACAAGGCTGCACACACTGGCATGCGCAACCCGAGCACCAAGATCGTGTGCAGAAAGGAGGGTAACAGCCTGACTCCACTGTCCTCTCTACAAGCCTTACCAAACTTGTATTTCAAACACAAGTGAAATGGACGCATTGGTGAGAGCAGATCACCAAATCACACTGAGCACAGAACTGTCACAGCGTGGTTACAGTAACAACTTGACTTCAGGATTGTGAAACTACCCGCAACACAGGACCTGTGAGCATGCTGCTCCAGAACCAAGGTGTCCTTCCAGAGGGGCGGTAACAATACAACTGAGGCAGCTAATGTCTTCATCATACAAGAAGCAAAAGGCTCTTAATTGTTGACGATATGTTAATTAAAATTGTTTGATATCATCAAAGCCTGCTACAGCTATTAACAAGAGAATTAGATGAATAATTGGATGAATCATTAGGCAATCAATGAAGCTGAAGTCAAAGATGCAAATAACGTAGTAAGAATATTGATGGTGTGGTAAATTATCATTTCCAGTTATCACACCAGGAATGTAAGTCTTTTAAATGTGTTTCCATTGCCCTGGAATAGTCAGTTGCAATAGCACAGGGGACACGAAATGTGAATTTCTGGGCTATATTTTGCCGGAGAGCAACCCCGGCTAAAGGGAGTAAGGTGATAAAGCACATGCAGAAAGGTGGCACTGGAAGGCCCTGCCCCCAAAAAACACAGCCTGAAGATAACCTTGAGCCCCAATGAACACCAAAATCTCCTATGTTTCCTGTTATTCAGGAAACCATAACAGTGCCAGATCCAACAGCGCAATTAAGAAATAAAGCCTCAGCAGCAAGAACAATTTTTAATCCTTTGAAAGGAACATTTCTGCCACCTTCCTGAAGGCATCTAACTCAGGTGTCTGCATTCCTTAACCAGACAAGAAAGAAGCGAGCTTGAATCACAACTCTCCAGGCTACTGTAAACATCCACCTCTAAGAACAGGTCAAGACAGCTAAACAATGCTTTTGAAAAGGAGAAGCTTTCCCCAACAAAACGTTGAAGATGGCCATGTTAAGCAGCACGGCTACAAAAGAGAGAACAGCATTACACAAGGCTGAAATTGATCTCTGCACAGTTCAACAGGGAAGGGAAAAAGCCTTTGCTCGTCAGGCAGAGGACAACCAGGAAACAGAAAAAGGAACTATCTTCAGCTTGTTAAGCAGTTGCCTCTTTTAGTCATCTAAAGCTTTGATCTACTCCTTGTTTCCCTATTAGCTTAAAGAAAAGAGGCAGAGTGGGGAGAATAATAGTTCCCTCCTTTACAAGTGTGTGAAGGCCATGTTTGCAGCCTGTCAAAGTGCTTTGACACTCCCAGATAAGACACTTTTAAGCAGAATGTATTAATTCACACTTACAGATGTAAATTCAAAATCTACATTTTACATCAAAACATTGTGAACACTGGGAATTGTACAGAGCACTTAATTCTTCCCTTTCTGTTCTTTCAATTTCTGATATCACTTAGATTAAAGCAAAAGAGAGAAAAGCCACACAGCATTCTGTCTCAGCCTTTGTGACTTGCAGATGTCCCAGTCCCAAAAAGCACCAGCTACACAACTAGACCTCCCTCAAAAAGAAGGAGCTAACTAGTACATCCGATGCCCGTGAGATCAGCAAAACCAGGACAAAAACTCTTCAGGCCGTTGCAGAAAATGTTTGGGTACCCACTGGACAGAGACTCAGTCTACATCTGTAACAGGAAAGGTCTGCAAGAACCACATTCACGCTGGTGGATGGCAGGCTGAAGCATATAATCACATGGAATTGCTTTGTGCATTCGGGACTCTGCTGCTGCTTTATTAAACACTGATCCTCCTGACAGAGAATTGCTACAGAGAACAACTAAAAGACATTTTTCTGCATTTCCTGAATGCGGAATTCAACCGCTTTTATACTCCCTCCTTTCAGCAGGAAAGCACATTCATGCCTTTCAATCTGGAGGATGCATTACAAAGCCATGCCTATGAATACTGGGTTCAGTCACATCAACTACAGATGTCTGGCTCAAAACCAGGGTTTCTTCTTGGAAGAAGCACAGAAATGTCCACCCAATATCTAGGACAGAAATGTTTTTCCAGTATCTAGGATGCTGGTTTAGGACCTCATAACTTCACATCAATTACCCACATGACCCTGCATGGAGTACCTAGTCTCTCCATGCTTCAGCTCCCCACTATATAAATTCAGGGCACATTCTCAGGTTAGAAAAACATCAACTATAAATCTACACAAAGAGCTGCTGGTTCTCAATGTAAAATATGTATGTGACATGATTTATAATCTCTGACGACTGCTTCTATTGTTTTTCTTATTATTTTCCTCCCCTCTCCCATGATTTTCCTACCAACACCACAGGAACAAAGAAGAGTCCCATCAGTGGAACACAAAAAAAAAAATCTCTTTGAGTCAGATAACCTCCTGTGTCTGCAAACAAGCTGACACCAGTTATTGTTAGAATCAGTTTCACCCAACCAGTCCACACATTTCTGCATAGGTCTTGTGACAGCCTACATCAGGAAATTTATTTTTAAGTTGACAAGTGCATCACTATGGTTCCAGCCTGAAAACAGGAATGGGCTCAGTAACATGATAAGGACAAAATCACTAAGACTGGTATTGAGATCCCTGCACTGTGTATTGCTATTAGAAGCCAAGAATATAATCATCTTCTAGGTCGCAAGATAATGTAGAGGTAATGCATTCCCTGTGTGTCAGCCCTTCTACTGAAACTCCAGTAGAAATAATCCAAAACCCTTAGAAATATGTAGTTGTTGATACATTGGGAGGTATTAATAGCAAAAACGCAGCAGAAGCATTCACATGGGATTAAAAATTTGACACCCATTTTATCAATTAAACAATATGTAAGTTAAGGTGTAACACTCACAAAATCAACCATGACTGGAAACGAAAGCCAGAGACAGAAATAGCAACCACATGTGTGGGCACAGCAGGCTTTTCCTGAAGCAGAGGTAAGCTGCTGATTTGATTATATTCTCCAGACAGAAAAAAAAATTATCTTGCCAAGATACAATGCTGAGGAATAAGATATCACTCCAGACAGCTGTTATCAAATGAGCTCCACAACCTCTCAAATACACAGACCCACCAGCAGATGTTACGATCGAAGAGCTACAGCAAGACTGCCAGGCTCTCTCATCTGCAATACCCTTTTACCTCTGCAGCCTAAATTACATTGGCTTTTGCTTTACAAGTTTATCACATTGTGAACTCATATCTAATTCAATGTCTAGCATCTCCCTGGAAAGTAACACAATTCACAAGACCAATACTGCTGAAACACTGCATAACAAGGAATCTGTTTGGCTTCACTTTGAATACTACTCCTAATTTTTAATAAATTCACCTGAGAAGTATCAACATATTTCAAAGCAAAAAAAGAAACCAAAGATTCTCTATTTTCACAATAAGAGACTCTCATGTGTGCTGAATACCTAAAACTTAGTTTTGCCTTAAGTAACACAACACATGGTAGAAGTTCAGAAATATTCGAAAGAAAATAGCATAAAAGAAAAGCAGTTATTGGGGAAAATACACACGGAGATGTATCTGGGAGTGAAAAATGAAAAAAGAAAGGACAGGGGAGATATCAAGTCCCACAAATAATAATAGTTGACTGAGTTATGCAAAGACAATGCAAGAAACTCATTTTACTAAGAATTTATATATATATGTTTATATATCATTATATAGTAATTTTAATACGTTTCTATATGTAACTTTTCATACATGTAAATTACATTAGGAAACCAACATGGACCAGTGACTCAAAAATTATGAAAAGCATATATATTATCGAGCAGTTAATTAGCCACTCTTTTGTTCACAATCATGCTGACCTGCTAGCAAGTACCCAGCTGCCAGCTCACATAAAAATAAAAAAGAGAAGATAAGCAATGGTCAACTCCAGGATGGGAACATTGTACAGGATGAAGGAAACAAGCAACATGACAGAACAGCATCCTAATGAGAAAGTCCCAAAGGAAAAGTCCTCAGCTGCCCACAGAGGAAATACACCCTGTTACTTGTCTCCAGCACGTGGGAGAAGCTTTGTCTTTTACACACTTATAAGCAGCAGCATAACTGGGAGGAGTGCTGCTTTCTTCTAGCCAGCTCAGAAATACCTAAGCTATCATGTTTCCTTCCACAGGGTAGCTAGTTGTTTGCCGGCATCAGGGTGGGTAGCATTAACTCAGCTAAAATAAAAAGGAATTCCAGCCTACTGAAGCATCAGCAGAAGGTTCATTGTACTGGCAACCTAATTTCACAGTTCTCTGATGTGTTCGTTCAGCTATGTCTCTCATTATGTAATTTAAGCAAACATGTAACACTGGCAGGCCATGGAAACTGCTACACCAGACCCTCTACAATGAACAGAAAACAAAACAATACAAAAAGATACTTACTAGTTGGGTATATACACTTGTTTTAGCTTGCTCTCTGCTTCCGCCGCTTTCAATCGTTTCTTTAGAAAGAAAAAAAAAGGTTAGAATAAAAAAGCCCCAAGAACTATCTTACCTTGGAGTCAAGTAACACACCTGTAAAAAGTTCAGCACTATTAATTAACATTTCCCTGTCACTGAACATTTACCACAAAATCCTTTTCCAACAGGAAAACATCCACTGAAAACAATCGCGGGCACCAGATGACCATGTACACAGTTTTTGACAAGCGTTAAAGAGAGGACAAGCTGCCCTTTATAAGGACAAACTTTTCATTCACTTCAGTACAAATTCGTGCACTGCTGCTCCCACAGTCCTTTCTTCTTTCATTCAGAGGAAGATATCGCATATCAGTCTGCATTTGTTCTCCATGATAACATCCACCAACTGGAGAAGAACAAGTAGGGGAATGCACTCTCTCCTCTATATTTCCTCAATAGCTGCACCAATTCCAAGGTTTTGAATGAAGACTTTTTTGTTGAGTCTTCACTTTTGAAGACTGACAAAAGAGATCTTCTTTAAAAGTTACAAAAGCCAAGAGCTCCACTCAAAGCTGATGAAGAGTTACTCACCAGACTTTAATTACGGTATGACAACACTTCTGACTAAGCATCAGCCATGAGCATCCTGTAACATTTGCAATTCCTAAAGGTGAGCAACTCTAGGTACACAAACAACGTGCATTTGTCCTCTTTGAGGCAAAAATCAAATAAATCCCAGGCACCAGTGCAAATCTCATGGAAGAGGCAGTAAAGAACATTATGGTGATAAAAAGGAGAGAAGCTAACTAGACCAACCCAGCCCCTGACGAAAAACAGGTTGCCAGGAGAGATTAAGGAACATGAGACACGTGCATAATGGAAAACACATACTAGCAGACTTTCAGAGTACAGGAATGCACACTCAGAAAGCACACACCATTTGTATATTTATGTAGCCCTACTTCAATAAAACTATCCATTAATTTTTGTCTACATTTCTAGAGTAAAGGGATTGCAGGATCCTTTCAATGGAATGTTTGGAGTAAATACCCCCAGTACTACTCCTTTTTTTTTTTTCCAGCAAGAGCTGTGAACTTGCTGGTAGCCCACAAGAAGATGGCAGAGGCAGGCAATTAGCATGAGCTTTCCTAATTGGCCAATAATCCCTTTTATAATGCAAACCTTTACACTATTTCAAAGGCAAAGGACATTCTGAAGTTTAAGTTTTCTCTTTATTACACAGGCTAAATTAATTTAGGGTGAACCTCCAGAGGCTCTCGTCCAACCCGCTGCTCAAAGCTGGGCACATGCCACCATCCATGCCAGTAACAGCAAGCTGCACAAAGCCATGACAAAGTTTTCCAGACAAACAGTGATATTTTAGACAAACAGATTAGCGTAACATTTTCTCTGCAGCAGCCTCAGGACACGGCCTAGGAAAATAATTGTAAAGCTAAATCTGTATCTCCATAGGCACAGGGAGGCCCAGAAAATGCAATAAAATTGCCACTGAGGAAGTGGACAAACATAAAAATTGCTTTTACAGGGAAAGGATGGAGACACACAGAAACAATGAAGTAAAAGTTTCCCATAAGCACAAAGCTTGCTTTGATCAAAGGGAAAGTCTTAAGCAGCAGCCTTCCATTTGACAGCCTGACAGGTCCTCAGCAAACCTCTGTAGTCTCCTAAAGATTTCCCTTCTTCCCTTTCCCTGCAAATAAAAGACAACCTATCGTAGAAATCAAAGAATGATGCTGACAGACAAGAGAACAAGGACCAATAACACAAATGGAACTTCTCAAAGTTATCCAGAGACTATGAGTAAGTCTTCAGAGAGCTGCATCCAGAGACCAACTCCTTTCTGCTGCTGTAGGCAAGTTCCCCATACTGCTTCTGTTAAATCTCATCTAGGACAAACAAGGGCAGCTACCTGAAAAGTGTCCTCAAGAAAACCCAAATGAAGAAATGAAGACAATCTTATCAATCCCATAGACTTGGAAGAATCAATAACACACATTGTACTGGCATTCAGTGATGGAACTAAGAGGTTCTCCATCTGAATGTACTCCTCTACACTCCAGAGAGAGGCTACACCAAAAAAACATCCTCTGAAACACACACTCTCAGGTGCATTTTTGCTCGTGAACTGGAGGCTGTTCCACCCACAGCCTAGACTGAAAACAGATCGTCTTTCTCCAGGCAGAGTACCACGGGCAGGTGTGTTAGCAGATAGACATTCACAGAGGTCATACTCTCCCCCCCCCCCCCTGGAATTACAGTTCAAACACCAGATACTGATAAACAGCTTAAAATACTGCTTTGTGAACGTTGTACAAGAATCGTATTTCCTTGAAACCAAAGCAGTAAATTCAGGGAACTTCTGCTGGTAGAGGACTCTTTTTTTTTAATTAATTTCTGCTAGATTTCTAGAGTTGCTGGGGGGGAAACTGCAGTTTTCTTGACAAAAGCTCCCAAGGGGATTATCTGGAGTCATTGTACTATTACAGGTTTGGAAATGTTTGACTGGAAAAGCTTTATGCAAGCACAAAGTATTACCAGCAGCTGAAATGTTATGCTATCCACAATGTAAAGTTATTTGCCTTGGAAAAAGGTTCTTAAACAACATTTAAATAAACGGATGATGAATGTTGATCTTGCACCACAGGGTTTCCCTGTGACTGATGACAATGGTGCAAGCTCTGAGCTAGCACCTGTTGTAAGTTACAGTTTCAGAAGGTACCATAATGTAGAATAAGAGAAGGCTGGTTTTGCACTAAGTGCTTGTGGCTGTGGACAATCAATAGATCAGATATGATGAGGTTCCTATTCTCTGACAGTGCCTGGTACTAGAAAGTACAAAAGAAAGGTGCTTGAAATGCAGCCATGCACAATTTTGGAATGATGTTGCCACAGAGTAAGCGCTTTGCTAGGGCTTTTGCCAGTTATTAACTGATCTGTGCTTGAAGCATATATATGCCACGAATTCTTAATGTTGTCTGATGTAGTTATGAATGTCCTCACCCACAAAACCCCCTGAACTTTTGTAACTCTTCCTAGCAGTTTGGCCTAAATGCAGCCTTTAGCCTTGGAATTATCTGTACATGAACATCTTAAGTATAGCCTCTTATTTAGCTCATCATATTTCCCAATCTATAAAAGGGAGATATTACCAACTTTCTGCCCCAGAGGATGCAAGGGATTAAAATACTAAGCACTGTACATCTGAGTTGGTGCAAACATCTGTCCTTTATATATCCTCTCCCTAGATTTAACATCTTTCATTCTGTCCACTAAGCCTCTGAACACACAAGTGCTGCTAGGAGGCAAGGAGATGGGGCAGAAAAGGCAATCAGCTCATGGTGCATTTGAAGAAGTGCTTCCAGCTGCTTGTGCTCCAGTAACACACCACAGCAATGATGTGAGGTACCTACAGTCTCTGTCACTTGCTTGCCAAAGCTGCCATAAATCATGTTACCAGAGGCAAAACAGGAGGTGTTCTGGGATAAAACATCCTATATATGGGGGAAAACATTTCTTTGATGTTATTTCTGCTTTGCTAGCACACAGTACTTTATGAAGTCTGGTATATTAAAACATCACTCAGCTCTTGGCTAGGCACACAGGACGTTTGCTTTTCTTAATAAAGATGTAATTTTATCTCCATAAAAATTTATCCAGAACTCCCTCCTTTATGCTCCCTACCTCATACAGTCAAATATAGTGGCACTGCCACCTTCTCTCTATCTTCTCAACGCTATGCATATGTTAGAACCTATTTGCTCTTTCTCTTCCTCCTACACTTCTGGTGATCTTCAGCTCTGAGAAAGGGTATTCTCCTGAAGTCAGTTCCTCGATGGCAAGAAAAAAGATAGATTCTGCTTCAGGACTATGACAGTGCTTTCTTGCTTAAGAAAATCTTTAAGGAAATAGAGGAGGCAAACGATTCTCTAATAACTGGTTTTCACCGAAACAGGCAATTGGCTGAGGACAACGAAATTCTTTACTATGTTGTCTAACTCACAGGAATGGACCATTTAAACAGATTGTTTTAAGTTCATTGAGTCAAAGACTCTACAAGAATGAGTCTTTTTTTGAAGACAACCTTTTTCAAAGACAATAACATACAGCCTTGGATTATAATGTACTCGTCTTCTTAGGAGGCAAACAAATGACAGTGAAGCAACTCAGGATATGCACTTTTCATAGCCTTACTTAGATCATTTTCAGTATCTCATGTACAGAAATGTTGTTAACCCCGTGACTATTTTGTGGAATTAGACTAAAGAATCAACACAGACAAAGTACTGTGAAGAAACAGATGGAAAGAGTGGTGAGGGATGTGCTTTGTCAAAAGACTTTTGCACACATCAAGTAAAATATAATACATCATTATTTCAAATGCAATCTCCTACGCTTTCTTTGTGGTTATATATAGATAGCTCTTTCAGGCTTTTTATTAATGTTTAATAGTAATATTTGCCTGTACAAGCTGGGAATTAGAGAATAGCTCTTCAGCTCAGTTCAGACTTAACTGATGTGGTATCTCTGTACCCCAATTTCTACCTGCTCAAGTTTATACTCACACTGTGCAGAACCTGTAATTGGAAATCTTCCCCAGATCCCAATCCCTGAAACACTGCTGGGCAGCACAGATAAAGTACAGTATAACCATGACAAAAACCCACTGCACAGGAACACAGCAAAACACTATGAGAACTGTAGGTTTACTGGAGTTTTAATTGCTGTAAGAATAAATAATTAAAGTCTTTCATGCAACTCTCCCATCTGTGATTTTGTCTATGCAATACAAAGTTCAAGAAAGTGGAAAAAGCTAAAGAATTTAACCACTTCCTAATCAAGGCACACTTTTTCCAGTTGTTTTTCCTTCCCAGGATACAGGCCTGGAAGTACATGCCTGCCTCCTACAGTATCCAAGACTGAACACCAAAGCTGCACACCTCATACTCCCACCATCACCACACACCTTAAAGTGGGCAGAAACAGAGCTCCACTATTGCAATTGTAACATGAGCATCCTGAGCAACAGAGAGATTTTTGTTCTAATCTTTCCCAAGAACTCCTACTCTTGTTTGCTGTTCTGACTGCACAGGGGTGATATTTTCAAGCAGCAGCCTAAGATTCTAATTTTCACTGACTGATAAAATAACCTTCCTCACTTTTTCTAATACCTACCATATCGCTACACGGATTTTTACCACTAAAGGAAGATGCAGGGGAGAAGATAAATGGATACCTCTAAGTGGAATTACTGAGCACAGTACAGGCTGAGTGCACTCAGCTATAGTCTCCTGAATAGCTGTAAGTCACTATACAGCACTCACAGTATCAATGACACAGACAGTCCAGTGCGTGAAGAAGTTACCACAACCTCATTTCTCCAGCACCATTTTTCCCCATCATACCAGCTTCTACCCACCACCATCCCACTTTCCTACTACTCATTTCTTTTTAGAAGGAAGAGTTTCAATCAAAGAATAAACATGCAGAAATAGTGGCATGAGGACGCAGTCAATATTTACAAAAAAGTAAACAGAATTGATGCACAATAGAGCTCTCATTTGCCCTAAGGATCCCTCTGTAATTTAAACAGTGGAAAATGGTAAAAATCATACTATAAACCAAGGTGCCCAAATACAGCACATGCCAAATATTGGTCACTGTCTCAGGCGTCAAGTTTTGTCCTAGGCTGAATTCCCAATGGAGGAAGTTAAGGCAGGACATCTTTATAACTCTAATCTTTCTAATACTTCAAATAGATGGCTAAACATAATACTGATAATCACAGAATCACCAGGTTGGAAAAGACCTCCAGGATCACTAAGTCCAATCATTCCTATCAACCACTAAACCGTAATTATAATGAAAAATCCATTATATAGATCTCTCTTCTTTTAAATAATATTCCCATTAAATATTACAAGTAGTTTTCAGCATCTTATTCTCTGCAACATTTTGAATTCTGCTATATAATAAATTTGCAGGACAATCGGATATGGCATCTGGAGGTGAAGAGGGTGATGGACCTGTTATGCAGGATGGAAAAGCTGAAGAAAGTAGAGTGAGTAAAAATTACTTAAACCTATTAAAAGTGGTAGCTACTATGGAAGCCAAGCCCAGCATCAGAGCAGAGTTACTGGGTGTGTCTATAAGGGGTGAAACTCACTCTTAGAGATGCCAGTGGAAGGCATTGTGGAGAGGAGGGAGCTGGCCTCTTCTCCCAAGTGACAGGAGACAGGCCAAGAGGAAATGGCCTCAAGCTCCACCAGGGGAGGTTCAGGCTCGACATTAGGAAAAATTTTTCACAGAAAGGGTCATTGGGCACTGGAACGGGCTGCCCAGGGAGGGGGGGTTGAGTCACCTTCCCTGGAGGTGTTTAAGGCACGGGTGGACAAGGTGCTAAGGGACATGGTTTAGTGTTTGATAGGAATGGTTGGACTGGATGATCCAGTGGGTCTCTTCCAACCTGGTTATTCCATGATTCTATGATTATGCTCTCTTTATTTAAGGGACCAAGCAGTCTTCATTACTCAAGAAGTGAGAGACAGAAATGATTGCAGACATTAGTCAAAGTTGATCCTCAAGTATAAAGAGTCTGAGAATGTGAGCCATCAGCACTTCCCAAACACACACGTTACTGGCAGGGCTTACACGGGGCAGGTTCCATGCATCTGCAGTCAAAGTCAGAGGCAGAGAGTTAGCACAGGCACCTGTTGTACAGCAACTACCTACTTGCCAGGAACCATTACCACCAAAGTGACTGCTGACCTTGAACTCCACAGGTAGAAATTAACTGCATTCCTTTCCTCAAACTGCTGACTTCCAAAAGAGACATTTGAAAGCCCCAAACAAATAAAGTAGCAGCAAATATGAGAGGAAAGCACAAATACCAATGATATATGCTTGTATCTATGAAATGGCTGATGAGTACAGTGATGAGATTGTTCATTGCTTCATATTACGGAACCCACCTACTAGAAAGGCTGAACCCCAAGAGGGAGACTGAAGCAGCAATACTTGGTTTCAAAGTCAAGACCATCTTCTGTTAGAATGAAAGAGGTGATTATGACTCTTACCTGCTGAACATATCTATCTGTAGTTTTCCACATATAGTAATACTCTATGATGCTTGTTAAGGACTTCCACGGGAGCTAGGGACAAATAATAAGCAACAGTCATTGCAGGGAGCTGGTGGAACTGAAATCACTGGATCCCTTTGACAGTTCATAGTGGAGTCTTGCAACTGCTAACCCGCCTAACAAAAAAAGACAGTTCATGTCTGAATCTCCTAAGGGTGTTCGTATGGGACCCATGTTAAATTAAAAACCCTTACAAAAATGCATTCAGGGTAGAAGCAGAGCAGGCTAAAGGTAAATCTTTATACCACACTGGCTCCCCAGTAAGCCACTCAAGAGAAGTACAACGTGGAAGGAAGCCCACTGGCTCAGCCTCTCTCTGCTTGAGCAGCAAAGCTTCAAGCAAGGGCTACAATTATGGCACCACAGTTCTGATTCGCTCAGCTTCTACGGAGCTGGCCCAGGAAAAACAAAATATTAGTAACTACTAACAGAACTTGTGCAAGAAGCACAAGGATTCCAGCAGGACCTTTAATGCCCTCCTGACCACAGACAGCATGGTGCTGTTTCTAAGTCCTTCTGTCTAAAAAAATCAGATCAAAGGACAAGCAACATCGAAACTACTTGTTTTGTTCCAGAGGACTGGAACAGCAATAGTGTGAAACTTGGCTCTCCATAAAGTGCTCCATTCAATCTGGAGGCTCAGCAACCAGGGTGGAGCTTTGGCCAGACTACAGGACACTTCCCTTGCATATCCAAGATGCCTTTTTAAATCTTCTAAAGGGCTCTTTCTGAAATACCATTATAAAAGTGACCACATCTTCACGTGTCAGAAGGCCCAGTACTTCTCCTTCAGACACAAATTATGGCAGCCAGGCTGTCACAATGCCCTCCTAAATCCTCCCTCAGCTGTAGTGAAGGAAATGATTTTAAATTAACGTCTCTAAAGGAAAACTGTCATCTGTGATTTGAAATTCTGACTGTACAGCAGGCTGTCGTCAGTACGAGGTCTGCCCTTCCCCAGTTTACAGCAAGAAACATGCTCCAGTTCAAAGCCCTCGTCTAAATAAAAAATAAAACACTACGCTACAGACAAGCTGTAAACAAGCTCTGTCACTCATAGGAACTGGTCACCGTGTGGGCCTTCATTTATATACTTACAAAATCTTGCTGAATGTCAGTGAAATCTTTTCCATATTTTTCTAGTGCTTCTTCAAAGAGGTTTGCCTCTGAAGCAGACCACTCCTCCATCTCATCTCTGCACAGGACGGGCCCTCCTTGTGGCACAAGCGCAGAGATTGCCTTGGAAATGTCATAGACATTTTTGTGCAAAGTGTCCATAGCATGGAACTACATGGTTGCAAAAGAGAAAGATACATGTCAGGACAAACAACAAGGGGTACAAAACTTTATCTACTCAGCAGCACCAGTAGGGTAGCACTACAGTTAAGAAAATTCACATGATAGAGCCCCGCCCACCCCAGGACTGAGCAGCCCTGTTAGGTACCTTTTGCAGGTGGGGCATGAAGGCAAAGGTACGAGGGCATATTTTCCAACAAACTTAGCCATGCATTTGCTTTGTAAAATAACCCACAAAAATAGCACATAAAAATAATTAAGAGCAGCAACACACACACAGAATCCCTCTCAAGTCCACAAATCTCAAAGAGTTTTGAGTCAAGTCACATATCATAGCTGAGCAGGAAAAAGGAATTATTCCCAAGAGCAATTATCCTCAGAAAGCTGAGCTACAAGCATCTGCAACTTCTGATTTACCAAAGCTGAGAACACGTCACGAGGGAGGAATTGGTGTTACCAAATTAAAGCTTGAGTTTATTTCTTGGCTTCTGTACTTTTGATCAGGATGTTATTTGCCTTTCATCATACCAGTTTTGTGCACCTGCATAATTAAGCCACAGTGTCCACTACTAGAATTTGTTCTATATATGATATCACATTATTGCAGTAAGAGGTGAGGCACTGATAACCATTCTCTGGAGATTTCATAGATTTTATTCCAATTTTCATTAAAATTTGTGTAATGTAGAAGTACAAGATTTCTCTTTCCTCTGTCTCCTCAGAATCATTTACGATTACTAACGGCATCACCACTCCACAGGTACTCTAAAAAGAAGCTTCTTGAAGAGAAGAACTGGATCAACTGAAATTTCTTAATTGACCACAAGCTTTTCCCCCAGACAGCCTTGCTGAAGGACACCAGCGACAGCCTGGTGTTGGGGAAGTGATGAAGAGTGGCATTCGGCCATTAGAACACTGTAGACAGGCAGGTAATCGTTTGCAGTCTTTTAGATAGCTACTGGGCTGCTGAAGGAAGTGATCAAAACATTTTAATAAAACAAAAAATAAAATATATCAGAGTTATCCATGACAGATAACAGGAGGCACAAGGTCAGAAAACATTACTTCATAGGTAAATAGAGGGATCCTTTACAAAGGTAGGATCTCCTTCACAGCAAGCCACAATTACAACTCATCTACCCCTCTCTCTTTGCCAACTGTTAGTGCCAAGGTGAGTATTTTGCATCTCTCAAAAACTTACTCAAAAAGTCCTCTTAAAATACTTACCAGCGTGATGTCTCTCGAGGCTGCCGCAGCACTCATGTGCAAACTTGGCTGTCTGACAGAACTACTGCAGTCTAGCGCTCGGGCAAATGTACCAACAGACCTGAAAAAAATTAAACAGAGCATTAACTCTGCATGCAAAACAAGCATAAATATAAACACTTGACCAACACATTTTGATACCAGCAGACTATTTCTCAGTACCAAGATCAGATGGCTTTTTTCCTCCACTCAGATCACTGCCCCAAACTAGTTGGCCACACAGAAAAAAAAAGTAGTGCCAAGCAGCGCAGGAGCAGGAAAGGTAAATGCTTAAGCATCAGTTGTCATCAAATACCTAATTTTGTCATAAATCCAAACCAGCCTCCCGCACCCAGGTTTCTGTGGCAATTCACACATTGCCCGGTTTCCCAGTCACTGCCTCATCCCAGCTCCACAACTCCCTCATCCCCAGCTTTAGCTGAACTGGTACTTTTGTGTGTGGTATCCAATTCTAAACTGGATCGCTTTGCCGACACCAGACAGAAATGATTTTTATGTGGATCTTTTCAGTGATTCTCATTACAGCACATACCTTTGAGCAGCTGTATCAGCAAACCTACTGGGCAGTGCTGAACTGCCAGAAAGCATTACTAAAACCAGCTCTGCCTCCAAAAGCCCACAAAAGGTAGAAACTGCCATCAAAATACAGTTCTACAGTCACTCTAAGTCAACCTTCTGCAAACCCTGTCTGCCAGGGCACTTCTACCCACTCGCTCCCTGCTGCCTCATAGAATCACAGAATCACTAGGTTGGAAAGGACCCACTGGATCATTGAGTCCAACCTTTCCTATCAATCACTAAACTATGCTCCTCAGCACCTCATCCGCCTGTCCCTTAAACACCTCCAGGGAAGGTGACTCCACCCACTCCCTGGGCAGCCTGTTCCAGTGCCCAGTGACTCTTTCCGTGAAATATTTTTTTCTGATGTCCAGCCTGAACCTCCCTTGGAGGAGCTTGAGGCCATTCCGTCTTGGCCTGTCCCCTGTCAATTGGGAGAAAAGCCCAGTTTTCTCCTCTCCACAACCTCCTTTCAGGTGTTGTAGAGGGCAAGAAGGACTCCCCTCAGCCTCCTCTTCTCCTGGCTAATCTTTCTCCTGGCTAAACTAACAGTCTGACAGCTGTTAGGAAAAATTTTCACTTCTGCTGCACTGGAGGTAGGCGATTCCAGGACTTTCTTCTGGACAACTAGCATGTTCCTAGATTTCATTTTATTCTGTCTCCCCGATCCATTAAAAAAGTTACACAACCCTCATGAACCATGCCAGCTTAAGAGAGTCCCACTTGTACTGGCAACCAACCACTCTCCATCAGAGATGTACCAGCAGAAATTCGACAGGAACCAGGAGAAACAGTTTCTTTCTCTAAGCAACTCCACATTGCCAGTCAGCTTACTCAGTCTTACAGCCATGCCAGTGGCAGTCCCCAGCACCCTCAGCATGTTCACCCTGCTACACAACACTAAGGACAAGACTTGCTTCTTCCTGATGCTGACACCAGAGCATTGTGTGGCTGGCTGGCGATGTGAATCCGCTCTGCTAGAAAACAAAGTTCTTAGTTTTTCAAAGGTGTGCTGTACTTCATTAGAAGCAACTGTGAAACCACAGCCTTGTCAAGAAGGGTCCTTTAAGAAGCAGGAATACCCTTTGCTGCAGATATCCCAGCGTTCCCCATCACTCCTTCATCTGTTTGTTCTGCATCGCTGGTGGAGACAGCACACTCCCCAGTGTCAGCCATTCCTCTATGTCCATCCCATCAAGTAGAATTAATCTGTTGCACATAAGTCACTTAATTCAGCCAGTCTGACTTCACTTTTGGCACTAGTAAAAACAGCAATACATTGCATAAGCAGCACTGTGAAGAGCCTACAACATATGGCAACCCTTCAGTGCAGCCAGAACACGAGTTTCATGAACTTTAAAGAAGTCTGTACCACAAAACTCATAGTTTAACCAAAGACAAAAATGTATTAATGAAGAAAGTCTTGCAGTTCAGAATCCAATCTGGATTGCAGTTATATTTTTAATCTTAACCAACCTAGTTTCACTCCGGTTTGGGCCTTGTGGGCAAGTTCAACAATAGCCACACAGATGCTTCTAAAGGCTGCAGTTCAGATCAGCCATTTAAAAAATTTTAGCCCAAGTTCATAATAGAGGTAAGTTTTATCTTCAAAATACACAGAAAAATCAACTTGGATATGTATTTCTAAACATACACACTTTTCATACTGAGTATTTACAGTGCTACATCTCACCATCTCCTTCATTTACCTAAATTCTTTTATCACTCCCTGCTCCACCCTTATATTTCCCTGAGCTTCTATCATTCAATACAGAACGTATTTACTGCTGTTTCATAAAAACAGACCTTCGTAGCATCATCCAGATGATCAGAAGGGATCCATCCTCAATCAGATCTGGAGGGCCCTGTCTGTGCAAGTTCCTACACTCAAGCTCTAGCGCTGCCTCTCTGGGAAGCATCCTGTGAACTTACCTCATAAGAGGAACAGCACTGCCACACTCGGGAAAGTTCAGGAGGGAATTCAAAGCATAGTAACTCAAGAGGGGAAAAAACAAGAACCAGGACCCAATTTAACAGACTATCTGCAACATAGGCCTAACTCGGTTTTCTAGGTCTGCTTCAGCTGAAGCAGGCTGCCCGGCAAGTCTATCAAGTTCCACGGCCAATGTGCTGAACTCTCAAGGTTATCAAAACTAATACTATTAGCAGGTCATAAATTACACTCCCTTCCTATCCATATCAAATGATAACTTCCTCTACTGACTAAAAACATCAACAGGTCCAACTGTCCCTTTACTCACATCACCTTCCTTCCACGCTTTCAAACAAACTTACCTGAAAGACACAGCATTTGGAGAGTACTGCTTTTTTCCTTTAGTTTTTTTTTTTTTAGAATTACTCAGTCACCAGTTACTATGACAGCCTAACACTGGGTACAAGCCCCTGTTCATAGAAATGTGTATCAATGAAGAAGTTCAATATATTAAAAAGCAAAAGTTGATCAAAGATTGCTTTGGGCTTAAACAAAAGCACAGCACCATTTGTACAGATTTGCAGGATTTTACTTCATCAGGCTTACCCTGCTCCATCAAAACCCTTTACCAGACTTCTTAGCAAACTATTACCCAGATGTTAAAATATCACTGGATTTGAAATAGGGAGAAAAAAGACAGAATACTGAACTGTCAAGACTTTAGCTCACCAAGCTTCCCAAATGCTGGCCAAAGTATCTGAAAAAACTCATGAACTACAGGATAGTTTTTACATGGCATTTGCTTCTCCTTTATGAAAGTGCTTAACTGTAAGTAGGAACAGTTACTTGAATTCACAAAAGTCATGCAGTGCCCAGGAAGGCATGCAAAATGTCCCTCATTTCCAAATTGAGCCACTGTTTCAGGCAACCAAAACCAGCATCCATACTAGTAAGGAAAAAGAACACTGAAAGTGCTTGGCAGAGTCGTTAATATTTATTTATTCAAAGGAGAGGTAAACAGCTCTTACCGTGCTACCACCAGGAACTGGTCTATCTGCTTGTCAACTAGTGGGTTAAAGGCTTCCCAAACTTTTGTTTCAAGTTTTGACTGATCTCTCCCATCATCCTCACCTGAAAAAAATTAGTCATGTTCAGTATGGGCATTTTTAAATAAAAGAATGTTCCAGATTTTTTATTTTATCCCACCATAATTTAACTGCTAATCATCTCAGTTACTCTAATAGGCCACTGTGAAAATGTAATTCAACCATTCGCCTATGACAATTCCAGCCTGACACACAAGACAACGCAGCACGTCCAAACTGGGCAATTAGGTTTGGAAGAACTGGTTTCAATGGGAAACAGCCTCTCACAGCTACACGGTCTCTCTCTTCAGAACCTATCCCCACCTTGTCCTTCTCTCTCCTTTAACTTGCAGCACTTGAGGAAAACAGACACACTCCCAGCTGCTCTGAGCAAGCAAAGAGCAGCTGTTTTGACTTGCATCAGTTGCTTTCTAAGGGAGAAATCATGGCATCCAACACAAACTAAAATACAGGAGCTACTGAAAAATCTTTGGTTTGTTTTTTTTTTAAGTTTTTTCTGCTCCCTGTAAAACACCTGGAGAACATCTTCCTCTGAAGCCCAGCATTGGCCTGCTGAGGAAAGAGAATGCCTTCCAGAGTAGTTAATCCTCACTTAGGAGGCTTGCCTAGCTGATGAAGTCACCAATTTCACAGACGAACTAAACAAAGGTCCTAAACAATCTGTTTGCCTGACAGACTCACAGTATCAGCAAAGCTCTTGGCAAAGACAGAAGCGCCTCACTGCTCTCACATGTCTGCCCATACAATCTGGTGAGGACGCCTTCAATACAAGTCACAAACCCCACTCTCCTAGGAGGAGCGACAGATCTTCCCCTGTTGATTACATGGATCTTGGAAAGGAGCAATTGGATTCCACTGTTCCCATCCCTCTTAGTTTTTCTACCCACTTCAGGATCTGCAGGACAGTGCAAAGGCACATCTAAAGTTAGCTGTTATTTAGTAACTAGCTCTGGTTACTGCAACTCCTCCCTTTTCCTTTGTGCCAGGGTCCTCCAGGTCCTAGTGCTCAGTGACACAGTGGGGGCAGGATGAGGTCTCACATGTTCTGCAGGTGAGAGGTCCAGTCCACAGACAGCAATTCGGACAGGGAGAGGGCTCCGACAAAATGGCACCAGGCAATAATGGGCAAACTGATGAGGTGAGACAGCATCTAATTGGCAGTAATCGGGAGGGGTTCTTCTAGGGGAGTGAGGTTTGATTAAAAACACAAAGGGCTTTACAGACATGATGGAAATTTGTTTCCCTTGGAAATGCTGAAATGTCTTTGTAAAATGAGTGCAAGCTCCAAGAGAGCCAATTAATTCAATTTGTTTCAACAACTTTTATGATTTGGAGAAATGCCCGTTTAAAGACTGGTTTGAGACATGACTAGCAGTGTTCAGTGAGCAACGGCTTTGGCCACTAACAAACCAGGCCATCATTGTATGCATGACTTGTCAGCAGAAACCTCCATATCCCACACCTGTTCAGGCCTTGCACCTAAAAGTGGCCACATTTGACATTACCTTTTGGCAATTTAAACAAATGATGGAAATTACCCTCTTTTAATAAGTCTGTTATATCTGCCTGGTATCTGTTTCCAACTCGAATCTCTCCTTTATCAGCAAGTAGGGTCTTTTGTTGAGGATCGTATACTAGCGAATAAAAGAAGAAATCCTAGAAATAAAATAAGAGCAAGCAGTATTTATTAGATTGTACTTTCACCTTTGCATACATACTAGTAAGCTTTCACATTTTAGGTTTTGGTTTATTACGCATACAGAGATTTTAAAATCGGGTGAACAAATAAACATGAACCACCAATTTTTAACCGCTATGCTAAATAATGCCACTTTCTTCTGTATGTGTAAGGGCTCTCCTTAAAATCATTCATTCCCTAGATACGCAGTCTTTGCAGCTTAAGGGAACAGTTTCCCTTGCAGAAACAGGGCTCGGAAGGGCCAAGAGATAATTCTCAGTTCAGCCGTTTCAGAACATAAATTGCACTTTCCCATACACCCAAAGAGCAGTAACTAGATGCCAGTGACTTATCAGCACAAAAATACTGGTACAAATTAAAGCATAACTTCAGTGCATTACAGCTCTGCCAACAAAACACCCCATAACGAGCAACCTCCGTGGTCTCCACCAGGCTTGCTCCACTCCAGTACATCAATGCGTCCCTCATGCTGAGAGGCCCAAACGTGGACACAGCACTTAGGAAGTGGTCTCACCAATGATCCGCTGAGGGGATTTAAAAGTAAAGCAAGAATTCGAAAAATTCCTACCAGAATTAGCATGTCCTGCCAGTGTGGAGAAAGAAAATAGCCACAATTTTAGCTACTCAAAACTGCCCAATATAATTAAACTTTTTTCCATAGGTAAGAACTTGGCTGTAGCTATTGAGTGACAATTCACTGACGAGGTATGCTCCAAAGCAGTGTGGGCTATGGGGCAAGAGGAGTTCTTCTAGGGCATGAAACAACAGACCTTTAGTAACCTCTGTCCACAGCACTCCTGCCACTAGCACACAGAAGAGTTTAACAGAAACACAGGATGTGTGATGCGTCGTTTGTCACATCTAATGTTTCTGGCTCATTTTCCCTTTCACAATATTTTAGTGTCAACAGCAAACACTCTGTTTAAATATGTCGCATTTCATGCCAACCTTACTTTCCCTTTCCCTACATTTGTATGTGCCAACAGCATGCAACAAAAATTAGGACAAAACCAGCATCAGTTTCAAACCCTGTTCATCCTCATGAAGAGGCAGCAAGAGAAAAAAAAGTCTCCTGATCTGTCATACAAAGCCCCAAAATCGAAGAATCGCTGCAAGTTTCCCCATTAACATGGCAGAAACTCTGTGTGCTTGGGCTTCAACAGTATGTACCAGTTCTGTTCCCCAGCCCTAAGCATTACACATACACTGATGCCAGAGTTATGATGTCCCACGTTTTATTTACAAGTGTAATGCATTCAGCATCCAATTACAGAATTTAAGTGTATTGAACTTGGTAACTCTACATTTTCTACTCCGAGTTTTAACAAAGAATAGCATTTTTCTGGGAAGATATCAACATCTACAAAAGGGAGGAAAAAAAGCCAGAAAGCGGACAAATAAGCCAGCCAAACCTGCTTTGCTACCCAAGAAAGCTATGGCACAAAAAGGCATCACCTGTATGGCAAAGCACAAGAGGCAGGACAGGACTCACACCACACTCCTCCAGTGGAAGACATGCCATTTCCCCGCTGTGAAAGCACGAACCTCGCAGGCAGGAACAATCTCATGTTATGTCACGATAACAGGATAAAAGTCATACCTAGCACTTGGCAAGATGCTGCTCCAGCACCCAGGTAAGTCAGCTGCAAAGGCTGTCTGAGGGTGGGAGGATTTGGCTGCATCCTCACTGAATGACATTCGACAGAATTGACTCCTACTCCCATGGGCACCAGGGCCATTTCCATCAAGCCACCAAGAGAAGGGAGCTTCAGAGCATATGAAAGCTCATTTGTATTATAGCTGTGTAAAGATATCAGCATCTCTTGCTCCCTGACATACACAAAGTTATGAGACATCACAATATTTTGAGGATGTATTGTTGCATAAACAAAACACATGATAAACTTTTGTCTTGCATGCTTCTGTGTCATAAATATAGCATTTTATTTGTCTCAGCTCCAAAACACCTAACTGTAAAAAGCATACACAGTGCAACATTAATGCTTATCAGGCACATTGCTCAGCAAACAAGCAAAGCAAACTCCGTAGCACATTAACACGGCAGGCCCAAGGAAGGTAAGTTTTACAGGTGATTTCTTAACACAGTCTTTCTTGGCCAGGAAAAGTCGCTGAGTGTGGAAGGATTTCCTCCCATGGTATTTAATTGTTAGATGCTCTGTTGCTTCTCTTTTACAGATAACTGCTATGAATTTTCTCTACAATGTAAATTCCATCCTTTTTTGCCACTCTCAGGCCAGTTTTTAACATCTTGTCCAATTTTGGCTTAGATCAAGCAGCTTCAATGAAAGATACAACATAGACTGTAATCCTGATATAATGTGATACCACTACCACCTTTGTCCATAGAAACACGAAATTAATCTTGTGCAAACCATGTGAGGTTTCTGAAAACATTAATAAATGCCAGTTTACTGCCAATGCAAACTACAGTCTAAGGCATACAGCAGCTCCCACGATACTCCAAGGCTCCTGGGAATTCTTGATCACCACTAGGTGATAATGATTTTTCAGAAGGGTTTCACAAGAGTGGTATTCACAACAAAATAATACAGCACTTCAAAATCCTCCAAGCTCATTTTAGCTGTCAAAACTCTGTACGTGGCGTTAGCAGCAGAGAAGAAAATGGGTTTTCTCTTTCAATTTCAAATCCCAGAAAACACCCAATGTGTTTGGAAATTAAAATGACCTCCCAAGAGTTAAAATTAGCATGACTTGCTGCTTCTCCAAAATGTTAAACAGATGTACATGCTGAGAGCTGCCCTGCCCAAGCCCCTCAGCTGTCCAGAGCTACAGTCAAAAACCAAAGCCGTTAAGAAACTGCAGAACTGGAAAAAGAAAACAAGCTCAAGTGAAAGTACAGGTCAGAAACAGTGGTCAGTTCATTACAACTTGAAAACTTACTTTCATGATCTCAGCTCAGGTCAAGGAGTGGAATATATTTTAATTATACGGTATTTTACTTTTAAAAGAGTAACAAAAGGTACCAAAATGCCAGATATCTACCCAGCAGGCAAAATAGACACGAGGCTTTGGATATCTAATGTTTTTGCCATATCTGGCTATGCCCTTCTCTTGATCTCCCTGGGAACTTAGAATGTACAGGAAATTGGCTTATTTTTATTTTCCTCCTATTCCTTGTTCCAGCTACAAACCTAGTTTTGCAGACACAGTAAAAAAGTCACTGCTGGTCCAATTCAGCTCCCTTTCCAAGAAGAACTGAGCTATCTTCCTGTGGACAATGCCAGGGAGATGGCGAAAGGAGGAAAACAGCGATAACAGAAATGTAATCTTGCTTTGTTTACAATCTCCCTAAAAATTTCTGCCTGCATGTTTGACCTGCTTCGAGGCAGACAGTGTTGGGCTAAAAAAACTACTTTTAGTGGTTATAAGAACACAAGACACCAAATGACAGAATCCCTAGAACTGCTTAGGCTTTACTAACAGAAGCCACATTAGAACAAAATATAACATTTTGAAATCAAAGAACAGATTAAGAACAGGGGTGGGGGAAGACAAGAGTTCAAACCAATACCATTCAGTGCTATGAATTCACCAGGAAAAACTATTTCCTTTTCTTTATCTCTTTACCCTCCACCCAAACACATTTGTGTTCCTGAGCTTTTAATTTCTTTACCATCTGTCCAAGTTAGTTTGCAACACAGCAAAACACCATGCTAAGTGACAGGATACATCCGGGGAATTCTCTGATTCTGTGCAATCTCCAAGTTCACTGCTCTATCTCTGTGTACCTACATGTAATGCCAGTGATAATAAACATGTTGGGAGCAATCAGGAACAAATGCTACTAAAAAGTTGGCTACTACTAAATCAAAACTACTTTCAGTTTAGCTTTTGCTTTCAAGCTGGCATACCCTAGGCTGTGAGCTGGTAACAAGCATTTCTGAACACAACAGCCCTTGTCTGATATGCTGCCATTTGGCAGCTCTGATCAGACTTGACGTGCTTTTAGTTTCACATTTCAAAGAGAAACCCAACTATTTAATCCCTGTGCTTTGTTTAAAATTCTCTTAAACTCGACTATCAGATTAAAATTAATCTAATGCTTAAATAAACACTTAAAAAAGTTTTAAAAAAGCATGTTTTAAAAGGCACAACTATGAGACAGACATTGCATGCTCCTTGCAAGACATTACCTGTTTTCTCCTTGCTTCTGAAAGGTCAGGAATGACCATTACCCTACTGTGTTTAAAACCAAGATTTCCTCTCTTGTATAACACCTGATACATCTGCAAGCATTACATTTGTATTTGAAAATATTAAAATAACAATACACTGAAATTGCTAGCCAATCTCCCCAAGTAAAGCTCCCACATTGTCAGCTTCCAAGACCGACTAACCTTGCTGGCAGCCACAGGTCTAGTCACAATTAAAGGCACATAAATACGTCTAAAAGAATTACAATTGTGATTCACAAGATACCTGAAAAAGTAAACCCCAAGCTTTATATTCTGAATAGTGATTAGTTGTGCAATACAACATTTCAAATATTCTGTCTGAGGTACCTTTAAATAGCCTGATTGTGAAAACCTCTGTAGGACTCGGAAGTTAACTGACAAGCAGTTTTGCAAAGAGGTAAGTATCCATGGGGGCACATGAAGACTACAGGTAAACAACAGTGAACTCAATAAACAGGGAACTAAGCTCCTCAGAGACCTGAGGTGATACCAAGCCTATACCATATCAATATAAATCTGTAAGATTTCAGGATGAAGCAAATACACAGAATACAGCTTGCTGGCTTCCGCTCTCTCCACACTGACTTGCCCAGGGCATGAGCCTCCAGGTCTGAACTTTCAGACTGCCAGGCTGATGAGCAAGAAGGGCTTTCTTTACTGAGGGAGAGGCAGCTCACTGTCACAAAGATGTAAGCAGCAAGTCTGGCCTCTGGATCCATGAGGTTTTACATGAGAATGAAAACTGCACAGAACCTAAAGCTCCTCACTGTCAATGCTCACACAGTACTTGCAGAAACGAAAGAACCACCCTCTTTTTAGAGAGCTTGTAAAAAGTCACCAATCCTAAATGATACCAAAATAAACGGTTCAAGCTTCACAATTCACAAAATAGATTCATACCTCCCGTTCCAGATATGATTTAAGGGATTCTGTCTCATTTAACAGAGTAACGCTGCATTTGCCTCTGAAAGAGAGAAGCACATTTTATGAAAAAACACTCTAAATGCTCATATAGCTCACAAGATGGAATTACTGAGGTTGTACGTGGAATTTAATCTTACATTGAAGAACATGAGAATACAAACAATGCCATCTGGATTTTCAACAAAAAGCCCTGCAAGAAAAAAGTCATTACCTAATGTGTGTGGCTGGCAGAGATTCCAGCTGTCGTGAGAGAAACAACTCACGATGTCGTAGCTGATGCTTCTGTTTTTCTGGTAAATCAACCATTTCGGGATTTTCCATCTCCTCTTCCATTTCTCCTAAAGAGACAAAAGTCATCATCAAGAGCAGTGCAAGCATTGATTCTGGGCCTATCAGGATAAGCCGCTCTAAAATCTTTGCTAAATAATACACATTATTTAGATTAAATCTAACTTCATCTGAATCCTCACATTTCAGCCAACTGAGCAATTAGATAATTAGTTTAGATCCTTTAAATGCTGCCTGTAAAGAACTATTATTTATTCACTGCTGGAATAAAAGCACACCAGGTACACACAGGTCATGCTGGCTCACCAAGCTGAGTCACACAGATCTGCTACCAACAGAGAAGCCATGAAGAGAGCTGCCCTTGCAGACCATCACTGCACCATTAGCTTCATTGGGAAGAAGCTGGCATATGATGTGTGAGACTATAAAAGTAAAGTCTCCTCTTCACAACCCATCAGCTATCTTGGACCCTACTCATCTTCCAGGCAATCCCGACTTCCAACAGCTTCTGCAGGAAATGCCCACTGAAAGTGGTAATTTATTCATTCTCTTCACTCTGACCATAGCTAATAGATCACAGTCACAAGATTAACTGGCATGTAACAGAATGCCTAAGGCCTGTCTTCTAACCAGTCCTACCTTACCACACCACACACATTTGACTGTCAGCAATACTGCTGGTGCTCCTGCAGTCAGGACCCATCATCTCTGGCTTTGAGCCAACCCATCTCCATCCATCCAGTTTTGAGATGAATGCCAAAGTAAATACATGAAATCACAACCACACCGACACACAACTGACCCAAAACATCTCTAGCCATCTTTCTTGTACAAAATACATTATTAGTATGTATTGTGCTCATTAGCAAGCATCCTGTCTGTTATGCAAGATAAACATCTAGAAAGAAAAATACTCCAAGAAAGCCGCAAAGCCTCTCCATGATGAATGACCACAAAGAAAACATCACACTCTTTCCTTCCCTAAGAAATTAAGGCAGTTACTGTATTTTCTGAAAGCACAAGACAAGTTTCCCAGACTATATAAGAATGAGCTCTAAAGCCTCACACATTAACAGCAAAACTCTAATTTTACAGCAGCAATACTCTTTTAAGCAGCTTTGTGCCTGCAGCTTAACTCAACTGCTGTTGCCAAGAAACAATTCTAGTCAGAAACACACACAAGCACAGCTATGATTGATATCCCCTCAAGATTAGTTAACTATAATCCTCATAGTTATCTCAAATGAAAGCCAACACATAGGAAGTATCTCCATTTTATAAAACACTGAAACTGCATTTTGTTTTAAATAGGCCACCATTACGCCAAAGGGGATGAGAAAAATCATGTACCCTTCAGGTTCCCCAAAATTTGTCACTGCTCTACTGTCCTGGAAAAACTCTCGTGGTTTACATGCCCCTCAGGTAAGCTGCTCCAGCAGGGGAGTCAAAAAACAGCAGGGTAATTAAAGCAGGCTGTACCATCCAACAGCTCTTATGCCACATGAGCAGTTCAGCACATAGCACCATGCATTGACATTGTAGTCCTAGGAACTACAACTCCAAATTTACATTTGTGACACAGTTTCACGGTTCTGCAGTTTATTCACTGAAGTGGATTCTGATTTAATTGAAAATTAATATTGTGGTTGCTGATCTACACTATAAATACACAAACAGCAATCCACAAACAAGCCAGTAAGTTCCAAGCCAGCTTGCCTAGAAACCGAAGGATGCGCAAGTGAGAAGGCGTTAGTGCCTGCACTTATGACAGGTTTTGGAGACTAAGCACAAAGCCCTGTGTAATTTAGGGAAAATCCTAAAAGAAGCAACCTAAAATACTTAATATCTTAAGTGTATTTAATAGCCTGGCACTTTTAAAAATTAAAAAAAAAATATATATTAACCACTATGTGCCAAGCAAACCTACAAAAATCATGAAGCCACCCAGCACAACCAAGCTAATCTCAGGAACCACATCCCTTCCACCAGGCTCATCTTGCAAGCTAGTGTTTTACATGCTTTTGTAATAAAATAAGGAAGGTGGGAAGCACATATTTTCATCTTACGTCAGCGTTGCAATGCACAGCCTTTCAAAGTAAAATCTAATGAGTTTTTTTTCAAAAAGACATTTCTACAGGTAACAAACAACTCCCCCACAAAACTGTCATAGTTCCTGAAGACAGAGGTAAGAATATTCTAAGAAATAACAAACAGACTAATCTACAGGAGCACCTTCCCTCCTGCTCCATAACCATGACTTAGCACTGGAGAGAATGAACCTGACAAAGGCTTTCTGAACCAAGAGAAGGATGAGAGAACACAGCACAAGAATCAATCCAGATCCCTGAAGTCATGCAAATGTGGCTCTGACAACACCAGTAACTAATCCCACCACACTATCTCTGTGGAGAAGGCAAAGGCTTAACCCAGACAATAAACCACAACCAGAGCTGGCCCAGCCTCTGCTTCCAGGACAAGCCTGCCTGACACATGTGCGCTGCACCCTCATCCAGCTCAAGCACTCAATTTCTAAGCAAGGCACACTCCATCCTCAAGGATGTTAGCTCCCTGAGAAAGAAGGTCCAGAGTTTTAAAAATATGTAATTATATAAGGAACCTTTTCAGAAAGACTTGCCTGCATTTTTCACAGTACTGCAGAATAAGTGGTGTGGGAACACAGGAAGTGCAGCATATTAGGACTGCAATGCTCTCATAAAGCCTTACTTTAAAACTAATCTCTCAGCTTGACAGATGTGCTCATGCAGAGCTAAAACTAAACATTTAGCCTTAATACAGTCATACATCAGCTATGTAGAAGTAGTGAGTGGAATGCTGCAAGAAGTGTATTAGATTAAGTATCATTTGATATTTGATGACAGTCATTAATAGCACTAACAGGGCCTGAAGACAACTTATATAGGAAACAAGAGACAGGCAGGCTGGATACAAACCATAAACCCATGTGAAAGCTAACACATATGGGGAAAAATAATTAAAAAGAGTAAACTCTGAGTTGGCAGGAGAAGCCCAAGAATCAATAATTGTAATTAATGAAGTAGAGGTTTGTGAGATGCAAAACTAAACATCAATATTTGCTAGACACTAGCAAGAATAGTAATTTGATATAAATCAGATTGGGCTCTCTACAACATCAGAGGCAGAAAGCACCAGCCCTCCCTCTGCATTGTGTGCCATACAAGGAGCTACATGGGAGAATTTCAAAACGCCCAAGGCAAACAAGATGCAGAAATGAGGTCTAGAGAGCACCCGAGGACATCCAGCTTGGGTGACAGTCTGTGGAAGCAGAAGAACTAGGTAGCACTGATCACTAACAATAAAATGTAGGAAAAGATGGGGTCAAAACACTGAGAAACACAGTAAAGCCAGTGCTGCTGACCTGCACAACAGCTCCTTTGGCAGTAAAGGAAGCTTAAACTCTTGGTACTTAATGGCTGGATTAAGCAGCCTTGAAGGACATCACTGAATTCTTGCATTTGAACAAACGACCGCATTCCTTGTCCCTGGTCCACTTTCAAATGGTGTGTATTAAGCCTCAGCCTTCTTAATTTCCTCTCTACCCAAACCTAGATCTCCATTCATACCTGTAAACAATATGGTGACATTTTTAACAAATAGAAATCCTTATATCTTGACACTTGAGGAGGAGTTTGCCACGTTATCACAACATCCCACTAGGATCCCTTCCAAAACTTGTGATCATCTTTTTCAGCCATGGCCACTATTACAGGTAGCAGACAAAGCAGACAGCCACTATTTTGGATGCTTATCTTATCTTTCCTCTCTGCGACACCCTCAGAAGAGAAGAAAAAAAAAATATCAGTTTCCTCCTCTCAGTTAACAATAGAGCCAAAAGTGTCATTAGTGGATTAATGAACTTGACTCCTCTTGAACCTGCACGTGTGGTGTTGGAAAAGAATGGAAGAGAAAGGGAATAAAATGGAAAAAAAGAAATAAAATCAAAAAGAACTAACTTGTGAAGCTATTGTCAGACTACATTTAGCCTAGTGTTAACCCCCTACCTGTTTAGGCACACAGGTCTCGTGCAACTCATGGACTAATGGAGTAATGACATCACACTGCTGCGAGATATTTATTCTTAGAAATCTTGACACTTGCAAAACTATGCTGCCATGTTTACCTGGCACAAAATATCTGCTGCTGAAAGTTAACCATAAGCCAGCCAAACGAGCCAACACTAACTGCTCAGTTCTCTAGCCACTACCAACAGTCACATTTTGCTTTACAAATCAGAGTAAATGTTTTTAATGAAGCAAAAACCGAGGTCATAAGATAGATCACAAGTAACCAGAGGTGGCTGAGGTGGGTAGTCAGAAGGGGGAACTGGAGGTTGTATCCCTGCTGTTGGAAATATTTACTTAATTGCAGAAGAAACTATACAAGACATTAAACAGAAGCTATTATTGGTAGAAAATGGTCATGGCATCCAACAGCAACTTGAGGAGTAAATTAACCTTCTTGCTCTCTTCCATCAAGTTCCATCTGCAAACTTGTTTGCATACAATATTCTATCTTAGCCCACTACAAAGTCTCTGGGCAAGAACATTAAATACTCTTCTACTAGCAAATCAGGTTCATTTCAGAAACAGGTGGAGAAATTTCCTTTAATAATTTGTGAGATGATTAAAGAGGCTCATGAATAAGAAGTGCTAACAATGTATGGAAGCCATTATAAAGTTGAAAGAGTTATAGGACAGCCCAGACAAGCTTTATGTCATATGATAAAAATAGCTAGATCACAGACCAAATCCAAGAACCAGTCTGCATACATCAGGTGCTAATTTACAGTCATCAACTACACAAGAAGTTGCTTCCAACTCATTTTTCTTTATACAGTTACGAGAAAAGACAACATATCTCAGACCTGCCGGTTTCAGATAGCTGACAGATTAGCTGATGGATTACATAAACTAAATCATAAGAACTTTTTTTAAAAAAAAAAAGTTTGCAACATTCATTTCACAAACACATATTTTCCTTCCTTTATTAGGAGAGAAAAAATATCACAAGATATAGCTATGTGTCTTCTATTCACATACTGGCTATACTTTCCCATTATTTGGTTTTCTCACTGCACGGATCTCAACAGTAGGTCTACAATAAAGGCATCTCAAACAGAAGGCTGTTTGAATCCAGAAACGTCTGCAGTCAGAAAGCTCCATTAATCAGCTGAACAAAGGCAGTTAAAAGATCAACAATGCAGATATGTACATCTACTGCAAATGCCTCAAAATAAGGCAACAAGAGACTTTATGGAAATGAACTCAAAGCCAGTGACCATGTTGTATATCTGTACCAGAATCTTAAAATCCACTAAATTTAATTCCATTGTAACATGCAGGATGCAGATGATGTTGTTTCCAGAGTAAAGAACTAACAACTGTCTAAAAGCTTAATTTTATTCTCTTCTCTCTCCTTAAAAAGAATGGAAGCCACACAACAGCAAACTATCTAAATAAATCAAAGTCGCTTAGCAGCAATTTTATTTCACACCAGAAAGAAATATACTGGAAGAGATGTTAGTTACCAATGAAATTTACACCATGAGACAGCCTCAGTTGTCTCAGGTGGCTCTGTTAATAGGATTGTACCAACAGAAGAAGTCTCTTGTCTCCTAAGCACAAGAAAATGAACAATAACTAATTTGTTTGAATTAGAAAATATAATCTTAAACGTCTTATCCCAAAAAAGAAATTCGCCTCTGCAGCTTCAAAGAGTGTTTACATGGGGTTAATTATTTTTCACTTTCAGGCTTCCAGACATGTACCTTCAGATCATTCCTACCTGGCTTTATTGCTAAATTCAGTGAAGTGACACACAGAGGAAGGAATCAATAGTCATGTTGTTTATGGCAAAGTTCCTATCAAGCCTCATATTTTTGTCTAAAATGAGTACTGCTGCACTGAGGAGATACCAAAAAAGAATTGTCTGCTACCACGATTCTGCAAATGGCCAGAACAACACAACCTCGTATCAATGTCGCAGGGCTTTTTTTCCAAGGTATGGTCACAAAGGAGAGACTCATTTGGGCTTCGATCTACAACAGAAAATATTCAGATTTGTCAATAAGGGGCTAGTTCTGCTCTGTGTTTTCCCCAATGGCATCACAGCACTGAGAATATGGCAAGGCACTACATTTATACTTAAAAGTGAATATCTGATCTAATCAATGCCCAAGCAGTACAACTACATCAATCTGTATTACACATGCACCAAGAACCACGTTAAAAGACAATGATGCTCAGCAGCAAAATTATAATTTCAACATGACCAGATCTGACTACTTTTTTATTTATGTATGTGTCTACAGGAAAGCCTTAAATTACAAGAATTGATGCAGCTGTCCATGCTTTTTGCTAAATTATAAGTAATCTTAACATCTATATCTCACACATTGTTTACAAGCAAAAACAGTTCAGTAACTCCATATGCTTACTCTTTCTACTTCCCAATGTGTCTGTTTCCATCACCTTGCAAGGTGTAATGAATCTGAACCCAATCCTTACTGGCAACCAGAATAGAGTCAAACAGATTGGAAGCACCCTAGATAAAGGGCACAACGACATGTACTACCCTGCACTATATCTCTCTTGGAGAACCAGCCAGTGCACCATGCTCATCCCTTTCCAAGTTCAAAACGCACAGACCAACAGTAGCTTGTCAGCTATCTTGTGTGGTTTGGTTTTTTTAAGAAGCTATCAATTTTTTTTGCAGTACCCTGCCTTACGGATTTATACAGGGAAACATCTCATCTATACCAATACATAACTATTTTTTACATACGCTTTTTAGAATTTTATAACTGTATGTATAACTGAAAGAGAACTGTAACACTAAATTTTTGTTTAGAGATAAGCTTCCATCTCCCCTCAGCCAGGGGTCTCACATGCCTCTGACCTTCCTGTCAGAGGAGCTCACGCCAGCAAAAGTTCATACAACATTTCATAGAATAATAAAAATCAAGAAATTAGTTATGCAACATAAACATACAGAGGTGGACAAAGTAAGGTAGCATGAACAATCCTCTAAACTTTATGATAGTTTAACTTCATGTATATTTTTTAGAATAGGAAAGCATAGTACTCACAAGAAAAGTTACAGTTTTCAAGTCTTCTCTCAGTCTAGACATTACTTTTTCCTAACAAAAGGACATTAAGTATTCAAAATAGCAAAAGGATGCCTTAAATCTCAATGCTTTTATAATATATTTACTGAGCATGTTCAGACAAAAGCTACATCACTACAAAAAATATCACTAATACCGAGACATGAAGAGAACTCCTGTTGGCCAGGTTTCGAACTGGCCATGTTCCAAGTCAATTTCTTATGATCAGACTATTTGATTTACTCATAAAGAAAGTTCAAGGGTTTTTTTGCAATCTGCTAACCAAACAGAATAATTCATGAGAAGTAATAGCTGACAGAGGGGAAATACCTTCCCATGTCCCAAAAATTAAGAAATTAACTTCTGTGTAGCAGATAATGTCTTTGTTCAGCCTTAACTGAAAAATCCTGTCCTGTCCCTACCACATGCCATTTGAGGTTTCAAAAGTTTAAGGTTTAAGGGGTCAGCAAGAGAAAGAAAGAGAGAAAAGTCAGCCAAACAAGCAATGTATTTTAACAAAGATGAGTACAGGAAAAGGACATTTAAAAACAATAATACTGATAGTTGTAACTGCATTATCAAAGTTCCATCCAAGTTTGGCAATTCTGTGTAGAAGCAATTTTGAACACAAACTTACTTGCATGCTTGTCTGCCAATACAATAAGGGTACTTGATATGTCTCTTCTTCTGTAGAAACACACTACCTTCGCTTCCACATTTCCATTGGCAGTCTGAAACAGGACAAAAAGAAAAATATGAGCACAAATCAAGAACTGACCTGTATGCACAGAACCAGAAAACTTAGTAAATAGGTTGAATTTTGCAAAAGACGTACATAGTATCACCTCATAGCACCCTCCAGCTGCATGCACTTTATCTATACATACAAACTCTGGTGTCACCCATTCCAGGGTGGCGAATCAGAGCTTAACCCTTCCCTCCTCATTATTTCTGCAGGATCACCATTTTCAGCAGTTAGAGATGTTTGATGGAGTGAAAAAACACACCTGCACTTACAACATATTAAAAAGCTGCTCAGCTACTTCTCATGTAATGCCTATGGTTAGTAGAGCTCAAAACTATCTTTGAAATTCTAATAAAAGTAACTGCAAAATACAACAACATAATTCAGGTTTATGCTGTTCTCCAAACTCTGCAGGACAGGGAAAGCAAGAGAGAACCCAGTCATTACTACTTTCACAAAAGAAATCACATAGGTTTTCTTTCTCTGACAGCACTGGTGAGCTAAACAATAGACTAACACATAGCATATCATTCCAAAGGAGAACCAAGGAAGTTGCACGAGGAAAGAAATGCTAGATCAGGGATAACATATAACAAAGTGAATTTTTGAAAGGTTTGGGATTTTCTGCTTAAAACTCTTACAATAAGGTGGTGATGAACCTCTTTTAAGATGCCATCTGCCAAATTATGAAACTGTATTTAGACAGACTCTAGAAGAAATACACCTAGTGGCTTGTAACAGCCCCAGTCAATGTGCTGTCTCTGAAATAATTCAACTGATAATGAAAATGTAACTGAAGGGAGTCATGTATTGCTACTGAAGAGTACTTGAAAGCCAAATGATGGCACACAGTTTCAGAAAATGGAAGACTAAGATACAAATTCCCCCTCTAGGAAGTCTGCAAAAAAGGTAGTGGACCAGCAATCTGTCCACAGGGAAGCAAAATATAAACGTTTGTTGTTAAGATGCGAGTGGAAGAAAATTTTCATCTAATACCAGTCTTCCTGAAACAGAGAAAAAAAAATAATCCGGCAATACATACAAGCATGGATATTTCCCCTAACAGCCTCCAATTTTCTGTACACAGTCTGGGGAATTCCTATCCTTTTCTGAACTTTTAAATTTTGAGGAACTAAAATACAAATGCAGAAATCATCTTGTTAAAAGTCAGACAGCTACAATGTAGACTCATCTACTTCATTCGGTTGCCCAGGCTTCATTCACACCCCATGGAAAAAGACAACACAAGATATATGATTCATCTCAACCTCAAATACTCATTTTACAGAGCAGGTCAGAGAAATGACAGCTCCAGCAAGAGTTCACTAAGATGAGAGGTCCAGGCTGAAAGTTCTTTTTCCAAAAGGGGGAAAGAATAAAGAAGGAAGAGGGAAAACCAACACTTTCCTAGAAAGTAACAGACAAATCTGCACCCTGTACCTGATGGAATACAGCTACTGTACCTCATGGTTATGGACCCCATGGGAGTATTTTAAGAATTCTTTCTTGTTTCCTTGAAGGATGAGAGACAAAGTACTTCCGCAAAACACCTCCACTAATAAGAGGGGTTACAAGGATGTCCTAGCCTCCAGATTTTTTATTTGTCATATTGATAAATTTTCTCTTCCAAGTAACTATTTTAGAAAGATGTGTTCTTCCATCATTGATGAAAAGACCTCATTATAGGCCATAAATTCAAATCTGAAACAGCAATGTTACATCCCTTCTGTATGGGCTACAATGGACACCCTAGTATTAAATCTGAGGAAATGCCATGGTCAGGACACAGCCAAGCAGCTTCAGAACAACCTTCCCTTCTCCACCACGGTAAAAGTGCAGCACCAAGGACTTCAGCCGGCTTCCCCCATACAAGCTATCATGCCTCTCTTTCATATCCAATGAGAGGGAAAGCTGGCAGATGAAACAACACACTGGCCCAAAGGACAACCAGCAAAGGCAAAGTCTGAGGGAGCAGATCAGATGGTAGCTCCAAACCTTCTGGCTAAGCGAGTTCCCTCCGCAGAACGATCACATTACAAAGCTCTCCATCCTCTGTTCTCTCCAGATCACCTCATCCTGGCACCAAGAACTGCAGAAATCCCCTGCTCTACAGGTGGGCATAATCACCTTGAGAACGACCTGGGACTGACACACCTTCCTTTCATACCAAAGGAGAACAATCCAGCCGTCTCAAAGCATTCCAGAAAATTATCAGAACAAAAGCATTTTTACCTTCTAACTACCAGAGAACTGCTAAAGAATTGTTTTCATTTTAATCAAATCTAGCAGATCATAAATTCAATTAACTTCAAAGACTTGATGGAAAAATTCGTTTACCTTATTGAGCTCTTCTATTCTTCGTATCAAATATGGGTTACTTGAAGAATTTTCGAAGTAGACATAATCTGACAAAAAGAAAAAAAAATTCTTTAAAACATGAACTGCTAAAAATTGAATCCAAACCTCACAGGTATACCTGCCAAAGACACCATAACAAATGCATTTCTTGGCACAAGCAGCATTTTGAATGCTCCTACTAAATCCAGGATTTTAAGGGAGGAAATGCAAAATCTATCCTAGTATAAAGAACATCTATTGGTGCAATCTGGGGGTCATAAACTCACTTTCCAAAAAACCCCCAAAATGGAGTTCTAGTGACAGCCTGGAAAGCAAAGCATACTATCATCCTTCTCTCTCTCTGATCACATTATTTCCACTTGATCACATTGCTTTCTTTACTTGCTTCCTCTTTCTTATCACAATCCAGCCACTTCTCCCAGCCAACATGCCATCATCCTTCCTCTTCCCCTGCAGCTCAGCTTCAAGGTACTATCCATTTACTCAGAATACAAATAGCTCCAGTCCTCTTTCTCTCTTATCTTTTACTCTACTTCCTGGTATTTTAAGCCTATAGTATCCTAGAATACCCTCAACAAAACTCCATATAATAAGCCAAGTAGTCATTGAAACTGGTATTTCCAAGCCGAATAAACATTTAAGTTACAGGAAAAAGAGTCCTTTACCCAAGGTAGCATCTTAAAAAAAGTTATCAAAGCATCATCTAGGAGTGACATGTAAATAATGTGGTATTTGTGAGCTCCAAGCCGAAACATTCCTTTTTCCTGTATGCTCCAGGCACTGATGTTCTCAGAGCGCTGCATACAGCTCAGTTATCCACAGGTCTCCCTCGAGCAAAGAGGCCCAGCCAGTTGCTGGGTAAACATGACCAAGGATCTGCTGCTGGCACTGCCTGCAAGGAGCTCAAGTGCCTTCCTGTCCCCCTTCAGCAGGGCTGGGCTGTCCTAGGAGAGCATGCACAGACCAAGAGTCCCAGAGGCTATAATCCCAAGTGGAAATTGTCAATAATAATAAAAAAAAACGCTTTCCAAACTCGTCTTCCCCAAAAATGGGTCCTATGCTATGAGTCACAAAGACACCTTGACAACCAAGTCACAACAGGTTTGAAGAGATGAATTATGAGGTTCTGCTGCTGATACTCAACTCGGGTTACCTAACCACACACAGTGTAACCAGGGCTAACTGAGCACAGAAATACTGCACCCAGTGTTATGGTGCATGCTGTGCTCCAGACCAGTCAGGCTGATCAGAATCTATCTTCACACACACTAACATGCATCTAAGCGACTCCATAAGTTTCCTCCTGACTGGAAGAGTTGGTTCCTCTTAAACATCACTTCTCTGCAGGTTTCAGGTTGAAGAATAATCTCACCTAAGACACTCAGATTGGACATGTGGTTTGCAGAAAAATAAAGATTCCACAAATGGTTAAAACACCCAAGTAACTAGATCCTAAACTTCCACTCCCAATAACCTGCTCAGTGCTGCACACCAAAACGCTACAGTGATCAATTTGATCAAAAGTCATAAAATCAAACATATTTGGCAGCTTCAGCAATAACAACCGCTGACCCAAATAACAATGACAGGTAAAAGCGATTTACAGATAAGCAGAGTAAAGAGAAATCCTTCCTCTCACAGCAGAACCAACCATGCCCCATGAGAGTGCTGCAGTGGGGGACAGGGAAGCTTCCAGATGCCTCCAAGCTCACTGGCCTCCTCTCACCTAAAGGCTTTAACACCTGAAGAAAGGATGAGATCTTTCCTTCCACCCCTCCCATTACTCCCAATACAACCAACTACCAACTATGCTTCACTTCAGGTACTTTCGCCAAGGCCAATGCAAAAATCTTACATTTGTGAATACCAGGAATGAAAACTAAAAATAAAACTAAAGGAAATGCCTGCCTTGAAAATGTAACTTTGTCTTTAATTCCATGGGTTTCAGGTGACTGTTACAGATCTCCCTAGTTTATATCATTTTTCTAATTGCTTTTTGTGCACATATATATGCGTATATTCTCACAAACATGTTTTCTACCTCAAATGAGCATTAACTCAATTTGTCCTGTAGCTGCAGGTATAACTGTAAAATCTGGCATAGATTTAAAGGAAGGTTATCACAAATCAGTTGTTTACCAAAGAACAGCTCATGGTGGTATCCAACAGTTTTGAATAACAAAACTCCCAAAATGTTTGGTTCAGCAGCAGGAACATCCCCAAACCCACACTCAGTGATTAGTAACTACAAATGAACCTCACACAAAACAGCCAACTACACGCTGCAGACAGGCAGAACCAAAGCTGTCCTGTGGGACTCCTGAAGAGCTGATCCATGGCAGTGTGCAGGTGTGCACTCAAGAGCAGTGCTTGATGACTTAATCACGTCACAAATGTATATCTCACCCTTGTTTTAGAATAATCTCACTACTGTGTTAATCATTTCACTGCTCAAATTACCTGGAAAATGGTTTCTTTCTCTCTGCAAGTAATGCAGAGCATGTTGAAATCCCATAAAACCGAATGTGAGCACATCAGAGGGGAGTAATTTGCATTTTTCATAGAGATTTATATACTTCAACTAAAATTAAAATGCTGTCCTGAATAGAGAAATGCTCACGCTGCTCCACACATGCAATGAAAATTTTAAGTTCAACAAACTCCTCTCCCAGCTGATGCCTGAGCAGGTGAGAGTACTCCTCTTAAATTGTTCCCTAAACACCAAAACCAGTGAAGGCTGGTTTCCTGCACACCAGGTTTATATGAGGTACAGTGCTGTGCTCCATGACCTCTATACTCCAAAATGCCTCCCTTCCCTTTCAGCATCACTACCCCTTCATCTCCAGGTTCCTCTCACACCATGCACCCTTCCCATACTGTCTACCCAGCTAATGCTATTCCAGTTTCCTTTCAGGACAGTAGCTACAACTGCACCCACGTGCTCACATTCACACACCAGATAATAGAAACCCAACAAGGTTCCCAATAAGCTGGTTATCCATAGGAGACATTCTGTATGTGCACAACTGCCAGAGTTTCTGTGCCTGGAGCCAAAAGAAAGGATGGGGAAAGCAACAAAATTAACCAACCTCTAAACAACAGGAAGATACGCATATCAGCTCCTACCGCAGAACAGGAAGGAGAAATTACAGTAAAACAAAAATTACAGTCTAGGGACAAAAAAGCAGAGCCTGATAGCAAGCGAAACAAAGCAGACCTTCAAGTACAACAGCCTGTCTACCCCTGCTAATTTATTGTCTTTCCTACTGAAGGGGTGAAGAAAAGGACTACCCTATCTACTCTGCATCCCATAAGCACCACGCGCAGTGTTACAAACAGTAACCACTATAAACACACAAAGCTCACCCCTTGCCACACTACAGCCTGAACAAAGCTTAGACACTCAGTCCCATGTCTTCACAACAGCTTGCAGCTTAAACTCATGGCCTCCAAATTAATCAGCCATGCACCCGCATCATGATTGTAATTAAGAGCATCATTCATGCATAGTACAGAATTATGTGTGATGAAGCTAAAGTAAGGACTGAGGAGTGTGGCAATGCCACAAGACAGTGAGGACCATCACACCTTATTACCACCTTCTGACAGAAACTCAACATTTATTTCTTCCTCTTGCCTACACTGCTATAGAGCAGTAGCACACACATATGTAAATCTACCCACAAAGCCTTTCTACTCTATAAGATTTCTTCCTGAAGTTGAGAGTCCACAGCCTGCTAGAGAGCAATGCTGTACTCCCTGTGTACTGAACTGCTAGAACACAGGGAGATGAGCATACCTGCAACAATACAGCAGCTAAAACTAGATTGACAGCCTACAGGCCACAGAAGATAGACTTTTTCCACAAAGGCAGTAAAATAATTGTTTTCAATTAGCAATAAACATAACAGACCTTCTTTTTGCTCTCATATGATTTTAAGACTTCTTGCAAAATTGCTTCCCCCTCTGCCCTCTCCATGTCAGCTGTTGACTAAATGTACATTAGCCCATGGAAAAGTAAACCAGGAGGGGGTACTAAAAAAGAAAGAACACACGTTATCTATGGCCATATATTTATAAGAGTAGACATGTCTGAGCTACCTTCCTATTGACATCAATAGGAAGAGGAGGGTCTACGACCTCTGGAGGAAGGGGCAGGCATCCTGGGTGGACTATAGGGAGGCAGTGAGATTGTGCAGGGAAAAAGTTAGGAGGGGTAAGGCCCAACTAGAAATGCGATTGGCCAAGACTGTGAAAGACAACAAAAAGTCCTTCTACAAATACATCAACAGCAAAAGGAGGGCTAGGGAGAATCTCCAGTCCCTAGTAGATGCAGAGGGAACAACAGTAACAGGGGACGAAGACAAGGCTGAAGTGCTCAATGCCTACTTTGCCTCAGTCTTTAACAGTAAGGAAAATTGTTCCCTCTGTGCACAACCCCAAGGGTTGGATGAGAAGTATGAGATTCCCAAGGTCCAAGAGGAGGTGGTTAGAGACTTGCTTGCCCAGCTAGATGCCCACAAGTCTATGGGGCCGGATGGAGTCCACCCAAGAGTTTTGAGGGAACTGACGGATGTGCTGGACAAACCCCTTTCCATCATCTTCCAGCAGTCCTGGATGACTGGGGAGGTTCCGCTGCACTGGAGGCTGGCTGATGTCGTGCCCATCTATAAGAAGGGGCGCAGGGAGGATCCGGGAAACTACAGGCCTGTCAGCCTGACCTCGGTACCGGGGAAAGTCATGGAGCGGGTGATCTTGAGTGCGATCATGAAGCACTTGCAAGAGAACCGGGTGATCAGGCCCAGTCAACACGGGTTCATGAAAGGCAGGTCTTGCCAGAGTAATCTGATCACCTTTTATGACCGAGTGACTAAACTCTTGGACGAGGGAAAGGCTGTGGATGTGGTCTTCCTGGACCTTAGTAAAGCATTTGATACAGTTTCTCATAGCATTCTGCTTAGGAAACTGTCGGCCTCTGGCCTGGACGGGTGCACGCTCTCCTGGGTGAAAAACTGGTTGAATGACCGGGCCCAGAGGGTGGTGGTAAATGGAGTTAAATCCAGCTGGAGGCCAGTGACAAGTGGGGTTCCCCAGGGCTCAGTCCTGGGTCCAGTCCTGTTTAATGTCTTTATCAACGACCTGGGTGAAGGTATTGAGTCCTCGCTTAGCAAGTTTGCAGATGACACCAAGCTGGGAGGAAGTGTCGATCTGCTGGAGGGTCGGGAGGCTCTGCAAAGGGACCTGAACAGGCTGGACTGCTGGGCTGAGACCAACGGCATGAGGTTTAACAAGGCCAAATGCCGGGTCCTGCACTTGGGGCACAACAACCCTAAGCAGAGGTACAAACTAGGAGAAACCTGGCTGGAAAGCTGCCAAGAGGAGAAGGACCTGGGGGTGTTGGTTGACAGGGACTGAACATGAGCCAGCAGTGTGCCCAGGTGGCCAAAAAGGCCAATAGCATCTTGGCTTGTATCAGGAACGGCGTAACCAGCAGGTCTCGGGAGGTTATTCTCCCCCTGTACTCGGCACTGGTGAGACTGCACCTCGAGTACTGTGTTCAGTTCTGGCCCCCTCACCACAAGAAGGATGTTGTGGCTCTGGAGTGAGTCCAGAGAAGGGCAACAAAGCTGGTGAAGGGGCTGGAGAACAAATCTTATGAGGAGCAGCTGAGAGAGCTGGGGTTGTTCAGCCTGGAGAAGAGGAGGCTGAGGGGAGACCTTATTACTCTCTACAACTACCTGAAGGGAGGTTGCGGAGAGGAGGGAGCTGGCCTCTTCTCCCAAGTGACAGGGGACAGGACGAGAGGGAATGGCCTCAAGCTCCGTCAGGGGAGATTTAGGCTTGAGATTAGGAAAAAGTTCTTCACGGAGAGGGTGGTTAGGCATTGGAACGGTCTCCCAAGGGAGGTGGTTGAGTCACCGTCCCTGGAGGTGTTTAAGGTTAGGGTAGATGAGGTGCTTAGGAGCATGATTTAGGGATTGGTGGGAATGGTTGGACTCGACGATCCGGTGGGTCTCTTCCAACCTGGTTATTCTGTGATTCTGTGATACCTAACAACCTTATGAGCTTTTAGGCGATCAAGTTCCAAAAATTCTTAGAAGTATTTTTATGCTCCCCAGCTTAACATTTGCCTTTCCAAGCTACGAGTGCTTTCTGAGCACTGACCTTGTGGGACACTCCCTCCACAAATTCTTACATACTGCATAGGACAGCAGCTTAACAACGTACTGAATGTACTGAAACAAGGGAGGCTGAAGCCTTCCTCTTCCTGCATTCATTACCAATGTTGGGTAAGATGTGTATTTCCATACATCTGATTAATAAGTACCTTCACAGTTGCAAAAATTTCTCCTGCCCAATCCAAAAAGCTGCTGCCCTGAATTAATGATGAGTATCAAGTGAGTTCATAAACTTATACTGACCTGTTTACTTTATGACTTATCTTAAGGGAAATAAATATATGCCACCTCAGACTCTGGATTTACAATCCAATTTGCAGCCAGTTTCTTTCAGTGAGCTTCAGTTTCCAAATTATTCAGCAGCTTGGTCCTGAAACTGTCAGTCACTTTGCATTTTGAATAATACAATCCCTCCTGGACTACACTGCCCTGAAAGAGGAGACTGCAGAAGCTAATGCTGCTTTTAGCCTACAAGTCAAGCAATTTCACCTGGCAGAGCCCAAGTCCCATTGCCTTCTGTCTGTTCAAAAAAAAACATCACTAACAGCAGCTGTCACAGATTAAACGTTCAGTTACAGAATAGATAAGTTTCAACAGAAACAGCTTTACCAGCACAACATTTTCATCATCAGAAAAGCAAAACTGAAACAGTTGTTTCTGTTGTGAAAAGAATTGAGGTCCAATACACCTTGCAGTATACACGAACCAGGTATTTACAATTACATCTTTCACAGAAGAACAAAAGTATTAAAGAGATACTGTCAGCACTAGTTCAGTTCATAATTACTGGACAGTAGTATTTGTGGCTACTGCATACACAGGATAAGTGCTATGGGCAACATCACCTCTACCTCCAGCTCCTTCAAAAAGGAGTGGAAATGGAGCAACAACCCAAGCACACAAACATCTGAAATACCTATAATCACTTAGCATGGGACATGCAAATAAAGCACCATCTCCCACAGAAATCTCTGCTCCAAACTGTTAACAGCAAACTATTACCCGATTTAGTAAGGATAGGTCAAGGCACCAAAGTTAAATCAAGCTACCCTTGCTCTCCTGAGCATAGTGACCAAGTCAGAAGGCTTATGAGGACAGAGGTCAAATCAAGTAACCCTTGACTCAAATCTTTAACTAAGATACACGTCTTGAAAGGGACCATGGTCATGAGAATAATCTACTGATCACATAACAGACTCCCGGGATTAGCTGCCTGGTTGCAATAAAAAGGCTTAGCTGCAACAAAACAGGGGAAAATTACCTAAATGACAAGGTCCCATTGCTAAAGCAGAAAACCTGGTTTTCACCAAGGAATCAAGATTAACACACCACTGCAACACTTCCTTAAGCCCAAAACCTGCAGTAAACTTCCTAGATACAAATTAGCAACAACAGGTCAACTTGGTGTGCACATCCAACCAGAACATCCTGTCTCTAACCATGCAGTGCAAGCAGTCCCAGGTTAGGTGAAAACAGACACGGTTGTCTTCAGCAAGGAAGGCTGCCATTCTCAAGAACTACCAGCCACAGGACCCAGCAGGCTCTGGCAGTCAGTCAAGTGTTTTAGGTCACCATCAAGTCTACAGACATTGCGTTGGGATGGCTTCATGCACAAGCAAAGCAATCCACAGCCAAATTCTCCTGATGTACTTGCAGCTTTCTCAGACTAGAGCCAGAAAACACTCCTAAAGGAACTGCTGCAGTCCTACCCTTCCCTTTACGATTTCCTACTTCAACTGGTACTTAAGAGTATTCACTTGGGAGTTTCTACAGCAGGACCCCTCTGCTAGCTCCCAGAGCTCTCCAGGTTCACAAGGCTTTGAGAGCTGGCCTATGCAGGGAGTTACATGAACACACTCCCTCCAACATAGTAGTTATGTCTAGTTAAATACACACTGAAAGTAGATGCATACAAAAGGTTAATCACAAGACAGCATTGTAAATTATGTAAAATGTTTCTTTCTCCTATGAGACCACTTTTACCCTCCTGGAGGGTGTGCAGATAGTGTAACAAGGGTGCCTGTGCAATCCTGAGCCTATAGAGATGTACCAGGAAGGCATAGATACTGAACAGCAAATACATAATTGTAACACTCATGTGCCAAGGACTTTAGAGGTGAGCAAGCATACAGCCTCTCCAGATTCTATCAGGTCACATAATATACTGTAAAACCTTAAAAAAACGAAGCTACATAAGTACGTATACAAGGATATGCAGTAAGTTCACCTTAACTTCCCCTTTCTATCCCTTCTCCAAGAAAAAACAACATGACTTAAAAGAATGCTGTGAAGAGTCTAGATGTGTGCAAGGAAAAGACGACTCAGTTTCATTTAATCAACTAAAGCCTCCATAACGACAATCAAATTCCAAGTATGCATCTGCACACATATACATGCAGAAGCACTGCTCAAGATTGCTTTGTACTAGAGGAAGTTCAGCCTCACATATTCAAAACGCATGGCAGAAGTCCATGTTCTCAGTTCCGTACCAGCTTTGACTCTTATTTTCAATAAAACACAGAACAAGAAGCCATTCCAGCCCCCAGAAGAGAGAAGGGGGGAAAAATTACAAATTTGTAGATACACAAGTGAGAAATCCACGTGCAATACTTTTTGCCAAGTCCCCATGAAACATACACCTACATGAAATTGGGTAAAGTGATCATCAGTGCAAATATCAATACCTTACTTTAGGTTACTTTAACTCAGAGTTAGGTAGTCGTTTTTGTTTAGCATCTTTTTCCACTGACTAAACTCCTATATCTAAAGGTGGGTTGCCCTGAAGAAGATCATCAAAGCCATGAACATCAAGAAGCACGAACTAGCTTTTATCACCTCACCTTAAAAATCACCAAGCTGTAAAAACCTAAAGAAACACGGATTATATATGCATTTGTGTGGTAAACAAATTGTTCCACATTACATTTTCCTCCACATGTGCAGAACTCTTATCTAGAAAGGGACAGTCAGGATAACTTGGCTTGTTTGAGATTAAACCCCCCATATTAGTTTACCTAACTTGCCTCCAAAAATCCAGGTTCAATACTCCCTAAACTGTAACCCTGAATAGAAGCAATTCATGGCAAGGTTCATGTAACAAGACTATGGATTATGCAGAATGATAAAAAAGCTGATACAATCAGTACAAGCTCTTCTCTTAGTAGGAGATACTGCAATAAAAAACCCACAAACCAACCCCAAGTCAAATCTCTGAAGGACCTGTAACACTTACAAATAAAAATTCTAATCTGCCATACATAATTCTATTCAAGCTAAGGAATATTCTCTACCTTTTTGGAGCCAAAACCCACCCTAAAAATAAATAACATGCAACTTGCTTGGGAAAACTGATGGTTGTTGATCCAGTTTGAAATCTGACACATTAAAGGATCTGGAACTTTCCAAACATCTTCTATCTTTGTTTTCTATCCTGTCCAAGGGGTGAAGAAAAACTCCTGTCCAGTCATCTCATACCATTTTTTGGTCTGATTCTTAGTGAAACAAGGTTTATGCAACTCCATTATCCATACATTAGTTCCTCCCTATTAACTCCCAAATTCTTTGTTTGATTTAAAACACCTCACAGAGGGACAAAATTCTCAAACATAATTAATCACTGTTCCCTATCTTGAACATGGAGATACTAAACCAACAGGAGAAAGTGAGAAAGAAAGACAATCAGAGATCTGAAATGGTTCCCATTTCAGAAACAACTAATAGATGAGATTTTAAAGCATATCACTGGAGGTTCCTGTGTTTGGGAATTATCAGAAGTGCTTGCTTTCTGACACACCTCCCAGAACCACTACTGCCACCACTGCTCCAGGCAGGTCCTAGGCTCAACTACTTTCTGATTTGATCTATGCGCATTCCCAAACACTGACCCTCTCCACTGGGGAAGAAGGCAGCCATTCTGCTTAGCAGAAACAGTGAGAGACTCAAGATCATGGCTGTGGGCAAGGCACAGAGTTTATGCGGTACCTTTCCAAACAGAAGTGCAAATACAAAGGAGTGTGAGTAGAGAGGAAGAACCACCCTGAGAAGGAAAAGCACAAATTTTAGATAAAGCCAATGTTGTTATTTCTAGTCCTGACAGAATTGTTGGCCATTTTCAGTGTGCAGAATTTTTGTGGAAAAAAAACAAAGGAAAGCAATCTGCTGGTGCTAGTGAAAAAGGTTACGGGCCTGAGTAGTACCTTACAGGTCACTCTTCTTAGGCGAAAAGTGTGTCACACTGAAATATCTGCTGCTAGGGGTGCCAGCTTAAAGGTAAGGTAGGGAGGTTGTGTACAAGTAAGACAAACAACTCCTGAAAAGAAAACCTGTGAGAAGCCTGGAAATAAAGCTAAGCTTCCAAAGTACTGAGGATAAAGAAGCAATTCTGCTTGTAGAAATCAATTATACGGCAGTACAAGGAAATCTATTTCAATCAAACCACTCCCAATATCCTAGCTATAACCAAGACACATTTGCTTGCAACACTGACCCTTCAGGTTCACTAAGCCAGCTCCCTCCTGCTTACGACAGGACAAGCATACACTAAACATGTCTGGAGAACCACTTTTTCTTCTGTTTTACATTAGATATTTAAGCATGATTCAATGTCATCTGGATACAAAGGCTGTTCTGTATTACCTCTTCTGCCACTTCAGTTCCAAAGATGCAGCTATACAAAACATTTTCTGCTGTAGTTAATTTGTGAGCCTATGGAGTTTCAGCCGCACCAGTGGAAGTCCTGTGGGGCAATACCACAAACCATCTCATGAAAACAGTCCAGGCCTCAAAAAAGAAAAAAAACTTCCCCAAAGGTGGGTTGTAAGGGAACACCAGGATGGCCTAGTTTACAGAAGTGTCAGAGAAACACTTGAGCAGGTTTGGTATCACCCTCGAGAAACCAACAAAACAACAAAAAAGCTGTGGTTTTTGTTTGGCTTGGCTGGTTTATTCAACAGCCATGTTTGACTTCCGTTAGTCAAGGTGAATTAACTGCTTAGGCCGTGGTATGACAGTATATTAAGTATAGGAGTATCGGATTCAGTGCCAGATCAAAAACATCATGGCTTCACAATGTAAAACATCATGAAGCTATAAACTCCTGTAATAGTTTTGCAGATGTTTCTACAAACAAGAAGTGCCAGTGCAGCTGATTCATCCCCCACCCTCTCAAACCACCCCCTCAAGCTGTGACAGCTTTTAGTTGGATGGGAGGAGGCAGGCAGGCACCCATGTGGTAAACATGATCAGGAACTCACCCGGCACAAAAAACACATCTCCAATCAAACCAATTCCCTGATCTGCTTCACTGCACAGCCCCATGGAGCTGTGCAAGCCCAGCTAAGGAAGCAACGTGAGGACTGTAACAAGTGTCTACAAGCAGCCCTGGCTTAAATCAACAGCACTACCAGCAGAAATATTCACTGAAACTGTCTTAAATTTGCTCAAACATTGACAACTTAAGTCTGTAAGGACAATCTCAGTGCTAAATCAGGAATCATGCTCATACCAAACTAACTTTATGCTTGGTCAAGTCCTCCTATGTTTCATCTAAAAGCATAAAGTCCTACAGCACATCATGTTCAACTTAACAGAAATGTTACATTAGACATGGATTGGGACTGGTGATCTGGCAACACACTGGAAACAGAACCATGAAATCCCAGGCACCACAAAGACTAAACAGCTTTTAAGTTAGACATGTAAGACTGGAGAAGCCTATAATTTTTCTTTCTCTTGCAAACTCACTCTAAAGCTGCCAACTAACTTCTTTGCTTTACTTCATTGATCAACGTCAAGTGTAAAATATCTCAGAACACTCCTTCCTAAAGATGATCCAGCCAAAAAGCTGGAAAAGCAGTACCCATACATGCTTCCTACTGGGCACGGCTACACAGCCTGAAAGCTCCACAGGTGCTTCACAAGGTCCTTCCCCTGAAGGCGACTCATCTGCCTCCTCAACTGCTTCAGGCAGCAGAAACTGAGGTTTGGATAGGAGCAATACACATAACCCAAAACATACAATGGAGAAAATCTCATTCTTGAAGACCTAAGTCCTCAGTTACTGCTCAAGGGAAGAATAACAAAGTGAGGAAGTTTTCACATTTCCACTAGAGAAACTACTTGTGCTTAAATCCCCCAGGCAATGGAGACTTACATAAGGGACAGGTCCCCACACTGGCAGCAAACTGACCACTAAGAGACAGCTTTGCCCAAGGGAATCCTCCTCCACTCAGGCAGGCCTAGGTCTCATCCAACCGTCAGAGCTTATAAGCAAGCCTAAACACTCTTCATGGAGGTAAAACCGAAATTCAAGCTTTTTTTCTGTGAAGCAAACATGTAAATTATAAGTATGCAGGCTACTGTCTTTATGGCCCAAATCCTTTCCTGAGATAAGAACGGTTTCCATGTGTTTTGAGGGATCAGATAGTGTTTAATCCATTCAGAATCTTCCAAAAAGAGACTGGTGTGCAAGAAGTTCAGAGGCAGGACAAGGGACAAGACAGGGCATTTCCTGAAGCTTCCAAAAAGAACACTTTCTTCCTTAAACTCATCTTAGGGTTTACTGTGTATTTAAAGACAATCTGTGAAATATATTAATATAAAAAGGTTTTATTTAAAGCTTAAATTTTGTTATGTTTGGATATCCAGCACCAACTCTGATGACCTCACAACATATTAACCTCCAGAAGCAGATGTATATCATATCCTACTGGACATGAGAAGCTTGCCATCTGCAATGAAGAATAAGTCTAATTATTTGTCTAAGCACCAAGGTTCAACCCCCTTTGAACTGTGGTGTAACAAAGTTCCTTATGAAAGACACTTGTGTCATTTTAATATGCAGCATTCCTCAATGCCTTTCCCTACTGAAATACTTTCTTACGCATCAAAAAATTATAGCAGAACTCATTAGTTCTTGTTAACAACACAGTCCAACAGACCAAATTTGGTTTTACAAGTAAAGAGGAAAGGTAGAATCATACGAGACTTTGAGAAACAGTTTGAAGCAGGGCCTCTCTGTATACTGGATCTACAGCCGTAAGCTCCAAGATAATGAAGTCCTAGAACCGTAATATCTTACAAGAGCACCTTTCTTGACAGTTCTAGTTACCTAAACTTCTCCAGAAACTCAGGCAAGGCAGCTGAAGGAGTCAGTCAGTTACCTGTTTGGGGATTTAAAATAACCATCATGCAAAGTGATAAAGCGTAAAAGCTCCTTACTTGGTGTAGAAGTTAACACTGACCTAACAGATGACTTGCTGCCAGAAGCGTGCAGAACTATAAGGAGGTGACCTCCAACAGTTTATACCCACGCTTCAAAGTGACTCAAAACTGCTGAGGAGTACTTTACAAATCAAAGTAAAAACTGTAACATCAACTGCCTCATTCTCTTCTTGTCCTACCAGGGAGAGATTAAGTATTCTTGTTTAAACATCAAAAGTTGCTTGAAAAACTAAAACTAGACGCACATAAAAGGAAAATCTTTTATACTGCCCCAAAATCTCACTAGTTAAACAAGAGCAAGTGCTTAAATTGTTTAAAAGTCCCATTCCACAATTTCTTATCGAGCATCTTTCATCCACCATCACTGAAGGCAAAACAGGCAAGACCGATGGTCTCTGAGGGCTCCCAAGGAGTCAAAGAGCATGCAGGTATTACAGAGGCATGGGTGGGCTGCCCACTGCAGCACTGCCAGTCCCAACCATGGGCAGGCCAGGGCCCTCTACCCATGCTAGCCCTTCCGGCAGGTGCCAGCCCTCCCAGCAGGCACCAGCCTCCAGCCCGGAAACTGCTCAGACTTACTGACCTGACAGAAAACCATCTCCCTTGCTGTGTTTCTAAGGGGCCAGTCACACCAAACTGGCCAAAGAGCCAGCCCAGAACACAAGACGAGGCTATGGGTGAGCACAACCTTGCTGAGGACAAGGAGAGGGGAACTCAGATCTTCCCCTCTGGCAAAAGCAAGTTTGGTGCTTTTGCTCTATTCTGTCTGCTGTAAACAGCTTTACAATTATTACAAACCCATGAAGCACATATGGACACAACTGTTACAGGTCCAGCCCCTAAACACACCTGAACTGAAGGCTGATGAACACCAAAGCCGTCCGATACAGGGGAAAGAGTGAAAGGAAGGAAGACTGTAAAACACAAGAAGATAATCTTGTACAACTAGGAACAATGAAAGGAAAAGATGAAGAAACCACTGCCTGGCTGTGGCTGAAAGGTGATAAGCAAGAAGCAGCTAGGACTAATGACCACAGAAACCTATTAGTAACTTCCAAGAATGAACTCTTATTTTTTATTACCATTACTGGTTATTTAATACCTTGATCCACTAAACCCACTCTCAGTTCAAGTTACTTTCAGACACTGCACTTCAGCTAAAAGTTAATAAAGAGGAAAAAAAACCACAAACCCAAACAACCCACAGTACGCACTCCTGCAAACCAAACTAAATTATGCACTGATAAGACAGCAAGAGGATTTACACAGGCACCTGGAGTTAAATTACCTGAAATACATGCTCCAGGTACAGATTCAGTGTATTTCTGTGCAAGCTTTTGTACTAGTTCTGTACTTCATCTCTTTTCTCAGTTCTTTACCAGGAAAAACACAGAAAATTATTATTGACATCACTGTGATGTCACCAGGACCAATGCAGCCACCTGCTCGCAGCTCTCCAGCAGCAGTATGGATCTCAGGAGTTGTACACTACCAGAAAGTCCAGATGCCAAATGGGGGCATGTAACGGGACGCAGGCAGGTCAAACCATGGTCCCTAGCCATGCATTAACAACACCTTACAATAACAGAGAGATTATGTCATTCCTAAAAAATTTGCGGATGGCTATGGTGAAATGAGAAGTAAGACTGCAGAACTGGCAGGCACTTCACTACCAGGTCTAAAATAGAGCAACAAACCAGCACCAAGTAAATTGTGGAGCTTCAGTCTCCAGCACACTGGAATAAAGCTGCTGGGAATCTTAGGTGCCCATGCTAGGCACTGGGGAAATGTCATAATTTCACTTACTTCAAATGTAGAAGATACAGCCAGCACCAACCTGTCATCATCTCTTCCAATGCCATTTAAAAACACCATAAATGTACCACAAACTCAAAAGCAGTGATAATTTTGACACCTAGTACACTCCTGAACAAGAGGGTAACTCTCAAAAGTCAAGAACATATAAAAGGCTTTACATCTAAAAGCATGAACTGACATTTGTCTCAGCAAAATAGCTCTTCCTCCATCCTTCCTCTCCTTTCTTTGCCCATCCCCTTGTTCCCAGCCCTCCCACTGAGCCCATTCAGCTGTTCACACAGTCCCACAGTGAACCAGATCGAGTAGGTGATGCAGATTAAAAATAATCCAGGAAAAAACAAAAGGTGAGGAGATGAAAAAAATGTAAGTTCCTCAAATCAGTGCAAGACGGAAATGCAAAAATCACTCTCTTGCTGCACCAAGGCAATACCACAAGGGCATAAACCTGCAAGTGGGGTTCAATTGACTACTACCACCAAAGAAATACTTGTTGCACTACAGTCAAGCTTTCCTGGAGAAGGTGGAGACAGAACAGCTGCTGGGAAGTCTCTTGATACCAAGATGACCTGTTCTCTTCCAGGCAGCTGACACAGCACTCTCCTGAAAGTGGAGCCTGGCATGAGCTAGAACAATGAGCATCTCTCCCCCACATGCATTTTTATCATCAGAGGCCCCAGATTCCAGCTCAAAGATCCCAAGCTTCTCAGACCTTGCATTTATCCAGCATTTCCATATGGTCAGTGACTGTGCAGACTGCCAGTCTGATCCATGAAGTGGGAGGCCAGCCCACCATTACTCCTCCCAAGCAAAAGCAGCCCACTCTCATCATGCTGCCATTTATTTCACGGCCATTTGAATCATAGAATCATAGAATCACTAGGTTGGAAAGGACCCACTGGATCATTGAGTCCAACCTTTCCTATCAATCACTAAACTATGCTCCTCAGCACCTCATCCGCCTGTCCCTTAAACACCTCCAGGGAAGGTGACTCCACCCACTCCCTGGGCAGCCTGTTCCAGTGCCCAGTGACCCTTTCTGTGAAATATTTTTTTCTGATGTCCAGCCTGAACCTCCCCTGGAGGAGCTTGAGGCCATTCCGTCTTGGCCTGTCCCCTGTCAATTGGGAGAAAAGCCCAGTTTTCTCCTCTCCACAACCTCCTTTCAGGTGTTGTAGAGGGCAAGAAGGACTCCCCTCAGCCTCCTCTTCTCCTGGCTAATCTTTCTCCTGGCTAAACTAACAGTCTGACAGCTGTTAGGAAAAATTTTCACTTCTGCTGCACTGGAGGTAGGCGATTCCAGGACTTTCTTCTGGACAACTAGCATGTTCCTAGATTTCATTTTATTCTGTCTCCCCGATCCATTAAAAAAGTTACACAACCCTCATGAACCATGCCAGCTTAAGAGAGTCCCACTTGTACTGGCAACCAACCACTCTCCATCAGAGGTGTACCAGCAGAAATTCGACAGGAACCAGGAGAAACAGTTTCTTTCTCTAAGCAACTCCACATTGCCAGTCAGCTTACTCAGTCTTACAGCCATGCCAGTGGCAGTCCCCAGCACCCTCAGCAACACAACACTAAGGACAAGACTTGCACGCCACTTTTGGCCTCCACAGTGCAGGTTTCTCAGCTCCCCTGCAAAGGAAATACTGCACATCAACACTGAAAAACAGCAGCAAAACCTCTTGTGTTCCCGGGAAGAGATATCAAGCACGTGTTTAAAATCAGTCTTTATCAAGCAAGTGTAAACCACTTATTGGTTTCTGAAAGCAAAAATTCACCATGTTTCATGATAAGGGAAAAAGTGAAGATCACCCTTTCTGAGTCAAGCTGCACTTCAAGGAGCATTACTGTTCTATAGCTAACACATTGCTTTAGGCAGCTGTTAGGTCTAAAGTTCACACAACCCCATTTGGTAGCCACAAGAATAAGAACAGATTGCCCTGTTGAATGTTTCTCTACCAATGGGAAGTATACAAATTGACTCTGCCCAAATCCCATTCAAGATTTAATCCTGCCCTGGCGTTCATCACATAACTTCAGTGCACAAAACCATCAATGGGAGATAACAGTACCAGAGGTCAGGAACATTTCAGTAACACAAAATCAGCTTAGGCTGAATAGAGCACTCGTACAGAAACAGCTGCATCCATCCACGTGTTGATCTTGGTAGTATGTCAAATCAAGACTTCATCCACATGGACAACAACAGAGCACTGTAACCTTGGCTATCAGCCAGTCACATTGCCCTCTGCCCACAAAGGTTACAAAGCAAGTCCAGGACACTATTTCCAAGTACAGGAAAGGCAAGAGGGCAATTGAGACCATCCAAAATGAATATATAAAAGACAAAAGATGCCAGACTAACATGACTCCCCTTTGGGACGAAAAAACTGGCCCTGGGGCTGAGGTTGAGAGCAGTAGTGGGTGCTAGACGACTTCATGTCCAAGGCCACACTATGTCTCCCACAGCATCCTTTGAACTTGTCTGGATAACCAGACAAGAAAGGCAGGAGAAATCTGGCTGGAACATCAGGCTCAAAGGACTGCGATCAGAAGTACAACCTTCACCTGGGTGCCTGTTACTAACAGCATCGCTTGAGGATCAACACTGGGGCCAGCCCTGCTTATAAGTTTCACGATAACCTGGATAGAGACTAAAGTACAGTCTCTAGAAGTCTGGAGTAGATGACAAGGTTGCTACTCAGAGGGACTTCAACAAGCTGGGAAATCAGTTGACAAGAACCTCGAGAAGTTCAACTACATCTATAGTAAAGCCTGACGTCCAGGGTAGGATAACTCCTCACAGTGGTAGGGGCTGTTGGCCAAGCATCCCTGTAGAAAGGCACTTGGGGAAACAACAAAGTGCCAAAGAGCCAACAAAGGCAGCCAACATCACAGTGTCACCAGGAATGCCACTGGCAGGGTGAGGGGATGGATCCTGCCCCTCTGCTCAGCATTCCTAAGACCATTTAGAGAATTGGGTCCAACGTGGGCTCCCTAGCACAAGGGACATACATGAGCGAGTCCTGCAGAAACCACCAAGGTAGTCAGTGCTGGGGCATGGGATGTGCAAAGAAAGCCAGAGAGGCAGGTTAGGTCAGCCTGGGAAGAAGGCTCAGGGCAGACACTACTTCTGTCTAGAGCTATTGAGTGCGAGGTGGTGTGCAGACAGGCAGGAACAGAACAAGGGGTGAGGGGCAAGTGACACTAGCTGGAACACAAGAAAAATCTAACCAGGCACATAGAAAAAAATATTTGCTGTATACATGGTCAAACACTGGACAGGGTCCAAAGTAAGGGTGGCATTGCCATCCTTACAGATGCTCAGATCTGGACTGGATGAAGCCCTGAGTACCCTGCTTTAACAGGAGAGCTTCCACCAGAAGGTCTCCAGAGGCCCCTTCCCACCACACCCATAGGGTGTACAGTACAGATTCTGTTGTACAAAATACTAGTAATACCTTTCCATACAGAACTGGCACCTGTAACATTAAATATCAAAGAATAATTTCAAGGAAAGAACTCTCTTCACAGATCACACGAGGAACAGAGCTCTATATTTTCACAACTCATCTTGTCCTTCATCTTTCTGCTCCTGGCATCTCCAAACCAACAAAATGCCACATGTTAACTATCAGCTTGTACCAACCCAAGCAACAAAGCCAAGACAGCCAGGAGGCACACTTCATCCACCCATGAAACCAAGTGCCACCAGAAAAAATGTAACAACGTGACAAAAGGAGTGACATGTTTTACAGCACAAAGTAAGAGGTAGGCCAGAAAAGCAGAAAGAGCGGAAAGTAGCTGTTGATGGAGAGCGGCCAGGCAGGATGGCTTGGCCACCTTCGCTGTATTTTTTCCCTTGTTTACTTGACTCTAGTTTTTCAGAACTCCAGAAGCACCGGCTCATTTTGAAAAGGAGGGAACCCAAAAAAACCCCATCTTCCCACGCGTCCTACGGTCTCGGGGAGAAGGAAGCTCCACAGAACAGCTTTTATGAAGGAAAATGGCCGAACACAAATTCACGCCAGACCACCCTCAGTTCGTATTCCATAAAATGCAATCCTAAACCCCGCTGGCTGTGCTTTCTCTTCACGTGAGTCACAACAAAGGACGGTGGGGCAGGAGCGCAGCCCCGAGGGCCGGCGGGGAGGCCCGGGCGCGCAGGACGAGCTCCCGCAGCCCCCGCTCCGGCAGCCGCCTCTGCCCGGCCCCGCGCTCCTCGCTCGCATCGCCCCAGCCCCGCCGCGGCCCATCCCGCCCCGCGGCCCCGCTCACCTCCCACCCGGTACATGTTGGCGGCCATGCCCGCCCGGACCCCGCGGGCGCTCCCGCCGCCGCCTCCGGGTGCCGGAGCCGCTGGAAAATGGAGGCTGGAGCGGCTGGCGGGGGAGGGGAGCGCGGAGTTAAAGGCGCCGCGCCGGCAGCGGGGACCGAGCGCGAGCTGGCGGCGCGGAGAGGGCGGCGCCAGCGGCGGGGGCAGCGCCGGGACAGACGCGGCGCCTCCGCGCGCGCCCGGGCCCTGGGGCGGCGCAGCCCGGCCCCGCGCCTCAAGCGCCTTCACCTTTGCGCCTCACAACAGCGCCTCAGCTCTTCTCCTTCCTTCTCTCGCCCTGAGCCCGGGTGCTTGTCACCCCACACCCCCCGTCCCTCTCCCGCTCTCTAGGAGCACGCACGGCTTAAGGATACCACAGCACGGCTCTTCACCTGCCGTACCCCCTCGGCCCCCTAACACTGCTCTCTCTGCCCCACACGGCCCCCAGACCCGAAATGGGCACCAGCCTGGGCCCCTCAGTGCTGCGAGAGGCGTGGGGCCAGGGCCAGGGCCAGCGAGGACTCCAGGAGAAGAGACACCAGGGCACAGGAGAGGGGAGCAGGGCTGCAGGAACCAGAGAAGGGCTGGATGCCAGGAGGACGTGCAGATCCAAAAGCTCTGCTGTGAAGGTGCTGCTGGGCAGTTGGATAAATAATGCAAGTGCTTGCCCTTCCTGCACCAGCTCGCAGTGTCTCCTATCAGAGATGGGTGCCCCAGCCGTGCCAGAGCAGCTCCTGTTGAGAGACGACTCAAGGGGTGGGTGTGTGCTTTCATCATGTCCAGTTTTATTAGTGTTGCATTAGTACCATAAAATAGTTGACGAGGTCAAGCACATTGCAGTTTGTTCCAAAAACAAAGAAAAAAAAAGGCTATTTTACATTTAAATCTGTCTTCATAAAAAAAAAAAACAAGCAAACCTAGAACCCAAACAATACAACAATGAAACATAAGGGCAAGTTGGGAATCTACAAAGTGGTAATGTCCCCTCTCGTACTGTGTCTGGACAAGGCTGGCAGCACCCACATTCACGAGGTGCTTCGGCACATACACAGGCAGCACTCCGGCAACTCTCCAGCCAAGGCGCAGTGTTCTTAGTTAAAGAAGCCAGCAATCTGAAAAGAGCCCCTTCTCACCCAGTCTGGCCCAAAGCAGGCAGGAGACCCTGCAGAAGCCAACCCTGCCAGGAGCATCTCCTGCAAGAACCCCATGGATGAGGCTTCAGGAAACATATGGGAGATGCTGCTGCTCATTTCTGGCATTCTCCTTGCCCGATAAGCCCAGAGAGAGTGTCACTAAATGTCACCATACAGCTTATCCCTCAAGACTAAGACTCCTGAACAAAGGTGAAAAAAGCTTGGCATTCCAGGGCCCCCAGCTCTCTTCCACTGCATGGCAGTACTGCCCTAATCCCAGTCTTCCCCATCCCCCAGTACATCAAGGAGTAGGAGAAGGCCACCGGCTCTGCTGACTCTCACCAGTATTTTCTTCTCAGCATGGAGGTGCCAGGCACGATGTCCCTGACCTGACTCTCCCGTGCTCCCTCCAGCACACGCTGCTGGTGAGAAACACAACAGAGCCTTTGCTGCAATCACAGGTCATTCTCAGAGCAGTGTCATTCTCAGCTAAGTCTGATGATGGAAAACAAAATGAACGTCCATCTCCTCCAGCCCCAGAAATCTGCCAGCCACCTAGCCGTGCCCTCTCTGCAGGATAAAGCCACAGCATGTGCTAATTACAGCAGCAAAACACAGCCAGAGACAGTGGCTCTCCCTGAAGTCATGTGCAGTTAAGGAGGATTCTGCAGTTACTGCCCAGATGTAAATTGTAACAATCGAACTGGATGAAAACTGTGGCGCTGAGCTAAAACAGCTGCCCAAGATGTCCGCAAAGTGGCCTGCACCACAGGAGAGCCAGCAGCTGATCGAACACTGGCCTTTTGTCTCCAGGAAACTCAACCTGAAGGACCAGGAAGCATTCAAGGAGAAATACGATACCACTAAACCCTTCCACATTTCATCTTCTCATCGGCACTGCTAAACTAGGTCAGCATCGCACAGCCCAGCATATCAGCGAGCCAGTTCCTGAGACCTCATAGCCAAGTGAGGCAGGGACTACTTCGCCCAAGAGTGGCTGGAAAAGAAACTGGCTGCTTTGAGAAACCACAGCCAGGGGAGCGAGAGAGATGGGCTCCACAGGGAGTGAGCCATAGGACACAACGGGACAAGGAGCCCTGGAGGCACCACCTTCAAAGCGCTTTCCAGCCAGGGATCAACTTGGACGCTGCCTGCTCCAGTTCCTGCCTTTGCTGTCAGGTGGTGCGGCTCCACAGCAAGCCCCATCTAACACAGGTGAGAGAAAGCCATTGCATTTGTTTGAGTAGGACCTTCTACACCAAAACCCTCAAGAGCCAAGTGCAGAGCTGTGCTGTCTCTGTTCTAAGACATGATTCTGTAGCACCACCATCCAACCCCACTAGGCTGGCACAAGCACCGGCCTACCCCTGCCTGGCAGCTATCCGAGGCTCCACAGCAGGGATCCCCCCATCCTGCAGGGCTTGCTTGCCAGAGGAAAACTGTTGGGGAGGTTGGGAGACCAGAGAACAGTCACTTGTACGTGTCAGCAGTTGCAAAGCCCATTCCCAAACTGGCCTGAGCAACATGAATGCTTCAACACTCATTTTCCTTAGAGAGAGGATGCTGTTTCTTCTCCAGTCAGGGACAGAAAGAGCTGCATGAAGTGGCTCCATGCAGTACAAGAAAAACAAGAGGCACGACACCCTGACTGGAGCATCACCATCAAGCTCAAGTGCCAGCCCTTGTCTCCACGGTCACAGCCCCCTGGTGCAGCACTGCTGCAGGCAGGCCCAGCCTGCCGCTGGCAGACTCTGGGAGGATGAGGCTGAGAAGCCAGGATGTTTCCTTGCATGGGAGTGGCATTCCAGAGCAATTACAGCTTTCTACTGGGAGAAACCCCGGGGAGATACTGTATAAAGTTAGAACAAAACACAAACCAACATGAAAAGCAAGGAGCAGAAGTGTATCTCTTGCACATACACACACACACAAACACACACACACAGAGTAGAGCAGGGCAACATACCCTTGATAGGCAGGAACCTGGAAAACCTGCCCTAGCTACTGTTTGTTTCTTTACAGTAAGTTGAAATGCAAAGAGGAGCACAGTGATGGTTCCCCCTACCTCACCCCCAGTAAACAAAGTTATTGCAGTCGGTCAGTCCCCCACCTCTGCAGCGTTAACACTGCGGCTCCAAGAGCTGCCCAGGCTGTGTGTGGCTCCTGACACTGTAGCCCAGCCCAAGCAATCCTGTCATACCACAGTGAGACTCAAAGAAATCATATGCCAACTGATTTCCTTTTAAAAAGTACTATTTTTTCTTTTCTTTTCTTTTTTTTTTGTAACAGCCTTAATAAAGGAAGTGATGTGCTTATACACTATCTCCCATGCTACTGCTGCTAGGCAACATGATACAGTCCCAGAGCATCAACTCCAGTCAACTGAAGACACACAAACTGATGGACACAATGATGTTCAAGCTGGGGCTGAGCTTCTGCCACAGCCAAGAGCAGACGGTCGACAGACTTGCCTGCAGGAAGAAACAGAGTATTGCAGCTAGATAATATGGCCTGCCTAGCAGTGTACCACCAGGCATGGGGCCATGTCTTCCTCCCCTGTGCGGCTTGAAAGGAACACCCAGACCCTGGCCAAGCAGGTTGAACTTGTGCTGGGAAAGGGTTTTAGGAAATCAGTTGGTGATGTAGCCCCTGCTGTGAGCTGCAACAGGCACTGGATCCAGCAGTGACTATGTTCTCGCTCAACAACCTCTCACTCCCTATCTGCAGCAAGCCTGCAGCAAGCACATCCCATCCCACTGCCTGGCTGACAGCCCGGGTGGTCCCTGCACAGAGCGGACCTGCCAAGCAGGGCAGAGTGGCTTCCCCAAGCCTTCAAAACCCATAGTTAAGGGATTGGACAAAAAAAAACCCAACACACAAACAAAAACACAGAAAAAAAAATGGAAAAAGCATTGCCCAGCAGACACCAGTAAAGTTTCAAATGCCATCACTGCCCTTGGAAAGTGCCTTCTAGAAACACCCACAGAGCCCGGCCACAATGATCTCACCAAACTTCAGTCCCCTGAAATGCCAGAGGTATCTGCTCCTCCACACAGCAAGTGTATCCAGCTCCCCAAAGCCTCTGCACCACCTGCTCCCAGTCCCTCCTGGGCACAGACTACGAAGTCCAGAGACCAGCACCTGGAGCTGCCCAGACCTGCAGCTTGCCAAGCTGTCTCCTTGTGAAAGTATCCTCTTTATCAGGGTAGCCCAGGTGCCCCGGCAGCAGCAGGATGTTCAAAGTCAATACAAGCACAGCCAGAGCCAAGCCAGCAGTGCGAGATACTCAAGATTCCAACTCTTCCATCTCCTGGGTCACCTTGCTACCTAAGGAGAACATCCTCTCTCAAGTCCCAGCACCACTGAAATCCTCAGCAAATCTCTAACCTGCAGGCAATGCTGTGCCAGGACAAAAGCATATCCTGCTGGGAATGGGATGCACTGCCCAAGAGAAATGCCTGTGGGGAAAAACACTCAGAAAGCAGAAGGTAAGAACAACAGCCAGAGCAGTCCAGAGGAGGTTGCCAACTCCTAGTGCCTTTCATTTCTATTATGGCCTCTCAGCCCCTATAAGGAGAGGTCCCAGAGTGCTCAATGCACAGCAAAAGCGCATTCTGGCAGCAGCCCCGAGGCCAGGTGGTCTGCGCCCAGACCAGGGAGTTGCCCGAGAGAGGCTGTGGCAGGCTCTGGGGAGTACATCGCGGTCAGGGCAGGACAAAGGCAAAGCAGATAAAGCAGCCCACGCTACCTCCAGTGTGCGGTTTGACAGATGGACAGGAAGGCAGCTGGACATGCAGAGTGCTGGCAGGCTCCCAGTCCAGCCACTACAGCGATGTATCACTTCACAGACAATGGCTCAGCTCCCTGGGTTGGTTTTTTTGGCAACTTGATTTTTCTTTAGCTCATATTTTTTTATTTTCTCTCTCTATTTTTTTTATTTTTTTTTTTTTTAGAAAGCATTAAAAAAAATCTGCAGCTTTTAAAAAAATCCTTTCCCTTTAGAGGCCAGATGAGGTTTTATTGATAACTGATGTATGTAAATCGCAGCAATCCCACTGACGCAGCGTCCCTCAGCAGCGCTGCAGCAACATCATGACTGGCTGTGTTTGGTCACTGTCACAGACCTGAGACACTGGAGTATCCGTACACTTAGTGTTTCTCTCATTCCCATTCCTGCTCAACATTCCTCAGGCATCACTTTAGCACAAACCCTGCCTGTCACCATGGCAGACTCCACACTCCAAGGGGGGCCCTCTCCAGACCCCTCTAGATACACAAGTGGTTTGTTTTCCAAACCAGACAGTTAACTCCCTCCAGACTCACTGATTTCTCATCCTTTGGCAGCAGGAAGAAAGCATGGCCTACTTTTTTTTCTCTAGAAATACAGAGGGAGGGGACCGAATGCACTGTAACACACATGTTCTTCCACAAAATTTGTTCAAGATGGCTCCCCAGCACACTCACACCAATGAGGTCTCAGGTTAATAAGCAGTGCAATTATTTAGCTATCTGCTCGTAAGTGGGAGGTGTTCTTGGGCAGGCTGCCTACTCCTGCCAACCCCCCCAAGACTTCATGTTAGCACATCTATTTTTAAGACTGGTTTTTTTGCCTTTGTTTAAAGGGGTTTCCTTCCATTGTAGTAAACTTAAGAGTTAATAGAAAAAAGTAATCCAAGCACATCTGTAATTAATTCTGCAGGAGAGGGCAGAGCAATGCGAGTCGTAGTTGGCACGCAATTCCTGGCTCCTGGTGTGCAGTCTCCGGGACGGACAGAAGGTCCCTCTGCCAAGCATGGCTAGAAGTTAGATTTGGAGTGTCCAAATATGCAGATAGGAAAGTGCTTGACATGAGAAGACCACTGTGCTGCCAGCTGAAAGAACTTGACGTCATTCCACTCCACCCCATCGATCAGGACTGCAAGGAAGGGCAAAAGAAGAGAGAAGAGTTAGAAAATACCAAGTGGAAGTGGCCAGGCCAAAACAGTGTTGCTAGAAACCTCCCTGCAGTCAGCAGAGGGAGGCCTGGCCATGTTCAGCGATCAGGATACATGCTACTCTACCTGGCCACCCCACCACTGTCAACAGCTACAAACACGGGGGAAAGGCTTGAGAGCATACCAGGTTCAGGAAGAACAGCTCAGATGGTTGTTTCAGCATTGCTCACTGACACTGGAGCTCCTCAGACTGCTGATTTCAGCCTCACTTGATCAGATTTCTCAAATTTCCTAAACATATTCAACTTCCTTTTTTTTCTGACAAATGCACCCTTAGAGACGGACACCAAACTCTCCTCACTCTTAACCAGGAGATCCACATCTTCAAAGGAGGTGACAGATACTCCGGGACCATCCCCCTCACACCCACCAGTCTCACAGGGACTGGGCCAGGATAAAGGTGAGTGAAGCAGATGATCCCTCTCTGCGTACTGTGGTGGGTTGGTTAGAGACTTGCTTGCCCAGCTAGATGCCCACAAGTCTATGGGGCCGGATGGAGTCCACCCAAGAGTTTTGAGGGAACTGACGGATGTGCTGGACAAACCCCTTTCCATCATCTTCCAGCAGTCCTGGATGACTGGGGAGGTTCCGCTGCACTGGAGGCTGGCTGATGTTGTGCCCATCTATAAGAAGGGGCGCAGGGAGGATCCGGGAAACTACAGGCCTGTCAGCCTGACCTCGGTACTGGGGAAAGTCATGGAGCGGGTGATCTTGAGTGCGATCATGAAGCACTTGCAAGAGAACCGGGTGATCAGGCCCAGTCAACACGGGTTCATAAAAGGCAGGTCTTGCCAGAGTAATCTGATCACCTTTTATGACCGAGTGACTAGACTCTTAGATGAGGGAAAGGCTGTGGATGTGGTCTTCCTGGACCTTAGTAAAGCATTTGATACAGTTTCTCATAGCATTCTGCTTAGGAAACTGTCGGCCTCTGGCCTGGACGGGTGCACACTCTCCTGGGTGAAAAACTGGTTGAATGACCGGGCCCAGAGGGTGGTGGGAAATGGAGTTAAATCCAGCTGGAGGCCAGTGACAAGTGGGGTTCCCCAGGGCTCAGTCCTGGGTCCAGTCCTGTTTAATGTCTTTATCAACGACCTGGGTGAAGGTATTGAGTCCTCGCTTAGCAAGTTTGCAGATGACACCAAGCTGGGAGGAAGTGTCGATCTGCTGGAGGGTCGGGAGGCTCTGCAAAGGGACCTGAACAGGCTGGACTGCTGGGCTGAGACCAACGGCATGAGGTTTAACAAGGCCAAATGCCGGGTCCTGCACTTGGGGCACAACAACCCTAAGCAGAGGTACAGACTAGGAGAAGCCTGGCTGGAAAGCTGCCAGGAGGAGAAGGACCTGGGGGTGTTGGTTGATAACCGACTGAACATGAGCCAGCAGTGTGCCCAGGTGGCCAAGAAGGCCAATGGCATCTTGGCTTGTATCAGAAACGGCGTGACCAGCAGGTCCCGGGAGGTTATTCTCCCTCTGTACTCAACACTGGTGAGACCACACCTCGAGTACTGTGTTCAGTTCTGGGCCCCTCACCACAAGAAGGATGTTGTGGCTCTGGAACGAGTCCAGAGAAGGGCAACAAAGCTGGTGAAGGGGCTGGAGAACAAATCTTATGAGGAGCAGCTGAGAGAGCTGGGGTTGTTCAGCCTGGAGAAGAGGAGGCTGAGGGGAGACCTTATTACTCTCTACAACTACCTGAAGGGAGGTTGTGGAGAGGAGGGTGCTGGCCTCTTCTCCCAAGTGGCAGGGGACAGGACGAGAGGGAATGGCCTCAAGCTCCGTCAGGGGAGATTTAGGCTTGAGATTAGGAAAAAGTTCTTCACAGAGAGGGTGGTTAGGCATTGGAACGTTTTGCCAGGGCAGGTGGTTGAGTCACCGTCCCTGGAGGTGTTTAAGGTGAGGGTGGATTAGGTACTTAGGGGCATGATTTAGGGATTGGTGGGAATGGTTGGACTCGACGATCCAGTGGGTCTTTTCCAACCTGGTTATTCTGTGATTCTGTGTGATTTTGTGGGGATTATCAACTGAACAGGCTACAGGGCTGTTTCTGACACTAGATGCGCAGCTCTGCTGGCAGCCACTTTAGAGCCTGCAAAATACACGTACAGCTCCTGTTGTGGCATGTCTTTGTGCCAGGGTCCTGTCTAGAGGAGCAACCGCACTCTCCACCAACACATTCCATATGTGCAAGGGAAACATCTGGAATGACAGGGAGAGGAATGGAGCCCAGCCCTTATCTTCATCCTAGGTTCAGAGAAGTTCCTAGGTAAGGCAGGATTTTCCCAATCCCAGAACTACTGGTGAGGGACTTTTTACAAGGGCATGTAGTGATAGGACTAGGGAAGATGGCTATAAATTGGAGAGGGGCAGATTTAGACTAGACATAAGGAGGAATTCCTTCACAATGAGGGTGGCGAGGCACTGGAACAGGTTGCCAAGGGAAGTTGTGGCTGCCCCATCCCTGGAAGTGTTTGTAGCCAGGTTGGATGGGCCTTTGGAAGCCTGACCTAGCAGGAGGTGTCCCTGCCCATCACAGTGAGGCTGGAACTGGATGGGCTTTAAGGTCCCTTCCAACCCAAACTATTCTATGATTCCGTTAAAGCATTCCCCCATGCTGGACATAGCCAAGCCTGCACTCCCATTATGCTGGCTACAGGGCACGACACTAGGTCAGCCCGTTCCCCGGAGAGCAACACTACCAGCTAAGCCTCACCCCAGGACCCAACAGGAAGCAAGTGCTGCACTTACCACGCAGCATGTTCTGCTGATGTTTTGCTGTGCAAATCAACCTGCTGATTCCTTCGATACACTGGCTCTTGGACTCAACTTCCTTGTCTTTTGTTTTCTTGGGCAAAAACATCACTGGAAGGAAATCAGCACACAGTGAACCTCTGCCATTCACAGGAGCATCTGAGAATTCTAACTCCTGAAATTATCCCTGTTTAGTTGGAGTTTCACTGTGTCAGTGCTTGGCACTGTCATCTATGCACACAGACATTTCTGGCCTAAGTGTCTGTACATGTAACATTCCCAGATCACAATCAGACCCCAAAAGGCACCTTTAGGGTAACTCTTGCCACTCTGCTGGGACACCAGCTGCATCTGTAGCGGTCCCCAGCTTGCACCCAGTGCTGGGCTGATGGGATCCACCAGATAAACCGCACTGCCTAGGAAGAGCCTTACACACTGCACACAGCTGCTGGCCGGCATCATGTGCCAGCCTTCCTTGTAGCTAAAGGCCAGTTTGCAACAGTAATAGCAGCCAACATGAGCTAGGCTGCACAGACACCAGGAGAGCAGGAGGAACTGCAGGCTGTGGGCAGCTGGTGCAGAGGGAGGATATTACAAGAGCTGAAAAGGTTCCAGTTCCCCAAGAAATGTCCAAATGCACAAAGACATACAAACTGCCTCCACGAAATTTGGAGGTGTTGAACACTAGCTGGACCATCCCACTAAAGACCATTTTGAGTCTCAGGATTGCTTCCCCCATAGGCACAACACTTAAAAAGGAGTGGAAGCTCTGCTATCAGCAGTGCTATAGCTGTGCTAGCCCAGTAGTGACCTGCAGCGTTATGCATTCATGTCTGCAGCCATGGACCAGGAGGCTCTGCTGGCCTCTCGGAATCTCCAGAACCCCTGCTTCCACCAGGAATGACTCCCAGGCCCATGGGCAGGCAGATGTGGTGAAGGACAGCTACTGGCAGTCAAATGCAAGTACAGAACTGCATTGCTACTGCTTTGAAAACACCTCTCTGCAAAGCTTTTCTCACTGTCTGGTGTGTTTCATATAATTTGCTCCTGTCCTCAGCACTTAGTGGCATTTAAAATGCCTTTTTTAAAAGAGAAAGAAACACAAAACTATGAGTTTAAGAGCAGAAGATTAGATAAGAAAAAAGTTAAGCTTTTCACTGAAAGCATCTTTTTTACCTCCTTCGGTCCCTCAAAACACTCTGCACAAGAATGCTAGAGCTGCAGAAGAGGTTACACTGCTGCAATCCTGCTCTGAGTAACACCACCTCTGGGTGTATGGGCACACCTAGCAATGGCTTGGCAGGTCTGGCTGGTGCATTTGTCCAGCTGTGACGGTGGTACTTTAACACAAGGTCACCACGTCAAATCCAGCAAAATGTCTCTGCTGGGGCTGCTGCCACGTGCTGCAATGTGATGGGAAGCACATGTGCCCCGCCTCTTGTCTGCACCTATCCAGTGGCAGAGGAGAGACCAGAGCTCAGAGCTGTCTAGGCTGCAGGGTCTGCCCTGACTCTCACGGCTGGACACAAGCTGCCTCTTACCTAATCCAACACCCCAAACCATCCATCACCAGCAGGCTCACAAGGAACACAGGGAAGCTGTTCAGAGTAGTGACCTCCTGGCTTTCCACCAGTGTCCTTGCTCTGTCCCCATCTTAGTTCTTTTGGGCTACACCATCTCAGCTGTTCAGCTGTAAGGGTGTGCATGTCCCCTTTTTAGAGCAAAAAGAGGAACCAGCCTTTCAAACTCTACCACCTTAGGCAGTCACTCCTCATCTACAGAGAGATTAAAATTTTGGGGTGCTATAATGCAGGACTGACAAGTCAGGCAGCCCTGGAGAAGAAGAGGGAGAGTGACGTTGCATTCATGGCTTTTGGCAACAGTATGTGTGTCCACTTTACCTTTCTTATTCTTCTCTTTTGTCACAACGGTCATCGACATGGTCGGAGTGGTGGCAATCTCACCACTGGCAGGTAATCTGCTAACCTGGAGGGACCGGAAAGTGCATTTCAGTGTGTTTTTGGTAGTGGAGGGGTCCTTCTTCTCTGGATCTCTCTTTCTGTCCACAGGTGGAGCTGCAATCCAGTAATCCACTTGCAGGCCCATAAACTCAGCACCGAGGCTCTGGCTGGAAAAGAAGAGAAAAAGGTAATTTCTGTGCAGCACTCAGTGGAGTTCCCTCCAGTTGCTGTTCTTCAGAGTGGCTGCTGTTTCTCACTAAATAGTCAGAGGAAAAGCAGTAGTCTCTTTACGAGATCAGGCAGCAACATTTCATACTGAGACCCGCAGCACAGAACTGCAATGGGCTGAACTGCAGCGCTGCCGCAGGGACAATCGGGGGAAGGGAAGCAGATAAGCAGTTTCCTAACTCAGTGCCAAGTTTCACGACCCAGCCAGCAAAAGCAGCCCCCTAAGGTGGCCCAGATCACTTCCAGCCTGAGTGCGGAAGAGAGGCCATAAGCACCTTGCTGCTGCCTCGTGAGCACTGATGGACGAATGCCGGTAGCCAGGCACAGCACTGCCAAAATCAACTCTGAATGGAGGGGGGAACAAATTGCTTGTGGGCCCTCGGACATTAAGCACTCAGTTCTGAGTCTCCTTGATTTGCTTCCATCTCCTATGTTCATAAGCTCTTCCTGTCAACCAGGTGCTTCCCTTCCTGTCCAGATATTTCACTAGGTCAGGCAGGATCTCTGCTCTCCCCAGGTTTCCGAAATGGAGTTGGCATAGAGCAATTTGGCCTGCAGACCTGCTGCGTGCTGGACACTTTCAGTGGTGGGAAATTGCTCTGCCCGCCCTGTGATGTTTGCTAAACAACAGCAGATTTCAGAACTTGACTTGCAATTGAAAACTCCTGCACATTGTGCAGTAACAGATGTGCATCACCAAAACACACTGCTGGCCTTTCCTGAGCCAGAAAATGGAAGATGAAGCAGTCTGGGAAATCTCACCCCTTGCCTGCCCTTGCCTCTTGCCAGCTGACCCCTAGGGGAGCCGAGGTTTATAATTCAGCAGACCTACAGCTGACAGCCTGTACTTCTTCCTACATAATGACAGAGCGCTAAATATTGCACTAGTACTAGATGAAAAACTAACTTAGTTTATCTACCAGTCTGTGTCCCTTGTCTGAGAAACGGCAATTGTTAAGGAAGATAAATTTGTGATCTTGAATGAAATACGCCTCCCTCCATGCTGCTTGTCTAATAAAAGACTACCAAGGTAAAACAAGGACAGCCCATTGTTAAGGTCCTCTCAGCAAATAATTTCCTTATCTTTGCTATTTATTCAGCTGAAAGTCAGACCACAAAGCAGAGCTCATCTTTAATCACCAAAGATAGGTTTTGGGTTCTCAGGGCAATTTCAGAAGTGAGATTCTCTAAAGATGATTTTTTAGAGATGTAGCTTTGGATTTCAAGGCTCCTTCACATCACATTTCTTGTATCAGTTGTAACAACAAAGCATCCTAACGTTCACTATGACCAGGCAGGATTTTCTGTTCCATGCCCTGTTAAACTATGTGGCTTAATCTTTCAGTCTGGGCCACCCTCCACTGCCTGTGCTGTCACACGCAGAACAGTGGAGATGGAACAATGCTGAACATAAACTTCCTCATTTCTTGATGATTTTGCCACACAGCATGAAACCAAAAAGGACCGGATTTCTGAATCTAGGGTGTCAACTTCAGATACATTGCCTCCATGACTCACAACTTGAGCAGCTTGTGCTCTTGTGGGTACAGGTTCCCAAACCACTTTCACCTTTGGAAAGCCCACACAGAGCTCACACATGAGAAGTCAGCTCTACTCCGCAGAGGGCAGTCCTCAGCTCTCTGCACTGCCAGGCAGCTGCTGCTAGAACTGGCCTGGGGCACAGGACCCTACTGGCACTAACAGGAGGGACTTGGACATCGGGGCCTTGCTGTTACAGGCTAATTGCCACTAACACCTTCCAACTGCCCGGCACCTGATAAACAGACTTCCACATCTCCATTTCCTCTTGTTGCTAGGGAACTCTCAACACATTTTAGGTCATCAGAGGCTAAAGATGCTCCAACAGGGACAGCAGGAGACGCTGTCAGACGCTGTGGAGAGCACATGAGCCCAGCCTCTAGCTGCAGACCATTTCCTTTGACTTCCTCAGACTGAAAAATCACAGGATTAGGCATGTTAGAGATGTCCCTGAATCATCCTTTAGTATCCATTAATGGATCTGCTGTCCATGAATTTGCTTAAGCCCTCTCTGATCTGCTGATCCTGCTGCCACAGAAGTACAGAGGCAGACACGGTCCCAATATCCTATTCCTGCTGTGCACAGAAACCCTTTCCTTTCTCCCTTTTAATTGACCTTTTGCTGGTACCACTGCATGCCCCCAGGTCTCATATCACAGAATTGGTGAATAGTTCAATATTCAACAAACCCACTACCACGATTTTGCAAAACTTGAGTGGCTTCTACCTGTTTCCCCATCTCCCCAAACTACAGAGTCCAAGTGCTTCTAGTCTCCCCTCATAAGATTGTCCCCTTGATCTTCTTAACTCTCTTGAGTCTTTAACTTCACCATGTACTTCTGGGTACCAGAAAGTGTTAGGAAGGTACACACAAAACGCTAAGCAGGTACACCAACGTTCTGTACAGCAACCAAATTAGAGTCCTGGCCAGGGCAACTGTATACTGGCAGCTTTCTAACAGTTGCCTCCCCTCAGTCCTAAAAAATTCAGCTAAGACAGAAATTCACTACAGTTGCTGTCTCCTTGTTGTTCTGATATGCTTTAAGGCACACGCATGAATGGGAACTGTGGTTCCACTATGCCACCTTACAACTGTCAGCTCTCCCCTCACAGAGAAAAACCCTGCTCTGTCCACAGAGTCACCCTGACCTTACACTCACTCAGGTCCTCAAAAACATAAGAATCATGAGGGATTAGGCTAGCACTTGTGTATTACTGTGGGCATTTTCTTTGTATCTCCCAAAGAGAATTCGCTCTTAAAGGGAAAATACCAGCAGACAGAGAACACAAACCTTCCCAAACAGCCTGGCACAACAGCTTATTACAATCAGGGTTTCTGCCAGACAGTTGAAACTAGACTACTTCTTCTAGTTCAAGGGTTGAACTGCCTTGAGAAGCACAGCCCTCCCACTGGGTGCAAGATCCCCTCTGCCTTCCCTAGATCCTTGTGGGCCAGCAAGGACATGGTCATTCCTGAGACAAAAGAGGTGAAGGGGAAAGGTGATACCTTCAAGCATTCACTGGGGTGAAAGAAAGGAAAGGAATGGGTTTCCCTTTAGCACAGTTTTCTTCTCTCACATATGTGTCAGAGAAGACAGTTAAGGGACTTGTAAGGAGACAGCTTACAAGTTTACCTTGAGGACGAGAAGCTGCCTGTGACAGACGGTGATGAAGGTGGTGTGGGGGAGGCTTCCTTCACAGCAGGAGACACAGAAGGTGGGGTAGAAGAAAGGACACTGGAGCTTGAGGGAGCCGCATCATCAGAGTCACCTTGCAAAAAAGAAATCACACTGTTTGTCTGGCTTCATTTCACAGCCCAGCACATGCAGGCTGGGATAGCTCAGTCTACTGCCCATGCTCCTGCTGCACAGGTTTTGTTCAGACTCAATCCAGAGATCAGTCAGTTCATCAGTTCTGACTGCCTCCACACTTAAGCAGTGCTTATGAAGGAAAACAAGTGCATGTTGACAGAATAGCACCACTCCATGTCCATGAGTGTCATCCGGCAGTGTAATGTAAATCAGCTTTGCATTCCTTCCATTAAAAACAACTGGGTCTAAATTTGTTGACAGACTGGCAAGCTCATTACCTATCTTGGAGTTCCCAGCATTAGGCACACATTTGAGATTGCTGTTATTAGACAGCTGAGCCCAGTATATGGAGACAGGCATGGACTTCCAATAAACTGCCTCTCCAGTTTGGAGCAGGAGTCTCAATTAACCACAGCACTGAGTCCACACAACGGAGAACACATGTAAGAAAAACAAGTATTTGCACATATGTGAGTGGAGCTTCCCTGGATGACCGTGTGGAAATTTCAGCTTGCCTGAAATCTCCTATATAGTAACAAGAAGGGTCTCTTCAAAGAGAGGCTTCTTCTCAGGACAGCCACTGGGAGTCAAACAGGAGCTAATAAAATGCAATTTCACCTTACAAAACTTCCAAGACATCAGCAACGAGCAATTCTGTTCAGCCTGTGAAGTCAGGCCCTCACCACCTGTATGACACAGCACACATGTGTGTTACCTGACGTTGCAGAAGATTGTTCCACTATTCCAACCTTCACCACCTAGAGGAGGCAAAGCAGAAAAGCTCTATGAAACAAGAAACCCCTGCACATCAGGAACCCCCAAACTAAGCTCACCCCTATGCCCTCCTCGGCACTTCCCTGCAGTCACAGCAGTGCAAAAGCATGTTTAAAAATGGAGTCTTCCAAGAGCCAAGCAGTACCAGCTCACAATCCTTCCCTGACTTACACAAAAGACAGCACAGACCCGGTGGAGCTGTTACAGACCTGAACAGCTCTAACAGCCCACTGGCAGTTCCAAGCTACAGCAACTACAGTGCCTGTCTGTGAAACCTGTGGGAACAGGGCAAGGAGGAGAAAGGAACATAAATATCCCTTCGGCATTGCTGCAATGCACCTGCTAATTACAGATACATTGCTCCCCCACACAAGTGCAGCCACTTCTAGGCAAAGCCTGTAGGCACAGACATAGATAAACCATCACATGGATAAATCAGAATGATCCAAATCACATGGTAATAAGGATACAAAATGTTTTCTGGTATGACCACCCACCAGCTTGTACAGGTAGGTTAATGATAAATGCCACTGGCAATAATTTGGGGAATTGATCATGCTACAAACACAAGTTACCAAGAACACACTCTGCCTAGAAAGATAAAACTCTTTGTGATATAAAAGCAGGGACCTTCTGTAACAGTGCACAGAGATTATCACTCCTTATTATCAGTCCACAGAGATTATCACATTGCAGAGGACAGACGCTTCTTAAGGTCCTTGAGAAACTTGCATCCAAGGCTAATATCTATCCTATAAACACTGACAAAGAGCTGCAAAGGGATCTAAAGTCAATAAAACCTGCTTTAGAATGAGACGTGATGCCATGCAGTCTAGTTAGTTTGAAAACAGAAGACTTAAGTTCAGACATGACCATGTATGGATCACATCTCTAGGAAGCACATTTCTGTGCTATGGGATCTAATCATTAAAACCCATGCACAGTTCAGGGTGGGGTGTTGTATGCTTAACACTAGATCTTGGAGAGCTGTGGCTCTATTGGCTTCTCCATTAACTCCAACCTTGGAAAAGCCATCATGAACTCAGCAGTGTGTGCAGAAGCTCCCCAAAGGAGCCAAGAGGGTACTGGCTTGGGAGATGAGGCTGCAGCTCTGCTCACTCTCCATCCAAACAGCAACAAACCAGGCTGCAGAGCCCAGCAGTCATTTGTGCTGTATGCGTTAAAGGCCAAGAGGATGTTTCACAGACTGTAACTAGCTGTGAGCAAGAGAACGTGAGGCAAAAGAGTCAGGGGAAGAACAAGCAATGCAGAAAACTGCCTACAGGCACAGCCTGATCTGCAAGCCAGACAGGAGATCTGTTAGCCTTTTCCCCGTTATTGGCTGACTGAAGATGCTCAAGCTCAGACCCATGGGAGGAAAACAAGGTTAAATGATTTCCTTTCCCTCTACTCAGGGAGGTGATTGAGACTGCTGCAGTCCCAACAATGCCTCCATCCACGAACGCTGCAGCAGCCAGCCTCCTCTCCCTTCAGGAAGGAGATACATCCTGTTAACTCTCCTGGCAAACAGCTGGTAGCACAATGTAGACAGAAAACTACAAAGCCGCACCATCCAACACTGGCTTTTGTGTCATAAGAATCACTAGGCTGGAAAAGACCTTTTAGATCAAGTCCAACCATTCCTATCTGCCACTAAACCATATACCTGAGCACCTCATCTACTCATCTTTTAAACACCTCCAGGGAAGATGACTCAACCACCTCCCTGGGCAGCCTCTGCCAGGGCCCAATGACCCTTTCCGTGAAAAAATTTTTCCTGATATCCAGTCTGAACCTCCCCTGAAGCAGCTTGAAGCCATTCCCCTCTTGTCCTGTCCCTTGTCACCTGGGAGAAGAGGACAGCTCCCTCCTCTCTACAATCTCCTTTCAGGTACTTGTAGAGACCGATAAAGTCTCCCCTCAGCCTTCTCTTCTCCAGGCTAAACAATCCCAACTCTCTTAGCCATTCCTCCTAAGACTTGTTCTCCAGCCCCTTCACCAGCTTCGTTCTGGACACACTCCAGAGCCCCAACATAGTACTTGTGGTGAGGGGCCCAGAACTGAACACAAGATTCGAGGAGCGGTCTCACCAGTGCCGAGTACAGAGGGAGAATAACCTCCCTGGACCTGCTGGCCACACCATTTCTGATTCAAGCCAAGATGCCATTGGCCTTCTTGGCCACCTGGGCACACTGCTGGCTCATGTTCAGTCGCTGTCAATCAACACTCCCAGGTCTTTCTCCTCCTGGCAGCTTTCCAGCCAGACTTCTCCTAGTCTGTAGCTGCCCACGGTTGTTGTGATCCAAGTGCAGGACCCGGCATTTGGCCTTGTTAAACCTCATGTCACTGGTCTCAGTCCAGCAGTCCAGCCTGTTCAGATCCCTCTGTAAAGCGTCCCTACCCTCAAACAGATTGATACTTCCTCCCAGCTTAGTGTCGTCTGCAAACTTGCCAAGGGTACATTCAACGCCTTCATCCAGCTTACTGATAAAGATATTGAACAGGACTGGACCCAGCACTGAAGTCCTGGGGGCACCTCTTGTGACCTGTCCCCAACTAGAGTTAACTCCATTTACCACAACTCTTTGAGCCCAGCCATCAAACCAGGTTTCCACCTAGAAGAGGGGGCACCTGTCCAGGCCAGTGATGTCCAACTCTTCACAAGGTGTCACTCCCATCACTTAGAGCCAGCTAAGCAGCATGGTATTGCCCTGCTTGCTTCTGGTCAAAGACTGTGTACAACTCAGCTGCAGGACATCAGTTTTTGCACTGTAAAAGCCAAGAGCCCAGCTCAACCAGGACTGGCAAACTCAAACATCACTGGCTCCCTCCCCTCCTTGGCCAGCAGCTCCAACAGCAAGCTGCAGCTGAGGGCAAGAGCTTCAATGTTCGTATTCAGTTTCAGACAGCGAGGCACCAACAATGAGCCTTTCCGAGTCTCTTCAGATGTGTCTCATGGGGAAATACTGTCAGGAACACTTCAGAAACAAGAATAAGCAGCGCTGATTTTATCCTTGCCACCAGCTGACATAGGAGGTGATTTCAAGGCAGATTTTTTGGGGTTGGCAGTGTTATGCACACAGAGTTGTTTGCTCTTTCCACTTCCAGTCAATCAAATCCAGATTGGAAAAGCACTGATAATGTCAGGACAATCATTTTAGTGCAACTGGGCAAACACTCTGAGCCCCATTTGCTTGCAGATGGAACTTCCACAAAGAAAAGCTTTGCAGAGCCTAGCAGACTCAGTAAGATGAGCCTAGACACTTCCAAGCCCTTGTGGGCTTTTCCTGTTACTGGGAAATGTGAAACAGCTGTTTCTTAACAATGGTTCTTCACCAACCATTACAGCTCACAGGAGGGACAAGATCACAGCAAAGCTCATCAGCAGGGAACAAACTGGGAAGATGCATCCCTCTGCTTTAGCAGAAGACATCTTTCCTTCAACAAAAGTGGATTGTCATCACAGGAGCACTGCAGAGAGACTCCAGCTCAGAAGAGACACCAGAGTGAAAGTAGGGTTAGCCTGAAGGCAAGAGAGGCTAAGCTCTTGCTTGGGATTTCAGACTACCTCTGATATATGGACAGGGATATAAGTAGGAGCGCACACAAGCCAGCTAAACACGGAGAAGGTAGAACAAGAAGCCAGCATGCAAGGAAGAGAAGCTACAAGAGAGAAGCAAATCCATGAAGAGGACATCCAGTAGCTGAAAAGCAGTCAGGGGTATCCTTTCAGCCACAGGTCAGTGACTTCATACCTAAAACTTAATGAATTGAACAGCACAATCAAATGAGGAGAGGGAAGCTAGAAAAGGGAAAGTACACAAAAGATACTGACAGAAGCACAAACACACCCCTGCCTAGATACTCTCCTCTTGGCCACCCAAGTTGGGAATATTTAAAGGACAGGAGGAAAAGCCAGGGATGACTATCTCAAATACACATTCATATAATAAAATGTGTTAAATAGCTACTGCCCCAGACTCAAACGTAACAGTGATATAAATGATCTCACTCTCCACTTCCCAGAAGTGGACAGGATATTAAGAGGACTGGAGACTGTTCAGGACAAGCACAGAGAGGACTGACATTGTTTGGCCAAATCAGTCACAAAAGGCAACGTCGGGCACAGCAACCCTCAGACCTCTGGCACTATTCTTCACCAACTAGGTGCTTTGGTCTGAGCAAAGAAAGGCTGTGGATCAGAGCACCTCAGCCTCACATTTTTTGCTCTCTGTATTGAATACAAGGCAAAATCAAGTCTAGAGAGCCTGCTCCAGTGCCGGTAAGCATGCAGCAGGGAGCTGTTCAGAGCCAGATGCTTGGAAAGTAAAATACACTAAATCATTTGTTGAGGGATCTTTGAGGTTTGCTTACACGCCAGACAGTTGCATCCAACCATCAGACACTCAATGCTGACACTATTAAGTTAGAGAGCCCAGGGTTCCTGCTCTAACCCAGAAAACAGGTAAGTTTGAGTTAACTGTGGACATACTCTAGCTGTCTAGAGACAGTAGAACTAAGGTAACACTCACCCCAACAAAGGGAATGAACTTCTGCGAAGATTCTTCATCAGGGCTAAAGGTAAAGAGAAAAGAGTTGTTAACAGCTTGCTTCTGCAGTGGGCACAATACTCACTTTACATGTTGCATTCAAGCATGCAGCAGGGACGGACAGTATGCAAGCGCTAGTCCAATGTCTCCTCTTAAGGCACTCTGCCAGCACGCTAAGAATCTGCATGGGTGGGGAAGAGCACACAGCTTATTGCACACCTCTTGAGGGGAAAAGGTCTCTTCCACCTTCTCTCAAGCTTGACAGAGAAACATGCTTTAATGGCATGGCAGTCATTACAGACACACGACCTCCTACTGCAAGGAAATGGATCTGTGCCACAACAACATGGAGAACTGTGCATTACTTACTAGTCCCTGAAGCGCTCTGCACGCATGGCCTTCACGCGTCCCACTTTTGGAGTCATGTGCCATACCTTGCACATCTCAGCATCGCTAAAGCAGTTAGCCTGCCACGGGGTTACAAGCCGTGACACGGGGTTACTTGCGTAGCACTAGCAAGTACGTACACACACACACACTCACATACACAGAGACGTTTTCCCTGCCACGGGGAGCCTGCAAGTTCCTTGGACAGGCACACTACAGAGGCTGTGCACCAGCATACACCAAGTTGAGCAGAACACCAACTCGGGAACAGCAAACTGCTAAGCCAAACTGAACAAAAAGCACAGCACATCCCAGAAACACCTGAAGACAGTACTACACACAGCTTGAAAGCAGGATGGTGTCGGCCCCTCCTGCTCTGGCTCTGCCCAGGATTCAGAAGCCAAAGGATGGAGAACGAGCAGCAAAGGAGGCCACAGTCAAACCTGGCAGAAATTAGGGAAAGACTCAACAAAAAAAGAGGGATGAGGCCTGAGAGGGGTAAGGCAGGCTGGGAGGACCTGCAGAGCCACTGCTCCCTTCGAGGGGGATGGAGATGAAGACAGACCCACAGGGTGAGCGGAAGATAGCCAGAGCACATCCACGTGTTCAGAAGAATCCCAGTTCCATAGTAGAAGTGACTGCATGGGTAAGGCATATGTTTCTCAGTGGCCAGGCATGGGAGCCAGCTAGGAAGCAGACAAACACTGAGAATTCTCATGTTTCTCTTTTTGTCTATCCCTCAGTGCTCAGAGCACTGCAATATCCAGAAAAAAACATCCAGCATTGCCTTCATTCAGAGTACAGCTGGATACAGCCCAAATACTTCAGAAAGCAGGTAGTCTGTGCTGTTTCCAGCACAGATCAGAAATGCACCAGATGCACAAAGGCTGCCAACAACTGCGTGATTAGCACAGGCCCTCTGGAAATGGCACAGAACTGCAGTGAACGTGACTCAGGCAGAGCTCCCTCGTGGTCCAGCACAGAGTGGGCTTCTAAGAACAGCCTCTTGCCTAGGATTGGCTCTGCTTACTCAGTTCTAAGGCAAAGACAGAGGCTGCACTTTCTTCCTACCTCAAAGCGGGCACCACACCTTCATTCTTCCCCAAAGAATATGAAAAAAATGACTGTCTTGTTTCTCCTGGGAGCTCAGACTCTTCACTGAGAGCAGCTCAGGGGCAGCTCTGAAATAAATCAGTTGCTCCAGTCACTATCTATCAAAACGCACAAGGATGCACAAGGCCATTCCTGAAGCAGTCCAGCTAGATTTCACCTCAGCTAGGCTAGCCCCATCACAAGTCCTCTTGGGAACCTGAATTTTGCATGTGTGCCTCCGAAAATGCAGCTTATCAGAACACCTGTTCTTCACGTGGATGGAAGGAGTGATGAGACGACTGTGCTTGTTCTCAACTCCCTCTTTCATGCTCTTTCTTAATTCTCGTCCCTTGGGTCCTATTCATCCAAAATCCTCCCACCTTGGCAAAGGACTCTTCTACTCCTGTGCAAAGCTCTGCAACTATGACATAACTTGTCCTGGGAAAGGCAGCTCCTGCTTATTACCTGGGCTACACAAATTCCCAGGCTGCAGAGGATTTACCCCTGTAGCAATGTCCAAGGTACCAGCTTAAACTGCTGGGCTTCTGAAAACCCTGCTATCTCAGCTATAATTTAGAGTCAGATCTGATCCTCATTTGTGATTTTTAACAGTGTTACTGTTACTTCACCCCTGTAATTCTGGGGAGGATGGGACACTCAAAAAACCACAAACCCCAGACATCTGCAGAGAGGCTACACAGAGAGGAAAACTTCATCTGGAACAGGGAGTTGTCTACTTACTATTTTTGTATGGGCAAAATCCATCTTGCAATCAGTCCTTCAAAGTCAAACTGTTCAGAAATAGATTGCAGGCTCCCTCCCTACCCCAAGAAATTAAGTCCAAAGGAACAAAGTCATATAGCCAAATTTATATGCTTTAGAACCCTTAGAAAGTGAGAAGAAGCCACATCACTAGGAGTCACTCAGCTGACAAAAGGAAGAAATAATCTCTTTCACTTCCGAGGAAAAAAACAAGCTAAGGTGCAAAGCACTTGGATATTACAGTAACAGGGACCAAATAATCGCTTGGAGAAGCTATGCTGGTTATTAGCCTTTTAAAAAAAATTTCTTTTACAATTTAAGCAACCCAAACCAGATTCAAATACAGCCAAACACCTGTGATTTCTCAGGCACTACCCTTATTCCAGGCATGTCCCGCAGGAGGGGAACAGGAAAGAGGGAGCTTTTATGGCTGAATGACTAGCAAGCCCCTATGTGAATTCAGGCCAGGCACCACCAGCAACTCTCCGAGGTTGACCTTTGGCGTGACGCATCTATCCTTCCACCTGAGCAGCTGTAGCTCTCTGGTGGCTAACACTATCCCTGTTCCACCAAGCATCTGGCAGTCAAGCCAAACAAATGGATAAAGCAACTCCAGGTCCCCACAACACATTAGATGAGTCGCCTCTCTGCTCCTCCATGAAACTCTCATCCAACACCCTTCACATTCCCACAGTGCGCTGGGCACACTCAACAAGACATCTGGCACAGTTCTTGAGCCTTGACTTTCCTCTGACTGAAGGGTGCAAGTAAACTCCTGACACGTTTCCACGGGTTTCATAAAGAGGTTCATGCAGCCACCAGCCAGGTGACACAAGTACAGCTGAACCAGAAGAGGGGCCTGGTTCTCCTTCACCAGATGTGTTCATGCTCAGCAACTGCTGCAGGGTGTGTTTTAGAAGCAGCACTGAGAGAGGACCTGGACTCCACCAGGCCACTGCCCTGCAGGGAGTCAGACATGCAGCAGGCAGAATAGTGTTACCCCTGCTTCGTCTTGCCCAAGAACCCACACTAGCTCACCCTCCAATCCAAGGCATTTGTGCTCCAGGGAGCAAGAGTTGGGGAAGAGCTCTACAACACAGGAGAGTGAAGAGCTTTTGGTAAATGGGTATTTAGGCAGGAAGTGACCCAACCCTCTTCCTGACAAGTGAGCAATTCCAACAGTTAAGCTTCTTCCAAGATTCATGCAAGGGCTATCCAGAAGCCATATGGCATGAGCTGTGCTGGACACTAAATTACAGTATGTGACACAAGCACAGGTTCACAGAACTGATCAGCAATCCAGCTACACTGGGAATGAGCGTCTGTTGAGTCCTAGATCTCAAATACTGCAAGGTCTCATTCAAGAAAGCACTGCAGAGAGGTATCAACATTGATGGCACACCCTTCCCAGTGGGAGGCCCACCTCTGCCACTATGGTTTCAGCTCTCCAGGTTTGTTGCCTGGTCTGCAGTGTTTCTTGACAATTCAGTAACCATAATTCCCCTAGTGCTCACAGACAAAGCCAGTCACCCAGCGTAAGGAAGAGGAGTTGAAATGGCAATTAATTTCCTTCCTGAACCCCTTCTTCGTTGCTAGCCCCCCTGATTTCAGGTAAGGTCAGCAGATGCTCCAAAAGAATGGGACAAAGCTTTCGCACAATTGCAGTCCATCACAGGCAGAACATGCACCAACCTATTGCCATGACAAACAGAACAAGGGGACAGGGAGGAGAGTGGAGGTAAGTCAAAACAGGGGCAGCTAGCAATAAAGTTATAAAGCAGCTTATTGCATACAGCTACATCCTACAGTCTGGCTTTCTGGCTTGGCTTTCTTTGGACCACTAGGGCTTGTTTAACAGAGCAGATGCTAGGATACTGGGAGATTTGTCTTGCAATGAATTTGTGGTAGTGCTGCTGCTACTACACGGACCACAGCCTTAAAAAGTCTGCCTTGGAGAAGCTATTTACCACAGGCCTCAAGGGAGGTGAAGCTGCAGGAACTTTGTGAACTGAGGACAAAATGAAAAATGTCCCATAACCACATGATTCAAAGCAGGAGACCCTGCAGAGCACGGGGGTCTCGAAGGCAGCTTTGTGAGCTCAACTTCCCTGCTAGCATATATCTGTCTCCTCTTTCTTAGGCTCAGAATGTGGGATAGCCTGCCAGTAAAAGACTAGTCCTCAATTTTTTGATAACCAGACAAAGATTCGCTGGTCTGCACTTGGACACTACACAGCTAAATCCCACCCTGAGCCATTAAGTGCCACTTACAGCACCTCTCTTCCAACAGACAGGAGCTGAAATGCCTTTGCTCAACCCTGATCCTTTTGGAGCTATGCTATATCCTCTGGTGTCTGTGAGCAAACAGCAGAGATTAAGCTAGGAAGAAGGGAAGGAAAACACCCTACCTTCTCAGTGTTTTACTGCTCAAAGCTACTCTTTGAATAACTCCTTAATTCCCACTCAGTCTACACCCTGGGAACCCCTATGTGTGGTCCAAAGGCAGTGCAGTCATTTTAAACACTGCATTCTAGTTTCAAAGCAGCGAGGAGTATTTACCAAACTGTGCATCCCAGACCTGCAGCAACTGTTAAACAAGGCACAAAAGACCAGTTCATCGGGGAAAAAGATAGAGGAGAATGGAGAGAGGGAACCTAAAAGGAACCAATACCTTATTGCAAAATCAAAATGAAAGCTCTTTTTCCTTTTCAGAAAGCAGCCAAAGAAAAACATAAATACGTTATTATACTTATAGCAAAGTGATGCATTCACCTACATAGTGCTAACTGAAACACCATTTCTGTGTTGTTTTTCACAACTCTCTGTCACTGCTAGTGTCAGAGTGCTTCATTTCTAAACAAAGCCACATGGGAAGGTAACTGCCCATCACTCCACAGGAGAGCTTGTTCCTCAAACACACCCTCCCGTTTGCTCATGGGGTACTTAGCTGAAAGTAGAAGTTATTTTCAAGCAGACACAACAGAGAAAAGAGACTACAGACTATGCCATGATTCATACTAAAAGTCTCAGCAAGCTCTCTTCCAAGTAATCTTCTTCAGAGTTTCAGCATGGCTGAAACTTCCAACAGCCTCAGGCATGGCACCACCAAGTACAAAGGTTCTAAAACCCAAATGGATCAGATCAGCTTGGTAAAGTGACCATGCACAGTGCTGGGAGGGCTAAGGGCACATATTGCTGAAATATCTTTCAGATGTTTTTCAGAATACACATTGACTTTCCTGAGTACATTAGAAACTCAAAATTATTAGATGTGTGTTAAAGCCAAGAGCTTCAAAAACCCTGCAGCTCTCCAGACTTCACCTTTGTCAGGTCAACATTATAGAAGTTCACAAATACACAGGAGTGCACTCTTTTAATGGGATAGTCTATCTGGAAATGTTTTCCCTAGGAGAGTATGAAGAATGAGCTAAATTTTACTGACTCATTTCTGCAAAGTAACATGGAGCAGGCAGGAACAGGAAGGCAACGCAATAAGCATTTCCAAAAAGAGGGAAAAAAACCTCTGACTCCACACACAACTTTAATCCCTCCCAGTTCTTATTAAAGGGAGGTACCAATGAAGGATGTTAATGGACCAACAACAAGAGATCAGATATAACATGGGAAGGGTAGTAACAAACAATTAACATTATCCATGCCTCATAGGAGATTGCTAGTCCCTAGCTGAGAAAAAATAATGAGGCGAGTGTTTGTCCTGCTCTGAGAAAGTACTGGGATGCGAGAGTTGTAAGTCCATTGTTCTCAGTGCCTCAGAAACAACATATGTCTACCTTGACAGACACTTCTTCCCAGACCACAGCCACATAAGGTTCTACATATTTCCAAACCCTGCTTTCAGACTCCAGTCCTCCCTCCTACAGGTTGCTTATCCCTTAAGAGAGGCTGAAATAAAACCTGGTGAATATCGGCCTTCCCCAGCAGTTCTGGTAGCTGCAACTTCCAGCCAACAAGCTCTTCTATTTACACTCCAAAACCAATGGGTTTCAGTTCCCTCAACTCTGGTGCAAAAGGTCCAGGTCTCATGGAAGATACTTTGTGGGGGGAATGCCAGAGTCCAGTCTTACATACCTAAGGTCTCGGTGGTAAAAGAGAGACTCCATGGTAAGAGACCTTCGAAACCTAAGCAAATATCATCTGTCCAGCCCCCACTTCTTTCTTCAAAGAAATCCCTGCCCTTAAAGGAACCACACTGTTACAGATTAACCATTCTATGACTGCGACCCATCACTGGATGGCAGTATACAGTAAGGTTCCCAAGATGCTTGCAGTTCCTAGTGCTGGCACACACTATATGAGAAAAGTACTTTGCCTTCAACCAAATGCTCACTCTGTAAAACCAGTATTATGTTAGGTACTTACCTTTTCTGCTTGTATGTCAGCATTGCTTCAGCAATGGGCAACTGGTGTGCACAGTTTGCCCCTGCTATATATTGCGTTATCCGGGAGACAACATCAGGCGCTTCTGGAACTGCCATAGAAAAAAGAGAGAAAACAGTTTACGTGACTTCTCAGACCATCACCAGCACAGTCCTTCATTTGCTCAGCCAAGCATCTGATGGCACCCAGACAGATGCATTTGAACTCCAAAGAAAGCTCCGCAGCCTCCTCCAGTGCCCTGTAAAGCTGCCTGATCAAAACCAAACATCCTATGAGAGCATCAAGGTAAAAACATTAGGAAGGCATACTAGATACCCAGATAGGTGTACACAGCATTACTGACTGAAGTAGTACAGTTATTTTATATTAGTTAAAATGCTTTCTTTGGAAAAGTGTGCTTGCCCTGTGTCAGCGTTAGAATTTTCTGCACCTGGACTGTAGGAATCTGCTGAAGAGCGTGCCTAACCATCTCTTCCAGGGCCTTGGTGAGCTGCTCCGCTCACACCAGCATCTGAGTTAACTAATTTCCTAAGAAACTCATGGCCATGCTGAGTTAACTGAAAAGACTGAGAGCCACACGAGAGTAGGAAGAGCACAAAGATCACAAGTGTAGCAGCAAGTATGCTTCAGATCTGTGACACTGATTCAAGATGACAGGAAGACATGTTCAAAATGCCTTCCAGATTTCTTTGGTTTCAAGCAGACAGCCTCAACTGTGAGACTGAGGGAACAACTGTGAGACTGAGGGAACACAAGTGACTTTTACCAGGCACTCCCATTCTCTAACGGTAATTTTAACCCTGACTCTTAGTATTTTAATAGTGAATTGTGAAGACCTATGAGTCTCTGCCAGATCTTTGTAAGATATCACTGCACAGATAAAACAGGAGAATCTATGAGGTCTGGACTGCACAAAAATGAGGCAGCATTTTCCTCATAGCATGCAGGCAAATAAATAAGGGCTGCAGCATACAACTAAAGAACAGATAGGGCCGTTAAGCTGGATTTCTATAGCTAATGAAGTATTCCTAATGCAGACACAAAATCCAAGTCGGTATTGGTATTGGGCTGCATTTTCAAGTGCAGCAAAAAAATTAAAAGAAACCAGTTCCAAACACCTGTTCTTCCACGAGATTAGAAACAAGGAAAAGCATAAGTTGGGTGGCAAACAAGGAGATCTCCAGTCCATCCTCCTGCTCCAAGCAGGGCTAACTTCACCTTCAGAACAGGTTGCCCAGAGCCTTGTCACGCCAAGCATCTATCTGCTGGAAAAGGCTCTGAACAATCACCTGTGAAGAGCTCAGTCTCCCTTCCACTCACAGCTAAAGGACTTCCAGGAGTATGCTGGGAGCCTCTGGCTCTGCAATTCCAACAGAAGAGCTACACTACAACCTTCCTACCCTCAAAAGTTTTTTCCATCTTGTGAAATTTCAGTACGGAATATGCTGCCATGGAAACACCACTCCTCAGTCAAGTCTCAAGCCTTCCTGTAGCCCCCAATGTCAGATGCAAATCCTCCTTTCTCCCATTTCTTTCTATTACTGAAGGAACAGATGGAAAAACTCTAAGCATTATTTTAAGCAAATTAGTACTTAGATCAGAACAGGAACTTGCTGATTTGACCTGAAGCAGTTCCCACATGATACACCATTGGTGAAGAAAAAAACCCTTTTTTAAATGAGAAAGATCTTGCCAGCAGATGTTAGAAGCATCAAGGTATTTGTCACGCACAACTAATAGAGGTTAATCTTCTGAGGTTTTCCAGTATTCCAAATCTTTTAGGCTGGACAGTTTTTGAAGGGCCAAAGAAAGCAATGTACTGAACTTGTTAGCAAGACCTCTACATCAAGGAACAATCTGAGTGCTAGGTAAAACCAGCATGATTCAGAGGCAGTTAGTGCCTCTGGGAGTCAACAACTGTTTGCAACCCACCACATAGAGGACATACAAAGGTCAGCAGCTGAAAAGGGAATGTGGTGGAGTGAGGGGAAAAAAAAGAACAAAAACATTTGTCTGCTTCCTCTTGTATTTACTTGACCTTTGCTAAAATTACTCATTTGAGCCCTTTATCCCACACAGGCCAGGAAGACACATGGTTTTACCAGCAGTCTGTGCTTCAAGTTTGTTGAACAAATCTCTCCAGGCTAGATCTTGGAAGAAGTTGTTGTATCTATAATCTACAGATCCCAGATACTTGGCCACTGGATGAGAGCCTGTGAAAGAAAGGAAAACATGATGTGTTCAGTGTTTGGAAGCGAAACTAAGTGTGCCTTTTATCTGTAAGGAATTAAACTCCAAAGTCAAAACTGAACTAGACACCTCATAAGTAAATTTCGTCAACATAATCAAGTCATTTAGTCCAGCTTATCTCTACAAGAGCATGCAAATAGATTTCCCAGCAGAGAGACTGCTCCAATACCACTGATAGCTTTCTGTAACACCTCCTCCTTGTCCCCTGCCCAACTGAAATTTTAAAAGGCCAACAAAAACAGGACTGGGAAACTGCTGAGGAAATAAACGATTTGGAAGACACAGAGGCTCTATGGCTCACCATCTCAGTCTCTCAGTTTTGCAAGCAGCTTTCCCAGCAGCCCTTTCTGGCCACAGGCTGCACTGCTGTGCTGCCGGACCCTTTCCTCCAAATGCAGTTTGCACACCACAGCTGTTTAGCAATACTGAGAAAACACCCAGGGATGCTTGTTTAATTGGTGGAGAAAGGCTGTAAGTTCACTAGATAGACTACAATTAAAGACAGAAGGCAGAGTCCAAGGATTTCAGTCCCCAGTGAGTGCTGGCATATGCATCAGGTTTCTGCTCACTCTAGCTAAACCTTATGGCCCCTCTATGAGGACAGGAAGATGTCCTTGCAGGAAGTTCATGTGTCCAGCCTCCAGCTTGTAGCCCTGGATGGAGATATGACTTCATACTTCTACTGAACAGGAGAGGGAAGGCATTTAAGTGACAAACTCTGTCCTGAGAGGTGACAAAAATTTGGCAGCTTCATTTTAGGCCACATGTGTCCTCAAACCAGACAACCTGCTCTTGCAACTGCCACTCCAGTCTTTCAAAACAGGAGAAGAGGTATGCCAGAACTACACTTGCCAGTCATGCTCAGCATGAGTCCCATACTTTTATAATTCACCATGATGTGGCCTCGGACTTCCTCCTAATCAGTTTATTTTTATTCTTCCTGCCTACTGAATCCTCATATCAAGTCACACTTCTAGAGACTTTAACAGTTGAGTCATCAGCCGGTAATCAGTGATCTGACAACTCTTTCCAAGAAGCCCCCACTTGCTTAACTGTACTCACCATGCGGCAAGTAAAGCTCATGGTGGAAAGGACCCACTGTCTTTTCTCAGTCCTCCAAAACAGTGTTAATTTCCTGACTTCCAGGAGCAATTCCAGCAGAAAGTCTCTCTGAGCTCCCCTCAGTGACATTAAAGACTGAGGCCTAACCTCCTTCATGGACACTCCTGATCACAGCTACTTTCAGATCCATCTTTTCTTTTGCAATGGAGTTTCAAACACTGCACATGGAACAATTCTGCACCATGAACTGGAGAAACTTACCCACATGCTGTGAAAACACATCACATGTCGCAAATGTAATTGAAACTAAATGTGAGGCCTCCTAAGAAGTTCTGTGCATAGGAGCTAAATAGAATACTAACAAACTCCATACAGCCAAAATAAACCCTAACCTTTCTTCTATTTTATTTGCCCCTTTTCAGTTTATACACAAGTTTGAACATCAAAGTAGTCTTTCAGCCATAGAATCAGGAGCATGAAGCAAGACTGAATCTCACAAACCTCTCTATGTTCACTTTTCTGTCAATGCAGTATGAAGTTGTGGCCTAAGAAGGTAAAACCATCTTAGAAAAAACTCCATTTCTCCTTCAAAGGTGCTGCAAACAGCAGAGAGTCTTTTCCCTCAAGACGTTTATGGCACGGTCACTATCCTGTCTTTGGTGCTTCTTCTATTGTCAGAAAACAGAAGTTGCTCTGCAATCACTTTAATGAACTGTCAGAAAGCTGGCAGTTAATCCGATCAGGAAATACCGCAGAGCTCTCTGAGAAAGACCCTGTTAGGAAGTTTCTATACTTAAAGTACATTTTAAAAAACCATAAACAGTTCTGAAGCAGTTCTGTTAAAACAGTGCTTTACTGTTTGTTTAAGTTTTGTTGTGTGTTTGTTTTTTTTAATTACCAAAGAATGAATTAAGATTAAAAAGCCAACTGAAAACCACAGTAGCTAAATCTTTTGTTTCACTTTCAGGGAGAGAAAATTTTCAGATCATTAAGACTGCAGGACAGAAAAGTCTTCTTCAGAGGCCAGGAGACAGTCAGCATGGGAGGACCCAGTCCCCGGTCACACAGACTCTGATTCAAAGCACATTTCACCTTACAGAAATAATTTTTTTGATTTTACCCTCTAAAGGGCTCTCTCTCCTCTTCTTGTTAACCGCTTTGGAAACTAAATGCCTTCCTTACAGGACAATCCAGCTCTTTTCCTTTACCTTTTTAACTGGAACTCTGCAAACCCCACCACTGAACTGGCAGCTTCACCCCACTATTCATGGAGCTGGGCAGCAACATCTGAATCCTACAGCAACTGCCATTAGTGGGTCCCAAACCTGGAAAACCACACAAATACCAAGAAGTAGTTTTCTGTTGCCTACAAGCCAAAACTTGTTCTGGATCAGATCCTGGAATCGCACCTTTGCAACACTAACATTGCCCAGGTTCCCCTGCCAACAAGTATCAGTGACTGCTGGACTTCCCAGGCCTCTCCAGAATAACATTCCTCCAGTTTCTGACTACATCACATGCTTAGTCCTTTCTACATCCCCAATACAAGCCATCCAAGCTGCATAACTTCCAGCCCGGCAGGCTTGTTGAGATGCTGGAAAGGCAGCAATAGGATGCTGGAAAACTGAGGGAAAGACCCAACGAGAACTGAGGAAAGGTAAAAAGACACATCATTTGAATAATTAAAACACTCAGCAGTTTCAGAGTCTTTAATAAATTTTAACTCCCTCCCCATAAACATGTGTCAGCTTCAGGAAGGCCGGAACAGTTATTGCTTTGGGTGTTGGGCCATGTTGGTGCCCAAGAAATTTAAGATTTCAGCCAGGGAAAGGGGTTACAGAACATTATTCTATATATTCATTTCACTATGATTAAAAAAAAAATCTAAAGAGCCTCCCTGTATGGGGTAGGAGTACTCAAACCCTCACTTCAAATGAAAGCTTTACATGCAGACTTTGGCATCAAGAGTGTAAAGACAACATTCATTCACACAGGAGCAGCAACACAAGCATTGCACTATACTACAACAAAATGACCTTTGCCTCATTTAACATCCATACACCCAGCCAAAGCTTCCAGGATGGCTTCCCCTGAGGGAATACATTCCATTTAACCCATTCACTTTTCTACGAAGAAAAATTGTTCCTTATTTACCTAGAGGGATGATCAAAAATCTCATGTAGCCGAGCCAGTCTGGGGTTTTGTGAGACAGCTGCTCTACAAAGAGCCTCAAAACAGCACTGAGGTAATTCTGGGCTCCGGCCACTGCAATTTTAATTGGGTTTGGAGGCTGCGAATTGCAGTTACAGCTAGACAGGAAAAGAGGAAACATATTCATAACTGTGCTTCCAATGAGTTACTTCAGAACAACCAAAAGAAATGGTTAATAACACCCACAGCAGAAGAGAGCTCATTCAGTACTCAAGCCAATATCACAGTGATTGTCAGCAGCTCAAAATATTACCAATAAATTGCAACATTGTTTAGTACTTTCTTAAATAGTCTCCTTGCTCCTCCTTTCACACATTTTGATAATCTAAACAGCTGGACTTGATTTTTGGAGTTCGGACATATTACAACTAACTGCTGTGTCAGGGAGCACACTCAGGTACCCATAGCTCTCAGTAGGTATATCAAGGGAATGCCTTGAGCAACTGAGGAATTAATCTGGGAATTACCTGAGGCAGTGAGCAAAAACTACTTAAAAACCTACCTATTAGTTTTGCATGCTTTACTGGGTATTAGATCTGACTCATGAGACAGCCTCCAAAGCACAATCTTCTAAAGTCACTGAGCTCAATGACAGGAGACCTGCAACACCTCCCACTCCCACCTCATGGTGCAACAGCAGCAACTTTGCCTGGTTGGCATGTGCTGAAGAGCCACTCGCTCTCTGAATTCAGGAGAGCAGGTTGTGGAGCAGGAACAGATCGTGGAAGGACAAGCATTTTTCAGCTATTGGATGAAAAACTCCCTGTGCACTGGGGCAGAGTAGCTGAGGGGCTTTTAGGGCTGAGATTCAACAAACACAAGCAAGGTAAGAACTTACTATCTCTGTATCCTGGAGACAATAGTGCTGAAAGCTGCCTGAATATCAGCCGAGGAGCATGTGCAGACCACTGGCAAAGTATGCTTTTGCAAGACATCCGACAGGTACTGAGGAGAGAACAGAACATTTTATAGACCCCTTTCTGCTACACTTTGTCACAAGAAGACAATCTTCCTCCCCAGACTCCCAGGTATTCTCACACAAAGCATGGGCATTCTCCGCAAGTCTGAGTTGCAAGCAATATGGCTGTTGTACAAATACTTTGTCATTGTGTATCAGCCAAAGGAAAGCTCTTCTTCTAGAAAAACGGAAACATTGCACCTTCTTGACAAACACCAACACTATAGCAAAAACATGGCAATGACAGCTCTAGAACAGCAGGGTTTATATGGCCACAGAGAGCAAGGCAGTGGCAGAAGGCCATTCACCTAGCAGACAGCACCAGGTAAGAGCAGATGCTGTCTTCTTGTCTGCTTCTGGAACTGCAGTTGCGTCTCTCTGATTTCAGGAGGACTTAAGTAAATGCAATATTCTGCCCACTGTCAAGCAATTAAAAAAAGGGAAGAGTGCTACCAACACATATGCTCCTTGTGAGGGACTGCTTCCCCTCCGTGTAGCTAGCAGGAAACAAGTCAACACACACCTCTGGTACACATGGACATAATATTGATTAGATTCAGTAACTACCTCTCACTTTCAAATTCTGTACCACTAATCTATATACCTCAGCCAGTGCTATCTTTGCCTTCTGATATTGCTAAAACTACTGGAAAACAATCTACAATACTTTCTGTTCATGTTCAGAAGGCATTTCTCCATCTTCCAAATACAGAGAAACTGGAATCGGTGGCTCAGCTGGTATTTTTGCACTCAGACATCGAGACTCTAGCTCTTCCAGAAGCCAAAAGCCAAACCAGACAACACAACAAGTCTGTTCCACAGGTGACAGTCACCCAGCATGTTCATTTGTCCTCTTCCATATATATTTTATGGCTTTCTCAGACTAAGGTTCCCAAAGGAGCAAGATTTGTTCCAAACCCATAACAAAGCACTCCATGTCATCAGCACAAGCAAGCACTGCTCAGTGATCTCCTTAACACAGTTATCACTCTCTCAGAAAAGACGGGGTGACATACCTGCAGTAAGGAATCACAAACATGTGTGCAAGGCAACAGAGGTGACCTGAAACATTTTGTCCTGTGCTCACCACCTGTGCCTAGAAATGTCAGCCTAAACCACAGGCCAGTCCTCCTTGCTTCCTTTGTTCCAGCCTACCAAAGCTGAGAAGTAGGCTCTCAAGTGCAAGATTCTAGCCATTCCCAATGTGCTGCTACCCAGAAGGGATGGCATTTTGTTGAAGAGAAAAAAAACTCTGTGGAAAGACTCAGGTGGCAAAGCTTATGAGATCCACAGCATCTCCTGGTCAAATAAAATCCAGTTTGTAGGCACTGAACACTCAGCATACTGCCAGGCCCCCAAACACCACCACTGTTGTTCCAACCAAGCAGAAGAACCTACTTGGTTACCAGTAGAGCTCAAGGCCTGTCCATTCCTGAGGAGGAACAGTGAAGGAGAACTGTGCTTCAGGTAACGTTTCCTGCCTTTACCTGGCCTTGCCAGTCAGAAGTATTGACAAGAATAATGTTTTCTGGCAGCTGGTCATCAGAAACCAGGATATGATTTAGCTGGTCATACACCGTTTTCCTGGGGATCTGGAAATAAAGACACAGAGAAGAGAACAGGAGGAGATATCAGCTTTAAGTGTCAAACCACCAGATCTAGCTCTTGCAGTTCTTAACAGTTGGTTGCGCATTGCTAGCCAGTGCTCAGTCACCCCAGCAGCCAAGATGTGCTAGCTGCCTCGCTGGCTGCTGGGACCAACACTTCACAGCTTCTTCAATACTGCAGCATTCTGCAGGCTCTTCCACATGAGCCACCTTAGTTTTGTCAGCCACTACTCCTGTCAAGCACCTTCACTTACATCACTTCATACCAACCAACACCAGCCCAAGGAATTTTGGATTCCCAAAAGCCAGGAACAACCTCCTTTTAAAGAGGGAATCAAGTGTGTTCCATGGCTAACAAAAGTCTGGCACACACACTCTGCAAAAGGCAGTTCCCTTTGGCAACCCCTAGCCATTTGCCTTATTTCAAAGGAGTAATTCTTCAACACATTCCTATTCATTTCTCATCATCACAATCTGTTCCAGTGTTTTCAGCTTATGGCAGGATGACAAAGCAACAAGCTGGCAAACCCCAGCAGACTGGATGAAAGATATCAGCCAAGACAAACTCCTCCTCCTTCCTGAAGCAACAGGGCCCAACTCCTTTCTAGCAGGGATAGCACTTAGACCAGAAGAAAATGGACCACAGAAGACAGTTTGAGAAGAGGAAACACTATGAGAGCTGGAGAAACAGCAATCTTTTTCACACCTGTAAATGGTGCCTTGTGTCTGGAGAGCGTTCGTTGTCCAGACTGTTTGCTCTCTCGTTTTGTGGCCTCACCGGCTGCCTCTCCTTCAGAGACGTGCTCCTTCCCCGACGTCCTGTCTGCTTCCCTTCAGACCTGCTAGAGAGATGTAGTTGCATTCCAGAGCTGGCTTGTATCTGAGATGAATCCTACAAATCCCAGATTATCCAGTATGGCAACCTCGACAATATGAATGGAGGCACTAGGGAATTGTGCACACAGATCTGAGCGAGCTTGACGCCTCACCTGTTAATTATGCTTCTGGTAGTGTGGAGCACACAGTTCAGCTACAGAGCACATTCTCTAGAATTCCAGGCAGACTTCCACAGCCCATGCTAAGATCCACACCACCACTCTGCTATTGCTACACCAGCATAGTAGGATCCAGCCATGTAAACTGCAGACATGCATCCAAAAGTCACACAGAAATACCTCTTCAAAACACCACATATTTCTTGCAAAAGAATGGTAATCTATATACTGAGGCTGCCAGAGCCCACATTCACTACCCTGTTTGGGAAGGTTTAACAGGACAGAAGTTAGACTTGACAACCATCCTTAAGGGCAAAATCTGCATGAGGAATTGACTTAACAACAGTATCTTTGAGCAAGCAGCTCCAGAGTTTTACAAAAACTTTCTTGAACATGGAGCAAGTACAACACAGGAGACAGGAGCAACCTCAGAGCAGTACTTCAGGGTTCAGAGCATTTATCAAGTGCTCAAGACCCATCACTTTAGTGTCAAAATACAAGGAGGGTCTCCTTGCAGTCAGTGGCTTATGACCATCCTGAATAAATGCTAGCAAGCTGTCCGTGACTTCCTGAGCAGCCCTACAGCAGATGCAATGCTGTGCCACCACTCTACCTGGTGGATGGGATGATGAGAGACTCTGTCTTAGTGATCTTTCCACTGGGTGGGAGCTTCTCAACAAACACATCTGGTGTGGGAAGTTCAGCTTCCAGGACTTCGGCTTGCTGGGTGGACTCCTGCAAAACCACAGGGAACAGAGTCATCATGAACAAACCCTCCCCTCTGTCTCACTACCACAAGGGCTGGCAGGAGGCGCCCCAGCTCAGCTCTGGCTGAGGCACATTCAGCCTGACTCTCCCAGATACGCTTTCACTGCCAGCACTGGCTATCTGGGGCTACCAGTTCAGAGCTCCGCCTCACAAGGGAGCTGGAGGCAGGAAAGGTGCTCAGATATGTATTTGGAGCAGGTGCTCTCCCAGCTCAAAGCCAGGGACATGTCTCCTCCTGAATGTAGATTCATTCAGCTTACCAAATGAACTAGTGAAAAGAGAAATGGGAGAAACGTTACAAACTGCATGCTCCCAGCGCAGAGCAACTTCAGATTTGGGATTTTAACCCAAGGACTAGCTTGATTTCTTTCAATTCAGTTTGAAGTAGTACTTCTGCCTGATAAAATGGAACAGCCCTGAGAATACTTTTCAGGACGATACATGCGCAGAGATGCACACTTTCGGCCAGCCTTCCTCAAACCAAGAGAAAGGCTATTTAAACAGAAGGCCATGTAAAGCCTTTCATTTCAAAAGGCTGAAAGACAAGAACGTCCAACAACTAAGTTCAGGAGAGCTCAGCTGTATCTTCATTGCAACTAACATTACCTACGTAACCTGTGTTCCATATGGGCAGATATTCACATGCCACAGAAGACTGTTCACAGTAGACACCCAAACTATCAGGAGGAACATAAACAAATGCGTTTTCAACTTACGTAAGAAACAGTGTCAGAAATACTGTCGCCTGCATGCTTGGTTCCAATATTTTTTGCCTTTTCGGGCACTTCCACCTGCTTGAAGGGAAAAAAAAAATCATTAGGAAGTATGGCATGAGCACAGTTTGCTGCCACAGTCTCTAGGATCAGGCTACTCTAAAGACACAATTTTTCATTTAAACATTGCACAGCTCTGCAGGACGACCAGGAGGTGCTTCCTGGTCATGCTAGGACTGAATGCATTAGTGTAGGATGTGGCAAAGCAGCAGCTGATGCACAACACATGGCAGAGGCAAGGAAGTGCCCCAGTATAGGGCTGATACTCTTTGTGCCTAATGTGCCCATCCACAAGGGGATGGAGAAAAGGAGGCAAGGTGCCCCTAAACATTTGCTCCCAGCCTCCAGTAAGGTAAAGCCTCCAACAAACAGTGCCAAGGAGCCCCTAAAACTCTCAGGCAACATCTCCCACCCTGGCAGTCATAGAATCATGGAATCATCAGGTTGGAAGAGACCCACCAGATCGAGTCCAACCATTCCTATCGGTAACTAAACCATGCCCCTCAGCACCTCGGTCACCCATGCCTTAAACACCTTCAGGGAAGGTGACAACCACCTCCCTGGGTAGCCTGTTCCAGTGCCCAATGACCCTTTCTGTGAAAAAATTTTTCCTAATGTTCAGCCTAAACCTCCCCTGGCAGAGCTTGAGGCCATTTCCTCTTGTCCTGTCCCCTATCACTTGGGAGAAGAGGCCAGCATCCTCCTTTCCAAAGTCATGCAGATACGTGGGAATTGGAGCTACTCACACTCTTAGTGAACATGCAGTACAGAGCCTAAAGATGTCCCCTTGACTTAATCCTATATTTACTTTAAAAAAACCAAACACACTTCTCCCCTGCCAAAAAAACTAATAAATGTTATCTTAGTAGAAAAATCATAACTCCGCATCCAAGTCTTTGGAAAAGGTCAGAGACAGTACTTTTACACACACAAAGAGACTATGCAGTGTCAAGGCCAAACATGTCAGGCCAATACCATATAGCCAAAGTGCTTTAATTTCAAAGTGAACGTAGATGGGCAGAGGAGACCTTGAGGCTGCTATGTTACCTACAGATAGATAACTTTCTTGAAACACGACTTACAGGACTTGACGGCTCTCTCTGGCTCCTGATGCTGTGGATGCTACCAATTTCTGTCTGAGAACTGGAGTGTGACAGTCCTTCAAAATAAGGTCTGAACAAGGAAAGCAAAAACAGCTTCTTATGATCAAAAACACTAATGGAGAAAATCCACCAGGTTCACAGCAAAGCACCATGACTGTTCCCAGGATGTCTTACCAGCTCCTCAGCAGTTCTGGTAAATCTATAGACAACTTTTGAAAGGAGGGGAAGGATGCCAGGACATCAAGAGAAGCTAGAAAGTCCAGAGGCCCCTGTTTAGCCCTGATAATGAGTGATCAACCTCTGTCTAATGGATCAAACAATCACCTGTCACACAGCACATTAGATTTATAAAGCCCTTGCTAGGAATGCCTAGACAGAGTCACACTACACAAACAGCAGCTTTTGTTCCCATAAAATCCAGGGTGGACACTTGGGTTGAGCATTTTCCCCTAGCAGAACAGAATGCACATTCACCACACACAAGCAGTTGTGTCCACACTATACTAAGCACCAGGTGCAAAGTTTCACTCTGCAATTCTTCATTCAGATTTGCAAATGGTAACTGAACTACATGCCATTCCGGACAGGGTCTAGCTCTTGACTGAAATGCAGCAAGTAGAGTTACTGGCCCCATCGATGCTCTGCTCCCATGGGAAAGTGATTCCTGGTGCCAACATGCATATCTGGATCTGGCTGCCAGCCTTAGGATGCAATTACACATTTGCTCAATAAGATAAGGTAATGCATACAATCAGATTACATTTCCACGTAAAAAGGCAGCGCACCATACCAGGCTACCACACTCAATTACAATTTAAGGAACTGAGTTTTTTTGTTGTGAGAAAAACTCACCTACAAGCATCAGCATTTATCACATCCTTTTCAAGATTCAGATGCAAGAACTGGACACAGCACACAGTGTCTCCCCAGGACTGGAAGAAGTTCTTATTCCAGCAATCACAAATCCCAGAACAGATTCCTCTTTGGCTCTCAGTGTGTACAGTATAACATTTTGGCTTGTTTCAAAACAACTGCTTACTACAACACATCTACTTTCAAATCCCTTCAGGGTAGGGCATTTATTACCAACTAGCAATAGATTGGGTCAAGCTCCAAACACCTTTGTAAGCCACATCCCATACCACTGCTGCTCCAGTCTATCCTTGACATTTTCTGGCTCACGATAGGGAACAAATCACTCCAGAATCAGAATCTAATTTCTTAGCCCAACTAGGTTATTCTACATTAATTTGGATATTACACCTGGTAATTTGCTGGCATTTAGCAGACATTGTACTGACCAGCTGTAGTGGTAGACTTTGCTTGTTACAAAACTGAAGGCCTCAGCATGCAACCACATGCCAGTCAGAAGCATGAGTGCAACTCAAACAGCCTCATGTTTTCCATCATTATTCAGCAAGGACATGACAGCTCTGTTAGCTCAGGCTTCTGCATCTGCTCAAGAACCTGAGCTAGCAATCCCCAGCTCACCTCCCCAGTCCTGTGAATGTCTATGTGTCTGTGCCCATAAGAGCCAGTTCAGAACAGGCTTGTATCCATGTGTGCTGCAGTCACTCCTCTCAGGCCCTGAACACACCTTTGTTACCTGCAGTTCTGCTTCTCTAATCCCTGCAAAGACTCTCCACACAAAGCGTTACCAGCTTTTCTAGAAAGACAGTCTGCCCTGTCCATCCCTGCCTTTACTTCTGCAGCTTCCAAGTACATCTCCTGCCTTAGCATAGGATGTTTCTACCCGTCTGTTCCTACCATCTCTTTAAAATAGCCATGTACAATGCAAATCTACTGCCTGCCTATCAGCAATTCTTACTCCAGTGCTTCTGTGCCTGCAGGGCAGGCAGAATATCTGCAGAGGGAACAAGGAAGAAACAAGACTAGAGGAGAATCAGACACATCATGCCCCTCACTATCCCCAGCTCACAGGCAGTCATTCACCTTGGAGCCCTAGTGCATATTGTTACAACACCAGCTTAATAGGGAATAAACCAGGATGGAGGGGTGGTAATAGAAACAACATCTAATCTGTGGTGATAATGCACATGGTCTCTCTGGCTCAGCATAGCCACCCCACACTTACTTCAGCTTTGGCTTTGGAGTGCTCAGGACACTGTCATCATCCTCCATTTCTGGCCCACTGTCACTGGGGTTCTCTATATCCAGTGTGTCATACAGAAGATCCAAGTCCTCCTCCACCTCTGGAACATGCTCTGCCGGGTCCTGCTCTGAATCCAGAACCTACACACAGGCCAAAAGACAGCATTGATGACTCTGCCAGGAGTCAGAGTGATCCCACATCACCCGAGGTCCCCTGAGGACTGCAGCACATGAGTTTGCACAGGAAGACTCAGTTCCTAATGCAAGGATACATATCCAGCAGAACAAGGATACAAGGATATATCCAACAGAAATACAAAGCATATAACAAGTACTTGTTTGGGGTAAAGTTTTTCAGTGTCAGGTTAGCAGGAGTTACCTATTGGACTAAGCATCCATGAACAAGCTATTAACTGCAGATTATGTCCATTACTCAACCCCATTCTACAAATAAAGCTTTAAAGAAGCCCCTAGTATAGTCCCAGTTTTCTTAGAACAACAAAAGTTGCCATGACACCTCCCAAAGTAACATCCAAGCAGACAGGAATGTCCACAAAAGGTGCCTAAAACCTGGGAAAGTATCAGCTGCCACCCACACGCAAAGCCAAAGAAAGCAGGTATCTCACACAATTTCCATGGGTTGCTTCACATCTACACCAGAGAGAGCAGGCAGCCGAGTACAGTTCAGAGCTTGCTTTTTGAATGGCAGCTGCAGAAAAGCAGCAGCTAAGCTGGCTGAGAGCTTAGCTATGGGTGCTGACTCTGCTGAGCTAACTTGGGAAGAACAGCAAAGCTAGTAGGATTGTTTGGAAGAGTAAGGAAGCATGAGGAGTTACTCACACCACAAGCCACAAAACCAGCACATAGCCATTCAGCCAACTGAGATGTTAATTGGTTTTATATTAGACTTAAAACGTTACACAAGTTTCTTGGATTCTGGATCTCTTCAATTTTCAGCTCTGACCAGACAACTGATTCTCCTGTGGATCTGTGTTCCCTATCCAAGTTTTTCACATCTTGCCTGGCTGTTCTAATAAGATGATCAGAGAGGATGGGATTTAACTTCACAAGCAATATGCCCTGTAGACTACTTGCCTTTTGAAGGAGTCAAAGACAATTTCAAAACAGTCTGCAAAACTAATAGGTACACACACAGTTGCCAAAATCTGCTTTTGATAAAACTCGATCTAGAAAATGTCTGATGAGATTTTCAAGTTGGCCCTCAAGCCTTCAAGCAAGGCTAGGGAATAAGGAAAAGTCACAGCCACTGCAGACTTCAAAACAAAATTAAGGGAACTAGGGAAAATGACAGAGTGTTTCTGAAAACTAAAGTGAGATGCTCCAGAGGGCAATGCACAAGATCAGAAGGCTTACAGAGTGAATTACTTACCTCATCAGACACTTTAAACCTCTTCAGCAATGCCACAACCTTCTGTTTGAAGTTTTGTTGCTGCAAGTCAAAAACACTTTTATGTAAGTAAAGCATTAAGTGAGCTGTTTTCTCCCAATCTGCAAGAAGCCCAGACATGTCAGACGCTGGTGCTCTAGCTGCTGCTTCAAATCAAACAACTCCTGGCATGACAAATCAAGTCTCTCCTGTTCTTACGCTGAAACTAGCTTTTCCACACCTATGTTACTTTCTTATCTGCATTCAACAAATGATGTCCCACTCCATCAAGTGCTGTAGATGATCTGCCCCTGATGGATTGCACATCACTTGTGGTTGGACACACAGCGGATATTGAATTATCTGCAAGATCTCCTCCCGTAGCCATTTGATGTATTTCTGGCAAACACTTGACAGTCAACTTTTCTGGTCCTTAACAAGGGTAAGCTGACACAGGCACCTACCCGCTGACCCAAGCACAAATGTGGTTTCTACCAACAGAGCACTGTTCTTCCCAGGAGCTTGCAGTCCATCCTGGAAGGCTCAATTATTTGACCAGCAGCACTAAAGAAAAGCTATGGGGCCTGTCCTTAGCACCTGTCTATGAGAAAAATGCTTTCTGAGTCTGATACCCCAGATCCTGGACACTGCAAGCACCAAGTCCAAAACAACACAGGTCAAATTGCTGCACTTCCTTTGAGTTTACTTGCTCCAAGAGCAATCTCTCTCTTGCAGGGCCAAACTGCTGAGATGTGCGATACTGCCCAGTCCTTCTCCATCTGTCACTAACCAACTACACACACTCCAAAGAAAAGGAAGATGAGAAGAGCCCAAGAATGAGTGCTGCTACAGAGCATTTGAGGTGGCATCCTTGTATCAGGAGGAAAGGGAGGAGAAAATGGCCGGTACCAGGTCATTCTTAGGTGAAGAGGTTGCTCATTTGCTGGCTCTCCTGTGTATCACATGAGCTTACAAGAAGTCCAGCTTCCTGCTCTCACTCTGGCCTCAGACACTTCACACTGCCCCGCACTCCAAACCTAGCCCTTTACGCCTGAACCTAAATCGTGTGGCTGCACCATTTTTGAGACAGCTGAAGTTTAGGAGAAATAAAGCCACCAGGGCTCAGACAAGACCCTCAAAAAAATGCTCTATTTCCGTCCCCAACGCACTTGGGAGGCTGAGATGTTCTCACACCAGTGAGAGCTGTCCTCTGGCTCAGGATGCCAAACAAGACTGTCTGTCAGGCAGACTACCTTGAAGCAGCATGGGAGTCTCTGGAGGGAGGACACAGCAGGCACTAGCTACAGTGACAGCGCAAGAGCTATCTGCTGGCCCAAATGCTTCAACTGTTGCCAGAAGGAGGCCTGGTTTGCAGTTGGGCTGAGGTTAACTCAACTGGCAGCATCAAACCCAGCTTTGTACCAGTCCCACACACTGGGCATTCAGCATCAGTTCAGAGGTCAGGGCTAGAAAGACATCCTTACTATGAGGAGGATGCTTGCTTAGTAACCAAGGATATGAACTGACATGCTGCTGGTCTCAGGGAGAGGATCTTTCTAGTGACAGATTCAGGTCAAAGTAGGGTTTATTTCAGACCTTATCAAACCAGAGATTTCAGAAATGGCCTCACAGGAGGTACAGTGATCTCCTAACTTAGAACCCACAAGAAAGAGCGCATGCTGATTCCCAGTTACTGTCATCATAGATGTGCACAAACACTCACGTAAGCAGAAAGCTGCATTATGGTGCAGTCAGGCACAAGTCTGCTACACCGAGAAATGCAGCTTTGCAGGCATAAGCATGCTTGCTGTGAGACAGTGGATAGCTGCATGCAACTTGTCATAGATTTCAATATTCAATTACTTTTGCCTAAGCACCACATGCATCACCTCAGGTTTACCTGTTAAGCTCCAGCCCCTGACTGAGCTACTGAACTTCATTCTGAAACCTACCCACTAGCCTCTCCCACACAGAACAAACAGAAGAGTTTCCTTTCACTTAAGACTACTTTCAGGATGTACACGAGCAAGGATCCAGCACTGGCTTCCTCATGGGGGTGGAATTTCATACATTTACATGATTTTTGGAGCTCCTTAATCCTGCAGCCAAAGGACACTCAAGATTGCACATACACACAGCCCCCTGAACTGGCTGCTTTTGCTAGCTCTTCACATGCTCTGACCATGCCCCCATGCTCTCCGCTGGGCCAGCGTGCCTAGCAGTGCTGCTCCCGTAAGCCACATGCACCACGCATCCTGGTCAAACCCCATCAGTGTTAGTAAAACTGATTTCCACCAACCCTGGTTATGGACGTCGTTCTTACTATCGATCTCCGCTGCTTCTTGGGCTTCCCCAGCTCGTACTCATCATCATCCAAATCCTGAACAGAAAGAGGATTCCTGTGTTACCTTTGTGATTTGGGGACATGTATGCATTTAAGTGCTAAATATGTTCCCTCTGTGAAGATAAACATGCTGCTCTGTCTTCCAGGCTTTCAGCACTTGTCTTAACTGCAGTTATGACAGCATAGGGAAAAGAAAGTGAACCAGGTCTACAGAGAGCCAGGAATAACAGACTGGAAAAGCAAACCAGCCCTAGTTCTACATTCAAGGAACAAGGACAGTCACAGCCCCACATTTTGATGGGTTCCTCTCTCAGTACCCTCAAAGAGGTGGAAGGCAGGTGATGCTAGAATCTGTGGGCAAAAAGGACCCAAACTCAACAGCATCACCTATCTAGCCACACAGGGTTCTCTGTAAGGACCTATCTTGCAGAAGGTATTGAAGACTAAAGACTGCTTAGATCCCAGTGGCTCTTTAATTACATATGGGAATCTAGTTGGGCTCTTTGAATTCAATCAGCATTACAGAAGCAATCAACTGATGTCTTGACTATAAAGCAGAGAAACAAACAAGGATGCTAACGTTTTAGTGTTTAAAGGGAGCTTAAGTTCAAACACATGAACAGATAAATCTCAGCATGGTGGAAGAAATAGGTTAATGTGCGGGCCTCCTGCCACTTCAGCTAAACACTTGGTGACAGTCTCACATTGTAATGGCTCAGCTAAAGAAACAGGCTTTTAGTTTCAAGCATGAGCTGAGTGTTACATGCTCTACTGAAGCTCTCATAGGGAGAAGCCATGCCCTAAACAGTACCTGGCCCTGTACGGCATCATCACTGGCCTCCTGCTCAGAAGAGAAGCTCTCGTACTCTTCCTCGGAATAGTTGTCTGAAAGGGAAGGAAAGAGGGGAAAGATGCTGTGAAACTCCTTTAAGGTGAGTGGGAAGTCTCATCTCAGGAGCAGAGAAGGCCAACTAACAGTCACAAATCCAGAAAGGAGACATAGAAGGAGATGCCTGCTAGTTTATTTCCTGTCTGTGCTAGAACTAGAGCCTTGCCTGGAGGCAAGGAACAAGGAGAAACACATCTAATAAGAAGGAAGGATGGGCACACAAGTAAGGTTCCTTGAAATACCATCCCCTTTTAACCTGGATGGAGCCACTTAGTAGACAGAAACAAGTAAAGAGGTTCCTCCACAAGGGAAATTACTTTTTCCCCTAATGTGGGCATAACTGGCTTAAAGGAGCAAGACAGACATGACAGGAGAGTCTGGATCCTTTATTGAAATGAGTTCAGGTGAGCTGCCCGGCCTCAGGCAACAACACAAGCACCTGTGTGCACTACCTTCAACACTTGCCTCTTCTAGCAGTGAGCAGAAGGCTGGTACCACAAACAGATTGTCACAAGAAGAAACTCAATGATTTCCCTATATGGCACACAACTCCATTGATTTACCAACAATAAACCAGGCCACATGCCACAGCAACACATACTGTAGCTTTGCAGGTCTCATCTAGGTTACCGAGATTTACTGCAGAATACTCAAATGAAAAAGAAGTTGGAAGAATAGCTTAAACACAAATCTCCTTAATACAACATTGTTAGCCTGGTGGGAAGCTTCAGGTTCTCAGCACACCCACCAGTAATGCTGGAAGAGCACTGTTGAGAACAGTTAATTCCTGCTGAATGGCTCACTTAGGCCTGGTGTTATATGCAGGAAGAGTTCTGACAATTCAATTCTCCACTCCTGTCACACTCCTTGCTCCTGGAGCCACAGGTGTGCAAAGTGAGTTTTCTTTTATTGCACAGAACTTGTGCAAACCACTTCCTAGCCTTCTTCCCATGAAAGTATCTAAGTCCGGGGGAGTTCCCTCCAGCTAGTTCAGGAAATCACTGGTCCTCAGAGGACATGGTTGTACTCTTACCTGTAGACTTGATTTTCTGGCTGGCCTGCATGGTGCTGTCTTCGTGGTCAATTGGCTGACTTGACAAGGAGAAGATCCAGATTTCTGCCACCTTCACTGCAGCCTCTTTGATGTTGCTGAAAAGGCTCAGGACCTGGCCACCTTCTGTTGGGTGCTGCATGACCTAGGACAGAAATTAAGCAGTACAAATTTGCATTTAAATGCATTTAAACTTGTACCACTGCATACTACAAGAGTTATTTATGGTCACAGAGTTACTCCACATTTCCAACTACAGAAGCAAGCCAACACCCTGCAGGAGCCACTTGCAGGCAATACACAATAGTTGCTGAGAATTTGATTACTAATGGAACTGATGGATGGAAGAGAAGAAAAAGTTCTGAGCTTGACAGTTGATGAGCTCATCCTTGAAGCACAGCAATTTATTATCTCATTACTTCCATGGTACTGATCTGAATTATCAAATTGCCAACCTTCTGAACACCTATCTCAGGAACTCAATTTTGTGTTACAGGCCAGCAGGAGAGCCAGTAAAGGCAAAAATTCTTGGTATGATACAGATGTAAAGAGCTTCCTAAAACAAAAATCCCTGCTGTGGGGAGCTGGGACCTGAATCTCAGAGAAGCTGGCTATCCCAAGATCACGAAGCTGTGGGTTCCAGAAAACAAGACAATGGTGGAGGCAGAGGGACGTTCCAGTGTGGATTCTACCTACTTTTGCCACTTGCAGCTCACAGGGCTCTCCTCAGAACATAACTTACCTTCTCTTGCCCCACAGGATCCAGAAAGCACCTCCCCATGTCTGCACCTCAGCTTTGTATACACACCAGGCTGCTTCAGGACATCTTCACAAGGCTTTACCTTAGCTGAACGAGGAACATAGCCCCTGCTCTTTAACTCTGCTTAGACTCAGCTCCAATTCATTGCTTCACTTCAACAGTCAAGAGAACATGTTTTTTAAGAAATATAAGTGCTGTTTAGGGGTCACTGTACTGAAAACTGCAAAGAGGAGGGAGGCAGGTTGTACAGATTTTTTTTCCCTAGTCTTCAATTTCAGAAATATTGCAGATGAGCTGGAGAGCATCTCCTTCCTAACACTGCGAACCTCTGAAAGTTTGATCTTCTAACCTCAGTCAGCTGACATTACAAGACGTAAGCGAAATCACAGGCAGCAGCAGCAAATGCCCAGAGCTCAAAAGTTCCCTGATGGGTCTAATTAATGGGCTCACATTTTCTGCCTTACAGCACTATTTGATTTCTAGTTCTTAAGCAAACCAAACACAGTACAGGAAAAATGTCAGCCACAATACCACAAATTGGGATCTGACAATTTCAGATGGGGAGTTCACCATATACTGCCTGTCTAAGGGAAGCTGAACTCAAACAAAAGGAGTGGTCTTTATAAGGAATTATTTAATATAGTAATATCACATCACAATAGCTTATTTTGGATGGAAATGGTTTGTTGACAGAATGCAGTCTGAAGAATACTGATATTGAGCTGAACTTGCTACTGCTAAACCCATCTCTAAATACTTAGACAAAAACCGCAGAGATTAAACAGGGCAGGAAATAATGAAGCACAGAGCTAAGCCATTCAGAAACCCACAGTGAATAATTAATCTGTACTTGATTCTAGCATTAATTTTCACATATAAATCCGGAAATCTTATCATTTGAGACTCATGATTAGAACTCCACCTAAATTACCAATCAGGAAATAAGAATTTCAAAGGGTATTTCAAGCAAAATGATAGAAACTACTTGAACCTCAACTCTCATACAGTGCAAAAGAGAAGCACCAGTAAACCTTGCTTTAACTTGAACATCTCTTAGGCTTGGAAGGCTTGCCCAAGTCACACTGGCTCACACTGTACACATGAAATAACAAAACATTCTGGATTTAAGACAGACCTGAAACAAACGCATGCATTAGTTCTACCATACCGCAACTTCTACCGTTCCTTTCAGGAGGCATCATAGAAGGTATTCTAGTTTTAAACTTATGCTCAAGTGTCCTGAAGGCAAACGGGACAGCGTTGCTTTTAAGTGAATGATCTGAACCCTCTAACTCTTAAAAAAAACCCCACCCAACAACATAATCAAAAGACTCATAAGGCAATAAGCCCCATGAAACCTTTAGTTCTCAAGATCTCATCCAGGAGATGTACAAGATTATTACTCAGTAGTAAAATGTGTTTAAAATACTGCCCTGTGAATACTGATAGCAGTGATTAAGACAGCTGTATGAAGTACTACCAGGTACTTCTCAATGAGTAAAGTGACAACGTTGGGTTTAAAGTGAAGGGAAAGGGAAAACGTCCACCTCTGTAAACAGAGATCATGCCAAATGCTGCTCACCTCTGCCATGTTGATAGACCCCACAGCCAGAGTCTTGTAGCCTAAAATGGTTCGGTTCTTGTACCGCTTCCGCCGCTGTAGCATGATCTGAAGCTTGTTGCCTTCTCTCTTCAAGAAGTGAGGGTACTACAGTTGCAAACACATTGGAAAAGTTTATTACATCTCTCCACATTATCTCCCAAGCTGCTTGCTTCTCAAGTAAACTCCATTCCTAGGGATTAACCTAGGGCTTTTCCAAGTGCCCACAGTTCACCTGCACTCAGTGAACAATCCTTCACTACCCCAAGGATGCCTTCATCTTTGCCCAAACATCTCACCTCTTGGTTTTCACTTCCACAGCCAAGCACGCAAAGCACAACCTAAGGGTACAGAGGAGCTGTTCAGTTTGGGAAAAACTGAGCCCAAGCCCTGTTTCAGAAAGATGAGCAGCCTCCAGGATACACTTTCCCTGCACAACCAGCGGGCAGTAGCGAGGCCAGCCATGGACTCCCTCACACTCAGCAGGACACAGCCTTCCTTCCAGCGTACAGACACTTCTCAGTGTTTGACCCTCTACTGCATACATTTAAGAGCCTATCATACTCTGAATGGCAAGTGGAGAGAGGCACAGCCACGAAGAGGCCAAGGATATGCTAATGCCTCTTTCACTAACGCACGAAGACCTACACAGCCATGCAGTGATTCTCTCCAAGATGACGTCATATCCTCCACATACACAGCTCTTGCAACTGTCAATGTTTTCCAGCATTAACATGCTCAAACTTCTATTGCTCAAAGTGGTTGTAGTTTAATTAGTTAAGTCAAGAAAAATCCTGTCCTACTGCCAGGTTATGGTGCAAAGACGTAAATCCTCCTCCATACAAGAAAACAGATCTGTTTATATCCCTGCTACAAAACTTCCCAAGAACAGAGAGGCTCTGAGGGAAAGAGTGGGGCTGACTATACTATCACAGCCTGCCATGCTCATATGTGCAGCATGTTACTGCAGTTAGGCCCTACTTACTGCTAGTGCTTCGACAGCTGTGTGAGGAGGCAGCTGTGCAGTGGAAGAGCTATCTTAATGAAAAGACACAGCAGCCACCTGAGCAGGTAGGCAAGTCCATCCTCAGAAGAGAGGTGAATGGAAACATGCTCCAAGTAGACAAAATACATAGCACTAAGCAACCTGCAGACAGGAGAACCTAAGTGCAGAGATCGCAAACAGGAAATCCCTGAGTAAAGGATGCTTCTTTAGCAGGCAAGACCTATATTTTGCTTTTTTTCTGCTCTAGGGACATTGTGAAAGTTACTTCCTATCAAGACATTTGATAAACAAGTGCTGAGTGCCACCAGAGACCCTAAGGCAATAATTTTCAGTCCAGAGCAAGCCTGACTGCTACCCAGAGAGCTAGGAGCAGTGGCCACACAAACAAGCAGAATACTAATTAACTGATTGCCCTGCAATGACAAAATCTACTGTGGACTGCATAATGAAGCAGCTCTGCAGAAGAGAGAACAGCAGCCCACATAACTACAAGACAACCTCAAAACATACCTGCATCTAGACACAAATGGAACCTGTGACTTTACAGATCTGCAACATCCCTAAACAAGGATGGAAGAAAGTTATTGGGGAGAAGTGATAAGAGGAGTTCAAAAAGCCAGAGACACCTTCTGCACTCAAATCTACCATCTCCCTGTCTCTGTGAATCCTTCCACATGTTAGAAAAGCAGCAGGGCAGAGAGACTCCTTGATCACAGCTCAAGGCACTTGGCCCACACCAGGGCTGCTTAAGTAGAGCTGGTAGCTGAAGTCCAAAGTTATGCTTGGTCCCAGGCCAGCCTGATTTCAACATGCACAGTTTTCAGGGATTAAACCAGACAGCTGAAGTCCATACACGTCCAAGTTTCTGGTTTCCAAAGGTGTGTGCCTGGCCATCTCTGAGGAGCAATCAGAGAGACAGAATCATAGAATAATCAGGTTGGAAGAGACCCACCAGATCATCGAGTCCAACCATTCCTATCAAGAAAGTTACCAAGAGACTCAGGCCACTCAACTCCTTCTTTAGAAGCCAGGGTGTCTAGAAGGAAAGCCAAGCCATTTTCATTGTAAAGAAAATTCTTCCCTCACTCCAGATCCTGGAACAATCTGGGTCATTTTTGCTCAAATTCCCCACAGCTGACTGCCCACAGGACAAGTCAAAAGAATTCCAACAGCTCCTCAGAAATGGCTGGGACTGCCTTAAGAACAAGTATCTCTGGTAGACCTATCAGGATCTCCATCTGCAAATACATTTGCCCCTGGGCCACATCCCACCTTACCTGCAGTGAGAAAGTCAGTGCAAGCTCCGTCTCCACATGTCCACTCGGTGGCAATACAATCTCATGAGAGCGTAGGATGCGCTTGGAGCCCTGTACAGAAACAAAATCCACAGGGTGAATTCCTCAGAAGCCAGCCCTTACATCCCACCCAGTCCTATTTACTGGAAATCTGGAAACACTGTCAGGGACTGTCACAGAGAACATGAATTGATGAGTCTGACCTTGCACTTCTGTGAAATATTAATGACATGAAAGGGAGATATTTGACTTATAAAGATTTGGGCATATTCACTCTCCCCAACTGCAACAAAGCAGGTTTTTGTTCTGCTAAACCCCAGCATTCAATAGCTATGAGTCAATTCCCACCCCTCAAGTTTAAGTCTGGTATTGTCACTTCAGCCAGCAGATACTAGACTTACCATCTCCTAAGTCTGGAGGCTGCAGCATCATGCTTAAATCTCCAGCATGAGCCATGGCTTTCTTTCCTTTCTGTTCATGCACCCTCCCTGAGTAAAGGGGGATTTTAACCTGTTTAAACAACTGCAAGTAGTTGAGTTTATAAAACAGTGGAGTCTGGAGGCCTGATAGTGTTACAGAGCAACTCCAAATCTACACTGTGTTTGGGCTACTGTACACTAACAGAGTTACCAGGCTGTTTATTGCATAAGCGTTTAATTTCAGGGAAAACTAGCAAGAGAGCACACCAGAGTGCTGCCTAGCAAATCCTTCTGCACTGTTCAAACACTGTGGCAACTTTTAGAGGTCTCTGGCTTAGTGTTCTGCTGAGGCTGCAGATCTGGCTTTGTCCAGACAGGCCAATCTCCCAGAAACAGAGAGTTGTAGCTCTCAAAAAAACCCAGCATCTAGAAAATATACAGATCAAGGGGTAACACCTCCTATCTACATCCAAAGGAAAATGTGGTCTGCCTACATCAGCCCTAAATAACATTCTGAGACAAAAGAGAAGCAGAGATCTGTTTGCACCCCTTTCTCCCAAAATGTGTTGCTCGGACAGCTAGAGTGAATGCTGTGATTGGCAGCGGTGCCTCAGTTTCTGCACAACACAGTGCCTGCTCTTCTGTGGAAAAGTCCAGGTGCCTAAGCTCCAGCAGATCAGAAGACAGACAGCAAAGCAGTGTGGGAAAAGCAGCACGCATGCAAGTAAAGCACAGCTATCTTCGCTGCTGGCAATAGCCGCATCTGTTCCACTGGTGCAAAGCTCCTAATAGCAGCAATCTCACTTCACTTGTTATGCAACTCAAAATCTAATGAAAGACCAAATATAGCTGCTTTTAAAAGACTGTCGCAGATAAACAGAGAAATGGCTCAGGAAATACAGTCGACAACTCTTTGAACATCATTGTTCAGGAGGCTGCAAGGAGACACGGGAAATGCAGACAAGCTGCTCTCATTAGGTCTGAATTCAGTCACCCCCTTCTAAAGGACTCCAGTGTCTGACATCTCTCTTGTAATATAAAGGCAAAGCCATTTGACAGAGATCATATATTTGATGATCCAGTATCATCCACCTCAAACAACAGCCATATCAGAAACCTGAATGCTGGCAAATTAAATGTCCCTGAAAGAGCTTGTCAGCATCAGCATCATAACCCGCAAGCTGTAAAAGGACTTATTAACAGGGCATCAAATCTGACTGCACCCGAGACAGCTGCAGTGCTACTGACCCACCATCAAACAGCACATCACAAGGAACTATGGGTGCTGATCCTGCACGAGGGACACCCAAGGTGAGGCTTGCTGGGACACTGGTAATTCCAGCCACTGTCACCACTAGGCCAACTGGATAGACATATCAAGGGCAAAATAAGTATGGCCTGGGGGTGCGAGTTGCAGCCTGGGACTCGGCAGATGAGTGCCCCAAATGGACAAGTTTTTCTGCCTTACAGTTCTTCAACGATCTGCCCTGTTGCAGAAAGGACTGCAGAAGAACTGCTCAGGTTCCAGCATCTGAAGTAATGCAGCAAGGCAGATCACAACATGCACCTATAATAGACAAGAAGGTCTCTTTGGACTTGCAGGTCTGGGGCAAGCTTTCACCCACAACAAGTGTAAGCAGTCACGAAAAGGTTTTGCTTAAGTAAAAGCTATAGCATCATACAATCCAAGTCTGACACACTCTACACAAAGATCATTCACTAGCAAGCCTCAGGCTCTTATAGTGATGCACCCACTATCTAGGACTGCAAACATATGGAAAGCCACGTGCAGTATCTGACAGCCAGGGCACCCACAGCTGCGCTGCTTCTCAGGTTCCCACGAATCCAGGTGTGTGAAGCTACTCCCTGCTGTGGGTGCATGAACCCCCCTCCAACAAAAGGGGACATTTGTTTACCCCATCTGGACAGCTCACAGAAATTAGAGATGCCCCTTAAATCCTCAGTTGCATGTTCTTGCACCATAGAGCCCTCATGCTTTCACTTTCCAGGCTCAATTTTGTGTGCTTTGACACAACCACCTCACTGCAGTCGTTTGCCTGGTTCTTTATTTGAAAAGAAGCTGCTTTTCAGTATGGTTAATGGTATTTTTCTACTTATAGGTCTGCTAGGCTTTTACTTATTACGTATTCCAGCATTTGCAGTGGTGAGAGCACGTGAACTGAACTGATGACGCACTGTGGAACTGAGCCCCCTTCCTTCCTAGCCTGCCTCCAGGCAGGGTGACCTACATGTAGGCACTTAATTAAATGGCACAAACATATGGTGTGAAGTGGGTTATTTACCTAGGATGACAGCTGTGTTTTATGAAAACAGATTAAAACATACAGGAACACTACAAATACACTGGCAAGCACCTGGCTACGAAATGACTTAGACTGGACAGCAGAGCTGCCCATTAGCAGGGGAAGGCCCAGACTCCACACCCCTCAAACCAGGACCAAGTACCCAAGGTGTTCAGCATTCAGTGAGCTGAAGCACATTAAAAAGAGAACCAGGTTTGTGTTTAGTGACACCTCAGGAAAAAACGAGAGCCTATGATCTGTAAAGAGCACTTCCACATAGAGATAAGCTCATGCTGAGCTCTCGGCAAACAAGATTCTTTGCTTACAAAAGTGAAATGCAGTAGGAACACGGGGAGAGGAATAGAGAAGATTCTCCACAAATCCAGAGGGCCCTTATGCACTTGGGAAGAAGCCTGTGGCTGCAACAGACCCTCACATAGAGACCCTCACATAGAGACCATACAGACCTCAGTTTAGGCATCTGCCAGCACTTTTAGCCAAACAACACATTTAATTCTTAGAACTGATCAGCAATTACCTGCATTTTGACAGCAATGACCCCAGAAATAAGCTCCTTATCCAATTCCTTTAAGACTACCAGTTTCTTTAATGTCAAGCTGCACAACCTGCAAACAGGAACAGAATAGAAACAGTTATAATCATGCCTGAAAACCAAAAAGTTCTGAACAGCTTTTACACGCAGCAGTAACCCAGCTTGCAGGGAACAGGCTCTGGACACAAGCCACACACTGATACAGTGGCAGAAAACAGAAACTAGTGAGGCTCCCGTGGCTTTTCAGGTGGAATTTCTCCAGCCTTTCACAAGGACAAGGACGAGGACATAAGGCACTTTGATACAGACTCATGGCCACATGAGAGTGCCTCACGGCACAGAATCCCACTGACCGCAGCCTGGGAACTCTTGCTCTGAGTCAGACCAAATGTTTTAGGGTCAGAGGAGCAAAATTCCAGCAACATAAAAGCATTGGGTCAGTCTAATTTTAAACTAGTCTACAAAGTTTTCCGAGAATATTGGCTTTTTCAGTTTCAGACTCCTGGCTCCCAAAAATCTCACTCCCACCTCCTCCTGCCAACCCACACATTCTCCTCCTCACCCCCAAACAAAAGTGCTAGCAAGTGGCTCAGGCATCTCTAATAGGAAAGGGGACAAAAACCAAAACAAAATGTAAGAAGGAGAGGACTCAAGTGGTGGCCTTTGGCCTTGGTTTCACATGCCATGCATATGCAAGTAAGTCACATTCTTCACCCAGGCAATGCTACATTGTTCTGGTTAAAGCTGTTTGCGCTTCTGCCTTCCAGCACAGGGAGCTTGGGAGGGCAGAAGGCTTGGACTAGGTGAATCTGAGTTAAGGCTCTGAGGTAACAGGACCACAATATTGGTACTGTTACTGCCATGAAATGTTAGCGAGCCTCAGCATGGGCTCCTCTGAAACCCACTGCAGAGCTCTTTGTGCCAGATAAAGTGTAATATCAGGGCTGTTCATGAAGGGGCCAAAACCAGCAGTAGATCGGGAGGGAAAAGGAGCTGAAGCTGGATTTTGGAGCATGCCCTGGCAAGCACTAGCACAAGTTCCATTGCCTGCACATGAACTACAGGACTCCACATCGGTGCCAGGAAACAGGCAGGCCACCACTGCAAGGGTGACTTGCACTTCCACCACCGTCTTCACCACAGTGGGAAGCTGAAACATGGCTTTGTTGCAATGCCCGAAGGCAAATATGACCAGCCTGGGTACAAAACTGCAGAAGGGATGCAACTAAGGGCACTTCCCAACATAAGCAGTGGCAGACATTGAAGTAACCACTGCCCGCCTCATCCAGAAATGCCGGTGGCTGTGCCTGAACTCTGCCCTTGCATGCAGGGCTTGGAACAAGGAAGAGCCAGTCTTAGCTCTTATGATCTTCACTCAAGCATCTCTCCAAACCAGCCTTTGCCAGCCTCTTTTCCATTCCAGCCCATGCTATCTGCTCTCCCCATCCATTTGCACAGCACTGGTTCCTTCCACCAGTTGAGAAAGAGAGAACTAAAAGGTCTCTATTTTGCAGATTTTGCACTAGAAGGCAGCACAGACAGAGATGCTATAGAAATTACACAGAAGGTGGAAGGGCTGGGTCTGCCTGGACCTCCGTTGTCTTCTGTCACAGCACCAGCATCCGTGCACAGTGTCAGCCACACAGACGTGCTGGAGCGTGCAAGCCTGGATGTGCTGAGTGCCAGTGGAGGGAGGGCAGGAGCAGGCACAACAGCTGGGCTGGTGCAGGGGAGACTGAGACCAGAGCCTTCCCTGGAGAAAAACAGGCACCTGCGGAATCAGGAAAGCACAGGCCGGTGCGTTCATCTGCAAACATGTGTCTCTGTGCTCTGGAAGTCAAGTGAAGCTAAATCCCTCAACCTGAAGTGCAGGAGAGGCTGCCAGCTTTCCCCCTGCACCCTGAAACAAAAAGCAAGCACTGGAAAACATATTCCCTACCATGAAGCAGCCAGGCCTGGATCTGGAGGAAGGAGGCTGTGATGCCATTTGTTTTCTTTGTAATGCTGTAGCTGAAGGACAATTGCGCTCAGCTTGCCAAAACCCACAGAGCTCGGGTGGTCAAGTGCTGAGAACAGAGGTAGGACAACACACTGGCATTGTCTCGGCCGACAGGCAAAGAACAAAGGCCTTTTCTCTCAAGGCTGGATCTCAAGGATGAAAAAGGTATGGGAAGAAACAATACTGTTCTCAGCATGCACAGAAGAGCGTTCTGTTCTCCACCAGGCATTCCTTCAATCCCCCATTTGTGAGCTTTGATCAAGGCCTGTGGAGCACTTGCTGCTTGGGAAAAAAATAATTTTAAAAAAGTAAAAGCCTCCTTTAGACCGATCAGAGAAACAAAAGCAGCTAAAGGCATGAGATGCATCTGCTTTCTTTATGCCCCATTGCTGGGCTGCTGGTACTAAAAGGCACTTCACACAAACAACAATGAAATGTTTATATTCTCCCTTAGCTAGTAAGGGCTAAAATCAGACTTCAAATCCCACCAAATCACTCTTGCCCCCAACACATTTACTGTTCTGGGCCTTCTATCTAAGCCTGCAGCTTACAAATCAAAACAGCCTTCAGAATACATAGTGAAAAGGATATGTAGCTTAGTCAAATAATCATTAAAAGTCATATTTCTGCATGTCACTGCATCCAGAGACAGCGTGGTGCCCTCACCACCAACACAAGAATCCTGAAGCACCCACATCCACAAGTACAGCAAGGATTTGCCTGCTATCACTGCCTCAGATAACTGAAGCGCCTCGTTCCACACACTTACCTTTTGCCTAGGTTTGGCTGTACTCCTTCTAAATCTCAGCGACCAGGAAGGGGACCAGTTTCACAAAGCATTTCTATCAATAAGCCTGCTAATCACGCAGTTCCACGTACATACACATTTGATCTCCATAAGCACAGACACACAAGGGGAAATGAGGAAGCCTCAAGTCTGGAGCTGAAAGACCCTGAAGTATTTTGAGTGCTCTACCAAAAGATTGGGACAGTGATACAGGAGGGGCAGACAAACGCCTTCTTCTCATGTTTGTTTCAGCACTGATCTATGATTGCACGTGGGGTGTTCAGCCAGCAGAAGCACTAAGTTAGCCAAAGCAGTGTTAATTAGGGGCAATTAAATCTGAGAGCCGAGATTTCCAGTCTTTTTGCAGGTTCACAGTAGATGTGCCTGCTTGGAGCTCGCATCCCCTCCAGCCACACATCCCCCGCATGGTGAGGAGGCATGAAGCCCTTTCCTGACCCCATTTACACGTTAACAAATCACAAGATAGCTTAATGTGTTGTACAAGAAGAAAACCGTTCATCTTTTTACATCACTGCTGCGAGGACAATTTTAAAGAGGAAACCTGGCCCTGATCCAATGGTTTCAACTCCTCTTGCTAATGACAGTTGTGCAGAGCCGCTTCACCAGGAGCTCTCTGCTCCAGGAGGCAGTTATCTGCAAAGAACATAACATTTTGGCAACCAAGATCCAACAAACATGCCCTGAACAACCAGATAAAGCATCACATTCATATTCAGTGGATATTTTCCCTTTGTATCCCTCTGAGTAGGAAGATCAGGAAAATAAACCCCCTCCTAGAAAGAGTCTGCCTCACTGAATTAAAAGTCTGTGTCTCCCCAGGGAACACAGTAATTGCACTGAGACCTTGCTCATGCAGAGACAGTCAAATCAACAGGAAGGAAAAATTAAAAACTGAAGACCTGTATTTTAATTAAGCCTTATAGAAGTTAAGAATAAAAACAGATGCATCCACAGCTGTAAGAGACTCCAAATGCAATACAGCAGCCAAGGCAGGAAGACTCTAGCTCACTACACAGCTATCCTTCATCCAGATTAAATGCTGTGAAGGCATTGTTCCTAGAGAAAGCAATGCCAGGAGTGCTCTCCTCCAAATTCTATGAGCCTCAACCAGCCAATAGCTATAAGGAAGGAATTAGTCCCCATTTGGCTGATACACGGTTTCACCTCACCCAAGTTACTTCAGCATTTCAGGACAGCAAGCAGCCTCCTACCCCAATGCTTTCAAAATACTCTTTGAATGTTTTACTCCAAGCTGACACTTTACAACCAAGTCAGCCCCAAAATAAATTGCAAGCCACTTATCCCTAAGTGGAGGGAGACACCTGCCTACACACACGCTTGCCTGGGCAAATAGAGCCATTCTTCACATAGCTACAGGGGCATCTGCGCAGAAGAGGTGGGAGCCAGAAACCCTGTACAGCGTTTTTCAGAGACAGCTACTTAAAGAATATGTGCAGCGCACAAACAACCAACTGCACAAGCAGCTTCTTGGGCCTACTTTACCCATATCCAGGAAGGAAGGACTTGTTGCTGTAGACACTGCATACACTGCATACACTGAGGGCAGGGCTCCATGCTGGCCTAGGAAAGCTAGTACCAGGAGAAGAGCCATCTTCCAACATCTCTGAAGGATCAGACTGGGGCCTTCAGCAAAGGGTATCAGTGGCAGAAGCCACCAGAAGAGTGCTTCTTCACTTTCCAAAACTTGGAGGCTAATCTTCTCAAAACTATCTAATCTCAGGTAAATTCCAAAGCAGGAACATAATCAATGAGGAACCAGAGGTCAGGCACCCCAATTTCTGTCATGCCAGAAACATAACCTGAGCAACTTGCAAAGCAACATAATGGCCCTCTATTGGTCTCTGCTTACTCATTCCTTCACACTTACCAGTGAGCTAAACTACAACCTCTACCAGCTGTTTTGGCTATAGATCCATTCAGGTAAGCTTAAGAATCTAGGCAACAATTGCAGAGTGAGTATTTTCATTGTCCTTGCTCTCAAGGATCCTGATATCCTCTTCCCAGCACAAACAGAGAATAAAGCTCTTAAGGTTCTATGGCCTAAGATCCATAGAAGTACGATAACAAGCAGGTCTTGCTCAGACAAGTGAGAGGATTGCAGCTTATCTTATGCAACAGGCTCTACCCAGGACCTCACATGACACACATGCACAGCCAGACACCATCCTTCTACAGCTGAAATACTGTCCTGCTCACTTAAAATATAGTAAAAACACACCTGCTCCAAACCAAGCCTGCAAAAGGGGTGGGAATGTCAAAATTTTGCAGACCTGCATAATTTTGAAAACTTCTAGAATTCTGCATGGGCACATTTGCCATTGAGGAGCAGCACGCAGTTAATATGACCAAGGATTAAAGTGCATCCAAGCTTAGACAGCCTAATCCAACATACCAGTTGGAAAATGCTGAGATGTGCTTTCCTTTAGTGTGTTTTTTTTCCTTTCAGATATTGGTGGATGACTCTAAGGAGCAAAGCAGGGATTAATTCTGTTTCTGAGGCAGGCAACAGAGTGAAAAAGAACGAGACAAACTTACTACCTGTTCACACTACACTGCCTGCAAAGCCAAGCACAGACACAGCTCTAGTTAAATACACCTCTCCTGGCTTGCCTCTTTCAAATCCAGCATCCAGAACACCAGGACTGTACAGCATCCCAATACCAAACTGAGCATCAGTGAAAGAGCCCACAGTACTGATTGGATATGGTTTGCCCCATGTTTTTGAAGTTTTGAGGCAACAGGAAGGTGTTAACTTTAGTCTTTAAAGTCAGTGAAACAAACAGTGAAAAGCTGGTTCATGGTGCTCCTGTGACGGACTGTCAAGATGACATTTCCTACATTACAGATGACACAAACACATTTGGCATTTGTTGCACTAATTTAGCAGCAACTGTTATAACTAGAGGCACTGCTGCCAAAGAACAGGCAGCAAGACTGAAACAGACCAGGCATAGCCACATCCATCTGACCAAAAGCCAGTGGTAGCTGTGAGTCTAACAAGCCTGCACAAGACACCCAAGTGCTGCAGCCAAAGCAGTATGTGTCACAGGGAGCCTTTAGGAGATGGGCTGGTCAAGCCACTTCTGTAGATAGGGCTCCACTTTGCAGTTAGCCAGCAACAAAACAGAGGCTCAACCCACTAAGCTTATGGGAGCAACCCAGGGTGGAGGATAGCTCCCCACCACATGCCTCACAGATTGGTGCAAAAGCATATACACACAAATGAGAAAATGAATCACGTCCCAAACCAAAAGAAGACTCTCTGGGAAGAGGAATGCAAAAATAAACTGGGGGTAGGGAGTGAAGAAGAGAGACTTTCAGCTGGAACAAGCTCAGCAGCTCTCCCCTCCCCAGCTCATTCCTCCCTTATGCAATCTGTTTTCTCCTCACTGGCCCACAGCCCCAGGCAGCAATGCTTGTCACAAAGCAGGCTCAACTTTCTGATCAGCTGTTCCAGGCATGCTATGGGAATGCCCTCTCCCTGCCTGCCAGGAGCCATTCTCATCTGCCCCTGAAGGCTCTGAGACCTGCAGGAGCTGCACAAAGTAGCCAGCAGATGAGAAGGACCAGAGCTAAAGACTTCCTGATTTGTCCACAGCTTGCCCCAAAGCATAGAGCAGCATATCATCCCCTCCCAGGCTGATAGTGCTGCAGCTGGTTGCAAGAACAAGGACAGCACCAAGGGAGAAAATCCTTGCAGTGGATGCTGCTACAGGCAGCTAATGCTGTTCCAGGTACCAGTCAGTGAGATTAAAGGGTTGAAAAAAAAATGCCTCAAGGCACATGTTTTCTCCAGCATGTGCCTTGCCCCAGTGATAACCTTTACTCTCTCCCTTGTCCTCTCCTCCACCACATCCATGCCTCAGCCTCAAACGCAGTGGCAGCCGCATCAATTTGGGAGCTCTGAGTCTTGACAGCAACTAGGGATGTCAGAGCTGCACATGACCAGCCCGCTGCAACCACCCAACGAATGAGAGTAGCTCCTCTGACAGTCTGTTTCTACCTCCTCACTCCCCGCTGGAGCAGTTGGATGGCAAATTCTCCACTACTGTGTCAGGAACTCTGCTTAAAAAAAGCTACTTCTCCAGCAGCTCCCTTGTCCCATCCCTTGGCTGCGAGGAGCCAGCACGCATCTATCTGCATGCAGACAGATTCAGGGGGAGGGCCAACATCGGCCACTCTGGTTTAGTATTTAGTATTTCCTTTTTGACAATAGCAAACACAGGTCTCTGACTGCTTTCTAAATGCCAGGTGCTATTCTGCTTTTTGGCCCCACTGCTGAACAGCCCACAGTGGCTCGCACACTCCTGTTAGCCACTCGGCACCTGGGCAGACATGGCAGTCCCATCCACAGCACTTATTGGTCCTAAGGCCTGGAAACCATTAGAGGACAGGTCGAAACATCCCCATCTTCCCCTTTGTCTGTAAATCAGTCATCAAAGGCCCCAGTCAAGAGGGGAAAACTAAGCCAACAGGCGCCTTGACATTGGCCCCCTTTCAGCAGAGCTTGTAACAGAGCTCAGTTCTGCTCGAGTTACCTGTCATTCTGATCTCTTCATCATGAGAAATCAGGACTAGAAAGCCTCCAGCTAAGAAAGCAGGCAAGGAAAACCAGATGGCTTCTTGGTGTTCCCAGATTAGACCTTACTCTTAAGGCACGAACAATTTGCCACCTTTCTGCCTCATTTCTCTCCACTTCAAACAGCTCTGACAACGCCTTCTCATGCAGAGGTGAGGTGAGCAGTCCATCACCCCAGAAACAGGATCACACCAAGGGTCAGATTAAATCACTTCTCACTCAGCTGTCCCTGAAAGCTGTCCTGTTCACAAGCTGTGGCCCTCCCAGCCAAAGCCAAGACCCCGATGGTCCTAAAACTCAGTGCTTCTCTGAAAGACAATCAGATTGCACCACCATGAATAAACAGACTAAGATCTGTTGTCAACGATTTTTAAAGGAGTTTTGGGGATGGGTTTTTTTGTTTGGTTTTTAAGGTAGTTTCTCCCTTGTTGTCCTATCTGGTAAAGCCAGGTTACGTGGCCCATTCCTAACAGGCTGTCATGCTGTAACCTTGATTCAAACCAGTTGCACCAAGTGCCAGATGATCGGGGTGGGGGTGTTGTTTGCAAGGTTTGCAGTATGGCCTGAAATAAACAAGGTGAGAGAACCACAGCAGTGTAATGTAGAGCCCAAATGCCTGTTTGCTTCTTTACTGAGAACCCAAAATGCCCTGTAAGGATAAAGGCAGAGCAGCCAACAGCAGTGAAAAACATTTGTGATGGTACATTTGGTACCAGCCAGCACAGCAATCAAATATGCAAAGCATCTCACTGGCAGGCTGGCTTTCAGACTAGGAGAACACTTCACAGATCCCAATGCTGTTCCCATTGCAGCGAGGCTGTCCAAGCTTGCCATTCTGGCCTTCTTCCAGACAGGCACACATGCAGCCAGCCACCCCAATATCTCACCGCCAATCTATGCTCTTCCTTCACTTGTTTCACGTCTAATGCTGGCTCCCTCCTGCCCTACTCTGGAGATAAACAGGGTGACGCTCAAAGAGATATCAGAATTCATCACCTAATTTAGAAACACAATTTTTTGCACAATTCTCACTGTCTCTCAAACACAGAACTATTTAGCACCCGAACTATGTTTTCTTTCCAGTATGCAGAATTTCAAAGAACACAGTACTCATAACCTGAATTTTACAGGGAAGGAGCAGCAAAGTGTAAACTGCAACACCAAACCCCTCTGTACTCAACAGCAGGTCAGAAGGAAGGGTAGGAGAGTCACCAGCTCAATGAAGAGCAGTTCCTGAAGCTGTACCAAACACGGTGTGTAACGCTGGCAGCACACCTTAGCCGTTTGCTCTGATGGCACCCTGGCACACAAGCACTGAGCCCCTGAGCCCCACAGCACTGGCTCATCTCCACATTCTCTGGCCACAGCCCAGAGAACATCTCCAAATCAGATACATTAAAATAGTCAAAAAAGGAAGATTCCTCTTCCCCAGAGGCATTTAGATTTGAATGGTGCCCGTTTTTGCAAGGCAACAACACAGAGCTGACATAAGCACTAAATAAACTACGCAAAGTATTCCTGATCATGCCACTAATACTAATATTCCTCAAACTGGAACAAAATATTGAGGGTAAAGCAGCTGAAATGTATTATCCCTTGCTGATTTGCCTCCCCAGAAAGGAAGAGGCAAACTGAGAGGAGCTCTGCAATAACAGGTGAAAAGCAAAAGAATTCAGCACTTCTTGCAAGGACAGAAATGCCTCTTGATGACTTTGGCTGAAGCTGCATTGTGCTCCAGCACCCATCCCTTGCACTTCTCCCATCAAACATTCTGGGCAGAACCTGTTCATATGCACACCGCCTGCTGGAGGGCTCAAGCAGAGAACATATAACCTGGGAAGGAAATTGCCTAAGAACAGGAATAAGAGATCTGGCGAGGCTTTAAAAGTCAAGTAGTTAGCTACCTTACACAGGCTGATAGAAGAACAAGGCGATTGAAGTGAAACTACCACCAGTGTGGCCAGGGAAGGCACTTCAGCAGGAACCAGAAGTTCTATTTTAACTTCTTAAGTCAGACACACTGGCCACACTCGAAGAGGGTGTGGTGCTCAAGCAGCTGTCAGGAACAATTCGGGCTCTCCATCAAAGGCCTTGAAAACTACAGAACCCACCCAAAGCACACTAATGAACAGAAACTAGGATCTCTTGCAGTCTGTACGGCTGCCTGTGGCAGCTACTTTACAGCACAGATTTTGCATTGACAATGACTACATCAAGCATCTTCCTTCCCCCACCCCGGCTCTGAGGAGATACCTGCACCGGAGGAACCTGCATCCTCAGGCTGTCCTTACAGCCCAGGAGGGACAGGGAAGATGCTTTTCCAGGCCTTGCAGTGGGATGGCAAAGGGCTCTGGGTTTTGGAGCACTTCTCATCCCCTCTCAAAGAGAACAACTTCTGTTAGGGAAACTCCCAGACTCCAAATGATCTCAAAATGTCTCTCAACAATACTTAAAAAATGTCTTTCCCCCTCTGCAATCTCTCTTTTCACATCTAAATATACTCTGTATGCTCTACTTTAAAGAGCTACTACAGAAAAAGAATGCAGCTGTTTGGAAATAGCACAAGATTTTTTTTTTCCTATTCGTCTTCTTTTCTGTGAAAATCCCTAGTGACTGAGATTTCACTGCATTTCTCATGGAAAAGTGAGAAAACATGGCAGCTCAAATTTTGATTACTCTCTTATCTGAAAGTTTACACCACCTTTAGGTTTATGCAGGAAAGGGAATCAAAGCTGTTACTAAAGGAGCTCAGAAGAACCACCAAAGCTTGCTGTGGCAGACAGAATGCAGAGATACATGCTGGAGAAACATCTGCATTTGCTTAATATTCCAAACAGCAGCTCTCAGAATTTGAGCTGGCAAGCAGAGGTTCAATATTATTATACCTTCTCAGCACTGTTGCTGGTGATACTTCATTCCTGAAAGCAATAAGGGAGCAGCAAAGCAAACCAAATGCCTGAACTTGTTATTTCAATTTGCCAAGAATATTTATTAAAAATCAGAGTGACCTGTGCAAACGAGCAAACCAGCAAGCTGCGATAGACACAAAGTACTCCAAGATGCCAGTCTTCACTGCTCAGATCTTGTTATTTTAGACTGCATAAGATTTTTAATGCTGAATATAAGCAATAAAACAGTGATTTGTAACAATCATAACCCATTCAAGTCCCCACAACCTTTCCATCAGGCCTACAAATTCCCACTAAATCCAGGTTTACCATGATAAACTGCAGATGCTGTACAGGATAAGCAGGTGGGAGGAAATGAGACATGAACAAGTAGAGGCTGTACGCCAGGCAGCTCTCCCTCAACAGGATTATCAAGGTTCACTGCTGGGAGGGATTACTGAGGAGCCTATCCAGCATTAAGAGAGTTACTCCATTAGTGAACAGGATCACACCATGGATTGCTCCTGGCAACTAAACTCTACAGCTACATAAGTCTCAGCTCCCTGAAAATGTTCTCTTCTGTTACATTTGCCTAATGCAATCAGCCAACACTCACTTGACAGTGATGCTAAAAGCAAGTCTAGGTATCAACATCGTTTTGTGGTCAGTGCTTCTGTTTATGGATGAGGCAAGGAGCATTCTGAAAGCAAGTGCATGTACTCAGGCTGCCAAAGAGCATCTCTGTCACAGAAAAAGAGCTCAGGATTACTACTGAGGATGAGACAGGAACAAGTACCTCAATACCTATTCAATGATCAGGATAGGATATAGCCATAATTTTATGCCCTCTTCACACAGAGGACCACACCCAACCTCGAATTCTCACCATGTGACTACAGCTAACACAAGGCATGTCAAACTTCACATTAGGGCCTATGGCTCATTATACATTAAATGCATTTATGTACATTATATGTTTCTGACTGTTCAGAATTTTCATCAATGATCTACTGAACACCACATTTTTCCAAAGCTGCTAAATGTTCCACATCTGGCAATTTTAAAGAAGTCTCCCAGGCCACGGTTTGCCATGATAGTCAGCACCAAGGCAGTCAAATCCATGTCTCAGAAGAAATGGTACCTCCCTACAGAGAGAGAACAAAAACAGTGTTTTGGGGGCTCCCACAATCCTGGTGAGCCCAAGCTCCCCAGACAGGCAATAGGTTTGCTACCATGCCCCAGGTACTGATTTTAAGCCTTCATTTCCACCACTGTGAAGCAAAGGTCAGCTCCTCAGCTCACAGCAACCACCTTGAAACTGGCTGAAGGGACTCACTGGAGCCAAGAAGAGTGCACACTACAACTGTTTCACTATGAGATTTTCATATATTACATATATGTATGGTAAGAATTCCCATATACATGTTCATATATTCACAAATTAGTGAGTCATTTCTGTTTTCACACCTAAATCAGCAAGAACACCTACAGACACAGTCACCTCCGACTGATCACAGGGTTCTCTGTTTGCAGGTGTACCATCTCAAACACAGATTAGCTTATACTCACAGTAGGAGGGCTGGTGGAGAGTGTGAATTCACTCACAGGACAAAACCCCAAAGTTACTCACATAGCAGCTTGGAAAAACCCTGGTGATAATTTTGGGACCAGGACAGCTCCAGAGATTGTCAGCAGGAGCAGCAGTAGTCCACTGGCAGAGGGTAGAAAACAGAGAAGAAAAAGCTAAAGAAGCAGCCTGAACTGACTGTTCAAGAGACAGGAATTATTCAATAGACAAGAATAACTGTTGAATTCCAAGAGATTAGAGAACTGATTATACTGGGCTACACCAAATTCTGCCTTTAAACTGTTACAAGGCTTTGTGGTATCCTGTAAATCAATAAATCTATTTCAAGTTACCTGTAAACAGCCATTGGCTTTTGGTATGGCTGTGATTCATTCAGCCGCAGGCTACAGAGGCTGCAACACAATGCAGCTTCCAGCTGCTTGGGGTTGTTAGGCACCATAAAAAGCAAGAAATAACAAAAGCATCAGGTATAATGGATCCAAAGAGGAAAGAGTTGCACAACTTCTGTCTTCAGTAGGAAGATAGAGAGCTGCAGCATTCACGGCTGGATATTTCTGATACTTCTAACTTCCATAAAAGTCTTATTTAATGTGTACTTTATTGTACCCCAGCTGTCATATGATTTCTGCAATGCAATGCAGGGGAGCAAAGGAAAACTCAACTAGATGTTCCTTTCTCAGGGACACATCCAACATATTCCCCCACCATGGACCTACCATGCTCCAGATACTCCTGTCTACACTCAAAAGCAGCAAGCAGTCAGAGCATTCTCAGAGTTTGACAGAACTCTTAAGTCAAGTATTTTCAACAAAACCCTCTTTGTTACTGCACTGAATGCTTGGCTACTGAAACTACAAACCTGTTCAGAAAGATGCATTAACAATGAAGTCTAATTGAAACATGTGTTTGCAGCTGTGCATATTTCACTTCAGTCACACGATTATGAATTGCACCTCAGTATGTCCCTGTAGAAAGAAGGTGGGCTGTCAGGGGGACGGGCAAGGGGGAGAGAAAAGAACCGCCTTTCTATTGAACAAAAGAGCTCCAAGAAACTGATACAACTTTGCTGGAAGCTATTCCCAGCCCACTCCATCTTTTATTGTATATAGACATACCAGAATTGCAATAAGGGCCATTTTTCCTAGCTCAACTATGAACCATCAGCAAATCTGACCACCAACAGAGAGAAATACAACAACCTACTAGAAGCAAAGAAAAGCAGAGTGAAATCATGTTGCAGTTGTCCTAAACGCAGAGCTCACTGCAGTGGCAGCCTCTCACAAACACATGCCCGGTACCCACACGCTGCCAGGCAGCACAAAGCAAAGTGGGACTCTTGTGCAGTTGCTTGCTTTACTGCCAGAGCAGAGTCATTTACACAGCACTTAAAAGCACACAAGATAAAAGACACCTTTTCCCCACCCCCAAGCCCTGTGAAGAACTGTGACCCATTCTGCAGGGAAGTGTGCACCGATATCGAGTCTGCTGGGAAGCTAAGATGGCTTTCACAGTTCAAAACCACAACAGCGGCCTGTGGCAACACTGAGAGGAGCCAGAGCAGAAGTCACTACCACAAGAACACAGGAGGCAGCACAAAGCTGGGGTGCTGATGAGATTGAGAAAACCTGCTCACACCCCAGCTATGTACCAGAGCATGTACTCAAACACCTGGGTGCAACAGGTTTCATCCAGAGAGTCCCTTGAATGCTAGCACTGTACAAAGGCAGAAACACCAGGGGGAGGCTACTCAACCTTCAGGAGAGCAAACCTAGATATCCACGCACAGACAAGGCAGATACATCTTCAAAACACTGTACCATCAACATCTGTGCAGATCCTCAAGAAGAACTGAGCACTTGGCACTCAAAACGTGCATGGCAAGGGTCTGGCACTAGAAAGCTGGCCTTGAACACAGATGCAGCAGGAACACAAACAGAGCTGCTTAAGCACTGCCAGGCTGCATAGACGTTTAGGTTATAATCTTGGAAAAAGGAAACAATTGAACGAACAGCAAAAGCTTATTATAAATGTTCTTTTAAGGACACCCAGCAGGACCTATCACTTAAATGACAGAAACACAGGAGTATGCTGACTGAAGGCTGAACTGCGATAATCCACCTCTGAAATCCCTTCTCCCTGGAAAAAAGCTCTAGTGCCTTGCTTGAACTAAGCACTGGTCAGGCTTCTGGTCCTCAAGCACAACTCCATGGACCAAGGAAAAAGAACTACCAGAGTTTTGGCTCAGTGAGTAGCTTTCATGGAATCATAGAATGGTTTGGGTTGGAAGGAATTCAAAGCCCATCCAGTTCCACTCCCCCCTGCCATGGGCAGGGACACCTCCCACTGGATCAGGCTGCTCAAAGCCCCACCAAACCTGGCCTTGAACACCTCCAGGAATGGGGCAGCCACCACTTCACTGGACAACCTGTGCCAGTGTCTCCCCACCCTCACAGGAAAACATTTCTTCCTAAGATCTCATCTCAATCTCCCTTGTTTCAGTCTAAATCCTTTATCTTTACACTTGAGCTGCTGAGTGCTACATGTTGAGATGAAAAAAAAAACCCTCTGATCTGCCTTGGCATCTGCAAGCAGCTGTCTCAGATCCTCAGTGGGACTGAACACAAGCAGGCAAAGCTTATCAAGTACCTGGAGACACTCAAAAGTCTGTTTGTTAACCAAGGACAAAGCCAAAATTAATGGTCTTCAAATATATTAAGCAAAATAAAGCAGAATCCTGGCAGAAAGAAGACAGAGATGTCACCATCCTTAAAGAAATCGAAGCGCCTTAAATTCTGGCATGTTTTCAAGCACAGCATAGAGAAGAGGTAGAAGGGCAAATAAAAGGGAGTTCAGCCCCTAGCAAGCCACTAGCAACATGAAATATATATGATCCAGTTCTTGCAGTTCTCAGCTTTCCTTGCAAATCCTTCATTTTAAGGCAGTGGGTGCAACTTGATCAGGAAAGCAGCATATCATCTTTCTACCAGTTAGAAAGCAAGCAGGTATATTTTCATTAAAGGGAGTATTTTGGAATGATCCTTTTGACACTGAAAACTGCCTATCTGAGAGGAAGAGACCACAAGGGAAGGCTGCAGGACAGCCCTGAGAAATTCAGAGCAGACCCTACAAACTGTAAGTCAGCAGGCAGGTGGAAGGATGGGAAGAGCTACAGGAGAAGAGCCGGATGAGAAGTACGATAGATGAGTCTCCAACAATAGCTCACTTCTATAGCAGGAAGAGCTTCTTTCTTTGTTTATCTACTTAGTCTGAATATAAATTTATACTGCGAGGAAGGACTGCACACAGAACTGGCAACTCCTCGGTCAACTAAAACCAACTGGTTTAAAACTCCTACAGTACCTGCCCGCTAACATGTGCCATGGCAGAGGGGAGACAGCGACTCCCCCAAGCAGGTGTCAGTGTTCAGCAGAGCTGCTCCAGCTTTTACATGGGCTAGAAGATGACCTAGGAAGGTCTTTTTCAGCCACATCTTCCATTTTCACAATCTCTCCCCACCCAAGCAGGTCATGCAGATGAAAACCCTGATTTAACTAAAGCCAGATGGGAGACCATGTGAAGCCACGTGAATCTTTATTACATAATTAATTTCATTTCTTGAAGAAACATGGAAATCCTTACAGTCAATAGCTAGATATTCTGTACACACACAAACTTTTCTAGGCTGTTTATATTTTAAAGCCCATTAAGCCCACATGGCTTTGACTAACTACTCCATTACCACGTGGCACATTTATGAAAAACAAGCCTGATTTTGAAGCTATGCCAGGAAGCTGCAGGCACCAATCTCCCCCAGGAGCCCAAAATAATACTTGTCAAATGCAGTCATCAAATCACAGTCATCAATTTACTGGGTAGAAACTTGAGATTATTTGCACTCAGTGTTAGATACAACAAATTATTTTCTGCAGAAATCAAGGTCATTTAATTTATCTTCAGTAAGCCCCAACACATCAGCAAAGAAAACACCACTGAAATGTTCAAGCTCATTTTGCTACTGAACCAGAGCGGGATGGCAATGGACAAGCTTCAGCACCAAGCACACCAGACCATGTGCCAGAACCTCCACAGTTCACTCGCATAAAAATTCCACAGGAAAACTTCATGCATACAGGTAAAAGCAGCACTGAGAAACTGTTACAGAAGCAACACTGTGAGTCACTCTCTACATATAAAGTCATTAGCAATTAAAGATTCAGTAAATGGATGCTGAGTTTTGACTGGAGGCAGTTAAATTTGTAGGTGTCCCATTAGAAATCAGGAACACATGTTTGAATTTGCATAAGAATCGGTGTGAAAGATTCAGTTACATCCCCAACAATCTCCAGAAGCTTTGGTTACATTATCAATTATTCAAGTTAGAAAGTGACAACCTCCTTCCAAACAGCCTAACTCCCAAAAACCTTCTTTGCACTAGAGACCTCCCCTTACAGCCCAGAAGGAACGACCACCTCCACCCCAATCACCTCTTCCCCTCGACCCACCCCACAGCATCCCCAAGCTGAACACACACAAGGCTTTGGACCACCCAGGGTTTTTAGAACACAGCTAAAATACAAACCTCTGAACACGGGGCTAGACTTCTCCTCCCACACTCATTAGAAGTCATTTCTCCAGCCTAAAGAGAAGCTCTGCTAAGTCAGAAATGCAGTGCATATATTGGGAGCATGCAGAAATCCACTGCCTCCACTTGAAGCCTTTCCAGCAGCAGCACTAGATTACTTGGGTTATCAGCTCTGTCTGCATCCTCATGCTGTGCACATCCATTTGGACCATCACGCAGTAGCACACAGCAGAGAACTGATCCACTTCCTCACATCTATCCCTCAAATCCTGCCCTGGCCCTGCTTTACTGTGTGAACTCTCAAATGCTCGCACTGGCACAAGGCAGAAGGTGCTGGCAAGCAGCAGCCTGAGTAGGTTACAAAGAGCCATCAGAAACGTGGGCCTCAGAGGAGCTGCTAAGAGGCAGCAGCAACCTTTACCTGCAGTGTGTCAGGACAGCGCACACAGCTCTACCCACATCTGAGAAAGGGCTCTTCAGTGAGAGCTACTGGTGCTATGCTGCAACAGGCAGAGGACTGGTAAATGCTTAATATCTTACACCTACAACTACGCAGTGCACCAATAGAACAGTAACAAGGTAAGGAGCCTTGATGCCAGTTCCCACAGCCAGATAACAGACACCACAATTGCTCTGCTGGTAATAGTAACGTCCCTGTCCTCATTAAACCACCAAGCTCACAGGGCTGAGGCAGAAATGAAATCAGGACACAGATGACAAGGTGAAATAAAGACTTTGCATGTGTATCTGATGAGCCGGGAAGTTTAACATAGGTCTAATCTCAAGACAACCCAATGCAGACACCCGTTTTCAGAACAGTCCCTCCCAAGGCTGTCAAATCTAGCTCTGGCAGAGTCGCCAACTGCAGTGTGCTCTCCCCAAAGAAACTCAAGACTGAGTGACCTCAAATGATCCTGCTATATTTGTAAAAACATGTGTAAGGAGATGTCCTCCAACAGCCTGATGACTTTCATTGGCTTAGGAAAGGCAGAGCACATCTTGTCAGGCTTCCAGCCTGAACAGGGTTAAGAGTTAATCTGATAGTCCGGTTCCTTAAAAGACACAAGAAAGGAATCAGCCTCTCCACTGTAGAAAACAGGGTTGTTCTTTTCAAAAGACAGGCCTAGATCCACAATCCCACAGCCAAGTGTATCCAAAGGGAAGTCATACCTCCACTGGGATCAACAGAATCTCATGAGCTATTCACAAATCAACACTTCAAGGTGCTGTAAAGCTCCCCAAACTGTCACTTCTGTTTCAGGATGCACTACAAAAATGCTAAGCAGGCAACAAACAGGAGGCTGTGCTTCTCCATGGCTGGCTCTCAGCAGCTGCCAGGACAGCTACAAAACCTGGTGGTGCACCAGCTGGAAAAATCACCTGCTATACAGAAAGGAAGGGTGGTTTGGAATGGCATCAGACATCCTAACGGTGAAACTGCACCCTCACAGTAACAGACGACACTGCTGAGTGAAAGGGCAGCTTTGTCCACCTCACTGCACATGCCCACCTCTGATCTAAGCCACATGCTAGCCTTTTGCTTTGCTGTGTCAGGATGCAGCAGGTAGGCTGAGCACCGCATTCTCACTCCAGAAGCAGCAGTGTGTGCGCAGGTTCCCCTCATTGTACACCCTGGTAAGTACCAAAGCAGGGATTTGCACTGGCATAAAAATCTTACAGAAGCCATTTTCATGACAAGCCATTGGTAAGCTATGATCTCTCCGCTTTAATGAGAGGGCCCAACAGACCAACGTGCTCCACAGGCTGGGGCATCACCTGTTATGCATGGACAGTGTGCCTCAGCCTTTGCAGCTGTTCGTCCTGAACGGCAGCTGCTGTGCTCCCACAGGAGCCTGTCACCAGCCTCCCATAACAGCACAGTCACAGCAAAGAGCAGCGCAGCTACAGCCCTTGGCAGAGGCTTCCCCACCACACCTGCAGCAGGAGGAAGGCTCACACAGGATGCGGCAGATGTGACACTTGAGGACATTTGGTTGGTTCTCAGAAGCTAGGGTGTATCTGCATTAACCATATTCCCCAGGCAGAGACTGTCCTCTCAGCAGAAAGGGGATACAGGCTGATACAGACTATATATAGACAAGGCTTCCTAAGAATCTCTGGATGGGGATTATTCTCTGCTCTGTATCCAGACCTGGCCTCATGCCTGCTGGAAAACGTATCAGAGAAGCTCGTATGTTTGCACATAGTGCAAACTGCAGCTCACTTTGGGCATTAATGAGAACCCTTGAAACACAGGCCAGAACCACAGTACGAGCTCCATGGTGTTCCTATTACTCTGTCTGCAGCCTTCCATGCATTTCCTTGCAGAAGCGAAGATCCCTTTGGAAACTTCTCTCCTGCACATAACATTTACTCACCAGCAGCAAGGAACACCTCCAAGCCCTCAGACTACAGTGGCTTTCTAGAAAAACAAACTGAGCAGGGAAGGAATTTTGAACAGTCAAGCTTAACATAGCAAAGGGATCTGATGGAAGGAGACAGTGGCTTTCTTCAGAAGATTTTTAACAGCAAAATACTTTGCTGAGTGGTGTTTCCCTTCATCATGCACACAGGGACCCACTTGATCAGTCTTTAGAATCTCAAACCTTCAAACCTCTACCTCTTTCTACCCCCAGCAACATCCTGGATCACCAAGTTTGTTCATTTTTTTCTCTTCAGAACAACAGAAACTACCTTCCCAATGCCTAGGAGGACCAGCAAGCCATGCAGGTTTTGGTTAAACACAACTGTTTTCTCCTCCCTACTACCTTCCACTCACCTCCTACAACCCCCAGAGCACCTGACTGCCCAAAAAAGTGAATAAGCAGTAGAAGGGAGTTGATTTTTCATTAGACCAAACTAGAACTTGGGGTGTGGGGAGCTCCAACATGTTGTGGAGCGTGAGGGGAAAGGTGGCTATACTACCATTTCTCAGCAACAGCAAAGCATTCATGTTTATTTATCTTTAATACAGTTTGGATGAGGCACTGCAAGAAATGGCGCAAGCTGATCAAAAATCTCCCAATGTGCTGGTGCTGCTCCCTGCCCAATTGGCACACACTATCCTTTCCCAGCATGTTCAGATGTCTAAGAGAGAACTGGTTAACTCTCCAAACCAGCATAGAGGCTATGGATGAAGAGCACACCGTACGTGTAAAAGTTGATATTTTATGCAAATCTGCCTGCTTACACGGGAACAAATGCTATTTTCCTTGACAACTCCGCTGAAATAACATCCAAGCAGCCACACAGATTTCAAGCTCTTCTGAAATCTCAGTAAACCAAACACACTTACTTTCAGATCAACACACTCGCAAGAATGGCCACTCTACAGTTCAGGCAGAAGGTGGCTTCCAAAAGCACATCCAGAGCTGCAACCAAACCACAGGAGCTACAAAGGTGCCACAATCCCTGTGCACCTCCCTGAGCCAGGCAAGCAACAGCACATTTTCTGGCCTGCAGACCCCACCTCTAGCTTATAGGCACAAGGGCCTCCACCAAGCAAACTTCATATCATACAGGCTGCTCCCATTTCTACTTTTCTGCACGCTTTAAAAATTATATTGTTTTCCCACTGGAGCAGGGGAGTTCCAGCACTGGCATTTCAGCTCCTGATCAAAAATAGTTACTGCTTGGCAAGAAACTGCCCTTGAAGCCAGACTGGCCTACAGGCTCGCAGCTGCTGGATAAGAAGGAACAAACAGGCCACCTCAGAAGGAAGAAACAGCCGTGAAAAGCACTGCAGGAAAGGCTGAAGTGCTCTAGAAGAGGAAACAATTTCTGAACTCCAGCACACAACAAAACAGGCCATGCACTGACTTCTCCAAACACAAGGAGAACATCTCCTCCTCCCTCTTCCCCAAGCTCAGGCTCATAAGGCAGATCTGTAGAGTCTCTACTACAGCTGCTCTGACCTGAGAGCAGGTCTACACATGCAGTTTTTGAGGAACCCCTCCTCCAGGGCTACTGGCTGCACATCATGCCTGTCAGAGCTCTCTAGGCAAACTATTGTTTTAAACAAATGAGTGATTAGCAAGGATCCATTCTGTCCCTGTGAGGCTGGATGCATGCCCTGCAAGCCTCTGCATCACTGTACAGTACCATAATCCAATTAAACCTCACCATGAGAGGAGCTTCACACTATCACATTCAATTAGGCAATTAAGCCGCTTATCAACTTCACACTAGGATCCGTTCAGACTGAATTTCCCCCCCACTGTTTGGGAGGTGGCATTCTTCGACCAAGCAAGGACACACAGACGATGTGTCTGGAGCCACAGGTTAGGAAATCCACATAGCTGGCTTATAGGGAGGCAGAACCATGGGAAAAATAAAATACAGTGATCAGTTCCTGCCCACTCACAGTTACAAACCCTCTGAGGGTCCCCTGCTCCCCCTTGTCCTCCTGCTCCCCAACTTCCCAGGGAAATGGGGCAGTTCTGAAGGAGCACGAGTGGCTCGGAAGGACATCGTTCTCTTTAGTAAGTCAATGGAAAGGCAAAGGTTAATGCAGGATCTGGCAGTATAGAGCTGCTTGGCAACCAGCCACCAACTCCATCGGAAATACTCTCCCTAGAAGGTCACCATAACAGTGGCAAAATTTGGCCCAAAAGAATCAGAAAAAACTACCAAGGTGTGACGCAAAGAAAGGCAGTGACCAGGCCAGCTTCCTGCATGAGGCCAAAACATGGAGTGCTCTTGGAAAAACAAAGATTAAGGGTTGCAAGGAACATAATGGCCTCTTGTACCAGCCGAGCTGCTGCTTTTCTTCTCTTGGCAGAGAAAAGGGACGTTTTGTTGCTGGTTGATTAATCTTTTATGCAAATCATTTCATAGCAAATCTGATGCAGCCATAAGCTTGCCACAGAGCTCACTGTACGCTCCTGGCTGATGGAAGGTGGAGCATCAACAGTTTCATTTGACAGAGCTTTTATTTCCTGGACAAACAGCTGCAGGGTCTCCTGTCACACAGGGCTGCAGGAGCACAGGCCAGGAAACAGCAGGGGAAGCTCCCTTGGAAGACAAGGAAAGAGGCCCTACAAGACAGCAGCCAATGCCCTTCTGTACTGAACATGTGCACAGCATCCAGACAAAATCTATGTACTGCCCTGTCCAGAGACCTTTCACTAGCAGCTTTGAGATGTTAGGACCTTTTCCAAACTGTTCCTGACATGCACAATCTTCAACTTATGTCAGCTAAAAGCAGACTCAAAATAGGTCTAAATGGAAGTTTGGGTCCAACAAACTACCCAGCCTCTACAGAGAATGGTGTTTCCCCTGAATACAAAGTCCAAATTACACTCAGTGGTATCGTACAGAGTGACAAACATGGTAATCACTGGTGACAGGGTTTACACGCAGAGCACTAAGCGATCACTTGATGTTGCCCAAAGTAATGTTATTTTGGTCTTGATATCTTCCATGAAGACTAAGGAGGAGAAATAGGATCTCCTGTCTCTAAGAATAAAAGGGCTGGTTTTGGCCACTGCACTTTACCCTAAGTGTTCCATCCTCACTTCCCAGTCATGGGTGTTTTCTTCATGTATCTCAAACATTCAATATCACCTTAGTGATTTATTCACCTTCCTTGGTTGTTAAGCATTCCCTGTTATTCAAACCAAGTCAAAACAAAGCCTCCATATAAGCCCTTGTGAAATGTACCTAGTCATCTGAGTAATTAGACATTTTCCTAGTTCCAAATGTACCAAAAACCTACAGCCAGCTCCCAAAGAATGTGCCAGTAATTATCCTAACAAACAATGGTTCTCCGCTAAGTGCTAGCATACCAATCCATGAAGAAGTCAAGATACATTTAAATTAACATCTCTCTCCACCTGAATTAATCAGCATCTTTAATCATGCAGCATTATTTGATCATAGTTATTACTCTAGCAAGTTGTCCATCTTTCTCTGCCCATACAGCATAGAGCTACCCTTGCTCAAACCAGGCTGGAACATGCTTTCACTGGCTGAGGAAAGTCACCTATCCTTCCTAACAAGAGGCAAAGCCTCTCCCTTCCAAGTGCATTTGCAGCAAATCCTCACAACAGCCAGCCATAGACTTCGTGCAGTTCACGACACCTTCAGCACTTGTCTGAGAAGGGGAATTAACACCACACAGAGGTGCAAAATGCTGGAGTGGCTCCATGCTCAGCAGTCCTCACCTTCCTCCCAGTCACCCATCGGTACTGTTACCTTCACGTGCTCATAGGCTTCTCTGCAAACACTGCAACTCATTAACACAGAGGAAGCCAACAGAGGGAATAGATCAGCAGAAGATGGGAGCTGGCACAGGGAAAGGAGCACATAGCCTGGGGTGTGAGTAAACTGTCAGGATCCACTCAGCTGCTGTGAACCCTTTGCTTCACCCCAGTCAGTTTCCATAGCCCCTGGGGATGTCTGCACCAGAGCTGATGAGCAAGTCCACATGCTGCAAGGCCATCACAAAACATTAAGCAGCAAAATCATTGCACTAGCAACCTCCTGTTCGCGTCCAGGGGATGCATGTGGATGCCCTTCCTGTTTCCTCACCCAGTAAGTAAGCTACAGAGGTGAGCCTGCACACAAAAATGCTTGGGCAGTGCGTAGTAAACAATTTCTGACCTCCAGCATCATCTTTTCCCAGATTTCTTTCACAGCTTCCCTCATACCTCCAATAGACGCCAGGTCATATCTGCTCCATGTGCAGTTCAGTCTCAATACACTCCACTTTGCCATTCAAAGCTTAGCAGGAACTTTCAAGTAGGTGACAATGAAGGCAGTAGCCCGTTCTGAACAGGAGCACTGACCCTCAAGTTAATCTTACCCCAGCAGATCCCTATCCAGCAAAGCTTCTCTCCACAACCACTCTTCTCTAGACAACCTTCTCATGCTGCCACCTCCTCATGTGGCTCCTTCAAGATAGTATGGTACTGCATTTTGTCATTCACACCCACTGCTACATCAAGAGACTAGAAAGAACCTGATGGAAAAGACCCAACAGCCCCCCAATAATTCTTACTTTTCAGTGTGAGGAAACTGAGGGAAGTGCTCCAATTCTCTCTCAGTCACATAGTAGGACCACCACTCTCAGTTTTTACAGGTGGCAGGAAGAATTTTACATGATGTAACCTTCTGCAAAGGAAAATATTTCAATGCACAGAAGAAAGAAGCAGAACTAAAAAAGGTAAGCATCTCTCCCTTCTGGTATGCAGCAGCTACACCCAGATAGGGAGCTAGTTTGAGTCACATTTCTGGGATGACTGAAAGAAAGTACTTGCATTTCAGGAGCACCATGGTCAGTAAAAACCCCCAGGTACTACATGTGCTGAAGAAGGAATTTCTGCGAATAACAGGAGAGAAAGAGAGGCCAGTACCCGTGCAAAACACCATGTAGTCTTGTGTTTCACTGAAAAAAACAGTTGCAGAACACTACTATGGTGCCAGTTTAGGCATAGCCCTTTCACACAGGGCAACTCCATGGATGCACCAAGGCAGCCTTCCAGCTGAATGGACTCTGAAGTAAATCACCCAGCAAAGAGCTCATTGGAGAGCAGTGCTTTAGAGATCTTCCTCCCACAGCCCAGTTCTTGGCCACCATGTGAGAAGCAGATCCACATCCACATGAGGTCCTCTACCTCAGCACAGAATCACCGAATCACTAGGTTGGAAAAGACCCACAGGATCATCGAGTCCAACCATTCTTATCAACCGGTAAAAAATGTCCCTCAGCACCTCACTCACCCATCTTTTAAACCCCTGGAGCAGGTTGAGGCCACTCCCTCTTGTCCTGTCCCCTGTCACTTGGGAGAAGAGGACAGCTCCCTCCTCTCTACAACCTCCTTTCAGGTACTTGTAGAGACTAATAAGGTCTCCCCTCAGTCTCCTCTTCTCCAGGCTAAACAACCCCAGCTCTCTCAGTCGCTCCTCCTAACGCTTGTTCGCCAGCCCCCTCACCAGCTTCGTCACTCTTCTCTGGACTCACTCCAGAGCCTCAACATCCTTCTTGTGGTGAGGGGCCCAGAACTGAACACAGGATTTGAGGTGTGGTCTCACCAGTGCCAAGTTCAGGGGGAGAATAACCTCTGTGGATGTGCTGGCCGCGTCATTTCTGATACAAGCCAAGATGCCACTGGCCTTCTTGGCCACCTGGGCACACTGCTGGCTCATGTTCAGTCGCTGCCAACCAACACCCCCAGGTCCTTCTCCTCCAGGCAGCTGTCCAGCCAGACTTCTCCTAGTCTGTAGCACTGCATGGGGTTGTTGTGCCCCAAGTGCAGGACGCGGCATTTGGCCGTGTTAAAACTCAGCCCCGCTGTCCAGCCTGTTCAGATCCCTTTGGAGCCTCCCTACCCTCCAGCAGATCCACGCTTCCACCCAGCTTAGTGTCATCTGCAAACGTGCTAAGGGTGCACTCAATGCCTCCATCCAGGTCATTGATAAAGACATTGAACAGGGCTGGACCCAGCACTGAGCCCTGGGGACACCTCTTGTAACTGGCCTCCAGCTGGAGTTAACTCCATTTCCCACCACTGTCTGGGCCCAGCCATCCAACTAGTTTTCCACTCAGGAGAGTGTGCGCCTGTCCAGTCCAGAGGCTGACAGTTCCCTAAGCAGAATGCTATGAGAAACTGTTTCAAAGGCTGAAGTCCAGGAAGATACATCCACAGCCTTTCCCTTGTCCAGTAGGTGGGTCACTTTTGTCATAGAAGGCGATCAGATTAGTTTGGCAAGACCTGTCTTTCATGAACCCGTGTTGACTGGGCCTGATCACCCAGTTGTCTTGCATGTGCTTCATGACAGCACTCAAGATAACCTGTTCCATGACTTTTCCCAGCACTGAGGTCAGACTGACAGGCCTGTAGTTCCCTGGATCCTCCCTGCAACCCTTCTTGTAGACGGGCACAACATCAGCCAGCCTCCAGTCCAGTGGAACTTCCCCAGTCAGCCAGGACCTCTGGAAGATGATGGAAAGGGGTTTGACAAGCACATCCGCCAGCTCCCTCAATACTCTTGGATGGGCCCCATCTGGCCCCACAGACTTGTGGGTGTCTAGCTGGGCAAGCAAGTCTTTAACCACCTCCTCTTGGATCATGGGAGCTTTGTTCTGCTCCTCTAACTCCTTCGTGTGTGCACACAGGGAACAACTTTCCTTACTATTAAAGACTGAGGCAAAGAAGGCATTAAAGTACCTCAGCCTTGTCCTTATCCCCTGTCACAGTTGTTCCATTTGCATCCAGTGGGGACTGAATATTCTCCCTGGTCCTCCTTTTATTGTTAATGTATTTATAGGAAGTTTTTTTGTTATCTTTCACCGACTTGGCCAAGCTGAGCTCTAGTTGGGCTTTAGCCCTCCTGATTTTTTCTCTGCACAATCCCACTTCCTCCCTGTAGTCCACCCATACAACTCAGGACCACACAGGCACAGCCTGCTCCAGGTGCTGCTTCTACCCAGCCCCTCCTGCTCCAACTTAATGTAGGAGAAAGAGTTTAGAAATGGGGTAGGATTTAATATACCAAAAATAAAAGTGAAGGGAAGCAACACTGCCTTCCCAAACACATGCTCCTCTTCTACAAATCCTCTGACTTTGTGCCAAGTTCAAGCCTCTTCTCAGCTAGGAAGGTCTATCCTGTCAACAGAAACCCCAAAGGGAACTTGTAACTGGTAGAAATCTCAGAGGAGATCAAGGCCCACTCTCCTCCGCATCCTCCATTCAGGTCCCCACAGAAGCCTGTTTGACCAAGCAACTCGTTTTGGATATCATGTGCCTCAGAACAGTTTTCACCCCAGTCTCTCACTTTAACACAAAGAATTTTAAATGCTGCTGTGCCACAGGAAAGATCTTTACTATATGAACTTGGAATAGAGAAGGAGCAATGCAACTTAAAGGTTTACTAACTCCCGCCTGCTCTGACAGAAAAGCTTGCTGCAAAAGCTAATGAAATGCAAAGCATGGACCTGATGTAGCATCACAAGACACAACGTTAAATGATTGAGGAACAGCAGAATTGAGTGCTCAGGTGCTGCACCCCAGCTGCTACTACAGATTCACTCTTTGATCAGCACAAGCAGTGCAGCATACACCTCACCATGCAATCAGACTAACATCGCTGCAGGAGCTGCAACCTCCACTGCTCCTGACTACTTCAGATTAACAAAAGCCACTTGACAACCACAGCTGCAGACCTACCATACACTGCACCCTGTACACAGCCTTCACAGGGCTGTGGAAAGACCTGCTCATTCAGTTAGCAGCAGCAGATGTGGCAGCTGGATCCCCACTTACCCCCTGGGCTGCAGGAGAAAAGGATACTCAGGAAAAGCAAGCAAAGGTGTTTGAAACAACGGTGCTGAAACCAGAGGGCCCCACTACTACACACAAACTCCTTGTACAAAAGCTATGATCCTAGAAGGTCTCAAGTTGCCCCAGTTGTCCCATCAATGCCTCAGGCCCCAGGGCATACAATCTGAGCACTTTAACCAGCCCGACTTCCACAGATTACTTGAGTGACTCCATGGCTTCTCCATCAAAACCCAGTTCTATACCATCTGCCCAGATACCCTCACACAGGTTCCTCCAGGTACTTCTGCCAGCTGCCAGCAATTTGCTGCTGCCCACATAATTCAAGCACCCAGGACCCACCTGAAATGCCAAGTTCTGTGTAGACTCACCCTCACCCTCTACTACATCAAGGCAGGGCCAGAGTCATTACACTGCATTTTCTGGTCATCTGTGGATTTGCAAACAAGCAAACTATGTCGTGAGCTGATTTTCAGATCTGCAGCTATCAGCATAAAAGATAATGCAGAACTAAAAGTCCTTGACAGCAACAGACAGTTCGTTTTTTATTTTAGTTAAACTGCCCCTGATAAGAGGTTGCCACCTTTGTGTAGTTGAGGGTGCAATGGAGAGAACAGGATTCAAAACAGGTTACAAAAGGGCCTCCACATTCTCTGCAGGCCACCAGGATCAATATGAATTGTGCTGGAATCCAGTACAAAAATCAGAAGTGCTCCAATTGCTCTTCCAGCCCCTCCCATACAGGCATCTCCTTTCACAGCACAGGGACTCCTTGAAGAGGGGCCCATTCCCTTTGGTGCTTGCCCCCTTCCAAGACATTCTACTGCAGATAAGAAAGGCTGAATGAGACACAAGTAGAGAAAGCTGCTGCCAGGCAGATAACGCAAGGTTCTGTCAGCACAGATAAGCTGTTATAAACCAAGATCAACTGCAGTTGCAGGACCCAAGTTTTCTTCTACCCCATGTTATCTTACTGCCCACAGTGCTACACAGCACTACAACTGTGTGTAACATTTAAGCTAAGATAGTTGCCAGTCCCATGAGCAAGCTGCTAGCCCTGAGAGAGGGGTAGTGCCAGTGAGTCCAACCTGCTATCCGGACAGCACACAAGACAGAGGGATTTGGGGGGGTGTAAAGCTTGCAAAGCTTTACATTCCTGCGAGGTCAGCATGATGACTCTGTTCCTATTTTGCTTACTTGCTGTGCCTCCGTTAAAAAAAAAAAATAAAAAGAGGAGCGCTTCCAATATCCATCTTCGGCACATTTAAATCCTCAGAGACATTCTGCTAAAGTCAGACCTAAAAAGCACGGCTTTCATACAAGGTCTTCCTCCCATGTGGGCTAAATGAAGCACAGACAGGGATACACCTACATATATACACACAGACCAGAGATAAGGAAAGACTGGGGACAGTCACTGATCAGGTAGAAGAGCAGCAAAAAAGGAATAGATGCCTAGCCTGAGGCACTTGCTGGGCTAATGCCCTGTTAACAGAACACAGAACACGGGACAATGGGACACGGGGAGCCAGACACCCCAATCCCTACCACCAACACACCAGATTTTTGGGGTGGCTGTACCCCAAAACATGAGGGAGGGGCACAGCATAACCCTTCAAAGACCTGGTGCAGAGGGGTAGCAGCCACTCCCACCTCCTTTATAGGGTCAGAGGATCCTTGTAGCCCCCTTCCCACCCCCAAAATCCACTGAAAGAGGAGGGGACCCCTGCCCATCACTGTGGTAGAACACCCCAAACAGAGGGAACCCTAAAATGGAGAAAAGGACAGCAAAGCTAGGGGAAAGGAGAGCGGAGGAAGCAGCCTCCCGAGGCCTCGCAGGTGGGCGAGAGAAGAGGGGACTGTGCGCCCGTTACCTGGGGACGCAGCTCGGGCTGGAACCGTCGATCTCCCACGTGGCGAAGAGGTTCATAGGCACGGGGCGCCCCAGGGCCCCGGCTCCGCCCGGGAAGCTGAGGCGGCTCCGTTCCGCCGCCGCTACCGCCATCGCTGCCGCCCTCGCGCGCGCCTACCGGCACCCGCCGCGCCGCCCCGCCCCGGCGGACGGGGGTCACGTGACGGGGTAGGGCAAAGAGGCGAGGCTAACTGAGGACCGGAGGGTGTCGAACGCGGGGCGTGGGCGTGGCCTGCGTTAGGCGGTCTGGCCGTGACGGGGCGTGGTCTGAAGGGGGCGTATCTTTTTCCGGAGTTGGCGTGGTCTGGTGGAGGCGGAGCTGCGCCGAGGGACGTGTCCTGAGGCAAGGGGGCGCGGTCTGAGTCGGGCGTGGCTGCTAATGGGCGTGGCCTATGCCAGGGCAGGCGTGGCCTGATCCGGGGGCGCGGCAGTGTGGGAGGCGGAGCTGTACTCTGGGTCTGGCCTTACGCGGGAGGGTACTGCACGAGGGGCGTGGTTATTGCGAGGGGGAGTGGCCTGCTAAAGGCGTTCGTGTCGAAGGGGCGTGGTTTGACAGACGGGGCGTGTTTCGCCTTGAGGGGTTTGTGATGAGGGGGCCTGACCTGCCTGGGCCGCGGTGACACCGAGGGCGCGGTCTATCCCAGGCGGGGCCGCTTCCAGAGCCGGGTGGCGCTGCCGCCTTCCCTCATCCGCGGAGCCGGAAGTGGCTGGGGTGCCGAGGCCGTGGCACCGGATGTCGCTTAGGCCGTTTCCGGCTGGCTCCGTGGCAGATAGTGGCGGCGGCGGGCGGCACGCAGCGGGGAGCGGAGATGGTGCTGCTGACTATGATCGCCCGCGTGGCGGACGGGCTGCCGCTCGCCGCCTCTATGCAGGAGGACGAGCAGGTGGGGCCGCGCAGGCGGGGCCGCGCAGGCGGGGCCGAGGCATGGGGGAGGCCGCGCGGCCCTTTTTGGCCCCACGGGATCACTCTCAGTCCTCTGGCAGCCTACGGGTCCCCCTGCAGCCCCATAGGGACACTCTCGCCCCCCTCTCAGCGCGTTCGCAGCCCCGCGGGACTCCTCTCAGCCCCCACGCGGCCCCAGAGAGCCCCTTGCAGACTCTTCTCGGCCTCTGTCAGCCGTTCTTATAAACTAGATGGCTCATCCTTGAGGTCTTCCCGGCCGGAGAGCCGTCTCTGTGCTGCTGGGAGCGAGCTCCTCCTCCTCCTCCTCGAGCTGAGCCCGGGATCCCCCCCTTTAAGCCCCCCTGATTGCGGGAAAGTGGTGTTTTCCAGTAGCAGCTATTCCCAACAGCCTGTCCTCCCTTCACAGTCAGGCCGTGACCTGCAACAGTACCAGAGTCAAGCGAAGCAGCTCTTCCGCAAGCTGAACGAGCAGTCCCCTACGAGGTGCACTCTCGAAGCAGGTGCCATGGCTTTCCAGTGAGTATCTGCAGGCACCATAGGGAAATGGGCAAGTGCTGCCATGGAAATAAGGGAAGTTGCCTCTGGGTCAGGGTAAGGACTTCTTAGAAATTGGGCTGCCTGAGAGAGGGTGAGCTGTTCCACTCTTTGCCCTTCTGGTTGAAGTGTAATAGCTGCTCAGCAGGGAGAGCAGCTGAGTTGTTCCTTCTTGACACTCACTGTTTCAGCCAAGTTCATAGTTCTGCTGTTGCTGAAAACAATGTGGATTCTCTTCCCGTTAAGCTTTTTCTGCTTATTGGCATATTACCCTCTAAGTGCGTCTTCTGTGCCTCCTGTGCCTTTTCATTTTCACAAAGAGGTGTCCTTGGTAAAAGCAGCAGCTCTTGGACAAGATTTTCCTTCCTGTGTGTCCCATAGGAGTGTACCTTTTCATGTGTTACCTTTGTGTGTAGAAAGCACACAGAGCATCTCTGAGCTTCTTTAGCTATTTCTTTAATATCTGACGAACTTTTTTCTCTCATGTTGTAGATTCAGTCTTATGATTGCCAAATGTGTTCGGAGTGTTTAATTCATTTCCTAAACTGTTCAGACACTCTCTATTTGAAAGCACTTTTGGATTTCTCCAGCAGCGCACTAACAAGGGAACTGGAGTTTAAAATAATGAAAACTTGCAGAGTGCAGGTCAGACATCCTGACTCCCTGATCATCAGGGATCTGGAAAGGCAAGTAAATGGAAAAAGAACTGACAGCCAGTAAAGGGCAGGAGGGCAAGCATTGAGAAAGGAAATGCTTCTTTACATGCCATGTAATTACCTAGCAGGTAATGCTGGAGAACCGAATCAGGCCTGGGATCTTGTCAGGAATCAGAATGGTGCTTCTTGGCAGAAATAAGTGTTTGAGGTCTCTGAGTTCAGGTGCCACATGAGATCACCAAGGCAGAGTTGTGCAATCTTACCAGCAGTGCACCAAGTTTTCCCATGCTCGGCAGCGTTTGTGCCAGCAGCAGGATCCCTATTGCTTCCCCAGCCCTGGTGAGCAGGTTACATGTTTACAGCTGGGTGAAGGGGAGATGGCCTTTGAATGCAGGCAAGGCTGGCTTTGGGTCTCTGCTTCTCTAACAAGGGCCTTTTAGCAGATTTCCTGCCGTGTCCCTTTCTTCAGAGATTCAGTGACACAAAAAGACAAGAAGAAGAGTTTTTGGGGAGGGCTATCTTTGGTAAAAGCCATGCGATTTTGAGAGCACCTTCTGTTGTGGCTGGCTTATGCGTGATGACTGTGGCAAAATTTTTTTAATCTTTTTTTTCTGTGGCCTCTGGTTGCCTTTGATCAGGAGTTTTCATAGTTAGAGAATGACCCTGGTTAGAATAGACAGGCTGTTCCTGTCGCCTGGCAGGGTTGGCTGTTGTTGCCAGGGTTAACTGCAAAATCCTGCTCTGCATCGTCCTCTTTCTAGGAGCTGAAACTTTGTAGAATTCAAAAACTCTAATTTTAAATGTTTCCCTGGCACTGCAGGAGTGTAGCTCTGAGTGGCAGTGAATCCTTCTGAAAGATTCTGGATAGATCCTAGTAAATCTCTTCTTGTCTTGCTGCTGTGATGCAAGTGGAGCAATGTCTGGGAAGGCTGAGCTGCTTGCAGTGCCCGGGAAATGGAAGCCTGTTAACAGTGGCTGTGACATCACTGGTTCTGACAAGGCAGGAGGCCTTGGACAAGCTTATGTTTTGACACCTGTGTCAGAGGAACAGCCAGGTTACCTGGCCGGCAGGCAGGAAAGGGAGTGTTTCTCCTTCTGTCTTGAGTTGGTCCCTAGACAAGTTCCACGGGGACTGGCTGCTGCAAAGCGCTCAAGTGCTGCCTGTTAAGGTGGGACATTAGGGCAGGACCCATATAAAAGGTACTTTCAGATCAGAAAACTTCCTGTGATAACAGCACAGGACGGAAAAGAAACAGGTGAGTTAGAAATATAGTCTAAAATGATGCTGATTGATGACCATGCTGTTAGTTAATGCAGCATATCTTTTTTTTCCTGCCAAATCCGAGCCCTGGCTGCTGAGGGCAGCATAAACTAGGACAGAGCACTTTGTGGTGCAAGTTACAAGCATGGCTAAGGATACTGCTGAACTTGCTGAGGTGATGCTAAACGTTTTTGCCACAATCAATTCAGAGAAGAGTCTAGTCTTGCTGAAATGTGAAGCTTAAACTGCAACTGCTGAAGCCATTTTAAATGCTTACACTTGAGGTCCAAAAGCTGTGTCACTTTTTCAGCTACAGTTCTCGGTATGCGTGGTTGTACAGGTATAGAAACCAATGGAGTCTGCTGTGCCACCCACCAGCAGTTGACCTTTGGCTGGCGAATGGCTGAAGTGGCTCTTACCTGTCATGTTGAAAACAACCCTTGGCCTTTGCCACTGTTACCAGGATAAAGCTTTTCTCTCTCAAAATTGATCCAAGGGAATGATAAGGAAAATCTTGGCTATACTTTGTGCAGAAATCTGGAGTACGGAAGTCAGCAGTGGCAAATGACACTGCGTGCCCCTGGTGCGCATGTGCTGCTGAGCAGTCGACATGATCGGGTGCTGTGATAAAGCTTGGAGGCGTGCACCACAAGTCGAGCCGAGAAGCCCAGCCATGCTCTGATGTTGAGCTGGGGTCAACAGAACTGCCTGAATCTGGGACAGTGAGATGGGTGTGCTCTGTGTGGTGCTAACAGATCAACACTAAATCTGACACATCAAATACCACATCAAGGAAAAAGCAAGTGCGAAACGTGGCTGAGGAGCTCAGGCAGGACCAACTGCTCAGGCCAGAGTGCCCTCATCTGGAGATTGCTTATTTCAAAAGACTTATTCAAATATTGCTGTCCATGACAGTGGGTAAATCAAGCTCAAGGGGTGATATGTAGCAACTCCAAGCTGCCAAGCATGTTTCCAAGGGTAAGGGAAGAACAGGGGCATGATTTGGATTAGCCTTACATACTGGTGCAGTCCAGCTGAGGGTCATGAAAAGGAATAAAAACATGGTCTCGTGGGGATACACTTTTAGAATGGATTATAGTAACTGGAGTTTCTTGCTTCCAATCAGGTGTATCAGTTGTTGTTTGAAGGCTGGCAGGTTTCACACACAGACCGTATAGAGGCAGGAGAAATGGGTACTCCTTTCACACGCAGACCGTATAGAGGCAGGAGAAATGGGTACTCCTGAGCCTAGAAGCAAGCTGAGGGTGGTTAATTTGAAGGCTTTGGACCTGCTGGCGTGTCTGGGAAAAGAGTGTGAAGGGGGTATTGTTTTGTGAGGCTGATGCAACTATTAACAAATTTTAAGCTACTTATTTAACAGCAGTGCCCCTGTGACAGGGTCAGTTCTTTATTATACTGCTAATCTTTATGCTAACCAGACTGCCACGTAATTGCAGTATGTGGAAAGTCAAGGGAAGGTAACGTCAAAGTAGCATTTAATTTCCACCCTGAATAATACAGATAAACATTCAAAAGTGTATGCAGAGTTATGTACTGTCTCTGCTCCCTTGGTTTTAGTGGAAATATTGTTGCCTTTATTTTTCTCTTGACTAAATGAGGAGAAAAAGGTAGTTGGGAATGTGTAGCAGCAGGAAGTTGTAGCAAAGCCTAAATAACCTTAATAATCTCAGGATTGATTCTATCTTATCTCTTATTTCAGTTGGCTTTTTGGCTGAATTACAGTGAAAGTCCCCTATTCTCAGTGCTGACAGACACACTGGAGCTCATGCTGGAGCAAGGGCAACACTCAGTGTGAACCTCAGTGCAAGTTGGATGCAATGGGGTGGGGGGGGGAGGAGAGCACCTCTCCACGCATTCACCTGCGGAACAGACCAAGCAGCATTGTGCAACAAGAGCAGCCCCTGCTTCAATGCGCGTTTTGGAGCTCCTGGCATCACAGCCAAACAGCTGGTAGAACGGTCACCCATGGCAAACCTGGAGGGAAAGTCACCAGAACCGAGATTGTGCCAGTATTTTACCCCAGCTGTCTTTGATGCCATCCATATGAATAATGACATCCCACCACCAGGCCGGTGTTGGAGGGGAGGGGATACCCAGCCCTCCAAAACAGAAAGCAGAAGTTTGCAGTCACTGGGTGGCTTTTTAGCACACCAAGACCAAATCCTTGTGTGTGTCCTAATTTCAGGGCAGAGCTTCCCGTTTGTGGGCCTCGGGTACTTGGCTGTGCTGTGTCGTCTTAGAGCTGTGTTGGCAACCTTCCCTTCTAGTCTGCTGGCAAACTTACTTGTGCTCCTCTCCCTTAGACTGCTGGAGGAAGGGCATGTGTCCTCCCTTTTTAACTCCAAAATCATAACGTTGTTGCTGGTATTTTAAGTTGATATTATTCTCAGGCCAACTTTGTTCCGTTGAAGTTAAAGCTCAGGGCTGTTGGTGTAGGTATAGGGTCTGAGGCTGCAAGAAAATGTATTTTAGGTAAAATAAAAATGTGTCATTACTTTGTAGGAAGGTTTACACCTGACAAACTGCAGTATCCTAGTGCAAACTGCCTCCAAAGGAAAGCAAAGTGGATGTACCTGTATGCAGTTCTCATTGCCTTGTAGGAATAAAGGTATGCAGGGTAGTGCTTGCTAGGATAGGTACAAAATTGATTAATTAATTCTCTGTCTGCTGTTCTTTCAGCTACATCATTGAGAAAGGAGTGTGTTACCTGGTCCTGTGTGAAGCTGCATTCCCCAAGAAGCTGGCTTTTGCATATCTGGACGACTTGCATTCAGAGTTTGATGAGCAGCATGGCAAGAAGGTGCCAACAGTCTCCAGGCCCTATTCCTTCATTGAATTTGGTGAGGTCCCGCTCTTTGTGGCTAGTTAGGAAACTTCTTGGTGAGGATGAGCAACAGCCACAGGGATCCTTTCCAGGTTAGCCTATGGAATTGATAGTTCAGCCTCTTCTTGGCACCAGAGAAACTATTTGTTCTGAGCAAGAGAATAGAGAATGGGTAGGGAAATGGATGTCCTTTAATTCGGATTTCCTGCTTGAAGTCTTTTGGTCTCTCTCCAGCGTATGTTTGCGTGCAGTCTGCTGGCTGTCTTGGCAGTGCTCCCACTCTGATAAGCCCCTCTTGTTCCAGACACCTACATCCAGAAAACCAAGAAGCTGTACATTGACAGCCGTGCGAGGAGGAACCTGGGCTCCATCAACACAGAGCTGCAAGATGTGCAGAGGATCATGGTGGCCAACATCGAGGAAGTCTTACAGCGAGGAGAGGCACTTTCAGGTAGAGGGAATAGCCAATATTTGGCATACAATTCCTTGTCTCCTCAGTCAGCTGGGTGAGTCCCTGGGTCAGCATTCTGGAGGGAAAGGCTGGTTGATCCCTGAGCTTCCTGAGAAAAACAACAGACTCAGTTTGAGTTGGATCAGTTGCATTCTGCAGCACCTGGCAGGTACTGGTGCTTTTTTTGAGCAAGACCAGCATCTCACCAGCTTGGGTGGCTCTCATCCCGGCAGGAGCAGCGCTGTACCACTGTAGGTAGGTACAGGGTGCGTGAAACTGCTGCGCTTAGAGCTGCTCCAGAGAAACTTGTGCAGTTAATGTCACAGTTGAGGAACTTCTATTTGAGGTAATGTTGATTAACTTCTCTCCCTTTTCCCTTTAACAGCTCTTGATTCCAAGGCCAACAGCTTGTCCAGTTTGTCCAAGAAGTATCGTCAGGACGCGAAGTATCTGAACATGCGTTCCACTTATGCCAAACTTGCAGCCGTAGCTGTGTTCTTTATCATGTTGATCGTCTATGTGAGATTCTGGTGGCTGTGAGCCAGTTGCAGTGACAGAAGAGGGAAAGCCAGTAGCCTGGCAGGTGTATGTGTGCAGGACACTGTTCACGGGGGATGTGCATTAGAATCCACACAGGACCACCACCTTGATGGAAGTGTCCTGACATTGTTAGGTGACACTTGACTACTACACTTCTCAGTGAAGCCTAACAATAGGCACAAAGCCTTGATGACTACAGGCTTTCCCTTGGAGGCAGTTTGCACTAGGGTACTGCAGGGTATGGCTCCCACAGGCCTGCCCCCCTCCTGGGGACACACTCTGGGAACAGTCACAGTTGAGCATAATCACCCTGTACATCCTCCTGTTGAGTAGCTCTAGTCGGAACTGGACTCTAATGAACATTCCTTGTGTTGGCCATGTCTGCTGTTTTAGAATCTGGGTCTGCGGTTCTTTCTTTCTTTTTTAAAGACAAGACTCCCCTGTTTAAGGCAAATACTGCACTGTACATAGAGTAGCTTTCACCTCTGTTAGAATAGCCGGTGTTTTCTGTGTCTGACATCTTTGATTGTTACACTTTAAAATGCTTTAGGAAGAAATGGATGTTAAATTATGCCTTAAAATACATTCAGTCTAGAAGTAGGAGAGGCAATGAAAGGCTTCTACATTACCAATTCCTACAAAATTGATCTACAGGTTTGTAAGCGTCCACTTTCCCTCTCCTGACAGCTCTGTATGACTGGCTCAGTATGTTTCTGTGTAAGCAGGGTGGGTAATTCAAGTGCTGTCAGAGCGGGCACAGTGCAAACTGTGTCAGCACTCTGTTTTTCCCTTCTGTCTGCAGATTCACTACTTTATTTCCTTCATTTTTATAACTGTGCTTGCCTTCCAAAATGTGTTAAAACTGCCAGCATGTCATTTCTGGGATGCTTGTTTTCTTTCTCTTTCCCCCACCAAAAGTAACCAAAAAAACAAAATGAATGTTGTTGTGAAGAAAAGGCAGTATTTCCTTAAACAACACTTTAAGTTTATGTGAAGGATTCAAAGGGATAACTTTAAAGCAGGGAAATCCTCTGGAAACACTACCTTTTTTTCCGTGGTCACCTTCTCCCTACCTCACTGGGGAAGCTGAAATTAAGTGAAGAAAAATGAATCATGGGGCAGTAGTGTATGGCTTCTTTCTCAGAGGCCAATTTATAGATTTCCATTGTAATGTGATGATTTTCTTTTAATTTTTTTTTGGTTCACCTGTGCTAAGAATAACATTTTACCAGTCAGCTTTTGTTTTTATTCAAAACAAGAGAAAAAAATAAACCCACAGGTCAAGCACTCTTCTGCATTCAAGTGCCTGCCACTTGGTAGGAAGCAGCCAGTGCTACAGGAGAAAGCTTCAGGACTCCCCAGCACCTTTTACAAGCACATAACCTTGAGTAGTTCTGAAAGTATAAACTGACCTAGAAGTGTTTCCCAACACTGTATGGGAAACAGAGAGCTGTTGTCCTGTCTGGGAATGCCCCCAGCTTTGCACAGTGTTGGATGGGCAGGGAAGTAGCAGGTACTCGTCCACCAGTACACCTGGCAAATCTGATTTACCAGGTAGTCTAAAATCATCTGGTGTCTGCATGATGCCTCCAAGTGTTACTTTGTAGATTGCCTTAGCATTATGATTATCATTATTTTTGATCCTTTTAAGTGGTATCCCTAGCAGGTGAATGTCCCAGTGATGTGGGCCTGTGTGATGTAGGTGCTGAAAGATGAGCAGACACTTACCATAGGTGGATTGTTTGGACTGTGGGGACTGACACTTATGCAGTGAGGGGCAGCTAGGCAAGCAGTTGCCTCCAGCAGTGAAATAAATGCTTCTGGAAAATCCCCTCTGCAGCCTGGAGTTTCCTGTGTCTCATTTTGCTGATCTCTCAGACTGCTTTTTTCCACTCCAGGGACACAAGAGTGTAAAGTCTCCACAGCTGAAGCCACCTGGGATAACGTCTCCTTTTTTTTTGGAGGCAGAACTAGTAGAAAAACATGATCTTGGACCTTTTCTGGCAGAGAGACGATGCAGGGCTGGTCATGCATCTTTCCCTGCTGGTGTGTGTCTGCCTGTTTGATGCAGGCAGGCAGCATCCTTCATCACATATCAGAGGCTCCTAGGTGTGCGGGCAGATTTATGTGGGGATGGTTTTGGGGCAATGCTGTTTGTGGGGCACATGAAGTACAACAAATTAGGAGTGGAGTGTGTGTCAGTATTAACATGACATGAAACTGCAAATCCCATTGCCTAAAGAGGAAGGCAAGAAAGATTCCTCTCCTGTAGGCCACTGTGGGGCTCCAGGGACCACCTTACAAGCAGAGCCCCTTTTCCTTCCTTGCACAGAGCAGAGGAACTGCTCATGCTCTGCAAGGGAAGGGTAGGCTGGGGCTATTTTGCCTGCACCTCCTCAGCAGCCTGGCTGCAGGGTAGCTGCTCTGTCCTGCTGCGTGGGGCAGAGGGGATGATAAGCCATGGCAGGTCTCTCTGTTAGCTGACTGCTTATTTGAGGCTGGGCTGCGCAAGCGCCCGCGGGCTCTGTACATTGGCTCTCTGCCTCAGTGTGCAACCGCCAGCAGTGGGCGCAGGGTGCCTCAGGTTATCGTAGTGGCTGGTTGCCGCTGACTTGCGCGTCAGTGCTGGAAGCGGTCAGGGTCCCAGCGCTGCACCCTTGGTGCTGACAGAGGCCTAGAGCTGGCCCAGAGCCACTGCCTGCAGATGACAGTGCCTACCTGGAGCTGGTGCCCGTTGCAGAGCATTGTCCGGAGCTAGGGAGGTGGAGTGGGCTCCTCCTGATGGCACTCTCCAAAAACCTGGAGCCTTGCTGCCTTCCCGTGAAGTTGGGGATCTGCCCACAAGGGCAGCCAGACAGTGTCATGCAAGGCTGTGCTGCCTGGCCTCATCCTGCTGCTGCGACTGAACTGAGTGGTGGCATTTACCAGCAGGGTGTTTGCCTGAGTTGCTTCCAACCCAACACCCATCTTATTTCTGTACCAGAGCTGTCCCTCTGGAGGCTCTGGAGCAGCCTTTGCCTGCTGGGTTCCTTTGCATCCCCCCTAGTACCTGTGCTTGGTCCCTTCAACCAAGCAGAGGCCAAGAGTTTCTCTCCCATGCCAGGCACATGTTGAGCAGTGCAAAGTCCTGGCACCTCTGCAGTGCTGGAGCTCCCTGTCCTGGGGGCTGTGCGAGGCAGAGCTGGGCTCTCCCTGACCCCACAGCATACTTATTCCTACTGGGAAATCCTTGGCATGGGGTACAAGCAGAGAAAGGAAAAGGAGATGTAAGGTGCCCCAGGAGCTACTCTGCTCATTGCATGAACATAGAGGTGACAAGCATCATCACAGAAATGGTGTTCCAGAAAAGCTGTTGATTTTGGCTGCGCTTGCTGCTGCCACTGTTCAGCTCAGGTGTGGGCATCTCCAGATGCCAGCTATGTTGGTGGGGTTGGTACAAGCTAGAGAGACCATGCATGGCTGGGCCCACCCTGACCCATCACAGGGCTGCACTTGGGTGGCTTACACTGCCTGTGCTGGGTGGCAGGTATTTTTTGCCCTGAGCATCTGAAAAGAGCAGCAGCGAGAGCAGACAGGCAGAGCTGGTTTCTGGGCATTACCAAACCTGCCAAGGGTGGGGCACAACACTGTGGAGAAGAAGAGTGCAGCAGGATGGTGAAGGCTGGCATGGTGTCAATTATGAGCCAGGTCCCACCTGGCAGAGGCTGTGGCAATGCTCTGCACTTCACCGTTCTGGGGAGCAGCCGCTCGGGTGCTACAGGGTTTTGGTTTCTGTGTTTACATGGGTACTAGCTGCTTCCACCACTTTGAAACAGCTTCTTGGACATGCAAACCCCTCTTTTGTGCAGGTTTTGAGAAAAAAATGCCACATTCAGCATCCTTCCTTTTGAGGCTCTGGGGGATTTTGACCCCTGGGGTGGTTTCTGGCAGCTGCTTTGCTGTAAGAGAATGACCCAGCAGCACAGAGGGCTGTGCCAGCATCCCTGCTGCAGAGCAAATGGCTGCCCAGGGAACCCAATAACTGCCTGGGCAGCAACAGCCAGGGTGGCAGGGGCTGGGGTTCAGCCTTCAAGCACCCTAGACCTTGTCCTCCCTCCCATGTCTTTTGACATGGGGCTATGGCAGCTCTGTCACTCTGGTGAGCTCTCAGTCTCATGGGAGCCAGGGAAGGATTTGCCCTCTCATGGTTTGCTCTGCTGTGTTGCTGCCGAGGTGACCTTTCAGAAAGGAGAATATTGATTTTCTACTGCCTGAAAACTGTTTTTTTCACATGGCAGGGTGCTGGGCTTCTCAGCTGGCCATGGGCAACTGACAGCTGGGTCCAGCCCTCCTGCCCAGGCCTGGGTCAGCAATGCGTTCCGTCCCAGCATACCCCTGAATCATCCTGTCCCTCCTGGTCTGGGTGACGTAGCTGGGCTGGTCCCTAGCCCCAAGCACCTGGCAAGCCCCAGGGCCGGATGCTGGGTACCCACCTGACCCCTGGCAGCCTCCTCGCTCTATCCCTACTCACACCACAGACCTGAGCCCTTTTGTGGGTCCCTGGGGGTCTGGTTGCTCTTGAGCCCCTGCAGCCAGCACTGAGGAGGAGTGGGGTATGACATCTTCTCCATGGATGCTCTGGCTGTGCTTCCTACTTGGCCTATGACCCAGCTGCCCACGCATGTCCTGGGCTCCACTTCCCCCGAGGCAGGTATGCCACCTCTTCCCCAGCCCGCCTCCCTTCCCCCCAGCCTCAGCACCATTTGGCTCCCCTGTGGGTGCAGAGGTGCCCCAAGGTTTGCCAGGAGCCATGCCCACAGCACTGAGCCTGGCACCTTCTCATGCGGCTGCTCCTGGCTGGCTGCAGTCAGTCCTGAGCTCACAAACCCACCGGAGGGGATAAAGAAGAAGTTGAGGAGTCCCCACGCCCTGTGCCCACCCCCATGGGGCTGCCAGATCCCTACCATGGGGCTTTCTCTAGGCTCATGTCTGCTGGTCCCAGTGTGGTTTTGAATCATGGCTCAGAAACCCCATGTGGCTGCACCCTGGTGCTCTACGGAGAGACGATAAGCCCATTTCATAGAATTATAAGATAGTTAAGGTTGGAAGGGACCTTAAGGATCATCTAGTTCCTACCCCCTGCCATGAGCAGGGACATCCCACTAGATCAGGCTGCCCAAGCCCCATCCAACCTGGCCTTGAACACCTCCAGGGATGGGGCATCCACTACTCCCCCAGGCAACCTGTTCCAATGCCTCACCACTCTCATGGTGAAGAAATTCTTCCTAATGTCTAGTCTAAATCTGCCCCTCTTCGGTTTACACCCATACCCCTGTGTCCCCAAGCCTTTATTAACAGTTCTTCCCCAGCTTTCTTGTATCCCCTTTCAGGTACTGGAAGGTCCCTATAGGGTGTCCTTGGAGCCTTCTCTTCTCTAGGCTGAACAACCCCAACTCTCTCAGCCTGTTCTCATATGGAAGGTGCTCCAGCCCTCTGATCATCTTTGTAGCCCTCCCCTGGACCCATTCCAACAGCTGCATATCCTTCTTAAGTTGAGGATTCCAGAACTGGACACAGTACTCCAGATGAGGTCTCACAAGAGAGGAATAGAGGGGCAGAATCACCTCCCTCGACCTGCTGGCCACTTTTCTTTGTCATTGCTTTTTCCCCCGCTTCTTGCCAGCAGCTCCCCAGCCCTGTGGGGGCTCTCCAGATGCCCTGGCTCCCCCCACAACCCTGGTATACCATCTGCACTCACAGGAAATGGGACTGCCTGGCCCTGGCACAGCACAGCACCCGGAGTAGAAAGTGCACCTGCTGGCAGAGACCCCAGAATTGACACCAGACACAGGATTTGCATAGAAGAGGAGAAATAAATGCACTTGCTGAAGTCACAAGGACCAGAAGTCCTCTGCACCAGGACCTGTGTGGGTGCATATATGTGGTGCTGGAACTCACAGAGCCTGGGGCACATGTCACTCTGTGGGACCTTTCCTGCAGCCGTATGTCCCCCATGTATGGCTATGATCCCCTCACTGCTGCAACAGCATCTTGCCCCCATCATCCTCGAGAGGGGATGGGACCATCAAGGTGAAAAGGGGCCTGGAGTAGGCTGTGCAGAGGCTCCCACCCAGTGCCAGGAAGGATGTAACAGCACAGCCAGGACTGAGGCTGGGCTCTGAGTCCCTCAAGAGTGAGAAGAAGGCTCTGTTCTGCTTTTCTTTGCCCCTGCCTGCACAGGGACCATAGGTGATGGGAACCATGCCCAGGAGGCCAGCCCACAGTGACAGGTGCCCAGAAGGGGGGCTTGCATGGTCCATGTGTGCACTGGGAAAGGAGCAGAATGGGGTGCTTGCCTGCTGCAAATCAGCGTTTTAGTTCCCTGGCAGCTGCTGACTGAGTGGGAGAGCTGCAGGCTCCCATCTTCGCAGCCAGTCCTGGGTACAGATCAACAAAAGTAACCGAAGGACAGCTCTGAGCAGTACTGCTGTGCCAGCCAGCCTGATGGGTGGCTGCTGTGCTGTGCCTCAGGGGCTCGTTGGAGCAATGAGCACTTATTGTCAGTCCTTTTTTTCTCATCAGTTTTGCTTGCATCTGTTGTTCCACATTGTGGGAGGGGGCCATCCATAAAGCACCAGGTGCTCCACCACTGTCATCCCAAGGACAGGCTGCTACCTGGAGGACAACCACACATCAGTGAATCCTTGCTCCATCCCATGCCCAGAACCAGGAGCATTTTGAGACTTTCACAGCTACCCCGTGTGTCAGGCCAGCACTGGTAAAAGCCATATGCATGAAGCTGCACAGCGCTGTCTGCAAGGTAAACGCTTCAGGGGCTGCTGAGAACGAGGGCTGCCACAGGGAAGGCAGAGGCTATGAATTCCCAGGGCGATTAAGCAAGGCAGCGGAGGTGGCTCAGGAATCCCAGTGCATTCTTGTGAGGCTTGGGGCAGGAATGTCTTTGCACTTCTCTGGGACTTTTTAAGACAATACTAGCTGTCAGGTAAGGTAATCGCAGTGAAAGCCAAGTCATGTGAACATTAGGAGTTAGCAGATGGGCCAAAGGACAAGCTCTTTGTGGCCTGAATGTAAGGCTGCCAGCGCTGGGGATTTTGTTAGAAGCCTCTCTCCCTCCCATTTTTCTTAAACCTCTTGGCTGCTGACATCTTACAACTATGAAGTACCCTCATCTTCCATTTTAGAGGAGTTCCAGCTCTTTTGTTTGCAAAAGAAAAATGTCAAGCATGTCCTAAGGACCCCCAGAGCAGGGGCAGGTAAAAACGAGGCAACATCTGTTTGTGTGTGTAAAATGCTGGGATGTAAGGCAGGTGTTTGGGTGTGGGCTGAGCTGATGTTTGAACACCTGAACCACCAGCAAAATCACTGAAAAGGTATTGCAAGAAAACACAATTTATTCCAAAAGAGCTGATGCAAAGCTGGTGAAACTCAACTCCTCCAAGGCTAGGGATAGAGGAGAAGCACCATGCTGCTTGCTGAGTGTGTACAGACACACAAATAGTATATCAGTGTTCCAATACACTTCGCCTTCTGCAAGGTGAGCTGGGGAGAGCACAGAGACCCCAGCACCTCTTCTCAGCAGCGTCCCCATGGCTGTGGAGTGACAAGCCACATGAGACGTGGGGAGCTGCTCTCCTCGTGGGCTTTCTCCTGGCTTCCTCCTGGAGTGGAGCAAGCACAGGCAAGGAAGCAGGACACCAACACCCCCTTTTGCAGCCAGCCACGCTCTCTGCAGATCTTGGCCACTGAGCATTGCCTGGAGTGGCCCTGCTGAACAGGGGGACTGGGACCCCAACAGTGACAGGGATGGCTTTGAAGCAGAGGATCAGAGAATCTGATGAGTGCTGGGGCTGGACAACGGTCTGCATATGCCAAGATCGAAATGTGTGCTCTGTGGAGCAGGCAGCCGAAATCATTGTGGGGTGAGACTCCTAACATCGAGCTGTAAAGGCTTGATCTCCCTGCCTTTGTCAGCCAAAGTGCCAGGATTTCCCTAATTGCCGGGGCTGTTTAGTGATACTGTGGATATGGACTCTGTTCAACTCTTCTAATCCCTCATCTGGCATTGCTTCCAATGCCGAAGCACTCCCAGCCCTTTGCCAGGCAACAGCACCCTGCCTGTCACCCTGCCTGCCTCCCCTCGCTACCCCGGAGGATCCCACACCCAGGCAGGATACACCATGGGCAAAGTGGGACAAGGCATGGGGAAAATGGCTGGAAAAGAGGCAAAACCTTGCCAGATCCCTCCACTTCTTGTGCTGGCCACTGGTCAGTTCTGCTCAGGAAACTGGGTGGAAAATGGTGCATAGCAGGGCTGGAGGGTCACTTCTGCCAGTGGGTACCCTGTCTGACCAAACTTTGCTTATTTGCATATGCTGGTATTAATGGGACTGTAATGGGGCGCATAAGATGAAGCAATGCAGAAATATACTTTTAGTTCTTCTGAAAGCAGCTTTTTTGCTTACTGGGTCAGATCCATGGGGATGACAGGGACCTACAGGAGGAGCTTTGACAGGGAAACACAGTGGGGTGCCAGCCCCTATCAGAGGAGGGACAATCTGCCTACCAATCCACCCTGCATGTTCCCTCCTGGCATGGGTAACCTGCCTCGCCAGGACAGCTGTGGATGGCTCAGGCCTTACCACCCCAGCTGCAAAACCTGTGCTGCTTGTCCAGGTGCAGCCCCTCCAAACTTCCACCACGTATAAGATGTGCTGGTGGCTGCTCTCACCCCTTTCCTCCAGCTGACAGAGCTGCCATGGCATGCTCTCCCTTGCATACACCCAGGAAAGAGGGATCAGAGCAAGAGAGATGGTGGCTATCAGCAGGTTCTCCAGACCTGCAGGAGTGAAGTGATGCCTTCCCTCATTCTGGCTGGATTCCCCGATGAGCCAAATTTGTCAGATGGGCATGATTGCCCTCATGGCAGATTCTGAGAGCTGTGCTGGGGTGGCTGCTGAAGGCTGTCACTGTGCTGAGGGTTGGTAGCTTGTGCTCAGGCCAAGCAAAGTGCAGACAATGGAGGACTGACTGCTTCAAGGGCAGGGATAGCAAGTAATGCTCAGCGCTGTGGGGAGCTGAAAATGAGAGCTTTTGGTGAAATACCAGAATTCCTTCTGAATTAGAGAGAGTATCCCCAAGCCACCCCTTGTTCCAGTAACACCTGCCTCAAATCCCAGCATGGCTTTATAATTGTTTTAATTTAACTGTTGGTCACTACCACCCATAACTTTATACATGTAAAGTTTTGGGCACTCTGGAGGCCTGGTCTCCACCCTGGCAGGCGAGGAGTCATGGGAAGGAAGATGTGCCAGGAGCAGAGCCAGAGCACAGTCACCACAGCTAGAAACTACCGTCACCTGCCTGTGAGTGGCTGTCAGAGCTGCGACGGGAAGCTCCATCAGCTATGCAGGGAATTCTTCATCCAGGTTGCACTGCTTGCACCGGCATACCTGAAAAAAAAAACCAGCATAGTGGCAAGGCACTGGCCATCCAGCTCCAGGCTTGGGAGGAGCTCCAGGATCTGGTGAATTCTGCAGTATAAACTGCGAAATTTATCCATTGCCCCCTCTCTCCCCCCAACTCGGGCCAGGCTGCTGTGTCAGCACTGCACACAAAGGGCTCTCAGTCGGCTGGGAGCTGGGGCCAGGGCAGGATTTTTAACGCTTTGAATGATGGCTGAGCACTGTGAGGGACCTTGAGGTTGAATTCATGTACTTTCCAGCCCCACCACCCTCCTGAGACCTCTTCTATGGGAACTTGGCTGCCCTCCTGGGGTCCTGTAGCCGTGGGGCTGCTCCAGAGGTTCCCCTTCCCGCTGGGTGAACCCCTGCCAGCAGATGCTGTTTGGAGTTTCCTGTCCCCCCTGTGCTGCCCCCGCGGCTGAGCCCAGTCCCCACTGGGGCCCCCGACCCACGGGGCCGCATCCCCTGTCCTTGCTCTCCATTACACCATCCTCACTGTACCCCATCCCCAGTGCCCTCGTCCCTGTGAGAAACACTCATTCACTGGTAAAATATTGACAAGGACAAAGTCTTCCACGTAAAGGCAATAATAATTTTATTTTACAATTCAGCGCTGAATTGGATGCCCTTCTAAAAAAGGCATAACATCTTACAAAAGCAGTGGGTATATATACTAATTTTAGACAAAGAACCACATAAATCTTCAAAGAATGCTCATTATTATTTTTTTTTATTATCCAGCCATGTCTGGAGACTCCTTTCAGGTTATCTCCTTATAACAGCTGCATCTTACAAGGCCACTGTACATTCTCCCAGCCCTAAGACAGGCTATCTCTTAGTCTAAGACAGATTTATATGACAAGATAATTAAACATACAAACCAGCTGCAGCAAAACTTAGAATCATAGAATCATCAGGTTGGAAAAGACCCATCGGATCATCGAGTCCAACCGTTCCTATCAAACACTAAACCATGTCCCTCAGCGACTTGTCCACCTACCCCTTAAACACCTCCAGGGAAGGTGACTCAACCACCCCCCTGGGCAGCCTGTTCCAGTGCCGTGACCCTTTCCATGACAATTTTTTTCCTAATGTTCAGCATGAACCTCCCCTGGTGGAGCTTGAGGCCATTCCCTCTCGTCCTGTCCCGTCACAGCTCCCTCCTCTCCACAATCTCCTTTCAGGTAGTTGTAGAGAGCAATGAGGTCTCCCCTCAGCCTCCTCTTCTCCAGGCTAAACACCCCCAGCTCTCTCAGCCGTTCCTCATAAGGCCTGTTCTCCAGCCCCTTCACCAGCTTCGTTGCTCTTCTCTGGACTCGCTCCAGAGCCTCAACATCCTTCTTGTGGTGAGGGGCCCAGAACTGAACACAGTACTCGAGTTGCGGTCTCACCAGTGCCGAGTACAGGGGGAGAATAACCTCCCTGGACCTGCTGGTCACGACGTTTCTGATACAAGCCGAGATGCCATTGGCCTTCTTGGCCACCTAAAACTATTAATTCTCACATCCCCCATCCCAACGCCCCTGTCACCATCCCTACTGTCCCTGTCTCCCGGCCCAGGCAGCCCCTCACCCTCTCTGCCCTCATCCCCACGATCCTCCTCCCGCCCCTTCCCCTCCACCTCCACCCTGGTCCCTCCGGGCCCCTCCCCGGCGGTCGGGCGCCCCCTGGAGGCGGGCGGCGCGCGCGGAGGAAGCGGGGGCGGAGCTGCTGCCGCACCGTGTTCCTCCGCGCGCAGTGACGGGTAAGATCCCTCCGCGCCGCGCGCCGCGCTGAGTCCGTGCGGCGGGAGCGGCCGTGGCCATGGCTGGCGCCGCGGGGGCAGCGCTCGCCGCGCTGCTGCTGGCCGTGCTCAGCCGCGCCGACACCGCGGCCGGTGAGTGCCGGGGGGCGCGGGCGCTGCGGGGGACGGGGAGGGGGCGGCTGCCGCCGTGCCTGCGGGGAGGGGTCCCGCCCTGCCCCGGCAGCCGCCCCCGGCGGGGGTGCTCGAGGCTTTCGGAACGCGGGGGGCCGGGGTCGCCCCTCCATGCATTCCGCAGCGCTCGGAGCCGCGTCCCGAGGAGCGGCTGCTCTCCGTCACTGCCCCGTTCCGCGCGTTGGCGTTTGCGGGGGGATTTAGAGCCCGGCGGGAGAGCGCGGTGCGTGGATGCCGCGCCGCTCGCAGCGGCAGCTCCGCTCCTGGAGCGGAGCCCGGCAGCCATCAGCGGTCGCTGGTTACTTAATGCGACTTCTCATTCTTTCTTCCTTTTTGCTTCTGGCTGGATCGTTTTTCAGATGACTTGGTGGGGCTGGATGGGGCCTCGAGCCGCCTGGTTCGGTGGGAGGTGCCCCCGCCCGTGCGGGGCGCTGGAACCCAGCGGGCTTTGAATCCCGTCCCACCCGAACCGTTCTGTGATTCTGTGACTCGTGAGGAGCGTCGGGATGGGAGAAAGTGGGAGTGGAAGTGGCTCGGTGCGTGACCGAGCGAGCCGCTGATAGTTTCAGCAGTTTTATTTTTTGATAGGGTCAGGAGTGGAAGCTGGCATCTGCAGAGCTCTGTCTGCTTCTGTGCCGAGTAGTCAGGTTGATTAGTCTACCTGATCTGACTCTGAAATGGTCATTATATGTCTCCTGGGATAAACGCTTTTTTTCCCCCCCCAGTAACACCCACTGAAATCTTGCTTGCTTAGTTTTACCGATATGATGAAAGAAGGTGGTTGGAGTTTAAAAAGAAAAAAAAAAAGTTGTTTCCCTTATCTGTTTTGGCCAGCTTTTCTCAAAAGGAGCTGGAAAAATAAAGGGTCTTTCATGGGTAGGTGTCTCATAAACTCAGAAATATGTTTCCTTGGTACGTAAAGGTGTGCTGTGTAGGAGGATCATCATTTCTGGAAATGGCTCACACAGTCTGGTAAGATGGCAAAATACTATTTTTGCAAAGACAAAATGTCCCATCCATTTAGTTAAATCGTACCTTCATACCAGCAACAGGCCAGCTTACTGCTAGCCCTCCAGGTTGCTTCTTCAACAGGAGCAGAGATGAGAAGCGGCTGTGAAATGGCTTCTTGTCCCTGGGCTGGGTATGGATACCCACCTGGCCAGTTAAGGTCCTCCCATGCTGCAGAAGTTTTTGACATTGTGGTTGAAATATCTTCCCAGTGCTAAACAAAGGTTGATTATTGGAGATGACAAATCTAGGCTGAAAGTTACTCCTGTTGTTTGTGAGATACTGACCTGCATCTGGTTCCTGGGAGCGGGAGCTGTGGCTTGAATTAATGGGAAAGGGAAAGATGAAGTCACCGAAAGGGTATTTTCAGGTGCATGTTCAACTGTCTTGATGCTCTTGTGCAAGAGAGGGCAGGTATCTGATGTCAGCCCTCTTGGTCAATAAGTAGGAGGCTCCTGGGTGCACTAAGCACTATGATTTGGACTGCTCAGCTCTGCCTCATCATGCCAGCCCAATGGTGCAGCAACTCGCTTTTCCAGTTGAGCTGTTGTTCAGCTTTGCAAAAGGCTGCAGTTGAAGTTGCAGTAAGTTGGGGTGGGGCAGCAGCACCTGCACTCTTGGTGTGGATACTCTCCTGGTAATTGCTGTGAGCAATTTGCTGCTCTCCCAGTCAGACAGCAGAGGATGAAACAGGAATCCTTTCTGGTGAAACCCATCGTAATTCCCCACTGTGGTTGTTAACACTTTGGGTTTGCCAAGCCTGGTTTCACCAGGCTGCTGCTGACTGTCAGCCTGTATTTCTAACAGGTTGCAAGGTATTTCTGGTCCACAGCAGCGCAAGAGTCGGGTGCTGGTGTGGACTGCAGTTGGAGATCTTTAGTATTCAAACTGTGAAGCTTCTGAGGATCTCAGATAATGCTGACAGTGCTGGTCTGCTTGATAGGGATTTGCTTACGGAAGAGCAAGTTTTACTTGTTCTTTGGAAGGTGTTACCATCTATCGAATTTGTTCTTATCAAAGATGCTGATTTAGACTTTAAAAAGGGGGTGTGATGAGAATCTGTCAACTTCGCATCGCTTCCTGCAGGGCATTGCTTAGTCAGATTAGAAATACGTGAAGGTCCTCTCGCTGATGTTCTCAAGACTTTGAAGCCTTTGGGGAAAAAAAGGACTTATGCCTCTGGTGGCATCTGAATCTCCTACAATGGGTGGGTTGGGTTTTTGTCGACTTCCACAGCTGCTTCCCTCCCTCTGCTGTTCTCGTGCCTTGTTGATGTTGCAATACATGGGTTTTTAATTCAGTACGCTGTGGTGCTGTTCAGCTTCTCCCATTTTCAAAACCAGTGAGTGTGGATGGGTGGCTGCAGTTTGAAGCCAGGGGAAGGAGCAGCAGCAGGATGCTGGTAGCCTGTTTCATCTGGAGTTGGGAATCTCGCTTAACAGCCAAACCTGACAGCCACAGTTTGTAGCTTCAGGTGTAAGGTAGTTTCCATTGAGTTTGTGCTCTTGGCTAATGAGTGCAAAGCCATGGAACAATACAGGGATTATTGATTCTCACCTCTCCTTTGGGACACATTAGGGAAATGTCATCTGAGTTGGGGGAAAAAAACAGAGGTTCCCTCAGCATCTGTTTTAGAGTTCTTTTGTAGTTATATTCTTGGTTTGTGTGAATTCACTCTGAAATCTTGCCAGCAGAAGTCAAGGGCTGCCAGTACCCATCCGGAAGAAATAGTGCTTATGTCGTTCTAGACACAGTCATCTGAGAGCTGCAGAAATAATCATTCGTTCTATTTAGAAAATAGTCTGTTCCTAGGGCACATGTCCTTTTTTTAGACTGCTGTGAGGATGAAAAAAGAGCTTTGTATCTCAAAATGGCACGGGCGTCTGCTGTTTGTTCCATGCAGCAAGTCTTCATCTCCTTTCTCTGACATCACTCTGGATGGCTGTGGAATTGCTCGCTGCTCAGTACTAGCAGTGGGCAAGCATTTCTGCACAGGCAAACATCCTTAGTGTTCAGATTAATAAAGATTTAGTGCTGGAGAATGACGGAAGACTTTGGACAAGAGGCGAGCATGGCTTCTGGCTGCCAGATTGCCATGGAAACACCAATACCTCTTCAGCTGTTTAATTGCTTTCCCTACATTTATTTTGTTGAAAACTTTTTTTTGAACAATGGTTTATGCTGCTGTTCTGGATTTTAGGCGTTTTGGCATTGCTTGGAAAAGTGAAAATAGGGGAAAGCAGGGAGCAGCAGCTGTGCAAGGAAATGGAGAACATGGTGACTGACAAACTTGTGAGCTGCATTGTGAGTTCACCCTGAATGCAGAGCGTATTCTAACTTGTAGACCTTCACCAAGAGCAATGTTCCGCGAACAGGAGCTGCATCTGATCACATACCAGTCCTCTTGCAGCTTCCGAAGCCCGAGGACAGAGACATTTCTGCTCTCTGTGGATTTGCACAATGGTTCCTACCTCTGTTCTTAGGAGGGAAATTAGTAGTGTTGTCAGTTTCTAGATGTTCGGAGGGCAGCTTTGAAACTGATAATGGCAGGGCATTGTATATCAGAGAGCTTGATGTGTGCAGATTTTCTGTTTGCACTCTCAAGTTAAAAAAAACTCCTGATTAACTTCTAAAGCAAAATTTCTTCTTACTGGCTTGTTCTTCTAAAATCCAATGAGAGATTTTTTTGCAAGTCTTTTCACACTTGTCTTAGAAAGCGTAAAGAAACTAGGGCAGAAAGCTAGTTGATCTATTGGAGCTTGCTCTCCCCAGGACCTTGGCTGAGCAGCTTCATAGTCCTCTGAGCTCTGCTCAGCTTCTCAGTTGATGAGTCTTGCATTGTCCAATTGACTTTCGGCTTTTATGTGTAAAAGCAGCAGAGATCTCTTAATAATCTGATTAAAGCACTTGTACTTTGCAGATTATTTCTATGACTTATAGGCAACCTTTGTCCTCAGCTGCTACCTTCTATCTGTGATGTGCAAACCGTTCAGCTTGTCAAATCCCCCAAATGTTAACAGTTTCTAAATATAAGGCTTTATCACTTTTTCACAGTAAGATTTTTTTTTTTTCCTAGTTTGTTGTCCCCTGTCTCCTCTCACTGTGGCTGCCACGGGGTGGGGTCTTAAGAAAAAAAAAAAAGAAAAAGCTATATTCATATTTTCAGCTAGCACTCATTTACTAGTGGATTCTTTCCTGGTACCTAATCTCACTGGAATTAAAGCCTGTTGAGGTTAGTGAATAGTATAATTGTTAAATAGTAATCACTCCTTTGTGGTTTTCCTCCAGAATTTGGTATTCTTTCCTTTTGTGCAGTGGTGCAGTGTTCTTATTCCTTACCGGTGTTTTCAGCAGCCATTTGTGCTGTGCAAGGTGTTGCTAGAGGGGTATTTTGTCTCATCCTTCACAGCAAGAACTCACTGCTCTGCCTCCAGAACTGCATCTCATGTTTCAGCATTTTTTCATGGCTGCTTTTGTCACGCTCCATTTTTCTTGATGGGAATCAGATGCTGGTTTTGGCTCCATTGGTATTTGGGACCCCTTGATTTGTAGCATACCTGGAGTTAGTAGTGGGCAGTAAATCCAGTGACTAAGTAACAGTTGCTGAAACCTACTTTGTCCTTCTTGCTAGTTTTTAATGTATTTTTAATCTGACATTTCTATGTTAAAATAGTTTAGTTTATAAGTTCTTAAAAATACTGAGTTTCTGTGAGCTTAATGGAAGATTTATGAACAGAAGGAGAGACCCATACAGTGTCCTCCTGAGGAGAAAGCTGCACTACCTGTGCAGCTGTGTTCTCTGCCAGAATACTGCTGTCCCCTTATTTAGAGCAAAAGCTTTGGTCTGAGCCTGCACCTTCACAGATGTGGGATAATTGACCACAGAGCTACAGAAAACCAGCTTGATAATGTCTCTCACAACATTAATTGTTCTGATATTTTGCATTTTTATTTCTGCTTGATTTTTTCTGAACTTGTGGGTGAGGCATTTATTTGCATTGCTTTCCTTTTAGTATTTACAACGAACCCCTTTCACATTTTCTCTGGTTATGTCTCTTTTTCCCTATAGCAGCCTGCTCTCTTAAAAGCTGAACCCTGACACAGCTTCTGATCTTAGTCTTTCTCTCTTTCTTTTAATTTTCTAGCTTAGAAAGTATCTTAATGGGCAGATGAAGTACAGGAACCAGATCACACTTTGCAGATCATCTCTGCATCCCAAAGAACAATGAGGCAGAAACACAACTTTTATTTTCTTCTTAGGTTTGCTTTAACTGTCTGTCATGATTTAGACCTACGAGAACATTGTCTGTCTATCTGGAAAGGTTAAACCTGTGTGAAATTTTACTCCAGTTAAGAGTGTGCTTGGGTGGATTCAGGTGTTGAGAATTGCAGCACTTGCTGTAGTGTTTCTGTGAGTACTGTGCTCATTGTACAGCAGCAGCTATTTAGTTTTTCCCCTCTGGCCTTGGAAAATAGTCCTGGCAGGCTAGTTAAAATGTCAGTGCAGAATTTGTGTCTAAATACAGTCAGGTGCAAGGGTTTGTATGGTCTCTAGGCTGGGTAGTATGGCTGATAGTATTCATCTCACATGCACGTAGAGCCCTTGTTCAAGAAGCCTTTCATACTTAGCTATGATGAAATGATGGGAATACTTCACAGAGTCATAGCCTGCTCACTTCATATGAACCCGCTCTTTTGATAATTGTGGTCTGTCTTCCCAGTATTCCTGTAACGCGTCCAAAAGGACTGATAGAAATCATGAGATAGTTCAACATGTTAAAAAGCTGTGGGATTTCCCCTGGAAGACCTGCTGGCATACCAGAGTGAGCCCTGCGCTGCGTGAGAGGACTTGAAACATTGCTGCTTGCGCTTGATCTGTGCTAACCCACCTTTTGATAGTCTTGGTGGTCTTGGCAAGTTAGAGCAAGTCTAGAAAGCCAACAAATAATTCACCATTGCTTTTACTTTAAACACAGCATAAACTTGTTAAAAGTCTCCTTTTAGACTCAAGGCCTTGACAGCAAGCTGATGCTGTCTATACATGGCTCCTAGAAAAGTGGTTTTACCTTTTCAAGACAAGGATCTCTTCTTCCATGCTGAACGCAATGAAATTCACAGAATCACAGAATAACCAGGTTGGAAGAGACCCACTGGATCGTCGAGTCCAACCATTCCCACCAATCCCTAAATCATGCCCCTAAGTACCTCATCCACCCTCACCTTAAACACCTCCAGGGACGGTAACTCAACCACCTCCCTGGGCAGAATTTGACATAATGGATGTAGCAAAACGTACTTTTTGGGCTGGATGAGGTAGAAGGTAGACTTTCTGACACTGTTAACTCTTGAGCACAACTTGGTTGAGTAGCAGAAAAGGAGCTGTTTGAGTAAGTTGTGTTGAAATGCCTTGTTTTTGCATATGTTGTGAAATTGTTAAAAATGTGAAATACAGGAAGGCAGCGCTATGTACGCAGAAATGCTAATTGTACTGTGAGAATTGTAGTCTTCAATTTCCCTTGTTATTTCTTTTTTAAAGAGAAGTAGTTGTGTTACTTTTAATTACTAATTTTAATACAGAATATGGTTAGATGTGCATTCACTCCAGCTTTAATTGTGTTCCAGTGTATTTCTATTCAGCCTGTTTCAGTGTTGAGCTGGAAAAGTAGAAGTCTTTTTGCTTTTGTTTTCTTTGCTACTTTCACTTCTAGATTACCATATACAAAACATTTAGCTGCCTGCATTACCCTGTTCATGATGTGTCTCTATTAAAGAAGTCTAAGGACTACTAGTAGTTTAATGACTTGCTAAACAACAGTTCAAGGCAGGAATAATTTGACAAAAAACAGGAGAAAATTAGTCATTACTTTGCTAAAATCTCTCTGCCATGTCTGTGTTTGGTATAGCAAGCTCAACAGGAATCACTGATTCAAATTCTCACTGTGACCCTGAAAGCTGTCACACAGTTGTTCCTCTCTGTAGTTTTGCTGGGAGGTGCTTTTGGCTTAGTGCTAGTTAAGGTTTTACTATATGGGTAACAAAACCAACTGGCTGCTCAGCTCTCACTGGGGACGTGGGTACTTGAAGAGATTATAAAATTGTGCTTGAAAGTGTGGGCACAAAAGAAATAATCCTCTGAGTATTTGCTTCACTGACTTAATGGGTGTGAAAAGAATGAAAACTCAAGGTAGTGAGATGAGAATACCAAGTCTGCTTCCTCTACTCATTCTCTAAAAGGTGGTAAGACGCCTTTTCACCTTCCTCCTTTTTCCCAGAGTAGCTTTTTCCTTCTCTGTAGGAGTAGCCCGAATCCTTACAGATCCCTTTGTGGTTTCCTCTTGAACACAGAGTAACTGTGCTGTGCTAACTGGAGCTAATCTTAGCTGTGAAAACAAGCGGCTGTGGTATTAGACAGACGCAGATGAAGTTTGGAGCAAAGCCTCCTGTTAAATGGCATAAAAATTGTTGGACAGGTGCAAATCAGTGTAAGAGTTTTTGGCTGCTGTGGGTAGGAATGCCATGCAAAATCCATGTTAATATTTCTGTTGCTTAGTAACCCTGACCTCAGAGGTTATCTGAAAGGGGCTCAGAGTGGAGTTTTGCTCATTTCCTGAGAGCCCTGCAGAAGCAGTGCCGTCCAAGTGTCCCTTTTCAGAAACCAAGGGAACAGAAGCAGACATACTCCTGTTGTGGGAAATACTGATAATTTTCCTGGGCAACTGGGTTTAATGTAACTGTGTTCTCTGTAGGGATTGCAAGTGTTAAACATTTCTATAGTAGATTGTAGTGCCTCTGACCTGTTTATGTACTCCAGGGTTATTGAGAAATAGCACTTCAAGCCCCCTTCAGCTGTAACTGGAGTCTGTTCTGAGTTGTCGAGTAGCTGGACTGCATTTGGGCTCTTTGCAGGGAGAGCTTAGTGGGGCTGGTGTGTTAACTCTTCTGAGCCCAGTTCCTTAGTCACCAGCATATAAACTTTGGTGGTGATTTGCACTAGTTTTTCCTGATCCCTCTTGCTGAGTGTGTATGGAAAATTTAATACCTCTTGAGGAAAGAAAAAACATATTTAACAAAAAAAGGCAGTTGGCTGCCCTGCAGGAGCTGGGACACAGGTGACCAGTTTAGTAGGTTGTATAATACTGATTCCTCTAAGTGCCTTTAGCTAACATTGGTTAAATGCTTTCACAAATGCAGCGAGGTTGTTGAAATAGGATATGGAATGGCACAGAAATGTGTGTGTGTTTGGGGGCTAGGAAGCATAAAAGTAGAAGGCTGGGAATACCTTGTGACCCTTTGGGATGTGGCTAAGTTTGGGCAGGGACACATATCTTCTGGTTCTGAGAGCCTTACCCACTGTTTTGGTGCTATTCAAATGGCAGGCTGTGGTCTAGGTTGGCAGGCTATATCTTCATGATTCTAGAGTGCCCTCTGCTCCTGGAGGGTTGCCTCAGCAGTAGCCATGACATACTGCTTCAGGTCCCCATGAGAAGATGGGGACTTGCCAGAGCTGGAGCTGATGTGCTGCTTCCATCCAGTCAGAACTCAATGGAGACTTGGAGTAAAATTGAGCAGCCTTGAACTGTTTCACACTTGAAAAAAAAAAAAAGGTATACTGGAAATGTCAAGTTTGAGCTACAGTATCTCTTTGTAAGAAATACCACATTCTTTGCAGGCAGTCTGTAACGTCTCTGATGCTTTTACTTGCTCCCAAATCAGTGCCACAACAGTAGTGATGTTGCAGCAAATTTAGATTGCTAGAAATTCACAGCCATTTGGCTTATGAGGCCCCTATTCCAGTGCCAAGTGACCCTAGAGACAGTGGAAAAGAAGAAAAGAATTGGAGAAAATACTGTGAAAGAAGGCTTAGGAGTAGTTGCCTCTTATTTCAGAGTTTCAGTCCAGAATTTTGATCAGAAAGTAGTAGTTGGTGACACTTAACCCAAAACACACAAGTGCTGACATGAATGTTTTTGTAGCTTGCTGAAATTACTATATGCTTTGCTTTGAAAATCTACCTAAAAGAAATTTTAGGAACATTTAGTTGCCAGGTGAACAAATCTGTATTTGATTCTTCTTTCAGTCTGGCTCTTTTGATGCTGCCAGAGATAATATTAAACTGTGTGATAGTGCCTTTGTTTTTGTTCCAGTCATGTAAAATTTTTTACTGCTAGGTTTTCATTCCCTCAAATATGCTAGACTTGACATGTATGGCTACTGATTTGACTGCTGTTTTTTTTTTCTTTCAGCTTTGCAGTGTATGGATGATTCCAGGCCATGTGTTAATGAGGGAAAGTGCATTCCGTATCAAAATGGTACAGGGTATTGCAAGTAAGTAGTTTTCATTTCTAATAAATTTAATCAACAGTTTTCTTTCATTTAGGGTCCTAGCCAGAAAGGAAATGTGATTTTCTTATTGGGTGCATTCAGCCTAATGGTTTTGGCACAGCTGGTGTTTCTTGATAATGCCTTAGTTCTCATGTGCTAGCTTTTTATTATGTAAGGAATCTGGATTTCTTGTGCAGATTTTTGGGTTTTGATCATCTCAGTTTGATTTCTTTGCATTAGGTTAGGAAGCAAGGCCAAAGTGATCATAGAGGTAAACTGTACCTTGATTCCAGACCCGCAAGTGAAGTTGGAACTTGCTCCCTATCTCATAGCTTGCCATATTTCATAAAACTTCAGCCCAAAATTGAGTATTTTAAAGAGGTTTTTCAGAACTCCTCTGCACTGTGAAGCATGCCAGTTCCCTCTTACATGCTGGAGAGCAAGTATAATATGGGAGCTGCAAAACCAAACTAACTTCCCCCGCCAGAGAAACACCCACGTTTGTCTTTATCCATGATTGATTTTGGTAAATGTTGACACCCATCTTCAATGGTGTGTCATGCTGCATGGAAAGCTGATGAGCAGGAGCTTTGTCAGAGTGTGTGGTGACTGGAGAATGATATCACGTCTATTTAAATGCAGTTCACCTTTCAAACTGCGGTATTTAGGTTTCTTAAAAATGAAATGGTATTTTGCAAAAAGTTAAATCCTCCTTGTTTGGCAGGGTTAACTTGACATGTCTGTAGTAAATGGATTATTTTCTAAAACTTGTTTACTTCATCAGTGCAAGTTGTGCTGTTTTCTGGTGTGCTAAATCCTCATTTTCTTAATGCCAGCATTCTTTAAGTATCAGTGGATTTTGTCTTGATCTAGCTTAGCTAACACACAGCTCTACTCTTTACCCTTTTCTACCCATCCATCTTTCCTAGCCACAACCTTTAGTTCTTTCTATTGATGTGGGACATGATATTACTTAAATTGCACCTGTGGCACACAAGGGGAAAATCATACTCTAATTTGAGCTTCTTCTCAGTTTCCAATCAATATTTGAAGTGCAGAAAGGCCATATAAATGCAAGTGTGTAACTTGTTAATCCCTGTTGGTTTTTTTCAATTTTTTAACTATTACTGCTTCCTAATCTTTTCCTTTCTGTGACTTTGTTGCTGTCAACAGAAATGAGCTGCCCTCTTGAAAGGAAAGCTAGAACTTTTCCTGCTTTTCACCTGTATTTTAAGACTGAAACAAGAACTGGTGATGTTAGTAGGCCTTCCTGACGTGTACTTAGGCATGTCAGTCCAGAGCCAAAGTATGTGGGTCACGACGAAGATAATAAACAAGACTGGTATTGATGTTAGTTCTGTGTGTACCTTCCTAAGGACACTTTCTCCAACTTGTATCTTCCTCTTAACTATGTCTTATGCTCTTAAAAAAAAAAAGTGTTTAGTTGGTTCATCTGATTAACTTCTGTTCAGTATTTGCAGTGCAGTCCAGATCTTGACACGTTTTTTTCCTTTATTGCAGTGGCAGCTTTGACCACTCTTGGATTTTTATTTTTTTTAGTGCACAGAGTTTTTTATTTATAATTCTAACGTTGCCTTCTTCCTTTTTGTACAATTCCTTTGTGCAGATCTTAAGACAACCCATCCTTCAAATAACACCTCAATCCCTTTGTAAGTGCCAGAGTAACTGGAACATTGAATAGAGGCTGCATGTAGAGTTTAGTATGGGTCTGTTTGTTCTGGCTAAAGAACTTTTTTTTTTTTTTTTTTGCAGGAAGGTCGGGGGGAAATAGCAAAACCCTCTCAGTTGTGGAGCCTTTACCTTTAGCAGGCTGATTCTTAGCATCCTGTTTTGGTTTTAATTTTTTTTTCTTTCCTGTGCTATGAGGAACTCCGAACAGGGGAACTTTCTAGCTAGTGTAGTAACCTAAATGACTTTCTGAATTTTTTTGATAGCTATCAGAGTAGCTATTTTATTAAGGAAACTGCACTTATTACTAAAGCAAACTGCTTGGCTTGTAGCTCTGCAGCATCACTCACTGTTTAGCTACATCTGCACTCCTTCCACTTTTTTCAGGTTTTGGGCAGTACTTCCTTTGTGAGGCAATAAGTTGTTCTAACAGACTGTCTTCATCTTTCCTCTTGGCCAAGCTGTTTGTTTTAGTGTGTGATCAGTCCATCTAGTTAATCTCACTCTCTGTGAGAAACAAGCAAACACCTGAGGCAGAGCCTGCATCAAGGGTAATTGTATGTGATGAGTAAGACATGAGTAATGTGAGCAAAAGATCTAGTCTAGCTGTTTGGCAAAGCAGCAAATGACAACTTAGTGCTGAAAGATCACTTTAACAGAAAATCCTATAGCATCTACTCAGTTAGAGAAAGCTAGTTTTCTGCTAAGATATCTTTATTCTGTTGCATCTGGCTTCTGTTATGGATTGTGACTCTTGTAAGGAAATCAGTGTTGGATCTTTATCAGATTGCTCTTGCAAGTGCCATTTAGGTAGCTCCGTTCCCTTGGTGATGCAGCTAGGCCATGTCTGTCAGTTTGTGGCACTGTTTGATAGAATTGCTGACCTTCTTTGACCTTGATTTTATATTTAGAAAATTACACATTCCTGTGTTTGCGTCTTCCAAGGTCAGAATATTTGTTTGAGAGGTCTTTCTGCACTTACTCAGTGACCAGTGTGGTGAGGATGCAGACTGTACTCCAAGGAATGTGTCTGTATCTGCAGTGGCACTACAAAGGGGACCCATCCTTCTGAGCTTTCTGGGTCCTGCTTTGACAAAAGGCAATTTCAGCTTGGGGTTTGGCAGTGCATTGAACTGTGGTAAGGGGTTTTATGTTGATTTTGTGGGTTATTTTTTCCCTTCGAAACACCTCCAGGTGGCCTTTTACACATTGAGGTGTTAAGCATGAAAGAGCCTTCTTGCATGCTCTCCTATCCAGCAGTGAAGCAGTGTAACAGTTGCTTGTTGCTTAATGCTAAGTGTGAACATAAGAGAAAATCCCTTTCTTGTCTCGCTGCTGCTAGATGTCTGGGAAAGCAGCAGTAAGAAGCATCCCTGGGATAGGGCTGAGTACTTGCAGTGCTTTTGCTGTTGTAGATGGGCTGAGGTGCTGTGGGTACAGGGAGCTGTTTCAAGGACAAGCAGAGCAGAGATTTTGGCAGTGCTGTGTGGTGTTTTCTAAGCGTCCGACTCTGCTCTGCTGCAGGAGGATGCAGGACTGGACATCCCTCTGTGCCTGGAGTGGGGCAGGGCCTGAAGCAGAGAGTATCTTCACTATTTTCCCCATGTTTGGCAGCTATGGCATCTCCCAACTTCCCTTCACTGTGCCCCAGTGACAGGGAGCAGAGATGTAAGTGGGAAGGGAGTGAGTAGGGGTGCTCCAAGGTTTAGGGAGGAAACTTGGCCTTGCTACTTCTCGTGCTTTGTAGGCTTTCAAGATTGGAATTTTGACCTCAGGACTGTTGTATATTGTGTCCTGGATGGATATCAGTGCCTCTGTAACTAAAGTACTGCTTTAACACTATGGTGGTAAAAAAACCCCCAACAAGTAAGGACAGTGGCAACCATGGCCTATTTGTTGTGCATAGTCAAATGAGGAGGCTGCTACAGTAGGCTGATGCATCACTGCGTGACAAGTTTTTGCAAAGTGCCAGCAGGAGGACCTCAAAGCAGCAACGATGTGGTGGTAAGGGCCTTCTATCCAAGTTTCAACCCCAGTAACTCGAACTCCTCTGCCAGGTTTTTGACCTACCTTTCTTTCCACATGGGCCTTCATAAAGGAATTAACTTCTTGGGCTGGAAGCAATATCCTAGACTGAAGTGCTTCTGAGTCTGCAGCAGATATCCTCTTAGGGTCTATCTTGAGAGATAGACCAGTGAATGGGGAATACCCATAGGAGACCTTGTAGGAGGATGAGGTCTGAGAGTTTTCTAGAAGAGGCTAAATGCAGAAGTTAGTTATCCCTTTCTGAGAATGGACTGCCCTTTCCTTTTTCATTGTCTCCTTGCAAAAGGTGAAGGAGACCTTTTCAGATCAGGGCAGAGGAAAAAGTGGTGAGCATGCATACTTCTAGCTTCAAATCTAGGAACAAAATGGTGATTTAATTTACTTGGTCAAAATTTGCTATTGTGATTTACCTGTGCAGATCAAAAGCTATTCAGAGCTCTGATGATCAGAAAAAGCTGAACTAAACCTCGACTGTTCAGATTTGAGTGGCACTTACTCCTCAGGATAGTGTGAATTGTTACACTGTTGAAGCAGTTTCTGTGGATTCGAAAGAATAGTTGTGTACTGCTTTAAGCGCTCAACATAGAGGCCGTCCCATCCCATAGTTTGCAAAATATGACACATAAATGGGAGCCTTGAGACATGGGAAGGAGAGTTTGTAAAGCTAACCAGAGAATCCTGTTCTCCCTCCTGAGAGGAGGTGTAGGTGTGGGAGTCAGAACCTGGGAGCCGGAGGGTAGTGTGGTTAAAATCTGTAGCGATTTAGCTGGGACCCTTTTCATGTTAGTCATCAAGACTGCATTCCCTCCCCGACTCCATCCCCCAAGTGTGTTTCAGTCAAAGTGAAGGGAGTGCTGGGTTGAGGAGGGGAGAAGCAAGACTAGGAGGAAATTCTTCCCTTCGTGTTTTAAATTAAAACCATATGCTTCCTTCTGAACATCTCCAGATGATATCACTGGGCCTGAATTGGAAACTCCCATGAAAGTCAAACATCTGGAAGACTGGTTAAAGCAATCTATAAGGTGCATTTGAAATCCTGTGAATGTGCCCAAGCAAATATAGTCCAGCAGATGAGGTTTTTCCAGCAGACCAGACATTTTTTCTGCAAGTCTTTTGAAAGCATGAGAGGACAAAGTGTTGGGAGGTAACTTCAATATAGTTTTGTGGCAGAAGAGCCAAAAATACAGCTTTTGTGAATCTTCTACTTCACTTGTAGTATTAGGCTGTTAGAGTGAATACAGCTCTTTGGCTTTGTGGGTACTTCAGATTTGGATAAATACTTTCATTTTGTTTTTACGTCTCTTGTTTAGCTCCATGAGAGCCTGAGCTAAGACAAATGCAGTCTGGGACTGAAAAGGAGGAGGGGAAAAAAAATGGGCTGAGCTCTGACTAAAGTATTTGTGCTGGAAAGTAGCCCAGAGAGAGTAAAGGAGAAGCTTTAATTAGAAGCAGCTGCATAGCTGATGCAGCCCACAGGACATTTTTCCCATTTTGAACTCTAGCTTTCAGAAATCGTGATTTGAATTAAGTTGTACGTGAAATTTGTTCTTAAAAGATTAAGTTCATGTTGAAGTAGGTTAATAGACCTCATGTGCTTCCAGAAAGTGCCAGAACAAACTTCATCTTTCTGTTTCTGAGTGCTAGATGGAAAACTGAGGAGAAACAGTGGCTTTTATTTGGAAAAGATTCAGTTTCCTGTTCTGAGCATGTCCTTTGGAGCTGATACAAGCTGCTACAATTTTAAGCTATTCCGTAGACAAGTGGCTTTTTTCTTTTTTTCTCCCTTTAATAAGGAGAACTTGAAAGAGTAGGTTGGGATGAGAGCAGAGCAGGAGTGGTGGGAAGCTGGAGTTGCTGTTGAGTATAATCATATTCTTTAAAGAAGTTTGGACTTAGACCCTGCTTTTTCAGTGTTTGCCTCTATTTTTAGAGAAAAAATGCAGTGCCCGACATGAATCAGGGGCAAATATTTGCAGTTTTGTCTAGACCAACATTTAGAACTAAATTACTAGTATTTGTGCCTAGAAATGTTGATGACAGGAGACATGTTTGAAGATCTAGACTGTGGGATTTTGTTCCTTCATATTGAAAAAGGATTGCACTGAGTTGCTGGAGCGGAAGACTGTATAACTGTGACATAGCTCTTCTCTAGGGGGAGAGCAAAATGGTGGGTACCAGCGCATCTGTACCTGACGTACTGCCTCTCTGCAGGCAGGCATGTTCCCTCTGGCTTGTTCTGTAAGGTTTGGTCCTTCCAGACATAAAGAGCTGAAGTTAGAGCTTCTTCTGTTCCTTGATGGAGTGCTCCTTCTTGTTTTTCTAATTAGCCTCGGAAGATACTAGAAAAAGACTGGTCTCGGAGCACTCTTTGCCGTTGTACCAGAATGTTTGTGTACAAAATGTGGGGCCATTTGTGGGTGATGTTTGTGAGTGCTGTCTCAGAGCTCAGGTCTCAGCCTTCCTTTTAAATCATACCAGCAATACTCTTAATCAGTGTTCAGGCTCACTCTACCCTGTTATCCAAGGGAAAGAGATAAATGCAACTTCCAGTATTCCTGAGTGTTGGGGGTGGGAGAGTAAGAGTATTTTGGTGGTTTATTTGCTTGTGCACAAAACATAGAATGCTCCGCTGGAGTTTGTAATTTGTTTTACAGCCTTTCAATGAGGAATGAACTTTAGCTAATCTTTCAGGTGTGCTTTGGTTTACTTTGTATTTGTTGAGGTGATGGGTGGTGTTGGAGGGCCTCGTTTGCCTGATGAGATGCCCTAGGTGAGGTTTTGGTTGGTTGCTCTTGCTTTCATTATCAAGAGAACTCCAAGTGGATGGCCTGTGCCTGCCACTGTTAGGCTGTAGAGCTTGGTGTGCTGTTGATACTGAAGTTGCTGAGTCCCCAGACTGCCCCCCTTGGCTGGTGGTACTGAAACGAGAAGAAATCCTGTCACAAAATCTTGTAAGCCCTCTGAGACTGAAGTTCAATTTCAGATATACATCAGCTGCATATAGATGTCCAGAAGCATGATTTAACTGTGGTTATGCAGACAATTTCTGAGCAGAGCTAGCCCATGTACTGCCTACAGGCTTGAATGCTGTGGGAATCAAGCAATTCTCCAGCTGCTGGCACAGCTGTCTTTGAGTGCCAGAATTCTATGTGATTGAGCTCCTACACTGCTGTGCTGTAGCCCGCTGGCGTTTGGACTGATATGTCACCTGTATCAAGGAGGGATTTAAGATGTTAAAGGAAGCCAATAGAACTGCTGTGGTTTAGGTCCAGAATACTCAAAAGATTGCCTTGTGTGATGTGGCAGTGCTGGCTGACAGCCTTCAGCTGTTATGCTGAGGACAGCACAAGAGGCAGAGGATATTCTGCAAATGGTATTGTCTCAGGATTTACTTTCTGTACCTTTATTAATCTTGCCTTGCCCTGCAAAACCTCTTCTTTCATGTCTGTTCTTGGGTATGAAGTTGAAAGTATTACGGTATGGTGAAAGGAGTCTAATTTGTGTGTTGGGAATGGTAAATTACTATTATGCACAACTATTATATGACTTTCCTGCTTTAGACATACGGGTAAAGCTAGTTAATCAATTTTAACATGAGAAAAAACAGTTGTGGTCATCTTGTAATGACCCCTTGTGAAACTTGGATAATAACCTGTCTGAGTAGCAGTGTTTGAACTAGCATGTATACTCTTTGTGAAGCAGCCAATCCCAGTGTTCTTTTAAGCATGTGTGAGTGATGGAGAAATTCCACTGCAGCCTTAAGTGCGTTGTTTCCGTTGCTTCCACTGCTAAAACTGTAAGTTGCTGTCTGAAGATAAAGCTTGAACTTTTAACTGCTCTGTTCTGTTATCCCTGTCCTTTCTAGATTAGGAATTATTGTTAAATCTGTGTTTCTTTGTGGGTACTTTGAGCTTTTGATTAACTGTCTCCTTCCCTTTTCCCTTTGATAGAGAGACTGAGCTACCTGAGCTTCTCATTGTGTCAAGAGATTTCTGTTAATCATTACCGTTGGCTTATTTGAATTCATTTCATCTTTCTCCTTAAAGAGCAGACACCGGAACTGATGTAAATGTCTAGTAATGGTTGTGCCATGCAAATATCAGGTGTAGCATCATCTCACTTATTCCTACTCTATATTTGCTGTTGATATATCTAAAGTATCCCTGCCCAAACTGTCACGTTAGGAATTCACATGCAATTGACTGTTAGGGAGCTGCAGAGCAAGTTTCTCTTTCCCCGGGTCAGCCTCCTGTTTCAGGGAGGATGCTGCTTGTGTTTTGTTTCTAGATATGTAACTGTGCAGTGTTGAAGTGCACTTTGCATGCTGGCTGCCTTGTTAAGCAGTCCATGTTACTACTCTCTGTCAAAAGCTCATCTTCTCTCTTACTTATGTGTTTGACCAGCATTGATGTTTTCCGTTTTTCTTCATTGATAGAAGAGTTGAGTGATGTGGGAGCAAAGCCCTTTAGGCGTGTGTTTAAAACACAGCTTCATAACTGTTCTTTGATTTTTAAACTAAGTTTTAAGGCCTCTCCAGCTAGATGTGCCTTGGTGAGGCTTTTTTGGATTTGTTTTGTTTGTTTTTTTCAATCCACCATACATTTTTAAGTGTCTAAGGAAAAGGTAGTCTCTTTACTGTCACATTCTTGTCTAGGGGCTAAACTAGAGACTTTGTGTATTTCTTGCCATTGGAATTTCCTCCAGTTGGATTTGAGTAACTCGTGATTTAATAATTGCACCTATCCTGTTCTGGAACAAAGTTTATCATGTTCACCTCTGAATGCTTTGCAGTCAAATCTTGGTTTACGTATCAGTTAAAGCGTGCAGCTGTGTGCTATAGAAGAACCTGCAAGTGGGCAGTCCTGTTCTCTGTTAGGTGTTAACTTTTATCCAGCATGTACTCTTGCAGCTTTCTGCTACCTGGAAGCAGCAACCAAAACTGTAGATGGCACAAAGGTGAGGTCTGCAGCTGGCTTGCCTGGGTCCTGTATTGCTGGAAGTTAAACGGAAAATTCATGGTGCAAAGGCCAGTTAAAAGATGGATTGCAGCTGACAAATGTCAGACAGTATTGACATAAGTTTAGGCTAGAGAAAAATAACTGCAATTATTCTCCAATCACAGGTCTTTGTATAAAATATTGCCTTGGTTGTAGATAGTGTGTGAGTACTCATTTTTCTGTGGGAGAGAGGAACAGTGACCTTGTCGCCTGGGTGCTGGCCAGGGCGTGGGAGACCTGACTTCAGGGGCTGTGCTGCCAGCTGAGCACAGGCTTCAGCATGTCACAGCCCCAGAGGCACTTATCAGCGTGAGGATAAAAGTGTATTTCTGTCTCACGGGAGAGTTGTGGAGAAAGATCTGCTATGGATCTTCAGGCCCTCAGACGCTGCTTTTGTACAAGGTTTATATATTTTGGAAGATGGATAATAACCTGGTATTAACAGCTGTCACAGGAAGAACTTACTTACTTTTCTTCTAAAAAGGATGATTATTACAGAGTGACTAGGTGCAAGGAATTGTTCCTCGGTGGTTCTTTACCACTTAGGCTTTTTGGGAGTGAAGGACTAAGTTCCCACATTTGACATAATTCTTTGTGCAGTATTTATTTATTTTGTAATGAGTGATTTCACAATTTGAACTTAAGTTTTTAGTGGTCTCATTTGGGGCAGTCCCAGAGGAAGGCCCTGTTACATCTATGACGTTAGCTTTTGGGTCTGTCAGTCTTACCACTAATTTTGGCAAATTCCAAGGCCTTCAGTGGTCTTCATTCCTGGTGTGTTCCCAGGACAGCAAGCCTTCATGTGAACATGCTGCAAGTAATTTCTTCTCTTTGCAGGTGTCGAGAAGGCTTTCTTGGAGACTACTGCCAGTACAGAAACCCTTGTGAAAGCAATACCTGTAAGAATGGGGGAACTTGTGAAACTACATCTCTGATCGGAAAGGCTACCTGCAGATGTGCTCCAGGGTTCACGGGAGAGGATTGTCAGTACTCTGAATCACACCTCTGCTACATGTCCCAGCCCTGCCTGAACGGAGGAACTTGTCATCCCCATGGCCAGGAATCATATGAGTGTGTCTGTCCTCCAGGTTACACAGGTGAGGTTCTGAGTTTGTACCTCTGGACTTCCTCTGGCAGGAATTACTTCATCTGAGAATCTGAGAATGTTCTGTGTCAGTCCTAGTATGGTCTCAATTTTACTAGCTCCAGCACAGGAAATGATAAGTCTAAATGACTTCATGACCAAAAAAGCAAAGGAGAGTAGGGAATCAAGCTCCCTACCCTTTTAGACGTAAGTAGAAAGATATTTAGGTCTTGTGGGGTTAGCCACGTGGGGGGAAAAAAAATTGAGTGCAGAAGGTACTCTGGAGTGGCTGTTACGCTTGGAATTCAGGGTTTACATTCTGAAAAAGATTAAGCATATTTTGCCAACAGTATCTTTCAATGGGAAAATTCTAATTGGGTGCGTGAGGGGGAGCTTGGAAGTTTGCCCCTTTCACTCTTGAAGGGGACGTAGAGGAAGAGTGACTGTCAGTGTGTAACATGACTTCAGGTCATGGGTTTTATATGTAAATAACAACATTCTGTATCTGCCTGCTACCCTGTAAGTAAAGTGACTTCATTCTGTAACCATAAATTGATTTTTGTTTCGAATATAATGCTGTAAAATGCAGATATAAATTTTCCTGTAATAATTTTAAAACTTACTACACCAATCATTTTGAGGTAGCATGAAGGAAATACTATTTTCCATAGAAGTAACTCTTTCTTAATGGAGTGCTATGTCTTGATCCTTTAGGAAAGGACTGCCAGTGGATTGATGCCTGCACATCTCAACCTTGTGCTAATGGAAGTACATGTACAATATCTGGAAATAAGTTCTCCTGCATCTGTCTCTCTGGCTACACTGGCCAGAGGTGTGAGATAGATGTGAATGAATGTGCCACACCAGGCCTTTGCCAGCATGGTGGGACTTGTATCAATTTGCCCGGTTCGTACCGATGCCAGTGCAAACTTGGCTATACAGGGCATCGCTGTGAAAGTGTCTATGTGCCATGTTCCCCGTCACCCTGTTTGAATGGAGGAACTTGTCATCAAACAAGTGACTTCACCTTTGAGTGCAACTGCCTGCCAGGTAAATAATGCTTTTTCGAGTGCTTGGATTTTTTACTCTTGTCACTGCATTCCTGTCTGTGTTCTGAAAACTTCTCTTGGTGGTATTGGTGTAGCATAACATGGGCAGGAGAAAGCTCAGCAAGGTGGGAAGCTCTGCTAGTATGTTAAATTCTGACTGTCAGGATTTTGTAATATGGAAGGGAAGAAAATGTAAGAAGGCTAGAAATGAAAGATTTCTGTGGAAGCCAATTAGAGGCACAGAATCAAATAGGTAAGAACTATAGGGTAGATTCAAGGAAATTAGGATGGTATCTCCTAATGCCCATTTGGAATGTGAAATTCCTTGAACGTAAATGTCTATAGATACGTAGTTTTGTGTCAGTACAGGCTGCAGTAAACTTCAGTGCTTGAATAAAGATGAACTTGTCTTTATCCTTCTGTCTGTCTTTACCCTAAAACATACTAGGTTCTCTTCCCTTCCTTTTTGTTCCCCAGTTGCTCCAAATCTTAGGAGATACCATTTCTCCCTCACCACAACCTTTTTGTCCTGTAATGGCTGCAGATAAATTAGGCTTCCTTGTTTTCTGGTGCTGTTCACTGTCCCAAGTTCATCCACAGCAGGGGTGATGTGCCTTACTTGGGATCATGGGCTGCATGGATTTTGTATGTCAAGCTGGGCTCCTATCATCAAGGCACTCGTCTTTACAAACAACCACATCTCACCTGGATAGGACCCTGGCAGTTTTATCCTGACCTGTTCCTCCCCATCTACTTGTCAAGCTGACCACAGAGCAGAACTAAACATGTTTGTATATCAGGGTTTTTTTTTTAGGCTGGTATTTTTTTTACTGAGTAACTCAATCCATGGGAAACTGGTTGTTTGGAAATGCTTTGGATTTGACTTCCTACTTAAGTGTGTTGCAGTTTGGCACATGAAGACTTAGTGTGTGGTAATCCAGAAAAGTAAACTCTTGTCCCTCTAGCATTTCTCTGTTGTTATTTATGTGAAAGATGTAGTTGCCATATACTCTTCAGGATGAATATAGAGTGTCTGCATTCTCGTGGGGATCATCTGGAGTCACAGGTATGTGTGAGAAGAGCATTTAGAACTGAACTTGTGAAAAATACTCTGGTTTTTGGCCACCTTTGCCCTGAAGTTTTGGCTCAAATGACCATAAATGTATATTGCCAACCTTAGAAAGTTGTTTTTAAGGCACTTGCTAAGTCATCTGGGCAAGCACGTGACTTTGCAGAGTTTAGGAAAGTCAATCTTAAAATAGAAGGATGTATCATCTTTACTTTTATGTGAAAGCAACCATTTCTGGCTATGCTTGGACATACAGGGTCTTTGAAAATGCTGTGTCTTAACTAACAGTTGCTCTCAGGGAATTTATTGTTTTACTGCTTTACGTCTTTTTAAAATGAAATTGTGAACTAAGTATCTCTGGTTTAACAAGCTTGATCAGAAACTCACAATTTTCTCAAAAGATTGGTCTATTTAGCTAGTTCAAGGAGCGTAAGATCTTGTGCAGAATTCGTGTGGTGGATGGAAGACCAGAGGAAGATGAGATTTGAAGGACTAGATACTGCAAAGCTGATGAAACAGTTTGCTTTTATGATTCTCTTAGAGGGGTACAAGTCTGGGTAGGAGCACATTTTCCCTTAGACAAGCACGTGGGCTGGCTAAACTATAGTCAGGAAATGAAAATGAGATTACTATAGTAACAGTTACACACCCACACTGCTTACACACGTTTTGGATTATTAGCTGCTTTTTTTGACTTATTACACAACGTGTATAGTGGGGGTGAGTTGATGCAGCTTTGAGAGCATTCACTTCTCTGTTTCCTGTATTTGTTTAAGTTGGCTGTGTTGTTTTTCTAGCTTGATTTTTTTTTTTAAAACAAGTCATATAAAAAACAGGAGAGAAAAAACAAAAGGGTGGGGGGAGGCTGGAGAGGCCAAAATGCTTACAATAAACTCCCTGATAAAGGCAAGGTGCCCATCTGTTTCTTCCACCTTCACGAGGCATGTAGAGCAAAATTTCTGAAGTGTTGGAAAAGGTTCTGTTTGGGAAGAAGGGGTCAACAGAAGAAGGGAATGGTGGCCTGTCACACTCAGGGAAGATGTGAACAAGGCCTGCTCATCTGGAAGAGAGTGCTGAGATTGTGGACTTAAAACTCCTCTTTTGACTCTGAATTGGAGCAGTGCCGATGATATTGTGACTATAAATGGAATTGCTCTAGCCATTTCTTCTGGACTGCTTTCAGATGTTACCATCACTCAGCGTTATGGTCATAGAGCCAGAAGGCAGTTAAATCTTGAACTGCTGGGATGTTTTTTAATATGATTTTGCATCTTGTGACCTGTGAAACTTCTTTGAAGAAAATGACTGTGTCCAAGCAGCAATTTAGGCATAATTAGGTTACTCCTGGACTGGCCTTTATGTGGGTTCTTGTTTCCAGTAGATATTTGCTTTTTGGCTTTTGAGTTAATTTAATTTTTTGTAAGTGCAGATACAGGAGAATGAGAGCTTGAAAATGTGGAAAACCTACAATGTGGAGTTAGATGTCCCAGCAGCTATTTCTGCAATAGTGCAAGTACTGTGTATGTGTAGTGTAGTCAAGCTACTCTAAGTTTTCAGGTGCCAATTTCACTTGTGGAATTACACAAACAAAACTTGCATTAGGTAATTTGTGAAATCATGTATATTAGAAGTCATTATTTGGCTGCAAGTATAAGTGGAGAGTAATGTACTGTCAGTGTTACATCTGTGTGAAAGGTACTTCTTATTTTCTGTCCATCTAGTGTAATCATTTTTCTGCTGGGTTTGGGTTAGATAAAACCAAGATTGTAGAGAACTGAGCATGTTGGGTCAAGCATAAGTCATAGTAAAAAATATATACTTCCATGAAAGAGAATTAACCTGAAGCATTAGCAACTCCTTTAAATGTAGGAATGAGCTTGTAGTTATAAATTCGACAAAAAAGTTCATTTGGCAACTAACCTTTAAAGGAATGTTAAACAAGTCAATAGAGGAAGTTCTTAGCTGGGAAAGTGATTATTCATTGTTATCCATCAAAATAATTACCCATTAACTAAGATAAGGACCCTAGGGAATTCTAAGGGCTTATTCAGGAAACAATTTGTCAGGCTGGAACAGGCTATTCATGAGAGCTGGAACACTTCCTGGGAAGAGGAAGTAACTCACGCTGGTTCGTAGTGGAGCATCATGCTTCCCCATATAGGGAACATCACAAATGGGGTCTAGCAGACACACGGAACTTAGAGCAGTGGAAAGATCCTGCTTGCTGGGTTTTAGGAATGAGCTGCTCCCTGAGGGGTGTGAGGTTCTGCGTGGCAGCAGTCTTGGGACTCCAGTGTGTGTGCCCCTCTCCTCTGGGCAAGCTGGCTGCCTTGGGTGGAGTAGCCCATCTCATGTTTATTTCAAGAAGCTGTTCTGTCATAGTTGCACATAGGCAACTGATGTTGGCCACCTGCTGTGTCCACAACCTTACTTCGATGTTAAAATGTGGCCAAGTGCAAGGTCCTGCACCTGGGTCGAGGCAAGCACAATTAAGTCTGGGTGGTGAAGGGATTCAGAGCAGCCCTGAAGAGAAGGGCTTGGGATGCTGGATGGTGAGAGAAGCAAGCAACGTGTGCTTGCACAGAGCCAACCTGTGTCCTGGGCTGCATCCAAAGCAGTGGGGCCATCAGTGTGAGGGAGGGGATTCTGCTGCTCTGCTATGGTGAGACCCCACCTGGAGCCCTGTGTCCAGTTCTGTAGTCCTTGGCACAAGAAGGACATGGATTTGTTTGAGCAAGTCCAGAGGAGACCACAAAGATGATCCAAGAGCTGGAGCAGCCTCCATGCAGGGGCAGACAGAGAGCTGGGCTTAGTCAGCCTGGAGAAGAGAATGCTCCAATGAGACCTTATAACAGCCTCCCAGTACTGAAAGGGGCTCCAGGAAAGCTGGGGAGTGGCCCTTGATCAGGGAGTGCAGAGATAGGATGAGGGGAAATGGTTTTAAGCTGAAAAGAGGAGAGGTTGAGGTGAGATTGTAGGGAGAAATGTTTTCCTGTGAGGGTGGTGAGGCACTGGCACAGGTTGCCCAGAGAAGTGGTGGCTACCCAATTCCCAGAGGCGTTCAAGGCCAGGTTTAATGGGGCTTTGAGCAGCCTGATCTAATGGGAGGTGTCCCTGCCCATGGCAGGGGTGTGGAACTGAATGGGCTTTAAGGTCCCTTCCAACCCAAACCGTTCGATAATTCTAAAATGATGCAGGTCAGTGTGAGTGTGCTGAATCATAGAATAACCAGATTGGAAGAGACCCACCGGATCATAGAGTCCAACCATTCCTATCAAACACTAAACCATGCCCCTTAGCACCTCGTCCACCCATGCCTTAAACACCTCCAGGGAAGGTGAATCAACCACCTCCCTGGGTAGCCTGTTCCAGTGCCCAATGACCCTTTCCGTGAAAAATTTTTTCCTAATGTCCAGCCTAAATCTCCCCTGGCGGAGCTTGTGGCCATTCCCTCTCATCCTGCCCCTGTCACTTGGGAGAAGAGGCCATTACCCTGCTCTCTACAACCTCCTTTCAGGTAGTTGTAGAGAGCAATGAGGTCTCCTCTCAGCCTCCTCTTCTCCAGGCTAAACAACCCCAGCTCTCTCAGCTGCTCCTTATGAGGCCTGTTCTCCAGCCCCTTCACCAGCTTCATTAATCTTCTCTGGACTCGCTCCAGAGCCTCAATATCCTTCTTGTGGTGAGGGGCCCAGAACTGATCTCAGTATTCAAGGAGCGATCTCACCAGTGCCGAGTACAGAGGGAGACTAACCTCCCTGGACCTGCTGCTCACGCCATTTCTGATACAGGCCAAGATGCCATTGGCCTTCTTGGCCACCTAGGCACACTGCTGGCTCATGTTCAGTTGGCTGTCAACCAGCACCCCCAGGTCCTTCTCCTCCTGGCAGCTGTCCAGCCAGGCTTCTCCTAGTCTGTAGCTGCACAGGGTTGTTGTGCCCCAAGTGCAAGACCCGGCATTTGGCCTTGTTAAACCTCATGCCGTTGGTCTCAGCCCAGCAGTCCAGCCTGTTCAAATCCTTTTGCAGAGCCCCCCTACCCTCCAGCAGATCCACACTTCCACCCAGCTTGGTGTCATCTGCAAACTTGCTAAGGGTGCACTCAACGCCTTCATCCAGGTCATTGATAACGATATTGAACAGGGCTGGACCCAGGACTGAGCCCTGGGGAACCCCACTTGGAACTGACCTCCAGCTAGATTTATCACCATTTCCCATCACTCTCTGGGCCCGGCCATCCAACAAGTTTTCCACCCAGGAGAGTGTGCACCTGTCCAGGCCAGAGGCTGACAGTTTCGGAAGCAGAATGCTGTGAGAAACTGTGTCAAAGGCTTTACTGAGGTCCAAGAAGATACATCCACAGCCTTTCCCTCATCCAGCAGCCGGGTCACTTTGTCATAGAAGGTGATCAGGTTAGTTTGGCAAGACCTGCCTTTTGTGAACTTGTGTTGACTGGGGCTGATCACCTGGTTCTCTTGCATGTGCTTCATGATCGCACTGAAGATCACCTGTTCCATGACTTTTCCTGGCACTGAGGTCAGACTGACAGGCCTGTAGTTCCCTGGATCCTCCCTGCCACCCTTCTTGTAGATGGGCACAACATCAGCCAGCCTCCAGTCCAGTGGAACTTCCCCAGTCATCCAGGACTGTTGGAAGATGATGGAAAGGGGTTTGGCCAGCACATCCTCCAGCTCCTTCAATACCCTCGAGTGAATCCCATCTGGCCCCATAGACTTGTGGGTGTCTAGTCGGGCTAGCAAGGCTCTGACCACCTCCTCTTGGACCATGGGAGCCTCATGTTGCTCCTCTAGCTCCGGGGTTTGTACAGAAAGGGAACAACTTTCTTTACAATTAAAGACTGAGGCAGAGAAGGCATTAAGTACCTGAGATCCTGAATTTCTTGTCAGCAGGCTCTAAATTTGGCAATAATGTGACTTTTTCATTCAGGTATAATTTCCTGTCTCTGTAACTAATTGGTCCTGCAGAGAGACTGAGGTGTAATATATAGGTTGAAATATGGATTAGGATTAAGATTTGGACAGAAGCTGGATGTAATGCTCTGGATTGGGATGACGATTTCGCATGATGTAGGAGTAAAGTTATCTGCTCATAATAGTGGAGGAGGAACAATATGCCGTTAGCGGTGGGAACACTTTCCCTCTTGAGGTTCTCATTCCTTAGTTTGCTGTGCTTGGAGATACAGAGCAAAAGTAAGCTCTGTATTGCAAACTGTTTTTTTGGAGGAGGAAAACAAAGGACAACATGTTGGTCCCAGCACAGGGGGGAACAGGAAACAGTGTCAGGTGTCCAAGTACATGAAAACAGTGAACTCTCTGGGTTTTTGGAAGAGAGATTGCGTAACTGCAAAATCAGATCCTGGGACCCAGTTTAGGAAAAAGCTCACGTGTCTCAGTGCAACTTCGTGCTTGTCATGCTCAAATGTAGGTGTGTTGGCCCAAATGACCGTGACTCTAAGGGACCGGTTATAGGATAAAAGGTAAACTTCACCAGGACTGTTTTCTTTACAAATTAAGCAGGTTACAATATTGTGGTGTAAGTTCAGATTGAAAAGGACACAAAAATTGTGCCTTTACAACTTTTAGATGTTCTGGAACTCAGCCAAGGTTGTTCTTCAGTGTGAGACAAATTTAAAGGGAATTTGGATGTTGGAAGGTTACCAAAACGGAAATTTGGGATTTTTTTGAGCTTTGCACTTAAAATAGTGTCCAGCCATTCCTGAGTCCCTTTCCCTTGGAAATGTCTTTTGACTGACAACACTTGACCGTGTATCATTTCTCTTGAACGTTTTATTACATAGTGCTTTTTTTTTTCCTCCCAAGCTCTTTTTTGTTTCTATTCTAGTGTCACTAGTGTTATTCTCCAGCTCTTAGTGTGGGATTAATTGTTTTCTGCATTTGTACGAGATGCTTGAGGACTAGTTCTTAGATGGTAATATAGCTGGTTAAATGTGAAAATGTATTATGGCTTTGTGAGGTTTGAGGGTTGGGGCGGCTTCCATACTCTATTATTACTCAAAATTATTGGGCCACTTTAAAGTTGTGTGTAGTACAGTGAGATAGTGGTAAATAAATGCCTGCTGTCAGAAATTTCTTCCCATCTTCATATTGTCAGAACTGAAATGATATGAACTTAGACTTTTCAAGTTTGTCGTTCTGTGTGCATTTCCATGCTGATCATGTCACTGGCATGAATGGAATCTGTGGTGAGTGGATTGATTCTCCTTGAGCTGAAAAGCAAGCTGATAGGACACCTTTGTGTTACAGTTGACCCTTTGGCCATTCATGGTAGCTTTACACAGCTGAATATGTAGAGGTCTGATACTCATTCTATTCCTTGGTAGTTTTTCCTTGGGACCTTTTGCCAGGAAGACACTGCAGTGATAATTAGGGTTCAGACTAACCAAGGATTTAACCTTTCCAATGGCCAGGTTATTTGCAGTACCTTAGGTGAAGATGGGAAGGGCTTTGAAGGGAGGAGGTAATAATGCAGGTCTGTCTTTTTATGTTGGGTCTATTCTTTCTTGCTATTGGATTATAATGCACCTGATACAGCATGGCAACAGCACTCTGCTTCTGACTCTTTCCTATAGTATTGGAAAAGTTCAGGAGGTGGGAATGAATATGAGTCATCTCAAGTTTTCTTGAGAGTAGCAGTCATCTGGAGCAACTGCTTCTGAGCTTTACAATCTGTCTTGTCTGCCACACAGCATGATCTGTGTTGGACCAGATGTTGCTTGGAGGGTCTGTGTGACTTGACACAGATGTTGTGGAAGCGTCTGGAAGATGCTATCAAAAGTAGAGGGGTTAAAGCATCATTTTAGATGAGAGGACTTCATAATGTTAATGTTACATTCCAAACCAGTGAAGAGGCAGAGCTGATGTTTTAAATTAATGCATGTGTTCTGGAATAATTTGCTGCACATTAGCATGCATCCACTTGTGCTTGATAAATAACTCTGATCCAGCAGAAATGGCAAGTTTCTTTAATGAAGTAAATCAGCAGGGCAAATTGAGTGGAACATGGTTTATGGGCGACTCCCTCCTTCTCCTTATTTGAAAGGCAGAGGAGGCTTAGCAAGGATGCTTCGCCAGCATTCACTGGGGAAGAGGGGTTTGATTTCTTCTGCTTTTCAGTCTGGGCTTAGTGTATAAGCATTGATTGGGTGGTGGCTGATTTGTTGAGTGAGTGACTTGTCTAACACTGAAGAGGGTCAAATCAGGAATTTGAAACCTCATTTTCAAAGAATCCAGTATCTTTTTTTGATGTGACCAAGGCACATAAACTACACTGAGGTATTAATCAAGTGGATGCCAGACACTTGTTTGCTATGGGAAGCTTGTCTTGAGTGATGACCTAGCTGCTGCTTGGTGAGCAGAGATGGGTTCACCTCACAGTAAACTTAATCTCTTGGTCTTCACTTTGCTTCCTTTGAATGGCTGTGCTCATTAGTCACTTAAAGAAAAAATACCTTTGATGAAAGTGTATTTGGCTTTCTCCCCAGGGCGGTATCATTCTAGTTGTGCAGCCTGACTTGCATGCTATCAGTAAGGCGTTCAGCCATGTCTCCAGTCGGTGTGCTGCATTGAGGTTCAGCAGGATTAGGTTAGCAGGGAAGGTCTTGAAGAAAAAAGGAGAGAAGCTGCATGAGGGTGGATTACCACTGGAAGTTCATTTCAGTCTGCTGTGTTTCTGCTTTGTCCAGGTTTCGAGGGGAACATCTGTGGGCACAACGTTGATGACTGCCCGAATCACAACTGCCAAAATGGGGGCATATGTGTGGATGGTGTGAACACGTACAATTGCCGCTGCCCACCGCAATGGACAGGTACGTACTATGAAAACATTCATGTATGGGTTGGTCACACTGTGGGAGTGAAACGCTGGGCTTCTGGCCTTCACCTGACATTCATCTGCATTCAGATGTATGCAGCTCACATCTGTGACTTGTTCTGTAGCCTGAGGGGCAGATGTTAGTGGAACCCTTAAAAGAAAATTGTTTGTGGCAAAGCCACCACAGTGGAGGGCAATTCCCTATTGAACCAGGCAGTGTTACAGGCTTCTGTACACATGGGTTTGACAGACGTGTTCTGTGATTCTGGAACTGCAGTGTAGGGCCACTATCAACTACGCTTCTGTTCATAGGGATTACTTTGCAAGAGGACATATGTTTTGCGAAACTGCAAAGCATGGCTTAGCAGTTACAGGTGTGAGCAATAGCGGTGCTTTGCTGATCCATCTTGTGGGTAGTTTTGACCCAGGATAATGATTCCTTTGTAGATAATGGTTAACACTGCTGAATAACAGGACAAATCTGAAAGAAGGCAAAGATATGGGAGAAAGGGAGGGAAGAGAAGAAGCGTGTGTATTGGAAGCTTATGTTGTTGCTATTTTTATTTCCTTGCTGTGACGAATTTTTATCTGGAGTTCACTGACTAGCAAAGCTACTTTTGCCTCATTAAATGAGTTTGCTTTAGGTCTGTAGAGGGAAAAGTGTGAATTCAAGAAAGCGTCATGCGTGATGTGAGGAAGCAGCTTACAGGAAATTCAGTGTCATCTTTAGTCACAAAATGTCTCTACCTCAAAAATAAACAAATAATTGTGGGTTTGGCATTTTTTTTTTGAGTCATACTAGTCATTTTTAGCTGGTGCACCTTTTCAGCTGAGTATATTTTTGCCCTTTTGTCAAGATCATAGGTAAAAATACAGCCCTAAAACTGGAAAACTGGGGCATGGACTTGATTTGCGTTTTCCCTTCATAAAGCAGATTGGGATACTTATTTTGGAAGAAAGCTTGAGCTAGCTTCTCTAGTTCTGAAGAATATTTAGCACATTTTAGTTTGTGTCTACAAGTACTGTGTTTGAAACCAGAACATGGGTAGTGATTGGCAGCTCAGATAAATGCAGCGTGAGGAGTTTGACTACTGGGGACTGGAGGTTTCATGTTCTAGGGTTTTTTTTTCCTTCAGAGAGCATCATTTTTGTTATAAACTGATAAACTGGCTGTCATTAACTGCAAAGGAGGCTGCCAATTAAAAACCTTCATTAACTTTAATGAATTATGTATTCTTAAATGAAGTTAAAACCATGTAAGCGTGAAATGCACCTCTGCTTGCATAGCTCTTTGAAACTCAGTGTAAATAGGAGAAAATGAGTAAGTACTCTTGCTTCTATTCAGTTTCTCTGCCTGGGTGTTTTTAAAGCCTACAGAAAGTGAAACCTGCGAAGGAAAACATGAAGAGAACTTGGGTGTGGACTCAACAACCCTTCAGTAACCCCTAAAATCTTGCTTCATGCTCCAGAAATTATAAACCTTGTTATGGCTTCTAGTGTCCATCAGTAATAAATTAATTTTGGGCTCATTCCTGAAGGATAGAGGATAGGGATCATGAGTGCATACAGCATGAGTTTATAATTTGCAAGGGATTATTTTGCTTTGTAGAGGCACCAGAAACTTAGCTTGGCTCACAGCAATTGGATGGCTGGCTGTTGTCCCTGGGGATGGTTTCTAGAGCTTGCTGGGAAGAGGCCTTGGTGCTTCTCTTTGGGTTTGTGGTAGATTGTCACTCTGATTAACCCCTGGAGTTCTTTTTAATGCAGTTGTGGTGGTTCCTGCTCTGAACCTTGTGTGGGCTCTGACTACCACTGGGGCAAATCGTTAGACATAAGCTGCAGCCTACCGTTGTGTGCACAGTCTCTCCAGAAAACCTTCTGTGCTTCCCTTGGGTGAAACCTTGGAAAGAGAATAAGTCCCCAAGCTGTACATTGCTGTAACATGAAATGGTTTGATAGAATGGGCTTTCTGAGAGTTTCCTTTCTTTATGGTGCACTTAAGGTGATAAGCGCAGGAGTGGGTTTAGATGGTGGCTTCTCAAAACCATTGACTTAAAGACTCTGGTCATTTAGGAACTAAAACTGCCTCACCATTTAGGAAGCAGCAGCTTGGCTGTTTGAACAGTGGACGTTGGAGCCTTAGGTGAACCCAACTGTCTTACTTTAAATGTACAGTGCCAGTTTTGTTATTCAAACTAAAATGTGGGTAACTTCAGAATTAGCTATGCACGATCGTATCAGCATATGTTTCTCTGTGTAGCTCTGTGCATTCACAGGATGCCTTAGTGATAGCCATTCCTCTGCAGTGTAACTGCTGATCTCAGTGTTTCTGGAAGTTGAAAATGACTTTTTTCAAGATTAAACTGCAGCAGATGCTGACAGGAGTAAGCTACAATAAAAAAATAGTTTCTTAGCAATAAGGAAATGTTGTGTAAGTACAGGTCCATCCTTTGCACAAACATGGTTTATAACACTGTAAAAATCATCTCTAAGGTAAGTGAAGAGGGGAGAGCTGAGCAAACAACTCTTTAAGAGTCTGTCCTAATAAATGCTTATATCCTATCAGTGAGGAACTGTGAGAGTGAAAGCTTCAGGAAATCAAAATCTTCCGATGAGACCTTGAGGTTAGAGGACATTGTGTGCAGCCTAGAGGGAAAAACAAGGGCCAAAACATGCAAGTTTGAAAAAACATCAGCCAAAAGTGTAAAGATGTTAAATTTGCTAAAAGCGCTCTAGTAGTGTACTTGTGCTGTCTTCATAACAGTTGTTCTGCAGTCTCCTCTAATACTTAATTGCCAAGTAATCATGGAGACATTTAAATTGGTCTGTTCACAATTTTAGTCTTTATTGTGCCGTGGATCATGCTCTAGCATGTTTATTAATCTAATCTGTGCTTTGTGGCATAGAGAAACCAGTCCCGTTCCTTGCTATAAAGATCAAGAATCTGTGTTGCACCCAGTTAAGAGTAGTTTTGTGTACAGTCATATTGATGCATCCTTTACTGAAATGGCATCTGTCCTCATTTTGGTAACCATCAGCCTCATGTTGTTCCGTGACCAGGTGATAGGCTGGGCGACATGACTGGGTTGGGGTTTGTTTTTTCGTTTTTTTTTTCTGTTTGGTAGCAGGATGTAGCTTTTCAGGGACTGTTTGCTTTCAGCTTGGTTTCCTACTCCTCAAACAAAACTTCACTGCTCCTTTTCTGTAAGTGCATGCCTTCCCTTTCTCATTTTGCTGCTTTTTCCGGAAAGATAAAATCTCCCCTTTCTGAAACAATGATGAGAAACTCCTGCTGTTGCTAAAGTTTTTGTCACCTTCAGAGTTCTCATATTTCATATGGTTAAAATGATTATGAAGGTAATAAATTTTTAACTGGTAAGACAATCTTGGAAGTGTTTTGGCGAAACTTCCTTAGATCTTTCCTGTTGCCAGTGTTAACTGATCGTTTGTTTGTTTGTTTTTTTAAGGATGGCTTCATCTTGTCCCAGGCTAAATCCTTTGTCAGAACCAGTATTTGTTGAGTCCTATCAAGGCATGATGTTGCAGATCTGCAAGGAAGCTCACCTTTTCTTGGAAATAGATAAGGATGCTATTGCATAAGACTGAAGTCTATTCTTCTCTGCATGGCAGGCCAGAGAATTTAAGTGTGATTTGAATCCACATAAGCCAAAAATCCTGGCTAATGTGTGTGCCATGCGAGGGCTCTGATTTACGCTGCTGTTCATCAGCAGTTAAACCAGCTGTATGGGACTCACTGCAGTCTGAGGAGGAATGCTTCTTTGCCTTCTCTCCCTGCCAGCCATCTTCCCCTGAGCTGACTCTGGTATTTGTTAGTGTGCTGCTTTTACTTGGTAATCTGGTAAAAAATCCTGTCAGCTGCTGCTTCCCTCCCCCCCATTTGGCTGGTATCAGGAATTAAAATTCACAGAGCCTTCTGTGTGAGTGGATGCAGAGGTGTGGAAGGTTGGGATAGCCTTCCATAAGACGTGGTGAAACCATCTGAGGTTTTAAAGGCCCCTCAGTTGATGCAGACTACAATTAATACAAAGAAACAAGACTATGTAAAACACCTTGTTTACTCTGATCTGACCTATGCAGCTTTGTGTCAAGAAAGACAGCTTGGTAGATTGAGTGCTAAAGTGATTAACAATATAAAATACTGTAAATGTTGTTGTTTTTCTTGGCTGAGGACTCCTTCACTATGGAAAGTTGCAGTGCTTCAGAGGATCATCATGAATCTGGCCCCAGTTGCCTTTCAGGAATAGTGCACAACAGAGATTAAGATAGTTTGCTCCAGAAGCACTCTATCAGGAGTTGTAGGCCAAGCCCTGCCTGGATTTGAGGGATGCTACATTCTCTCTCAGGTGATTTTGAGAAGACCTACATTGTACTGCTTCAGTTGCAGGGTTGGCCTGCTTGCCTCCTATTATTATTTCAACCCCTATGGCTGTGGACGCGAGACTCCAATGGCAGTTGTATTTACTTAGGCTTTGTTTTCCCCTGAAAAGGGGGATATTTTAAAATCTAGGAGACCGTTATCTTGAAGGAAGCACAGTGTGTGTGAACAGCTGACTCCACCAAATATCCAGTGCAGGGAACTAGTTTAAGAAGCAAATGTTTGTCTTGAGCAGAAAAGCTCTTCAGGCAGCAGGCTCTGCTTTTTAATTAAAATAGCTGTTAGCTTGGTCATATGCTCTTAAACACTAGCACAAGGGTTACTTTTTCTGCAGAGATTTAGGCAAAAATTTTCAAAGAGGGGGAGTTGTGGGTTCAATTACTATTTAATTAGAGTAATATTTGCTCCCTACCTTGGTTTCTTCTGAAAATCCCAGCCTTAAACTCTGGGCAGACATGACCTTTCTTTAAGAAGGGAAGATAAACATCAAAAGGCTAATGTTTATCATTTTTATGTAAGATTGTATGCTCTGGTATTTTGTTCTTTAAAACTTTATTTGCTAAATATCGCTTTCTTCAGCTTCTGTATCACAGAGTATACAGTAACAAGTCCTGCTAAGTTAGTGTTCAAAAAATGCTGCTTTGTTGAAATACTTAAAGCTATGGAATGTAGAGGAACTAACTTCGACACTAGAGGATGTGGATTATAAATGTTAAACATGCTAATCTCCTAAATGATGGAATATGCATCTTTGCTACTTTCTGTAGCACACTGAGTATTACCTGCCAGAGAGCTCTGTCAGGCTTGTGCTCTTTTTCTGATTCTGGTTGGCATGTGCATGTCATGTGCAATGAGCAGTCCTTGCCTTTGTATTAACACACGGTAGTGGGTTGGACTTCTGCAAGAAGTGTGGTCATCTCTTCCAGTGCATAACGATGGCAAACATTCTGGTGCCTTTCCAAACTCCATTTAAAAGCATAGTAGCCTCTTTGGTACTGGCTGAGATCCGTCTGTGCCAAACTTGGCAAGCTGGCTGGTGATTTGCTGTCCCTACAGTAGTATCTCCAAGAGACAGCACTCTAAAAGAGGCCAAGAGGGATTATGGTTCTTTTTCATCCTTCACTATTTGAACTGGCAGATAGAAATGAAGCAGGGAGCACATAGCATCCTCCAGAGCTGGCAGCTCCAAGCTTGAGTGTACAAATGATTTGAAGCATTGGACATGAAGTTTATTGTGGATGTGGTATGTGTCTCTTGTGGTACTTGACGCCAGCGTTATACAGAGTAAGTTGATTTCAGAGGCAGAAGTTACACCATTAGTCTGTGCCTTTTCCAGTATGAATTCTGCAACACCTACAACAATCTTCTGTTGACTTTGTGCAGCTTTCCATTTCCCAACAGCAAGTCTTGTTTAGGAGATAGCTGTCATGAACCACCTGAGATGTTAACAGCTTAACTGATGCAATGACAGCTGGATAATGTCCAGCTGAGACCCCACTGCTGCCTCTTACCTTGTGCCTTTGGTGATGTTCCAGGCTGGGAATGTATTTTTTGCAATCATATGTGCCAAATAATGTCTTTTGGAGCTGTCTCTTGGACAGCTGACCCTGAAACAAAATAGGCTGGACCGCTCTGGAGAGGCCAGGCTGGACGTGCGCTGTGAGACCAGGCAAATAGGTAGCAGTTTTTATCTGCTGCTGACTTGATTCTAGCAGCTTCTGTCCCTTCCTTTGTTCTAAGAGTGAGGCGATTTGTCTGTGGATAATTACTAAAGATGCATTGCTGAGATAGGTTGGGAATATGAAGCTTTTATTGTAGAGTTTAGCTCAAACTGTTAACATTTTTGCCTTGTAGATCTTTTCCTTTGTTAGATGTTTCCCTGATTCACTGGATTTTCCAAAGAGGTAAAGAGAGAGGCAGAATGGGGAGTAAGCTGGTGATATGTATTTCCTTTTTTGGTTACAGCACTATCCTGCTGCTGTCACACTTCACCTGCCAGTGGAACCAGGCTGTCATTAGTGCATCATGAGTAATTTGTCATGAATTCTATTCTGTTCCTTTATTACTGCCTCTGAAGAACTTTATCAGGACTGCCTTTTCTACCCAGGAGTCTGTGGGGAGCGGTCTTGGGCAGTATTTAATGGATCAGGGCATGCATAAGACTCCTAAAGCCCAGAGTTTTGTATTTGGAGGTTGTAAAATCTGTTGTAAAAGCCCATTAGTTCCACTATATGCCTCCCAGTGTGGTTATGAAATTAAACTCTTTTCTTCACCATATTATCCTAAAATAAACACAGATGCTTACTCTGCTTGTTACAACTGTAAACGCAACTCCAATTGTTCAAATTCTATATTAAACTCTTAAATTTTGTATCTTGAATAGCATTTGACATTGTCCAACATACAGTAGATCTACATAAAACAAAAGCAACAACCCAATACCTGAGGTTTGGGAATGGCTGTTATGACTGCTTTGCTGGTCTATAGTTCTGTGTTTCAAATGGCAGAAAGGTGCTGTGAAATCTTGGGGAAGGAGAACTTTTTTGAGGGCTGTGATGCCTCTCACTTTAGAGGACTCCTACAAGGGAAAAATATTTGGATTCAGTCCTTTTTTTTTTTCCAGTGGAAACTGCTTTCGTAGTTAAACAGAGATGACTTTTTCTAAACACACATGCAACTGGGGGTGCTTTTTGAGGATGTAACCAGTGCAGTCCTTTGAATTCCTGTGTGTCTGAAGCTGTCCCTGGAGCTGAAGACAGCAGTTTTATCTATGGGATTGCCCACAGGGAGCTGTTGTGATGGCTTCATCAGAGGGTCTGGAATTTGAACATGATCTGGACGTTGCGCTTCAGATCCCTCTCAGTATTACCTGTTCATTGCTCTAGATGTTCTTGTTGCATTTTCAAGTAATTTTGAAGCTCTTTGCTTTGAGGTATCTTGTGTCAGCAAAGCAAATTACATAAATGATCAAACCCTTTTTTCCCCCCCATGTGCTGCGTTTTCCCTGCTGTAACTTTTGTATTATTTTTTTTATCATCTCTTTTCCCCGTTGTGGGTAACATTGCTTTGTAAGTCTCTTACAAAATTCTTCTCTTCATCAGTCTGTCATACTCTGAACTTTCCCCCTGTTACAGTGTCTTTATTTGGAGGCGGTGACTTCCGTACTGTCAAAATGTATTCCATGCTGAGTCAATGCCACTGCTATTGCACAACAACTGTTTGCATTAGTTATTCTTCGTTGTAGTCAAATGTCTTGTCAGTCATGTTTATTTTGTTGATTAAAGCTGTGTTGGAGCAGAGGTACCCACTGATCTTTTCCAGAGAAGCTGAAGTCTTTCCTCAAGGAGTGCCTAACTGAAACATTCTGCAATGAGTCTGTTGGTCTTTTGTTTTACTTGACGTTTGTGCATCAAGCCTTGGCTACTGTTGCACTGCCCAACAGCCTTCCTTGATTGGAGCTGTCTGAATTTTAAGGCTTTTCCTGAGATAATATGAATATTATTTTGTTAGAGATCATTGTCTCTCCTTCCAGACCATTAATTAAATGCTCCAGTGTCTATATGTATTCATTAATTGTAACTCAGTTTTTTTGAGGAGTATGAATAATTTTGTAGGTTAAAGAATAAATGAGTTTTTACACATACATAATTAAAAACATTGAGCAGAAGTATCTTTCGTAAACACTTTTGCTAGAAGGGCCTGATGGTTCCATGTGTATTTTCCATTTCCACAGCAAGCTTGAGGAAACTGGTCATTGATCTGACTGACCAACAAGTGTGTTTTCCTTGAGTTCTGAGAAAGAACTGGCTGGAGAAATGTCTCTCCCCAGCCGGGTGCGGTCTGCCAGCCAACATCCCAAATATCCACAAGGGTGGACAAAGAGGGAAAGGACCTCCATGGTCCTCTGTTGTGTGGCACTGGTAACCTTCTGCCACAGTTAGATTTGGTCATTTATACAAATACTGTTTCTTATCTCAGCCCGTTCTTGAGTTTTTGATAAGATGCTGTTCACCTTCTCATTTGGAAGTCCTTTGAAGCTTGGAGAATAAAAAGGCAAACAGTTCTAATGAGCCATGCTCTCCTTAGCTACACTGATAGTGTCTAAAAAGCATGTAATAATGTTTGAAGGACTTAAGGAATTAAGTAATCCTTCCAGAGATTTTCTGGTTACGTGTGGTTTATAGCTTTCCAGACAGCCCCTTCAAGAGAGCAGGTGAGCTCTTCCCTGAGTGTTAGAGTGCTGGTCTGAGAGAAGTGACAAACTTCTGTTGAGGTACTGAGAGGCTGAGGCATAAAAATGGCTTGAAACCTGATGTTCCTCTTGCAGTGAGTCTTCTAGGTACAGTTTGTGATTTGCACTGTGTTATATTTCCCTTCCAATAGCACTAAACTTCCAGTTCCATCTGAGTCTGGTACCGTGGTGATGGTGTTTTTGAGATAAATGGATGTTGCTGTCTCCTCCCACGAGAAGCTGTTAAAAGGCCAAGAAAGCTTTCTCCTTTTTTGGAAACTCTGCTCTGCCGAAGACTAAGAGCTCTGATTGAACTGACTGAAGGTCCTGTATTCAGCTGTAGGATGTGTGCAGTTTCCTGTCTTGGAGTTGGCATTTATGCAAAGACTGCGTGGTTTAGTTGGATCAGCTTTTTGAGGCATCTGTTGGTGCTTCCTAGGGCAAATGTTTTTGTTTACTTACTCAAGCTAATGCTCTACCCTTTCAGTGTAGGGTAGTGCATAAAATGAGCGCAATCTGCTTTACCTTTCTTTTTAACATAGAGAGCTGTAGAAGGGACTGACAGTATCTCATCAGTGAAATCTGGTACAACTGCTTGAGGGGCCTTGAACCTGTCTCAGCCTAAGGAGAAGTTCCCAGTGTTCCTGTACAGTTCCTGCTGGTCTGCAGATGGGAGCTATTAAAGCAGCAAACATGTCTGTCTTACTCCATACATTTTTTCTGAGAGAAACAAGCAGGAAGTCACTTGGTTTCATGGTGGGTGAGAAGTGCTAAGAGTTGAAGGCTATTCCTTTTTTCTGCTTCTGGCTTTCCATTTTGAAATACGGCATGGACTGGCTGTTTACTTTGTACAAGGTCACTTAGAACCTGAGTTGGCGTTTTCCTGATTTCCCAGGCTCTGCAAATATCAAGGTCAGCTTAGGCTTTTATTAGCTTCTTGGAATAATTTGTGTTTCCTTTTTTGTTGTCTTCCCTATGTATGTTTCTACATTTCCACTAAAATATTGCACAGTTAGTGTATTTGCACTTGCCTTCACCAGTTCACTTTGTATTTACTAAATTTCTTTTAGAAATGTAATTGAAACTAGTCAGAGCCCTAGAAACAAAATACCTACAGAAACTGCCAGCTAAATGAATGAAAGATTTAGCTGAAGTGGTTGTGACCTTCAGGAGCACTGGCATTATGTGGATGTGTATTGCACTGTAAAATTCCTAGTGGAGTTCGCGCTTGCAAGCTGAATTTCAGTCCTGTGAATGAGAGACTTGATTCTTCCTAAAACTCTTAACAGGCAGAAAACAGGTTTACCAGCTACACAGCGACAAATAAATATGCTTGGTTCAGTTACAATTAAATCAAGTCAACAGCTCTTTATGTGAACTATTTCAGAAATCTTTTGTTTCGGTTGCTTTAAAGCTACCAAACCAACCTGGCTGAGAGAAGTCTTGTGCAGAATATTCACTGAGAAGTTTTAGAATTAAATCCTGGTTTGTCAGTCACTAAAGAGACTTTGCTGTGAAAAAAGACAGTCAGGGAATTCCTGGAGTAGACTCTACTTCAGTGCCCTAGGTTGCTACCAACAAAAGCATCAAATCTTTTCTTTGCAGGCCCTGGCCAAAGTATAATTCCATTTCTGTCATTGGCACAAGGAATTGAAGTGTCTACTGAGGGCAGAAGAGCCCTTTTGGGAGAATTGAGGGGCCGTGGCCATGCCCAATAAGAGTAAAGTGATGCTGCTGCTTTGAGGGAGGGCAGTCTTGAAATCTAGGTATAACGGTGTGTGCTGGTTAAATCTAACAAAACAAAAAACAACCAACCTAACAGCAACAACAGCTAAAAAAACCTGACAAACAAAAATGCACTTCCAAATTGTCTGTTGAAGAATGAAATTATTGACCACTCATCCTATCTTCTTAACACCTGAAGACTGAGGAAAAAAAATAAATCCCAATGTATAAGCAACCATAGGGTAAATTAAAACCACCAAACTACTTTCTGTTTCTCTCTTCTGAAGACTGTGGGCTACATCAGGCTTTTCGAAGCCACTCAAGTGCCACTTAAACAAAAGTGCTCAAATATTTTCAGTGAACGTGAAATTGCTTTGCATTCTTGCCAATTCCCAAGCTCCAATTAAGAAGTGTGAATGTCTTGGACTTTAGTCTGGTGTCTCCAGTATTTTAAAACATAGTTCCAAAATCTTTCAAATACTATTACAGTTTTGTCACCTAATAGTCATGAGACTGAGTACTTACGAATGTAACTATGTTGATATGCTCTGCTTGCCTTATGATTCGCATATATTTGCCCAGAAGTTGAGTCTGAATTTTGAATTATAACTTCAATAAGGAACATATTTTTTTCATTAAAATACTCAGTAGTAAAATGCAGTCATTAATTGCTCATTTATGCCCCTCATTGAGTTGAATTTCCTTTGTTTTTAAAACAAACTGCATTAAGATGGAACTGTGTTTGATTCATGTTCATAATGAAACACAAATATGATTGTGATGTGGTAGCTGCACAGGGAGCATTAGAAACCTGAGAAGCTATGTGAAGATCAAATTTAAGGGCTCATACGTGGTGTGTTCTTGTAATACAGTTGAATTGCTGAAATAACTTTAAACTCTGCTTTATTCTCATCTTGTGCAGATGTTTATATACCTTTTAAAAGTTTATGTTAATTTAGGGCAGCAGAAATACAGAACAGCCAAAGACAAAGGGTTGTTGCAGGCTTCACGGTAGTGGTACTTGTTACCCTTCTTTTTGCAATGAGAGAGTAAGTGCTAGGGGAACAAAAATGAAAAAAAAAAAAACAAAAATAAATCCTGCAGTGTTGATCTTCCTAGTGACACTTGAAAAGAAAAAGTTTACCCATCTTTGCCTAAAAAAAAAAAAAATCTGAAATCCCCCCAAACCTGCACAGCTCCGAATCCGCCCCCCCCCCCATTTTATTTTAGGAGTGCTTTTCAGCCAGTGACAGGGCAGTGATTTGTGGAGAGGCGTAACAAGCCAGAGTAGCCTGGCAGCTTCAGCACTGGAGGCTGTTCCTGATTCAGTGATGTGGGTTTTAAATTGGCTACAGTCAAAACAAGAGCATGAAGGCTGCAAGATGGCTTCTGTAGAGCAACTGGCTGTGGATGAGTGTTTATCCAAGAGTGTACATTCTTTGATCTGGACTGGGCTTCCTCCAAGAGAAGATGGAAAATCACTTTTATAATAAGCAAATAACATCCTGATTGGCTTTTTTAAAGGAAGTTGGTTTTTTTGAGTTACAAGATAAGCACGACTACTTGGAACCACTGTGAGATAACTGACTGTTCAGTTTAGTTACTGATAAGCTACAATTGAAAGCTAATGAATGAACAACTTCTTTTATGACAAATGCGTGGTTTTGGTTTTTCATAACGTAGCCGTGTTTTACAGAGGACAGTATGAAGTGTTCGGTTTCCCCCCAGCTGTTTTACTAAGTAAACTGGGAAGTGAGGATTAATTCTGGAAACTGTTATTATTACTGTCAAGTTTATTACATTTTTTTCAAGTGATAAAGCCCTTGTTTTGAAGTATTCCTGCTGTAGTAAGGTACACATGCACAGAGTAAAGTCTGTTGTGCAACGCATTTTTTTTAATAAAATTATTTCTTTGACAGCAAGGGAAAAAAAATCCAGAGCTCACAGGACAAAAGGGTAAGGTTTACTGAAGTGCTTTGAAAACAAAAGGAATTGTGATTTAAGTACAGTAGATAGAGATGGTTAAGGTGAAACATTTTTAGATTCCTGCCAACGATAAGTGCTTCAGTTCTGTGTGATGGAGTAGGTGAGTGTGTGCACTTGCATAGTAAGTTCTGGGCCATTAATAAGCAAGATGACTGTTCAGCAACATCTGAAAAGTGTTTTTAAACTGGCAGATGTGAATAAACTGAAGCCTTGGCGAATTGGCAGGGGAGATCTGTGGCCTGCTCTTGGATTTCTTATTTTGGAAAATGTGGGGAATTCCAGGCGAATATACGTGTGCAGCTGATGCAGAAGCTGGAGACAGCAAACAGGAGCATCTTTGTGGTAGCCGCAGGGTTACTTGAGAGTCTAGACTCAAATAATGGAAAGCTGCTGCAAGCTGGTAGGGTGTAATATTGTCAGCTGGAGAGGAAAAAAAGAGATCATATCAAGCAAATCTAATCTTGTTTTCTTCTGTTGAAGAAACTTCAAATAAGAATGAATGTCGTGAAACTTAAGCTGAACAATTTCAGTTTAAGAATGAACCATTCAACTTTTATTAGGAAGGTGAATAAACATGGAGACAAAACATAGGTGCATGGTAGGTTCTCCAGGTCTTGATGTCAAAGCAAGATGGATTTGGATAAAGATATACGTTAATAAATGTGGATCGCAGTGCTTTACGTGGATGTGACTCTGAAGTTCAGTATCCTGTGAAACTGAGGTCAAGGGTCTCTTTCCTTAAAACTCCCCAAAACAGTCTACATTTGTTTTCTTCCCTCCAGTGTCTCCAATCATTACAGTGTTTTCTTGAAGTATTTATTTTGTCTCTAAAGAAAGACAGTGAAAAAGTGAAAAGCTATTGACAAACAAGAAAAGCCCAAGTATTTGTGGCTGTCTGTGGAAATACCTGGGTGAAGAAAAATGAGTATTTTTGGTAGAGAACTTTATTCTTTCTTATTAAGTAATATTCATTGCATAATTATAGGAAAGAGTTCTGACAAGAGTTACTTTGCTGCTGGGCTCTTGACTGCTTTGGCCAAGATTTTCTTGTGAGGCCATCTTCTCTTCTTTGTCTCTCTGACTGCTCTGCAGGCAGGTCTTCATTCTTTCTACATCTCACATCCTCATGGTTGTATCTTTGTATACTGCAGTTTGCCTACTGGCTTTCATACTGTGCCTTTTCAAACTTGTTTGTAGTTCAGCTCCTATTTTGAGGTCCTTTAGGGATGCTAAATGTCTCTACTCGATTTGACAACAGTGTTGTTAGAAGTTCTCAGGCTTGAATGTCCTAGAAATACCAAGTGGCAATCATGATGAACCCAGTGGGAATCAAGTTGGACTACACTGTTTCCCTTGGTTATGTTGCCTGTAAAAGAATTTTCTTGTGTCTGTATCTCTGATCTTCTGTTAAACTTGTTCATTTTTGTGCACCAGGCCAGTTTTGCACTGAAGATGTTGATGAATGTCAACTCCAGCCCAACGCTTGTCAGAATGGAGGTACCTGTACCAACCACAATGGGGGCTACGCCTGTGTCTGCGTCAATGGTTGGAGTGGGGACGACTGTAGTAAGAACATTGATGACTGCGTCAGTGCCTCCTGTGCTAATGGATCTACTTGCATTGACCGGGTGGCCTCTTTTTCATGTATTTGTCCAGAAGGAAAGGCAGGTAAGGGCAGAAAGCTTGCATAGGTCTGGTGCTTAATAGAAGGTACTTAGTGAAGTTTAAAGCGGTGTGTTTATTCTATGCAATTTTTGACCAAACCAGGAAGAACAAAAGGAGACATGTGCTGTCCATGAGCAACGACCTTTTAAACCTCTGTAGCTTGGGACAAAGAAGTATTTGTATTACACTGAGAGACAAGCTTATTGCAGTTCAGATGGCAAGGAAAGTAGATATTTTCCTAGTGCTTATCAGGACCTGTGTTTGTCTGAGAAGTTATACGTGAGGATAACTTGCTCTATGTCACTTAAGTAATTGAACTTAACAGTCTAGAAGGCAAATTTAGATTTTTTTTTTTGGATGAGTGAGGACTCCTTACTGGTGTGGTAGAAAATTTGCCGTTGTGGGTTAGGTGCAAATGTGAAGGTCTCCCAACTACTATCCAGTAATATGAGTGGTCAGCATATCCAAAATAAAGAAGTGTGCTTCCTGTGCACCTGTATTTTCAACTGTCAGGAAAAATCATCATTCTGGTTAGATGGAGGAGCTAGTTGACTGCTCCAAGGGGGAGATTTTGGTTATGGTAAGCCATTTTACCACTCCAGAAGTCCTGAAGACACTTCTGAAGTCACAGAATCTATATTTACGTATAACGTTTTGTAAGCGTGTTGTGGACTACCACAGAGATTTCGTGGGTTGAGCCTGTAAGAAATTGTTCAAGCTTCTAGCTGTGCAAGTCTCCATTCAAAATGTTAGGATGGAGAATTTGGTTGTGTAATATCAGACTGACTGCTGTGTCTCACTCTTTAAAATGAACACTTGAACACTTCTCTAGGTCTTCTCTGCCACTTGGATGATGCATGCGTCAGCAATCCATGCCAGAAGGGTGCCCTGTGTGACACCAATCCTGTGAATGGACACTATATCTGCACCTGTCCTCAGGGCCATAAAGGAGCAGACTGCACTGAAGATGTGGATGAGTGTGCCATGGGTGAGTTACTGTTAGCTTTTGTGAGTACATGCGACTACTTTCCTGCTCTTTTCTTTCTGTTTCAGTGTCTTTAGGCGAGTTGTAAATCTCCTGTGAGATTTGGGGCGGAAGGCTGAGTCAGAATATCTGCCTGTATTTGAACTATTAGCCTCTGGAATATGAAAAGCAGCCAGATGCTTAACTGTTCTTTGTTGTGCAGGAGGGCTTTAAGATTGTGTGACGAGTGCGTATGAACACGTGTAATGATTAAGCTGACCCTTGGAAGCACAGTTCACGGCAAAACTGTTGCAGTTCATGTGGGAACAGTTGTGGTACCCACCTTGGTAGAAATGTGTCAAGACTGTTTGACAGCCAGAATGTGGCTGGATTGTTTGAGTGCCTCCTGAGACTACGTGAGCTTTTAAAACTGTAGTTCTTCAATACAATGCTGTGGAGTTGTTTTGGGGATTAGCTGAACTCTCACAGAGTTGCTTCTAGTTTTGTGACTGCTACTTCATGCTTCTAGAGTGTGATGCCTGAAGGTACTACCCAATTGACACTCATGGAAGCATTGGGAAGAAGCGCCTCTTTGAATTTCTTTTCCCGGTCAGTCTTGGACAAGAGTGCCATGCCTTTTTGAAAACTTATGGGAGACTAGTTTGGTTATTTTGTGACTGTGGTGGCACCTCTTCAGCCTCAGGAGTGAAGTAAATGTAAAGCATGATCTAGAGATAAGACCTTGAAGGCATCATTAATTCTCTAATGCCTACCAGTTGATATTCTTCTCTTAAGGGCAGTTGTTAGTAATACAGACCAGAGTTGGTCTTTTGGTCTATTGGTTATGGCAGCAATCTTTCTTTTTGCCTCTGACGTGCAAGTAACTGTCACGCGTTTCCTTCAATCACAGTAGTCTTTCTCCAAAAGGATGAATAGCTTTTCCCCAGTATTACTTGCTGGAAAGGAATGACCACTGGAAAAGACCGTGACTAATAAAAGAATGTTGTGGCTTTGTTGCTCCAAGGAGATGTTTTGACAGACATATGCATCTTTTTCTTTCAGCAAACAGCAATCCATGTGAACATGCTGGAAAATGTGTAAATACAGAAGGTTCTTTCCACTGTGAGTGTCTGAAGGGCTATACAGGACCTCGCTGTGAAATGGATATCAATGAATGCCATTCAAATCCATGCCAAAATGATGCTACCTGCCTGGATAAAATCGGAGGATTCACATGTCTCTGTATGCCAGGTGAGGAGAGTTTCTGACAAGATGGGGTTTCCAGCAAAGGAAGAATGCAGAAAGCAAAACACAAGGAGGGTTTCCAGCTCTGCTGAGATGGAGCGCTATTTATTGCAAAGTGGTGAGGCTAAATGAATCGGTGAGAGCAAGCTTGCTGTGACAGCACCAGCCAGGAGGACTTGGCATTTGTGTGTGGGAGGGAGAGAGCAATTAGAGGTCTGAGAAAGAAACCAATCACTACATCAGCAAAAGTAGTTTTGTGTTCTGAGCTGTATGTATGTGAACATATTTGTTACTATATCTGGAAATGTGCATGTGCAGAAACACTTGTGAATGCAAAGCAAGTGCAAATTTTAGAAGAGTGACTGACTTTTGTGTTATGTATATATGATGATTCTAGATAATAGTGTGGGGTTTTTTCTGTGCTTAAAATACAGGAAATTATGCAAACTCCCATTGAGCTGAGGAAGTAACTGTAATAAAAGTTACTTGATTGAAGTCATGCTTCTAAAATCTGTGTATAGCATAGCAGCTATTTATGTAGTCTGCTATTTTGCTTTCTGATAACAGGTGGTAAAAAAAAAGGATGCAGGTTGCTAGTTGCACGATCTTATAGCATAACCAAAGAACTGTGATGCCTGCAGCTGATCAGTGGATACCCTGAGCTTTTATTAATGCCTTTTTTGAAAGGTGGAGTTCTGGTCCCAACTGTTTTATCCCTCTTATTGTTTTTCTTTATCTCTGTTATTAGCTAAAAAGCCTTGAACTAAAATTGCCAGCTGTGTTTATCTTCAACCTTATATTGGTGCGTACCCAAATATGTAGATACCTTCCAAAGTGTTAAAACATAACCCCTTCTCATCAAGTGGAAGAAAACATCAGATACAAATTAATCACAAATGTCTGCTCTTATTACTGATTAAGTGAGCATGTTCAGCAATGGTGAAAGCTCCAACACCCCTTTTTAACCTCTGGTGTATATTTATACCTCGTAGGTTCTGTCCAAACTGCAAACATGAAGTGAACTAGGCTTAGACTGGCAGCACTGGTATAAGAGGCAGTAACACTTTCAAGAACACCTTCTAAGGCCTTCAACCACCTCTTCTTATGAGTGTATTTATTTTTAAACAGGATTTAAAGGTGTTCACTGTGAAGAGGATATTGATGAGTGTCTGAGTAATCCGTGTGTGAACAATGGAGAGTGTCTTGATAAAGTCAACCGCTTCCTCTGTGTCTGTCCTCCTGGTAAGGACTTATTTCTGGAAGGTTTTCGTGCTTACATTACCAAGAGCTGCATAGATAACTAGTGAGAGATTGTGGGTTCTGTGTTACTTGTGAGTTTCTTTGGTCTTAGTGCAGCATTTGTTTAAGTGAGTTGCAGTTGCTGGTAAATAAGAGTAGACCAGTGCTGGTGGCTGTGGGATTGTGCCTGTAACTGAATGTAAGTGTTGAGAAACATACAGCTGGGCCACCTTAAAGGATAGTTGGTAGCCTGAACTACTGTTATTGTGAGTGTCATAGTGAGTGATAGATGAGTAAGCCTAAGTACACTTTAAAAATCAATGCCTCTGCATGCTGTTTGCCTTTTTCTGAAGTTTGTGGTCAGAAGCCATTTTTGCATCAGTGTGTTGCTTGCATGAGTTGGGAAGTGGATTGGGTCTCTGCTGTAGAAAAGAAGGATAAATGCTGAGCTGAGGGGTCAGTGTTAGCCGTAGGGTGTCACTTGTTTTCCTGGTGGCTTACAAAAAGTTTTGAGTTCAGAATGTAGTTTACAAAGGCTTGCTCTGTCTCCATTCCTATTGACTAATGATGTTCTGGCTCCTTCCTTTGGTTCCTTCCTCCAAGAAACCTTTCTGGAGTTATTTTTTGTTTGAAGTGCCTAAGGATCTGCATCATCTGGCATAACCTGTTGGTAGTTCATTAGCTATCTGAAGAAGTGTGGTGAAAGCTACAGTGCTGTATGGTACCACATTCCACGCTGCTGTAGTAACTCTAGTCTGAATGCTCCAATGATGTATGCATTATTGTTTCATTTTAAGTTACTTGTTTTGATTACATGAAAGTTTTTATTGGTGGCCTCTTGGTTGTGTAGACAAGTGTACAGTCCAGCAGTGCACACCACTTGTGCTCCATCTGCTTTATTTCTGTTTAACTTGGCCCTCTCGATTTTCAGGCTGAGGCTGCTTTGACCTGGAAGATAGAAACTGTGGTTTGGCCTGGTAGTTTGGACAAGGAACCAGTCCACCTGGGGCATGGTTTGTGTGCTTAATGAGTTTAGATTTCCTGAGCTTATGTTTGGCTGGTTTTAAGGATTTACTAATGAATAGTTTCAGGTAGTGCAACTGTTTAGATTCACTGCTTTATATTACTTCTGGATTTCTATCTTATTTCTGCCTTTCAGGATTCAGTGGTGCCGTGTGTCAGATTGATATAGATGACTGCTCCAGCACGCCATGTCTCAATGGAGCCAAATGTATTGACCACCCCAACGGCTACGAGTGCCAGTGTGCCACAGGTTAGTCTCATGTTCAGAGCCCCTGGCCTGGGGATCTTATGTAACCTAAATACATAAAGGGGTGGTCAAGGAAGTGTCAATGTTTGTTCTTTCTTTCTCTGAAATGCTGCTTGTTTGTTGTGAAGCTTTGTCTACTCCTTTGCAGCAGAGAATAGTGTGATTACAGAAAGCCTTTCACTTGTGACAGCACTAAGTTTACTGCTGATGGGAGTTCTGGTCTCCCTCTTTCAGCCCTGTCTCTTGCTTCTCAGAAGATGACAGCTTCTTCTGTATTGACTATGGGATCCGCAAGTGGAAAACCAGCAGTGTGAAGCCTTTCATCAGTTGTTTGCCTTTCTTTCTTCCAAATCTGATTATATAGTAAACAGTTGAAAAACAAGAAATGGAGAGAGCAGTACTACTGTGTTCTGATTTCTGTTGTGTCAGGCTATTTTAGGTCAAAAGTGAAAGATTGAAGTGCGGTAAAAATTGTGTCCATTGGAAGAAAAACCACACAGTAGCTGCTGGCCAGAATGTAGTTAAAATGATTTGTCAGTCATTGTACAGAAATTTTGACAGAGCTGTGGTTGAAACTGAGGTGGTTTCTTTGAATGCACCAAGTTCCTTTATTGCTTGATTAATTACACATCTAGAAGCATCAGGTTTAATTATGGTATTTCCTTATCTTCAGACCTCTAGACATGATGCAGATATGTTTTATCTTAATGTTTACATCTGGTCAAATAAGAGGATATGGACAGTTCCGTGCTGTTACACTTAATAAGGAACAACTTTTGGTTGCTTTCAGTTAATGGTGCCTGATACATTGTTCTTGATACAGATTCAGGTGTGGAATGTCTTCAGGTATGGCTTTAACTCTTCTGGTAGGGAAGGGGCTGAACAATTGCTGGACCTACCTTTGTCCCAGAAATGTGCTGTTAGATTGTCTAGACTTATGAGCATTTTTTCTCATTTTGAGTCATTCCAATAATCAAATTGTTAAGACAAATCCAGGTACGCTATTTATTCTGAGCTGTACAGAATATAGTAAAGATGAGCATAAAAATTCCTCCCCAGTCATTCCACTCACTTCTTCTCCCCCTTCCCCAAACTGCCTGAAGTTTTGTTGGAAGTAGTTCTAATCAGGAGAGGAATAGTTCTTGTCAGAGTTCTCCTTTTGATTACTGCATGTGACAGAATAAGCTGTCCCTTTCAAAAAGAAGCAAAAGCTCAAATATTTTCCAAACTATTTCTTAAGCTGGTGCATGGTCTGCTTGCTTTCATTCACCGGGAGTGCAGAGCTTATTGGGCCTAGGAGGACTTTGGGTCATGTAGTGGGGGACAATATGGAGAGCTGCACCTTGAAATGCATGTTCTGAATTTGGGTGCCAAAGTGCTGGAACCACCTCAGTACAGAAATCCCAAGTTACCTGGATGAGGAGAGATCACTGCTTCCATGAAGGCATCATTCACCGGGAGTGCAGAGCTTATTGGGCCTAGGAGGACTTTGGGTCATGTAGTGGGGGACAATATGGAGAGCTGCACCTTGAAATGCATGTTCTGAATTTGGGTGCCAAAGTGCTGGAACCACCTCAGTACAGAAATCCCAAGTTACCTGGATGAGGAGAGATCACTGCTTCCATGAAGGCATCATTCACCGGGAGTGCAGAGCTTATTGGGCCTAGGAGGACTTTGGGTCATGTAGTGGGGGACAATATGGAGAGCTGCACCTTGAAATGCATGTTCTGAATTTGGGTGCCAAAGTGCTGGAACCACCTCAGTACAGAAATCCCAAGTTACCTGGATGAGGAGAGATCACTGCTTCCATGAAGGCATGTGTTGTATGGAGTGTTTTCAAGGAAGAGGCTGAAAGCAACCAAATGTATGTTACTGAAGCAGCAGCTTTTTGTAAAATCCTTGGTTAGTTCTTTGGCTGAAAATGGAAGAGGGACTCTGTACTAGGGCTTTGTTCTGTCCTGCCTGAGGGATTCTTCTGTTCTGTAATCAAATGGTTTTTTCCTGGTCTAACTCTTGTCTGCAAAGAGGGAAATCGGTAAGGTACATTCATTTAAGAGATCAAGAAATATATCTGATGTTCAAGTACTTCAGTTGAACTGCAGTAGGAGGCAAGGCAATAATTATTTGAACTAATGTACGCTAAGTGTTATATTTAATATTGACAGCTTTCTGTAAAACTGAAATGTGGAATTCATCACTGGGGCAGGTCAGTTACTGGAAAATACTGTTTGAGTATGCACTGTTAATCTCATATTATGAATGGTATGTATTCCCGGAACGGTAATTGCCAGCTGCCGAAGTGATTGAAAACTGCAGAATGTTTGGCCAAATGCTGTACTGATAGCTGTATTTACTGCTTGCTTTTTGTCTTTTCTTTCCCTCCCGGCATTGTTCCACTTCTCCTTCCCAGTGGTAGATCATGGCATTTCTTTTCTTGAGTTGTCTTAGGTCCTCTTTTCTTTGCCTCTGTTGTCTGGTTTGGTTTTTTTCTTGCCACTGTTTGTCTTCTTATCGGTTTGGTTTTCTTCCTTCCCTAACATCTTTTTATATCCATCTTTCTAACTAGCTTCCCTTCCCTCTCCCCACCTACTTCCACACCCATTCATCCATGCATACGTTTGCAGAACTTGGAAATGTTAGCCGTCACCTGTTATGTTTGACCAGAGAAATAACCACAAACCTGTATGAAAAAATGGGGGAGCCAGTTATCCACTTATAATACTCAGGTGAGAATCACTCTTCAGCTGTTGAAATTCCCTGCAGCTTGGTTTGTATCAGTCTCTAGCTGGTGTCTGAAATTCAGAGTTCTACCTTCCTAATCTTAAGCTGCTGGAAAGCAGTGTGAGCCGTTGCTCCAAAACCTTGTCACTGAAAAACATTTATTTTAAATTGTCCCTATTTCACAAAGCTCTGCCCTGTCATGGAAAACAGGGCCCTTGAGGGAGTTGCTTGCTGCTCTTTGCTTCCTGAACCGTTGTTTTAGCCCTTCTGGGGAATAGTTTCTGTCCTTCTCTGTTGCTCAGGATGTTTCCCAGCTGAAGCAGAATGAAACAGGCCAAATAGCTTGTTTCATTTTTCTGAACTGAAGTGGTTGCATGCAGTCTTGCATAAATCTGCAGTTGGTGTTTGACTGGAGTTACTGAAACGTTTCCTGATGAAAGGGGCAAGAAACTTTTACAATAACAAGCAGAGCTGCAGAAGCCTTGACATGAGCCAAGGGAGTTCCCTTGGGAAGGTTTCTGCAGCTTCTTCGCAGTAGTTTCTCATAGGCAAGAAGTCAGTCCCCCTGGTATTGTGTAGAGGAAATAATGACAGGAGAGTGCCTTCAGATAGTTTATCCTGATGCAAGTAAATATTTCTCATGGAGATTTACATGTTTCCTCTCCTTGCTGCTGTTTTGAATAAACTGAAGGTGACCTCTTCCAATGCCAGGATTCTCCATTCAAGATATTCTGTAATGCTGTGAGTAGTGGAAGAGTTGTTTTCCAGGGCTGGAAAATGGACAGCAGTTGAGATGCCCAGTTACCCTTCGTGCTGTCTCTGATGATTCTTAATATGTTTTTTTTCTATATTTGCATTATATTCACTGCAGTATCATACCAGTTAACTTCTTAATAAATCCTATTTGTTGTTTTTTCTGTAGGTTTTACTGGCATCCTGTGTGAGGAGAATGTCAACAACTGTGATCCTGATCCTTGCCACCATGGGGAATGCCAAGATGGCATTGATTCGTACACATGTATATGCAATCCTGGCTACATGGGTGCCATATGCAGTGAGCAGATAGACGAATGCCACAGCAATCCTTGCCTCCATCAAGGGCGCTGCATTGATTTGGTGAATGGCTACCAGTGCATCTGTTTGCCGGGCACTTCAGGTACATGGCGCCAAGGTGGAAGGATTGGATTCTAACAGAATTCAAGCATTTTATTATTTCTTATGTATGCTCTGGCACATGCTGAATTTGCATAGAGTTAAGCTCATGTTATAAGGGTATCATTGTCGCAATACATTTCCATGCTGAATTTTTCTGTGTTTGTGGATTGCCTAACCCTCACTGGTACTGCAGGTAATCTTGGAAGAATTTACCTCCCCTTTATTCCCAAAATTGAAGCATGCAGGGAAAAAACCAAGCATATTGTTCAAAATAGTTCATTCTTTGTTTAAACATCTAGCACAAATTCGGAGTTGTGTTCAGTCAGCACCCGGGTGACATTTCTCAGTATCACAGTGCTTTTGCATCATCACTTGTGTAAGTTGCACCAATGCACATGTAACTCTGAAGCAAGTGGGATTCTTAATTTGTCTATTTCTGGGAAGCAGTTGTGTTGTGTTCCTTCGAAGAGTTGGCTGCCTTATTCCTTTAACTTATTTCTTCAGGAATGAACTGTGAAAACAACTTTGATGACTGTGCAAGTAACCCATGCATTCACGGGGACTGTATTGATGGCATTAATCGCTACAATTGTGCTTGCAAACCTGGATTTACAGGTAAAGTCAGCTAATCCAATAGCTTTGAGTTGTTTTCAAGATGGTTATCCCAGTAGATAAGGAAGCCATTCTTTGCATGCTGACTGTGAGGGATTCAGTTAGCATCTTGATAAATCCTTTTAATCTTTGAATCTTAGCGTCTTACATTACAGAAAGTTTTACCAAACAGAAAAATGGTCTAATCTGTGCTGTGAAATGCCATTCTTGTTAGGTAATTACATCCAATTCATGGTTCTTGGTTTTATAACAAACAAACTCATGTGACTTTGGTTTATTATTTACAGCTTTTTTCCATGGACAGAGAGATCGTGAACAATATAGAGAGGTGTTTGATTAGACAGTACCTTGGGCTTTGACCATGAGCAGTATTTCTCTTTCTGTGAAAGCAAAGCGTTACTTCAGTGCTCTAATGAGCTACTCTCCGCTCTGAAGTTGCCAACTGAATAACCTGCTTTTTTCCATGCTTTTTCATTGTGTGGTCTGTTCTGTTTCCTCTTTAAATTATAAAGACTTGCCTAACGCAGTAAAAGTTGAGCTGAAAAAACGAAGCTTTTAGATGCTTCTGGATCTGTGCGTAGAACTATAGATCTACATCAGGACTCTTTCTGATGACTAAAGCACGTCTCAACACTATTTATACTGGACTTAATATGTTTTGAGCCATGTAAGGTAATACACTCATAAAATAATTTTACCTGTTGAAAACCAAACACCCTCTCCAACCCTAATACCAATCCTAATACTAGCCTTCTCAGCCTGCGAAGCAGGCACTGGCCTGGTAATACTAGTAGCTTCTACCTGAACACACGGCTCAGACCATCTCCGCAACCTCAACCTATTACAATGCTAAAAATCATGCTACCAACTATTATACTCCTGTGTTTCAAGTTTTCTTATTGTGTTATTGTGTATTACTGAAGAATTCTAATTAGAATTTACCTGAAATGCATTAGATATAGCACTAAGAAGTTTTGTGTGTCTTGTATTTCTTCCCTTGGCATCTATCTAACCTTCTGTCACTCCTTCCTTCGTCTTGCTCTAGCGTGCGGCTACTCCTTTGTCCCCAGAATGAGAAGAGGCATGGTTCTGAACCTTTTTGCGTTTTGGTCGTCTTTGTTACTGGCATAACTTAATTGTTATCTTACTGGTCTTCTTACTGTTATGTTATTAAAGTAATTCAGTAATACAATGAATTGGCATATTCGGGTATTTAAAGGATTGCTTGGGGTCTTGTTGCTTTGTCCTTTGCTTGTATTAAAAATGCTTTCAACTTACTGCAGCATTCACTTTGTTTAGCTTTCCAGCCTCACAGGATCTTACAGTCTCTGCTTCAAGGATCTTGCAATCATAATCAGAGGCAGGCAAAACAGGAAGTGGTGGGTTTTAGAGTCCCTTTTGCACAATAAACCACAAGAACTGTATTAACTGCAGACAATATGGCAATATGGTTGTTCAAAGGGTAGGTGCTTTCAAAGCAGAAGAGCAGGGCAATGACAAGTGGAGCTCAAGAAGTTTGTTCCAAGCATGATGCAGTTGAGTGTTTTTGTTTTCCTTATCACTATTAACCTATAATTTTCAGTGGATATCTGTTGAGATTCTTGCATGTTTTGTGAATACTTGCTGAGTGTAAGTACTGTTTTCCAGGCACAGAAAAGTGCTACATCTTTCAAAAATGGTTCTCTTGACTTCAGTTAAAGCATGGAGGCATGCAAACTGTGTCCCGCTGTGTTGGCTTTACTGAGTTATATCTCAGTGTATATTCTTGCAGATATGCAATGAAAATGTTCTAATAAGAAATACTACTAAAGTATTGTGTTTTCTTCTAGGCCCGCGCTGTAATGTGGACATTGATGAATGCACATCGAACCCCTGTCATAATGGTGGAACATGTGTAAATGAAGTCAATGGCTTTCGGTGTGTATGTCCTGAAGGTTATCATCACCCTCACTGTCAGTCACAGGCAGATAGCTGTCTTAGTAATCCCTGCGTACATGGCAACTGCACACACATTACCAATGGGTAAGTACTTACTGTCACATTGAACCTATCTGATACCTTCTCTACCTGTTTTTTCCTGCTTTGCCCAGAGTTCCATCTTGACTTGAGGTTTCTGATTTTTCTCTTAATTTCTCAGATTAGGATCCAGGCTTACCTGCTGCTATGACATAATTGTGGCCAGATGTCACCCTTTAGTCACCAGCTGCAGCCTCTACTGTTTCAACATAGATTTTTCTGTCCTGCATTTTATCTTTGCTGTCTTTGCATGGGCACATAGGATATAGTGGACTGACACTGTCCAAAGGGAGGGTTTGGCAATTCAAGTGAGCAGAGTGAATGCAATTAAGTCTTTGGGGAGCAGCAGCTATCTCATTCATCACACTCTAAAACCTTGAATGTGGAAACTGTCTTTGTTGGCTATTGCTGTTCTTGCTACCCAAATATTCTGTAATAAGGGACAGGCAGACAACTTTTGATGTTAGGAGATAGAATGATACTTGACATAGAACAGTTTGTCCAAGGCTGAGATTTCTTCAGCATTAGTGACATTGTTGCATGCCTGAGAGAAAAAAAAGAAAATTCTTTCTGCCTGTTTTGATGGCAGTAGTTGCTTCTGAGTCTTCCCACCCAGGAAGAACAAATGGTGATTTCAGGAACCCTGAATCAGACCTCCTTTTGGTCATGGTAAGGCTGGGATCACAGGGCCTGGGAGTCAAAATGTTTAAGGAGGTAGGACTTCTGTTTGTGAAACTTCCCAACTGTACTTGGTGCCTCTCAGGAGTGTGCTGCATCCTTGGAAGTGTTGGCAGTGCTTAGGCAAGGCAGTGACTTACCTTTGCAAGTAGCTTTGTAGGGCAGGTTTCAGCACTTTCCATGGAGCTGGCAGGAAGGCTACCCTTATTGCTAGTTTAGCCTCTGTGTAAGCTTGGAAAACAAATATTTTGGTTTGTCCTTTCTGTCATCTGTCACCTGCATTCAGACATATGTCCATGTAAACCTTATGTTCAGTGCCAAATGAAGTAAGTCTTGTTTGTGTGACAGGGAGGTGTGTGTTGTGTGGTCTGAGTCCAAGGCAGTTCACCAAGCCTTTGGTTCTATGTCATGTGGGTGGAGGGCTGCTCTAGTTCAGATTGTGAAACATGATGGAGAAGGTTGCTCCTTCTCCCAGCAACTTGTTTTCTTTTCTAGCAGCTAGTTTGTGTTGAATCAGTCTAGTTATCTTTCAAACATATTATTCTCCTCTGCTTTATAAAATCTCTTTTTTTCTGTCTTTAAGTGTGTTGAGATGGTCTTATGAAAGCAAAAACATTGCTGATTGACTGAGCGCTATGTGAAAACTGCAGTGGAGGGGAGGTGTGGTTCTAAGGGAGGGTTTATATTCAGTATTTTCAAAACTGTACGACTGAGTTAAGCATTCTAAACATAATTTAGGCCTCTCTTAAAGAGAGCTTTTCTGCTTTTTTCTCCAAAACTAATGTGCAGGAGAAGCAGATGGAGGAGTTATTTCAGAATGATCTAAAATGACTGTTGGTTTTGCCTTTAAAGGTATAAGTGTGTCTGCGACCCAGGCTGGATCGGAGATTACTGTTCAACAGAAGGGAATGAATGTAAATCAAACCCATGCCAGAACGGAGGAACTTGTGAGGATCTGTTGAATGGATATAGATGTACCTGTAGAAAAGGATTCAAAGGTGAAAATTCAGAGAAAAATTTCTGTTCTCTCTTTCCTTTCCACTTCATTACACCTTTAGTGCTATTTTAACCTTTTCATTAAACTTTGTGGGAATAGAAACCAAGAGGGGGAAGTCCATGATTGTATGAAGTTAAATTACAGTCTGTTTATGTAGACATGATACAGTAGTAGAATACTTAGTAAGACCATCTCTAAGACTTGTTTTGACTCATTACATAATGTCCTGATGGCTGCTCAGCTTAATTCTCTTTGTAAGAAAGTGAGACTGAGATATATAAATGCACTGGCTATTGAAGGGACATTAAACTTCGTTTTACCATGGCTGCTGTCCACTTGTACCCACTGAGCCCACGAGGAGTGCTTTGATCTCCTTTTCTTCTGCTCGTGAAGGGGCTGGAGAACAGGCCTTATGAGGAGCAGCTGAGAGAGCTGAGGTTGTTTAGCCTGGAGAAGAGGAGACTGAGAGGAGACCTCATTGCTCTCTATAACTACCTGAAAGGAGGTTGTAGAGAGGAGGGTAATGGCCTCTTCTCCCAAGTAACAGGGGCAGGACAAGAGGGAATGGCCACAAGCTCCGCCAGGGGAGATTTAGGCTGGACATTAGGAAAAATTTTTTCACAGAAAGGGTCATTGGGCACCGGAACAGGCTACCCAGAGAGGTGGTTGATTCACCTTCCTTGGAGATGTTTAAGGCACGGGTGGACGAGGTGCTAAGGGGCATGGTTTAGTGTTTGAGTGGAATGGTTGGACTCGATGATCTGTTGGGTCTCTTCCAACCTGGTTAATCTATGATTCTATGAAATATGGAAATGCTGCTCGCTGCTGTATATGATAATCACACTAGTTGCAATCTCTAATTATTCTTCAAAGAAGCACCAAGCTCTTAGCAGCATACTCTCCTGGTTTTGCCTCTTCTGCTCTCCAGGTGTGAACTGCCAGGTAGTAGTTGCTCCCTGTTCCCTGGATCCTTGTGAGAACTCGGGAATTTGCCAAGAATCTCCTGACTCTGAAGGCTACACCTGCCAGTGTGCTCCTGGCTGGGAAGGTAATGCGGGTAGGGAACACACTGTGCTTTCAACACTGAGCAGTGCTGGCATCGAGCCTTTTGACCATTGCCTTATGAGGGTTCTTATTTCTGGACTTTTCTTGTTTCAGGGGAGAGATGTACAGTGGATATTGATGAGTGTCTTTCAAAGCCCTGCAAAAATCATGCTGTGTGCCATAATATTCAAGGCAGTTACCTATGTGAATGTCGGCCAGGCTTCACTGGAGGCGACTGTGACAGTAACATCAATGATTGCCTTTCAAGTGAGTATCAGCAGATTGTTCTGTGTTTTCCAGTTTTTCCTGGAAATAATCTTGCTGTATTGTTGATGACTCTTATTCAACAGATACTGAAAGTTAGAAACTCTTAGAAAAAAAAGACAAAACCCCAAACCTCAGCATTGTGAGAGTTGCTTGTTTGAGGCAGTCAAAATTCATCACGTTCAGCTGCTAGAAATGGACTACAGTGTTCTAACTGATAGCAGGAGTTTTTACCAGATTCTTAACTTGAGAAGGTACTTGGAGTTCATATACTTTAGTAAGGAGCAATGTTAAATGAAGAATTCTGTTCTATTAAAATCCTGAAATTTTAATACATAATAAGGTAACACTGCAGGGCTTACCATGTCATGCTTGTTTGAGGTGTGGTGGGAATCAGTCTTTCCTGAATGTCTCTGTCTGACATTAATATTCTGGAAAGAGTGGGTCCTGTTAATCCATATTTGAAAACAAATTAAGGAGCAGGAAGGCTCTGTTCTAGAGTAGACATCAGTTGCAGGAGGACAGCCCATTCAGCTGAGTACTGAAATAATTTAAATTACAAGAAAGCAAATGTTAATTTCATGCCTCTGACCTTACTGTTTGGGAGAGAAACCAGATGTATAGTAAATTCTTCCTCTTGCTGGGCATGTATGTATCATCACATAACACTTTTCAGGAGACTCTGAGTTTATGTGTTTAAATGCTCCCCTATTACTATTTGAGAAGTGCTGTATCAGACCTTGGAGAGGTTCACAAGGTTGTATTGTTTGATTGGCTGGCTCTTTAAAAAAAAAAAAAAGCCAAACAGAACCCAACAGAAATAACCCCACAACCCTCTATTTTTTATTACAATAGCTTGAAAACAACTCAAAGTCTTCAAGACTTTAGGGATCAATTTAGAGAGCTGTGTTTTGCATTGAAGAATATTTAGATTTGTGACTGCTGTAGTGGCAGATGATGCAAACAAGTCTACTTGCAAAAGTTACCCTGAAGCACAACTGCTGAATGAACTTTTAAGACATCTGGCAGAGCCTGAGTTTTTGATTGCCTCTTTCTGAGCAAACAGGTATAGTACAAGAAGTGTCACACTGGTGCGCTGACCTAGAGCTTTGCTTACTTAAGCCAGCAAAATTATTGCTTGTCCTAATAGTTTTTATGTGGGTGTCTGAAGATAAAAACGTTTCTGAAGCATTCATCTTCCTCTCTTGAGCAGCTGGGAAAATTCTCTCTATTCCTGAGTGTTTGGGTGCTGTGATATTCCTCCTGTATTGTCTGTTAGGCAGCACACCCATGAGGCTGACGAGGAATTTCAGATTACTGCTACAGCTGATTTCATTTAGCATAACAAAAACCTTCGATGGCTTTGAGCCAAATGTCTTTAATCTGTCCAACAAGAACTTACTGAAAAGTTGATACTTGAGTCTTCTTTTTCTGTCAGTAAATGTGCAGCACAGAAAATTACTGTGCAGCTTTTGGCCTCAGTCATAAATGGCTGGCTGCCATGGACACATCTTGTAGCTGCCAGGAGTCTTGCTGTGAATGTGCTTTTCTCTGCAGTGGTCAGATGATCTTAAAATGGATGCAGGTGTGTCTCAACACAATTTTTTATCATGGGAGCATATTTCTCAGTCAATAAATGAGCTTTAATTACCCTTCCCATCTGTTTTCTTCGTTTTCCAGTGAACAGAATGGTCTTGTACTTAGATTGAACTGAAAAATTTTGGTGGAGTCTATTTGCGTTTTAAAGTTTGTATTTTAGTGGTATTTAAACGTAGTCGTAGATCAAAAAAACCCTGCTCCTAAACTACTTTTTTCCATCCCCTTTCCTTTCTCCCCTTTTTCTTCTCCCTTCCAGTTTCCCTCCCTGCCTTCATATATCTTGGCTTTTGGTCTAGGGAATGCAGAGCAGAAAAGGAAACTGGCTTCAGAGGCAGTATCTGACAGGAATGTGGGTCTTAAATCCAAAAGTGGAAGGAGCAAAGCAGGAAGAAATAACTGAATGGTGGAGCTCTTTCAGGCAGATTGGTACTTGTGGAAGTAGAGAGAATACAGTAGTTAGGGGGTGGATTAGACCAAGATATGATGATAGACAAGTAGCAAGATCATGGTAGGGATAAAGAAAATGTTAAGAAATGCAGAGGCAAGGAGAATGCAAGGTTCTGTGTGAATCTGTGAGCTGTTCTGCAAGCCTTTCCCCAGTCAGCCTTTGTTACTGGGAAAAATGCTAAGTGCTCAGTAATGCATAAATGCTCATGTGTGTGCTAATTTACACATACACGTTTGATTTGACTGGATAACTTTCATGCTTGAAATGAAGCACACAAGTTCTTCCATGTGTGGGGTAATGTCTGGAAAAGAGAGAATGTTCCAAGTTGTCCTATGAATAAGGCTTGTTAAGGAAGAAGCAGTTGCTGTGCTTTTTGTATTGTCTTTTTTCAGTAGGCATTTATTAAAAAAGCAGAGTTTGAATTTTAAAACATGAAACTTTGGCTCTGGTTTTGTTGCCTTTGGCGGAACAAATCACAGCAGAGAAATCTTGAGACCCTGAAGCTTGGTCTTACTTCATAGCTTTTTGTGAATTCATTATTGATAATGCTTTGCAATTATTTCCTCCATAAGGTGGCTCAGAAACATTTGTCAGTCATCTGTCGTATTCTGGGCTGTGTGATACATTTTTTCCAAAAGCTACTACACTAGGCCTGGCCTGTGACTGTTGTCCCTTTTAATGCTTGCTGTAATGCTCTATCTTAGATCCCTGCCAAAATGGAGCTTCGTGCGTGGATGGGATAAATTCTTTCTCATGCATCTGCCTGCCTGGTTTTCATGGAGATAAATGTCAAACAGATACCAACGAATGTCTGAGCGAGCCGTGCAGGAATGGAGGCACGTGTACACACTACGTCAACAGCTACGCATGCAAGTGTCTGCCTGGGTTTCAGGGAACCAACTGCGAGCACAACATCGATGAATGCACTGAGAGGTGAGGTAACTTCACTGTGCTACTGCACCAAGGAAACACACATTGTGTACTCGTGGCTTGAAGTCAGTCCTACTTGGAAGCAGTTTTTAAGGACAAGGATCTGCTTCCCTCTCGTTGGTCACTGAGATGTACTTGTGATTCTTGAAAGAAAAACTTGCTTACCTTGTGCAGGATATCAGCTGAAAGACAGCTGTCTGTCAAATTTGGGCTTCAGTTTGCATACCTATCTAGAATAAGAGAAATGTGATAATGTTTAACAAATGTTAAGACAATAATAGCTGCTAGCTTATTAAATAGTTTATTTTTTCGTAAGAACTTTACCATATAGGAAGAGAAAATAATTGATTGGTTATGGTCAGTTACTGTGAGAAATAAAGGAGCTGCTAAAAGGGAAGTGATGGCCAACTCTCAGAAAGGCAGGAAAGTTAAAGTAGCCCTATGTTGAGTTATTGACTACAGATAATATGAAGAAGCAACCAGGAGGAACACTAAATCTCCAAATTCTGTACTGGAAAGGTTTGATCATTAGAGAGCTTCTAATGCTTACCAGTGGGATGTGTCTTAGTAAGATGGAGATAAAACCTGAGGCCATTTGAAGAGGGAGATGTGGAACTGAGTTAAAATGCTCAACAGCTGGTGCTTTTGTAAAGGGTTCACTTGGTAGTTTTAAAAGCTGCTTGGGAGTTAACCCTGTGTATCCATCATCTACCTGTGTATTCATTAGAAGCTTTGAGAGGGTTGATGTAAACTTCAGATTCTCAAATGGAAACTATTTGTAATAAATCTTGATATGATTTAAAAAATAAAACCAGACTGTTCTAGTCTAGTTACCAGAAACAAATAAGTCACCTAAATGCAAAGCTCCTAGTGTTCTCATGTTTTCTGTGCTCAAAAAAAAGATCTTTCTTATCCTTCATAAAATTGCGCTTGCGGGGGAGGAAGTATTTTAACATCTTTTGCTTAAGAACAGGATTGTGTCACTGGTGAGGGTGTGTTTAATTTGCACAACAGTTGTTTAATCAAATGAACTATGTTGAACGTTATAGCAGAAAGCCTGGTTCTCCCTTGAGGTTCATCCTGTTTTTGTTTTCATTATCAGCTAGGACAGAAACCAGTCCTGCAGGTGTGAATGAAGGATGTAGCAATTTTTAATGCTCTGCCAAGCTAAACCAGCCACACCTTCCCAACCAAAATTTACTGAGCTATACTTAAGAGCACCTTGATGGTTGGCTAATTTGAATTTGTTTTAAGTAATTCTTCCGTGTGTCTTGTGTGAAGAGCTGCCGATGAGAGAGTGCCATCTTCTTTTGGTGATGGGTAACTGCTTTTAGTGAAATATACCAAGTGCTTAACAGACCTTGTCTCTTCTCTTCCTTGGTTTGCCTTGAAAGCATACAGCAGTTTCTGCTCCCTGCAGAACAGAATTTAGCCCACAAGGCAGAGGTCATCTCTCGTCAATAGTTTAATGCTGACGTCTCTATCATAATCACAGTCAGAATTTAGATACTTTAAACTTGCACTGAAAGTTTGAGGAGGTGAGTTGGGGGCTCCTCTTATGTCAAAGGAAAGTGCCCCTTAACAATGCACAAGACAGCAAACATCAATTTGATTTGTGTACTTCATCAAATTGATTATCTTGAGTCTAATCTGTGGTTATTTTCAGAGGAGCAGGAGTCTCTTGGCAGGGGTTTCTTCAGAAGGAAACAGGAGTCAATTTTGCATGAGGCATCGCTTCTCTGAATTTTCACAGTCATTTCTCTGTAGGACACCTAATTTGGCCAACATTTCCTCTGATCAGAAGATTGCGGGGAGGAAGATAATCCCTTTCATCTGAATTCTGCCAGGGCATGTATGAATAGTTTTACAAATCAAGGACTTAAGGTTCTCATGAGAAGAGGAGGAAGGGCTTCAGCAATACCAATACTTTCACATAATTTCAATGAAGAACATGCTTGTGTTTTGCATCTTATATGAACTTTTTCCTTGAGAAAACATACCTGTGACTCCTTTGAAGCTTTAAAAAAAAAAAAGGCAAATTGTTTTGCTGCTCATAATTTGTAATACAATAGTAAATCATAATAACATTTGTGTAAAATTTATCAGTTTGAGCAAGCCACATGCCAGCTTGGTACAGTACTGTTTGTGGTGTACATTGAAGCTGGTAAGATTTCATTAAATAAGTTACCTCCATCACCAATGACTCATTGAAACCCTGCTTTACTTTCCTTGCCTGCCAAGGTAGAAGGCAGCGGGCTGAAGGGTGAGCTGGAGTCCCCTTGAATTGCTGTTACTGGATTTATGCTTTAGCAGGATTTTAACAGTGGTCAGAGTACTATGTAAATCTGTTTTTCTCTCTTGTTTCAGTAATGTTTACATGCTGTTTTGGCTTTGAGTTAATTGCATTTTGCCTCAGCTTGCCTTTGTTCTCATTCTCTTGCAGTTCCTGTTTCAATGGAGGCACTTGTGTGGATGGGATCAATTCTTTTACTTGCCAGTGTACGATGGGGTTTACAGGACCCTTCTGCCTCACGGAAATTAATGAGTGCGATTCACATCCTTGCTTGAACAAAGGCTCTTGCATAGACAGCCTAGGCACATACCGATGTATCTGTCCTCTGGGTTACACTGGCAAGAACTGCCAGGTGGGTGCCTGTTTCTTGCGCGTTTTGCCCAGAGTGCTGCTGTTTGAACTGTCCAGCAGCAGAGGTGATCAAGATAGGTGTGAAGTACCACCTGTGGCAGAGCTCTTGTTCCTTTGGTTCTGGGAAGGGAGGGGTTTGGCACCTTATCACTGGGAAAAATGAGTCCAGTGCTTCTAACACAGCAAGAGCCCCGATTCAAAACTCTGGAAATAGAAAGTGTTTGTTTGCAAGGAGGAGGAAAATCTTGTTATTTATGAGGACAAGAAACTCGAAATTTCTAGATTAGTTTTCTTCTTAAACGAGAAACAGCTGTTAGCTTTGAAAATGCCTACATTTCATCTGAAGCATAAAATTATCCTGACTGAAGACTGACTTCTATATTAAATGAAACACTGCTGAACACACACTCCCACCCCACACACTTTCCACACACCCCCTCAAGACTAAAGCCAACCACTCCGAATAGCAGAATATCAGTGTGATTACCTATACTTCCCATATGAGGAGAGGCTGAGAGCTGGGGTTGTTGAGCCTGGAGAAGACAATGCTCCAAGGAGACCTTATAGCATCCTTCCAGTACCTGAAGGGGCTACAAGAAAGCTAGGGAGGGACTTTGTAAAAAGGCCTGTAGTGATGAGACTAGTGGGAATGGCTATAAACTGGAGAGAGGAAGATACAGACTGGACATAAAGTGTAAGTTATTCACAGTGAGCGTGATGAGGCACTGGCACAGGTTGCCCAGGGAAGCTGTGGGTGCTTCCTCCCAGCGAGTATTCAAGGCCAGATTGGATGGGGCCTTAAGCAGCATGGTCTGGTGGGAGATGTCCCTGCCCTTCGCAGGAAGGTTGTAAGGGACCTTAGAAATCATCTAATTCCAACTCAAACCATTCTGTGATTAGCAGGGCCTTGGTTTAACTGTTCTGTTTTACGCAGTGAGATATAGTTATTCTAGATTGATTGTAGATTTTTTTTTTTCCCCCAGAAGAAGCCAGAAAATCCTGTTCACAACCTCAGTAAAAAGCTTGGACCTTACAGACTGGAGTTCAGGCAATTTACAGTCCTGCACAACTGAGCGTGGGAGCTGCAATCTGATACTGTAAATGACTGACTAGTACCCATTAAAGACTTTAGACTTGGCATATCACAGGGGAAAGAGAATGCTGATTTGATTTTTCAGATCAGAGTTTTTTTTATTCTGTGCTTATCAAAACAACAAGAATAGTTTGAGACACTTTCTAGCTTTGAAGCGCTGTACTGGCTTCCTTCATAAGCCTGAGTACTGCCGTTTTAAAAAAAAAAAAATCTGTGGATTTCTTAAACTACTGAAAAGCACAATTCTGTACAGATTTTGCAGCCATCTTCTGTGCCAGTATGTCTTTGGAAAGTAGCAAGTGTTAGAAGCAGCATTTTAGTGGCAGTGGGGAAGGTGATTTTCCTGAAATGTGTTGCTAGACATTAGGTTGTCAGGTGTGCTTCTAGGTGTTGCTGATGGAAGAAGTGAATGCAAAGTAATGAAGTGACCTGAAAAAGCAGCCCCTCTGCCACCCTCATTAAGCATTCTGGGCACACTGCTTAAACCTCAACTGGGAGAATTAGCATTGAGAGTGATCGTAAAGTGCAGAGAAATTCAGTAGTTCCTCTTCTGTTATGTTTACTTTGTTTTCGCTTGAGGAAAGGATGAATGTGCCTGCCCCCAAATTAGGTGATGTAGATTCTCAGAAAGCCTGGTTTATGTTCAGAGTACTCAATTGTAATGTATTGCCACTTTATTCAAGGAATCAGAGCTTCCTAAATTTTTAAGTACTATTCAAAGCTGTATTGGCAAGTCTTAGTTCTTGTCTTAGAGGTAAACTGGCTTGACCTAATTATCAAAACTAAATAAGCAGAACAAAATCAGACAATGATTCATAAGTTACAGAATTTGCATGTAGAACAGTCAGCTACTTATTACAAATGCAGAAGCAAGAGGCTCGGTGTTTTTCTTCTTCACACTCAACTACATGTGATAAAACTAAATTCTAAGTTACTTTTTGGTTGCTTGTGAAAGCACAGATTTTCCTACTTTAAACCTTGTGAGGAGACAGTTTGCATCTGAAAAGCAGAACTTTCTGCAATTGAAATTGCATTTTACAGCCAAAATTCAATACTACTTGCTTTAAAAACCTCATCCTTCCCTCAAGTCAGATTGAAATCAAATAGCTCTGTTACTTTGAAGACTGAAGTGCTCAAAAAGAAAATGATGATTAGTGGCTGGTTTATATTAGATCAGACAGTTATTTTGGGTCCTCATTCCACTTTCATATGATTTACTGAGGTTTAGTTTCTTTGTTTTGAAACCTTTTTATGTAAGTAATCAAGAAAAGCAGTATACTTTGGCCCATCTTCTGTTCAATTGTGGGGTTTCTATTGAATCTCAGAGGACAGAAGAACTTGGAGGGACTATACTCGGGCAAATGGGACCAAAAGAAGGTATGGTGAGCTAATGACAAAAAAGAAAAGCAAAGTTCAAAATGCAGAACATACCTGATTGTCCTAAAAAATATTGAAGATGGAGGAAGTTTGGGAGAAGTAAAGGGCAGCTGTTAAGGTCAATAGCTGGAAACCTTCCACAACTGTGGAACTAGAAGCCTAGCCTAAGATAAAACTAAATTACCTCAGACTCAGCCAGCCAAAGATCCTTCTGCATAGCACGGTCTGATGATTAGCTCACTCTTGAAATGATGCTGCCATCTAGGGTTTTCTTCTCTAGACATGTGTGCTTTCCTAGGCATGTGAGTTATTCAGGTTGTTAATGAAAGCTTAGACTTGGAAAATACTGTTTATTTCTTTCCAGTGCCACATGTAGCCAGTTTTGCAGAGCTTCTATTCTGTGCTTCTTGAACTTGTATAGTTATATTGTTTCTTACAGAGTTTGCCATATATCATGTTGGAGTTTTTTTTCTCTCCAGGCTCTTATGGATCTGTGCAGCAAGTCTCCCTGTAAGAATAAAGGCACGTGTGTCCAGAGTGGAGCCCAAACTCGATGTGTCTGCCCATCCGGCTGGACTGGGGCTTACTGCGATGTGCCCAATGTCTCGTGTCAAGTGGCAGCTTCACAAAGGGGTAAGTAGCAGAATGGAACGTTTTATGAAATCTCAGAGTTTCAGTAATACTGTTTTAGGTAGACTGACTTTTCAGAAAATGCCTTGGCTATGCGTTTCTGCTAAATCCCAGGCAAGCCTAGTTTAAGGCATATTGTCCTTGTACAAGAACGGCATCTTGTAACTCATGATCTTTGTGAGTATTTCTGAGAAGAATACTGGCTACCAGTGCACTATTTAGCTATATAGGTAATACCATGACCTCCTTCAGATTACATGTAAAATAAGTGTTTTTCAAGTTATTTTCTTCTTGAAAGGTGGCTTGTAGGCCAAACTGGTGGACGGTGACATGCAATTTTCGGTCCAGGAAATCCAGACAAACATGTTCACTGTTGAAGAAGCAGGATGTCAAGCTCCAGTATATTTTGCAGCTTTTCTAGTTAGAAGTGTTAGACCGTCATAATGCACCAATGTCACTTTGGAGATACATATTCACCAGCCACTGGGAAAATAATACAGCAATCATGCCAGTGTTGATGCTGATGCTCCAAGGGGGACAGAGCATTGACTTTATTCAGAAGCCCGTTTTGGGTCTGACTCACTGTAATTGAAGACTCATGAATTTTTCAGTCTCAAGTTTTCAGTTAATTGAGTCTAGCCATATACGTTCCTGGCTGAGCTGGCAGCACTCCTGGCAAGGACGTTTTATGTATTTGCTCACTTGATTTAACTTTATTTCAGGAGTTACAGTGGACCAGTTGTGCCAGCACTCTGGTCATTGCTTCAGTGTTGGAAATACACACCACTGCCAGTGCCAGGTGGGTTACACTGGCAGTTACTGTGAGGTGCAGCTGGATGAGTGCGACTCCAACCCCTGCCAGAACGGCGCTACCTGCCGGGATCACCTGGGTGGATACCAGTGCAAGGTAACGCACAGAGGTTTAGTAGGAAGTAGTAGAGCACTGTGATGCAAAAGAATCAAAAGAAATCAGGAACACATGCAAGTGGTAGAATAGGAGGGGGTAAAAGCAACCTGCGCCTGGAAAGACGTTGTAATTGAGTTGCAGCCAAAGCAGTGCTCCTGGGAGGCTTTTAAAACTAGATTAGAGGTATGAGTGTAGGGTGGTGTGGTTGATGGGTATTTGACCTCTTTGTCTCTGTGGGGATAGGATTCATATCTTGAGAGATTTTTTGCCTGAGGTGTAGTTAATGTTAAAATAGATGTACAATGCATTAAAGGAATGCTGTATTCTCCCTATTGGATGGACAAAGTATCCTGTGCCTCTCAGGGTGGGAGATGCTTTACACTGCTTTCTGTTGCTTACAGCTAGTGCAGAGAGTGGTTGAACCGTGAGATTATGGTATAGTCAACGTTTCTAAGGTTTTCAGAATGGCAGAACATCTTGGATGCTCTTACCCTAAAGGGAAAGGATGAGTTTTGTGTAAACATGAAGTCAAAACTGCTAAGCTTATCTCAGTGCAAAAGGGTGTCAGGATTTGATCACTCTATTTTGCTGGAGTAAAGTGACTCAAATTCAGTCAGGTGGTGTGCTGTTAAGTAGTCAATGTGGTCAAGTTGTGTACTTAAGCTGGCTGGCGATGCAGCCCTTGTAATCACTTGCAGTTGCAGAGCTACAAGGACAGTGATAATCTGTCCTACTGAGGATTCTTTTTGTCTGTGTTGGCCTTTCTCAGATGTTTGCTAATGTATCTGTTACAACATAATTCACACATATTTTTATACTGGCAGTGCGTGCCTGGATACCAGGGTGTCAACTGCGAATATGAAGTGGATGAGTGCCAGTTTCAGCCCTGCCAGAATGGAGGAACATGTATAGACCTTGTCAATCATTTCAAATGCTCTTGTCCACCAGGAACTCGGGGTATGAAGCTTAGTAATTAAATGAATGTTACAAGAGGGCATTTTCCTTTCTGACTACTGGTTTCTTGATGCACAATCTGAAGGGAATGCATTATTTTCTTAGAAGAATGTTCCCGAAGTGCCCTGAGCTGCTTGAGATACGTATTTTCTCTTTAAAATAAATGCTACTGGTTTGGGGCTTTTTTTCTTTTTCTCTTTTAAAGGAATAGGTCATGACAAGGTTCTTTGGAAATGTATGTTCTGGTTTTGGCAGTGGGGATGGACGTAAGGTCTTTCCCAGCCCTACCTGGTTTGGGGTTTTTTTTGATAAGATACTATGAAATATACGGAAAACTCTTAGTTCATGCATAATTTCCAGTGTCCTTTACTTGTTTAGATTTTGGACCCTGCCTTGTCCTCTGTTCTGGAGTCTTGTGGCAAGAAGTTCAGTGCCTCTAGGCTGGCCGAAACTATTTCAGCAAATTTGAGTTCTTTTATTGAAAGCTCTTTTTTTTTTTTTTTTTTAATAAAAACAAAAGGCTACAGTTACATAATGGTGTTTTTCACTAAGTATGATTCCACAGTCTGTTTAATGTCGTGTGTCTTGAAACCCGACCTTTTGTTTCCCTGCTACGTCTAACTTCATGGCTCCAACTTCTGCCTTTGAAAATACTGAGGACTGCATGTTTTGACCCATCAGTGAATGCTTTCTCATTGAACACTTTTTTTAAGCTCATTTCTCAAGTCAGTTAAAGATCTTACATTCCTCTGAATTTGCTTTTTCTGTCTGATGGGTGTCATCTCAGTATGGGCAAAGTCTCCAGATGTGTGTCAGATAGAACTAGATTCTTGGTTCATTAAGTAAATTTAAGTAAAATTAGAAAACAATATGATAGTCTCCCTCCTGCCCATGTAGTTCCTTCACTTTAGTATGGCTATCAGCACATTTCCCCTGTCTGGATAAGCATTCCTTTCATTGTAAATCATTGTCACAGAATAACCAGGTTGGAAGAGACCCACTGGATCTTCGAGTCCAACCATTCCCGCCAATCCCTAAATCATTCTCCTAAGTACCTCATCCACCCTAACCTTAAACACCTCCAGGGACCGCGACTCAACCACCTCCCTTGGCAGACCGTTCCAATGCCTAACCACCCTCTCCGTGAAGAATTTTTTTCTAATCTCAAGCCTAAATCTCCCCTGGCAGAGCTTGAGGCCATTTCCTCTCGTCCTGTCCCCTGTCACTTGGGAGAAGAGGCCAGCACCCTCCTCTCCACAACCTCCCTTCAGGTAGTTGTAGAGAGTAATAAGGTCTCCCCTCAGCCTCCTCTTCTCCAGGCTGAACAGCCCCAGCTCTCCCAGTCGCTTCTCATAAGATTTGTTCTCCAGCCCCTTCACCAGCTTTGTTGCCCTTCTCTGGACTCGCTCCAGAGCCACAACATCCCTCTTGTGGTGAGGGGCCCAGAACTGAACACAGTACTCAAGGTGCAGTCTCACCAGTGCCGAGTACAGAGGGAGAATAACCTCCCTGGACTTGCTGGTCACGCTGTTTCTGATACAAGCCAAGATGCCATTGGCCATTGTGTTAGCAATTCTCCACGTATTGTTATCTGTTCGGTCCTCCAATTAAATAATATACAAAAAGTTGCTTCATCAAATGTTCATGCTTCATCAAATGTTCATCTATACACCAGTTTCTGCCTTGCCAGAGTTTCTGGGCTTTCTACTAAAACAGTCACCCTCCTTTGAGAGGCTATGAATGCATTGCTTTTAATTCTTCAGTCTTTATTTGTAGAGATGAAGTACCTTTTGGATGTGACAGTTTTGGGGTTTTTTTGTAAATTAAAGGAATTCAAGAAGATTTATATAGTTATTATCACCCTTAGCTTTTGTTTGAGATGAAGACTTACTAATGCCAGTGTAAGCATCCTCCATGTTTAGGTGAAAGGCTTTACCTGCTCCAGATGAATCAACTGCATTAACTGACAGAACTCCTTGCTTGGCTTATCCTCTCTGTTCCCTTTTATCTGTTACATTGTGCGATGAAGGCAGAACCAGTACTGGACATTTTCTCTTGAAAGGGCACCCTGTAGGGAAAGGGGGAGAACTGCTATCCGAGGCCAGTCTTGAGAGTTTTCCATAGGTGCCCAGCAGTGAAACTGCTAACCCAGAACCTGTGTTTTGTCACAGTTGATTTTCTGTTGGTTTGTTGTTGCTTGTTTTAATGATGTCGCTACAAACAGTCTTTGCGAAGTTTCAGGGTTACCATCATGTCAAAGGAAGGGCTCAAATTGAGTGCATCATTTTTGGCTTTGGTTTGGGTTTGTGTTTCTTATTATGCGCTTAATTTAAGCCAAACATGGAAGCTGCTGGATGCCAGTATGACCTACCACTGTGAACAGCCTAACTCTGAACCGCAGGCTCCCAAGGCCTGATCTGAGGCTTTCTGTCTGCACAGAGTATGGATTGCATTAAGCTGGGATGGTTACCTGTTTGTATCTGGGGCTATGTGAGACATGATCTTAAAACTTGATGAGCACTGTGGGAAGTGAGGCTGTGACACCATGTCCTCTAATTGTTACTTTTTACTGTCTTGACAGGCCGTTTCTGTGAGGAGAACGTTGATGACTGTGTTTCAGACTCGGGAGCACCCCGCTGCTTTAATGGAGGGCAGTGCATTGACCAGATTGGGGGCTACAGCTGTCTTTGTCCCCCAGGCTTTGCAGGCGAGCGTTGTGAGGGAGATATCAATGAATGCCTCTCTAGTCCTTGTAACCCTCGTGGAAGTCTCGACTGTGTTCAGCTGATAAATGATTACAAATGCATCTGTCGTAATGCTTTTACTGGTGAGTAGTCAATGATAAACGTGCTTCCAATTTCAGAGTGATATCTTATGCTTCCAATTTCAGAGTGATATCTTATAAAATCATCATTCTTTCCATTTCTGACAGTCACGTTATCTAGTCACTTCCCCTTACAGGATCTGATTGTTTCCCTACACGATGTCTTGGTTTTTAAACCTTCTAAGAAATTCATCTTCCAGAACTGTCTCAGACAAAGCAACCTCCTGAGACACTTGGCTGCCTGAATTTTTTTCCTGTGGTACTTCTTTCTCTGTAATTTCACATTTCCAGTATTGGAAGCGTAACTGTTCACATGTCATCTTCTCCATGGCTTTCCCTTTTGCAAAGCAGCATATGGATTTTCTCTCTAAATCAGTGTCATGGTATCCATAATTAGCTTTCGGCCTCCTTCTCTGCTCCTTGCTCCCTTTCTTCCTTACATTAGTGATATGGTCCGGATGCAATACTCTTTGCATAGACAGACTGTATACTCCTAGCTTAGTGCTGTGATCTTTCCACAATCCAACCTTGAATCACAACTTTGCAAGAATTTCACTCTCTGCACTCTGTATCTGTCTCTCTAGATCTCTTCTTTGTTAGTGTGTCTGTTGTTCTACTTTCTGCCTCCCACTGGGCGTAAGTTTGGACTAATAGTCTCCAGATGTGTTTTAACTTTCAGCGTTCCAGTTTCCATATCAGTTTAACTTCTTATATGTTTAGTTTTTCTCCAAGAAAACCTTTCACCTTGCCTGTTTGTTAGTGATGTTCTCTGCATGCTTTACCAGTAGTTTTTATTCTTATTTTCTCTTCAAAATCTAAATATGCTGTAATTTTCTGTTAAATTTGTGGCTGTCAGATGCTAAGAAATCAAAGACCTGTATCTGAAGAGTTCATATAGTAGTTTCTGAATGCATTAACTAGACCAACAAAAGAAATTCCTAAAAGAACGACATAGGAGAGAAGTGGAGACAGGCTAGCTAGTGGGACGCTGGTGCAGGTCATCAGATAGGTTTAAATTTAACCCTATCTGTTAAGCTTGCTTTTATGATTTACGCATTGTGTTGCTTCTGCCTCTCAGGAAAGGATGGCTGAAATATGCAGTGTAGGGGCTGCGTACCTGCTGTGCTCTAGAAGGAGCAGGGAGAGCTGCTGTGTGTCAGACATGAAATCTGTCTGGAAATGTTAGGCACAGAGGGGGAGCATGCTTCTTCCTCTAGCTGTTCGTCTTCTGCACATTCCACATTGAACCTTCTGCCTCGAAGGCAATGGGGTTGGCTTTGCTGTGGTTTGTGACTGAGAGGATGCCAGAACTCTGTGGGGCATTCTGCCCTGTCTGTGAGCAGTCAGGCTTGGCTGTACATGTGTGGAGCTTTCTATTAATGTTTTCCTTGGGGGTCCAAGTCGTGCTTAGGTCATCCTCATCTTTTTAAAGTTTGTTGTCAGAGCTTGACTCTGGGAGCTGCTGCAAATGCTGCTCATTGCAGTCAGACCTCTCTGTCTAGCTGGTCAGTTGAGGAGTCTCCCATTGCTTGTCCTATTCACTCATGTAGCATCTGATCCTGAAGCTTGTTTGCTCATAGTTAGAATGTGATTTGCCCTTGGACTCAATGACCATCTCCCAAAAAGTAAAGAAGTGATAGGAACCCCCAAATTCATGTGGTACAGGACCTTCAACATCTGGGAGGGGGATGGGGGTGACCTGGAGGTGATGTGACAGCAGCAAATTCTATCTTCGTGCTGGGTCGCACATACTCTTGAGGAAGCAGACAAGTAGAACTCTCTCCCAATACCCCTTCTGGATGCTGGAGTTATGCATCGTGCTAGCGCTACTTACGCAGCTACTTGAGAGCATGTGTTATCTAGAGAGGTTTGCCCTTTCTGTTCTGAGGGCAAGTTCTCACTGGAGTGTTTGGCTGGTTGGCTCTTCATTGGAGTGTTTTGCTTTGTGATGGCTTTTTAATGTGTGCACACGCATTTTCTGCTCTCATCTCCCCATGTGTCTACATCTCAGGTCGTCACTGTGAGAGCGTAATAGATGTGTGTCCCCGGAAGCCCTGTAAGAATGGAGGTACCTGTGCTGTTGCCAGCAATATGCCAGATGGATTCATCTGCCAGTGTCCTCCGGTAAGCACTGTATCCTGAAATTGAATCACGTGCCTTAAATGTGGAGTTCTCTGGCTACACTCTCATTAATTTCACTGATCCACTCTAGGTGAAAGTTATCTTTTCTGTACTGCTTGCAAAGCTATGTCATTGGGTGGTTTTTGCCCAAATCCTTTAGTTTATCTACTTAGCTTGGAAACCCAGCACTTCCAGGTGCCCTAGGAGAATGATGCTGCGTGTTTATACCCCAAATAATTCTGCTGTTGAGGCAGGATAGCTGGCTTTTCTGCCTTAAACCAAGCATTACATTTTAACAAGTGTTTTGCTATCCCCTGTTCTCTGTGCTTACTGCACGATTCCCCTTGTTCATGGCTCTTCTAAATCCAATTCAGAATTTTATGGAGCCTTAAGTTCCCAGTTTATCCCTGAGGCTAGATCCAGAAAATCACAGCTCCTGCAATGAGACTAGAGGAATTATGGGGAGAAAGGGTTTGTACATGATGCCTTACCTCCAGCCCTAAGAGTACTGAAGAATAAGTTGGTGAGCCTGGTTGTTTTGCCTCTTTTTTTCCCCCTGTAGGGTTATTCTGGAGCAAAATGTGAGTTCAGCAGCCACAGTACTTGTGGACAAGTGAAATGTAAGAAGGGGGAGCAGTGCATCCAGACGTCTTCTGGTCCTCGATGCTATTGCCCCAAGCTGTCTGCAGGAGAGGAATGCCAGACACGCACAGGCTGTGCCAGTGCTCCCTGCCAGAATGGTGGGAGCTGCCACCCTCATTCTCAGCCTCCTTACTATTACTGTCAGTGCCCTGCTCACACCCAAGGCAGCCAGTGTGAACAGCCTGTAACTTTCAGCCCAGATCCCCAAGGATGTTTGGATTCCCAGTGTGTGGAAAAAGCAAAAGATGGCTATTGTGATGAAGACTGCAACACTCATGCCTGCCAATGGGATGGAGGCGATTGCTCCTTGACAATGGAAGATCCTTGGGCCAACTGCTCCTCTTTATTGCGCTGCTGGATGCTTTTCAATGGACAGTGTGATGACTTCTGCAACACACCCGAGTGCCTATTTGACAACTTCGAATGTCAGCAGAATGGCAGAACATGCAAGTAAGGCTTGATCCTGAGAACGGTTTCTCTGTGTCACTAATGGGTCTCCTGCTAGCGCTTTCAGTAGTTGATACACTTCATGCCTGCTGCTCCCATCTCTTCTGTTGTTTCTATTGCTCTGGCATCAAGGTGTTTCTGCTGCTTTGTGTACTTTTCATCTGGTTCTGGAAAGTTCTGGGATTTGTGTGCTATGAACTAAGTTGATAGCCTAGGCAGTGGTAAATGTGTTCGCCTGCTTGATGCATCTGCCCTGCTTTCTGTGGAAATGTAAATAGCAGGCATTTCACCTGCTGGATTTTAATAGTACTGCCTCCTATCCTGAATTTCACTCCATACACATACAGGTGTTTTTACCTCAGGTGTATTGGCTACCTCTGAATGTTTTTCCAGCTTGTCTGTCATGACTTTTCTTTCTCTTCAGTTATTTGTGATAAATGCTACAGCTTTGCAGTGGTGATTCTCTGTTGTGAGGCAGGAGGTGTTACAGCTTTATCTTAGTAAACAGAATAAGCAGTTCTCTTCCACTGGTACTAGAATTGAACCATGTGTTCCTGGGGCTTTCGGTTTCCTGCTTCCACATTGCCAGTTTGCAAGCTTGTCCTGGGCTTATCTTTCTTCTCCTTATATTCTGATTATGACTGTTATTTTACCTTAAATGATTGAGGAGTGTAAGGCCTTGGCCCCTAAACTGTAGGTGTACTGTACCGAATGTGTGTGTCCTGTGTGCTGCCTGTAACCCTTTCGCTGTTGCAGGTATGACAAGTACTGTGCAGATCACTATGCAGATGGCCGCTGCGACCAGGGCTGTAACAGTGAAGAGTGTGGCTGGGATGGTCTGGACTGTGCTGGGGACAAAGCTGAGAAGCTGGCGGAAGGGACCCTAATCATTGTGGTCTTGATGCCCCCTGATGAGCTGTTGGGTGATGTTCGAGGCTTCTTGCGCACTTTGGGAACTCTTCTGCACACCAATCTGAGAATCAAACTGGACTCGCAGGGAAACCCCATGGTGTTCCCATACTATGGGGAGAAATCCGCAGCACGGAGTCGACGTTCACTTGTGGCCATTCGCAAGCCCAGAGAACTAGAACAAGAGGTCATTGGGTGAGTGGATATCTTTGTTCCTGTGGCCTTCTTATGCTGCTAGCTCTTACTTGTAGGGGCCTGGGTCATTCTGGACCTTCTAGAGCTGTAGTCTGTTTTTCATGGAGAAATGTAAAGCTATTGCAGCTGCCAAATACAGTACTGGGGTGGGAAGATTAACTTAAAAGGCTGCAGTTTAACCTAGTGCTTTGGTAAAAGTTCCTGTTACTGACTTCTGTGCCTTGCAGCACCAGGGTGTTCCTGGAGATTGACAACCGTCAGTGTGCTGAGGATTCGGAGCAATGCTTTCAGAACACAGAAGCTGCTGCGGCTCTCTTAGCTGCTCAGGCCATCAAGGGCATGTTGCCCTACCCTTTTGTGTCTGTCCAAAGTAAGTAATTGCTCATGGAGGAAGGCAGTCAGCAAACTCGAGCTTGCAAAATTCATGCTTAGATTATTGATCATCATTTCAATATGTCTCCCTGTTCAGTATGGTTTCTGGGCGCTAACTTGCTTGTCCCCAGTTGTAGAACTGTGTATGTACAATATGCTGATTCTGTTCCAAGGAGACGTTTGGGTTAGTAAGGCAGGGCATTTCAGTTTGGAGCCTAGTCATTTTACCACAGGTAGAAACAGTAATCTCATGTGCTGCAGCAGTGTGCCATGCTCTGCAATGACCTTGTCTACCCTAAAAACCATTCATGTGCTCTAAGCCATGAATTCAGTGTATAGGTGCCATTAGAGAGAAGGCTGAGGGGACGTTCCTTGATCTACTGGATGTTTTCTGCTCTGGCAATGTGTAATCCATTTGATTTCTGCTCCCCTCTCCCTCAGTGTGAGGCTCAGCTGCAACCTCATGCTTTGTGGGTAACATCACTATTCCTACTTGGGTCATGCTTGTGTCTTTCTGTAGGTCAGTGCACTCTGCACTGGTTCAGGGTGGCTGCCTTCAACCAGCAGGGCTCTTGATGAAGGAGAAAGATCTTCAGTTCAGCGGTCATATACTCTAAAAAATATTTTGAGAAACAAGATGAAGGGAAGGCAGAAAGATGTGTTCTTACAGCAGTTGCAACAGAGCCTGAACTTCCTCAGGCATCTAAATGCATCACAGTTAGACATAATACGCAGTCTTTGGGGAAGACTGAATGAGAAAAGGAAGTGAGTAGATGGAAGATCGTTGTCTCCACTTCATTAATCTCATTGTATTTTAACTGGAATTTTTAGGTGAACCTTTGGTACCACCGAAGACCCAGATGCTTTACCTACTTGCTGTGGCAGCTTTGATCATCCTCTTAATCCTTCTCTTGGGTGTGATGATGGCAAAGCGTAAGCGCAAACATGGCTCATTGTGGCTCCCGGAGGGCTTTATTCTACGCAGGGATCCTAGTAATCATAAGCGCAGAGAGCCAGTTGGGGAAGATGCTGTTGGACTCAAGTAAGTTCACATTTAGGTTCACATTGTGTTTGGATAGTATATTAGAAGATTTTGAGAATGTGTTGTATAAATTTTTAGTAAAAGGCACTTACCTCCTAGAGAAAGCTACCTTTTCAGCTAGAACTTCTTAGGCAGTTTCTCTAAAATCTAATACATCTGTTTTGGACAGAAGAACGTGAATTAAATATACTTCATAAACTGCTAGTAAGGAATCAGATTTCCTAGTTTTCTGATACTTTTAGTTCAGCAGTTGGATACAATTTGTGTAATTTCCTCCTGGAATAGGTGAGACATTTTTAGATTGATAGGTGACAATGGAACACATCCAGCTCAACATGTTAAAGACAAGACTCAGAAATAATGGCAAGTTTCAAAAGAAGAATCCCATTTGTGCAGTTTTGGCTTTCCACTGAATTAACCAAGTCGGCATTTAGTGCCACAATTGGCTGCCTGAGATTTCTAATCTCCTCATCGCTGTTTGCAAGCATCCCACCTTTGGTCTCTGTAGGCTGGTGTAAGTGGCGGCAGCAGCAGCACCTGCTCAGACTGTGAAGTGATATGCTCTCCTTGTTTGATAGGAATCTGTCAGTTCAGATACCAGAGGGTAACCTGGCCGATTCTGGACCACCTGAACACTGGGCAGCTGATGGTGGACCTCAGCCAAAGAGAGCAAAGGTAAGATTTGAATATTGCGTGAAACTGAAAATGCTGGTGAGGAAGACAGCTGCATTAACTTCCAGAGTGAGCCCCTAGCTCAAAACCTCCCTTTGCATAGGGATTTGTAGTATATAACTAATGATGTTTGAGGAGCAAATCCTCAGGTTAACACTGCCACCATAGACTAGTAGAGAAACCAGGTCACTTCTGCTCCAGTGTTCTCTCCCTGCTGAGAAGAGAAGGTTAATAGTAGGGTCGTGTCTTGTGTTTCAGGCCTGATAGCATATGGTGGGAGTGTGAAAGCTGAGGATGCCAAGTAGAGGTAAATGGAGACTGTCATTAGCCTAAAAAAGCTAGCACAAACAAAACCCAAACCCCAACACACACACATCCTCAAACAAGCAAACAAAAACCCAACAAAATTAAGAACACCACAAAAACTTTCATTGTCTTTGGCCACTCAGTGAGCATTTTGAAGCAACTGCTCATGTCCTGTGCTTAGGCTGAAGATCAAGCCTTGCTCCCAGAAGGTGATGAGCAGATCGATCAGCGCCAGTGGACACAGCAGCACTTGGAGGCAGCAGATGTCTGTGGGAGCACATCACTAGCCCTTACGCCACCTCAAGCAGATCAAGAAGTGGATGTTCTGGATGTCAATGTAAGAGGGCCAGGTCAGTATTCTGTGTCCATGCATTCTCCACACTGACCATCCCTGTCTCCAGTGGCTGGGACTCCTAATGTCTGAAAATTCTATGAAATGTTCAGGGACACCAGCAGAAATTTTGATACTCATGGAAAGGGGGTTGTGTGCTCTCCAGGAAAAAAGCTGGAGAGATTGGATCATGGTCTGTAGCGCATGGACTATCATATAACCAGGAGAGAGTTCACTTAGCAAGCACCTGTAGGGATTACAGCTGTAGAAGCTCATTTAGAAAACGTATGGCTAAAAGATATTGTCAGACTGCTGTTGTTGCATAAATTGGGAAGGCACGGTTGTGCTGGAAATACCCCCTCAGCTTCTGAAGCTGGATCACTGCAGAGATTTACACCAGGCTTTGTTAAGGACAAATTTTGCCAGATTTATACCCAAAATGTCTGCTACCTGGGGTGGAAGCAAGGATGGCCTATTCCAGAATGGCCTCTGGCAGACAGTGGACGCTAATTAGGGGCATGTGAGATGTCTGTACTGGAACAGAGCAGTGCTGCAGCATACTTGTTCATAATTTTATTATTTGGTGATTTATAGCCTTGTCTTACAGTGGTCAGCTCATTGAATTCCTAACACCAGCTGTGAGCTTTGAGGGTGACTCCTTCACCACACACGGAGGCTTGCTCTTTTTCAGTCTCAGATGACTTGATGCAGTAAGAATGCTCTACTGCTTTTTGTTAACATAACACTAAGGCTGTGTAACCTGGTAAGGGGCTGGGTAGGCCACCTGGCAATAACTTACTGCTGTGTTCTGAGAGGAGAGCTGACCAACAACTTTACCCTGGTTGCAAAGAGCTGAAAGCATGTTCATACAGGGAGAGGTGATTCTGATGATGATTTTGCTACAATGGCTTTTTATTGGATTTTGTGGGAATATTTCCATACAATTTAATGATGGCTGGATCCATTCTTTCAGTTGCTTTCTATTGTCTTTTCTGTGCACTGACCCATTAGCTCGGCTAAACCCAAAGCACAGGCAAGGAGGGATTTCTGTGTAACAAGTGTGAGAACATAAACCATCATTTGCTGCCAAACTTAAGCTTTTCTTTATTTCCTCTATTGAAGCTTCTAGTTCTGTGGTGGGGTAAAAGCTTTCCAAATGCAGGCAGTAATGTTCTTTAGACTTCAGGCTGCTTATTTTCATGTTCATTCAAAGCTTTACTGAACAATAGCAGTAGAATAATACTGACCTGTGAGCTGCTTTCCTGCCATTCAGGTGCGACTCTAAAGCTTGTAGCAGGCTGCTGTAAGCTGTCCCCCTCTGCAACATCGAGCAAACAGCTGAGTTACTGTCGGGGGAAGAAACTGTTTAAAAAGATCTGAGAAGTATTGGGAGTAATGGGCTAGCAAGGAGGGATAGGATTCCTCACAGTTGATGTAGCTGTTCATCTGCCCTGGCCACCTTCCTCTTTCTTTGCAGGCAGAGGGAGGAAACAGGCACAGAGAGGTAGTTCATCTCTGTCTCAGGCAGAGGTCTCCTGAAAGTAGGTGGATCACACTGATGATGCTTAACTACCCGTAATTACAAAGGGTGCTGAGGCTGGCTGACTTGGGTGCAAGTGCCTGGGCTGGAGCCAGCTGAGGCTGGGCACATCACATCCTGACTACAGGTCCAGGTGGCAGGTAGAACAGTAGAGGAGGGGAGAGGCCAGCTGAAATGCCTCAGTGTACCAAGGTGTTGTTCCCTCTTCTCAATCCAGCACCTTCTGAGGTCTCTCAGATTTAGGGGGATTTAAGAGGTCCAGCCACCTACGGAAATACTTTCTAGAGATGTTGCCAGTGGGTTCTCTGCATCCTCCCTTTCAGTATGTTAGTGCCTCTGTGAGTCCTTCAGTTTTATTTAAACTTCTGGCCTTACCATCTTGCTCCAAGTTTTACATTTACTCAGGGGCTGTCATCTTGAAAGACAGCAAACAGAAGAGTTTTTATAGAACACTGCTGTCACCTTTGTCTCCCCATGCTGTTCTTTCTGTGCATCCTCCAGGTGAGCACATTCTTTTCACTGGAGCTTTTGTGAGTGTGTAACCAGGGTCATACAATCATAGGCATAACTGGTGCTACCACTTATAATTAAAACTGAATAACTATCCCTATTATATGCCCCTCTTTTTCAGTTACTAAAAATTCAGTGGTTCAGACTGGAATTTTCCATGCTGTACGTCCGCCTCCATCTGGATCCTTTTGTGTTCTTTTCCAGCTATTTCAGAGAACAAACTAGAAGGAGGAAAAGACATTGTGTCCTCAGCCTTTTTTCTAGTACTCCATCAAGCGCTTAATCGTGACAGTCTAGCTGGCTGTACTTTTTTGCTAGCATCATAAAACTACCCTTGTGTGGCCAACTTACAAAGCTCTGGAAAGAGCTGCGTGTACCCGAGAGATCTTTTGGAGAGTGGCAGCTATTTTTACCAAGAATTTAATGCCTACTCTCACGGTGTCCCTGAAGAGCAGCCGGGCAGCACCCACCCAGGACAACCCAGGCAGTGATTGAGGGAGCAAAACCATTCCTGCACGTGGTTTTCTCAGAGCTGTGGTGCTAGCTAAAAGGAAAGCTCTTTTCTGTGCTCTGTCTCTCTGCTCTTTGTGTTGGGGCAGGATGGGGGAGGCCACAGCCTGACTTGAATACTAATAAGTATTCATCTGGGACATGGAAGCAGAGCCAGCAGTGGGAGGGAGAAATACAAAAGGAGGTATATAGCCTTGGACAGCAGGCAAGAAAGTCTGTAGACAGGGCTGGATCTTGTAACTGAACTCAGGCGCATATGTCAGCACTTTGCCGCCATCCAGCAGATACTGAGTGAAGAGCTGGGTGGAAGCCTGCCTGTCGTGTGGTCGGGAACCACTAGGAGGAGGTGCTGCTGCTGCTGAGAGACTACCCTGAAACAGAAACTCAGGAAAGCTTGGTGATGAGAAGCTGGGAAATTGGTCAGGATCCATTATTAGAAGAGCAACGAAGCTGGTGAAGGGGCTGGAGAACAGGCCTTATGAGGAGCAGCTGAGAGAGCTGGGGGTGTTTAGCCTGGAGAAGAGGAGGCTGAGGGGAGACCTCATTGCTCTCTATAACTACCTGAAAGGAGGTTATAGAGAGGAGGGTAATGGCCTCTTCTCCCAAGTGACAGGGGACAGGACGAGAGGGAATGGCCACAAGCTCCGTGCCAGGGGAGATTTAGGCTGGACATTAGGAAAAAATTTTTCACAGAAAGGGTCATTGGGCACTGGAACAGGCTACCCAGGGAGGTGGTTGATTCACCTTCTCTGGAGGTGTTTAAGGCATGGGTGGACGAGGTGCTGAGGGGCATGGTTTAGTGTTTGATAGGAATGGTTGGACTCGATGATCCAGTGGGTCTCTTCCCACCTGGTTATTCTATGTTTCTATGATTATTAGACCTCTGTATGTGACTTTTAATTGGAGATCATCACTTTGTTGAGAATTGCACAGAATCTGAATTCTGCCATTAGGCCATATGGTTTTCAGTACAGATGGGGCAGCATACATTGAGAGTTGAGCAGGCAGGGAAGCTGCTATCTGTAGAGCTCATGAAGATCCCCTGCTTGTAGTGTTAGTATCTGCAGTTTGAGTCTTTGGTTTTAACTAATGAATATCTTGTAACATTTAGAGTCTGCTGAAACAAAAGCACTTGGCATTTAATGAGTTGCTGAAAATGTTGATTTTTCAAACCTTGATTACACTGCATCAAGGGTCAAAAATTGTCAGCAGGAGCCAGTCTTCCTGCGCTGCACTCTATGATCAACAGAAGGAAGGAGAGGTTCATCCAAGGAAGCCAAGTTAAAGTAGAGGTTTGGAGGAACCTTTCTCCTGGTGACAACGCAAGGACCAGGACTGGATGAATGTCAGTTTAGCCTTTGTGGGTGTTCCATCTGTGTGAGCCCATCACTGGAGACTTGTGGAGAGTCTCCACAAGTATTTTTGCTATTTTGTTATTAAAAAACCCACTCAAATTGTGTGAGACTGCCGCAGATATAAATTGCTCCATCTGTGTTGTGGTGGAAGGGGGTGCATGGCAAACAAGGTATTGTGTATGTGTAGGATCATACTGGGTTGCATCCTGTTCCATGGTGTACTTCTTTGAAAGTACAGAGCGTGCTTGATCAGGTTGTTCAGGGCTCTGGTCATGGATGTTACTAAAAGCAAGATATGGTTAGTTCAGGCAGTCATCCTAAAGGCGTTTTTCAGCTATGACTGTTTGACTCAAGGTCACTACTTGAGGGTCCTTCTCATGAAGACCTTGGTGTGCAACAGACATGAAGGCTTTTGTCTGAATTTCGCTTGAGGTTATTATCTGCAGAATGCCACCAGTAGTTGGTGGTTAGTTGTCCAATAATTTTTCTCTGTCAGCTCTTTCTTTTCCCCAGGTGTGTGATTATCCATGTCATCAGCTATACTTGGTCACCTGAATGCTTTGATTTGCATAGCCCTTGTTTAGCCTTTATATTCTGAGGAAGTTTTCCACTTTGGCAGCAAACTTTTGTTTTATAATGATCTTATTTGAGAAGTATTCACGTTCTGTTGGGGTTGCAGTAGGTACTCAAGTTCTGCTTGGAATGAGAACATCTCACTAACTCTGTTGGGCTTTAAAGTAAGAGACAAGGTTTGGGTTAAAATGACTGGAGTCATTTACTGTTGCTAAAGGTGCTAAAGGGGAGAGGATTATGAGAGGGTTTCCTTTCCGCTGCTATTACTATCAGGTTAGTGTGATATTCTCTCTTCTGTTGCAGATGGATGTACTCCACTTATGTTGGCATCTCTGCGTGTGGGCAGCTCCGATATCAGCGAGGATGATGAGGATGCAGAAGATTCCTCAGCAAATATAATAACAGATTTGATCTATCAAGGTGCCAACCTGCAGGCGCAAACAGACCGCACTGGGGAGATGGCATTGCACTTAGCAGCCCGTTACTCGAGAGCAGATGCTGCAAAGCGTTTGCTGGATGCTGGAGCAGATGCTAATGCACGGGACAACATGGGACGGACTCCTCTGCATGCAGCAGTAGCTGCTGATGCCCAGGGTGTCTTCCAGGTACAGCAACGGAAGAACCCCTTTTAGAGTAGCTGTGCTTTGTAATCATATGAACCTACTCAAGCTTCACTCTCTATGCTCACAGCCTCCTGCCTTCCACAGTGTGATGGCCAGGCAAAACTCTATTTTACATCCAGTTTCTTCAGGTATTCACAACTTGGAGAACTCAGCATGCATGACTCATCTGGCATGTATTTATTTGGTCTGTTTGCCTCTGTCCCCTGTCATTTCAGTGCTGAAGCTGCTTTTTCACTATAAAGTTTTCCTTGAGTTCCTGCCAATTCCTTAGTTTTGGTCTGTAGCGGTATCGAAAAAAAAAATCTATCTTCCCCTGTTGTCCAGATCCTGATCCGTAACAGAGTGACAGACTTGGATGCTCGGATGAATGATGGAACGACTCCGTTAATCCTGGCCGCACGTCTGGCTGTGGAAGGAATGGTAGCCGAGCTAATTAATTGCCAGGCAGATGTGAATGCCGTAGATGACCATGGTAATGTGAACACGACATACTGGGCTGGGCAAATACTTATCATGGTGCGAGGGTTGGGCTTCTGCTCCCCTGGTATGTGGACTGCTTATAAATTCTGTGGCTAAATCAGATTCTAGATTCTCCTGCAGAAGTCCTTCCAGCAGTACTAGATGGCAGGCTGCTGCATGGTGGCTTAATTAGACAGTCCTAGAAGAACAGAAATCTGGGATTAGATTTGAGATTTGGTGAGATTTTCTGGACTATGGACATGACTCTCTGGATATGTTATTTAGAAATGAAATATCCCAGAGCAATTGCTGAGAAAATCCTATTGCATCTTGGTAACGTAGGGCGATGTCACGGTGTGGTGGTTTCCAAAGAGTAAACCTGACTTCAGAACATGTTCATGTGCTGTGAACAGCACTGCAGTTGCTTTTTTCCCCACTTGGTATGCTCTGTCCATCTTGGTTCTTTAGAAAATAGCTTCTTGGTTTGTTGCTGAAGTTGTTGGGTTTCCCTGCAGGTAAATCTGCTCTTCACTGGGCTGCTGCTGTCAACAACGTGGAAGCGACACTGGTGCTGCTGAAGAATGGGGCCAACAGAGACATGCAGGATAACAAGGTACAGTTTGCGTGTGCTCAGTGTGGCTGTGCTTCTTAATTCAAGGCATGTCTTTTCTGTTGGTAGTGAGCTCAGTTCAGATTTTCAAAACTGGCTGCTCTGCACAGGTCTTCCAAACCCAGACTGTGACTGGAACTCCCCAAATGCCACATCTCTTGTAGGATTTCTGATACAGGAGAGCAGTTCTCTTCTTTGTTTGGCGAAGTCCTGGGCATCAACGCTGCCCTGCTTTTCTTGTGGGAAAAGAATGCAATAGCCAGTCAGTGGTGTGTGAGAGCACCAAGGTGAGGGACTGTTGATGTCAAGCAGCGGGATACCAGTTAGCAGACAGCTAGATCTTGCAGCACAGCAGCACTCACACCCTGTCACTTTTCCAGGGATCACAGTGCAGGGTGGATATGGGGGAGAAGTCCCTCTGTTTGAGAGACTGTGCTGTGCAGACCTCCTGTACCGTTGCTATTAGTTTTGCCTTTGTCTTAAGCCTTGATTTCTTTCCTGTGCCTAAGAGTGGGGTTGTTTTAGTATTATTTATTGCTCAGTAGGTTTTAGAGCCACCAACAAGTGGCAGTTCTTTGCTGGGCCGTTTTAGTCCTTTGTTCCTTTCCTTCATAGGGGAAAATGGGAGAAGGGCACCAGTTTCACAGTTCCTCCAAGGACCCATGGCAGGACAGTGCACTTCCTGGAGGGTGGTTTAGCCTGTGTACTCCACTGCCATGTATTAAGTAATCTCCTGTAATTTCTCTTTTTCAATGGGTGTCTGTCAGAGTGGGTTGATCTTGGAGACAATTAATGTGGCACTACATTAAACAGTGGTTCCAGGTGTTGCTACGCCATTAAGAGCGTCTTGGCAGTAAATCAGTCCCCACAGTGAAACGGCTAAAGTACTTCTTCTCTGTTTTCAGGAAGAGACACCTCTTTTTCTTGCCGCTCGGGAAGGCAGTTTCGAAGCAGCAAAAATCTTGTTGGACCATTTTGCCAATCGAGACATCACGGACCACATGGACCGCCTGCCCCGCGATGTAGCCCAGGACCGGATGCACCATGACATAGTGCAGCTTCTCAATGAGTACAATGTGGCGCACAGCCCCGCTGGGCACCCTGGTGCCATGCTGAACTCTGCCCTCTCCCCAGTCATCTGTGGCCCGAATAGGTCCTTCCTTAATCTGAAGCATGCTTCATTAAGCAAGAAATCACGAAAACCGAATGCCAAAGGCATCATGCCCACAAACCTCACCAAAGATGCGAAGAGGAGAAGGAAGAAGTCCCTCAGTGAAAGTAAAGGGCAGTTTTCAGAGAGCTCAGTGACCCTGTCACCAGTTGATTCCCTAGAATCGCCCCATGCTTTTGCATCCGAACCAACATCCTCTCCTGTGATGCCATCGCCAGGGGTGTTACACTCATCACCCAGCTCACTGCTGACCACTCCATCGGTACAGGCTGCACACACAATGTCCTTCTCCAACCTTCATGAGATGCAGCCCTTAGGACGTGGATCTGGCACCGTGCTCCCTTCTGTCAGCCAGCTACTTTCGCAGCACAGAACCACCCCTCCCAACAGTGGGCTTGGCAGGCTTCGGCCAGCCAATGTTTCCACTGAGTGGGTGAATCGCATGGAGGTGAACGAGTCCCAGTACAACGAGATGTTTGGCATGGTGCCGCAGGTGATGCATTCACACCCCAACGTTTCTCAGCAGAGTGGTTTGGTTCAAGCAGATACAAAGCACCTGGGAGTGTCCAGAGAGTCTCTGCCCCCTATCATGACTTTCCAGCTGGTTCCCAAGGGTGGCATAAACCAGCCAGCACTACCACAGCAGGCCCAGTCAAACTGCGCTCAGAATATGGCTGGTCCTCTTGGCTCCATGTACCAGGTACCAGATTTAGCTCAGCTACCCAGTGCCTCATTCTCCATGGCTGCCATCCCTCAGCAGGACGGGCAGGTGGCTCAGACAGTCCTCCCAGCCTACCACCAGTTCCAGAGCTCGATGGGGAAATACCCCACGCCTCCATCGCAGCACAGTTGCTACTCCTCAGCCACAGAACGGACTCCTAGCCACAACCGGCACTTACAAGGAGAGCACCCATACCTGACTCCATCGCCTGAATCTCCAGACCAGTGGTCAAGCTCCTCCCCACACTCTGCCTCTGACTGGTCTGATGTGGCAACCAGTCCCAGTAACAACCAGCGCAGGCCTGCAGCTACTCACATGGCAGAGCAGCAGCGGAGCAACATGCAGGTGTATGCCTGATGGCTGGCCAAGGTGAAGCCTGATTAAAGTGGACTCCAGAACTCATGAAGGTCTTCCAGGATGAAAATGAAGAACCACTTTAGTATCCAAGAGTCTTAATGAGCCCCGACTGTTCTTTCCTTGGAGGGACAGTGGTCGCTGTAGGCTTGTATGCTTTTATCCTAAACAGAGAACTGTAGAAGCTGGTGATGGAGAAGACCAGCTGGGTCACTTCTAAACAACTCCCATGCAACTCGGGTGCAAGTGCTGTCTGCACTGGATTCTCCAGTCTGCTTTTAAATATGTTCCACCATTTCTTTGTGGAAACAACTCTTCAGCTTAATGCATCTCATGGTCATTTCTCCAGAAATCTAGCCAAAACCAGCCTTGTATCCTTATTTTGTTACTCCTTTTGTTACCCACATAACCTGTCTCTGAAGCACCTTCTGCTAGTTCTCCCTGAGTTCAAGTTGCCTTGACAGCTCAGAGCTGCACCCACATTCCTAGACCCCCTCCTTCCTTTGGCTGCTTTTGCTTAGCAAGTGAGCTGGACTTCACAAAACACCTGCAGGTCGAGTGACACCTTTTGTCACGAAGCTTCACCCTTTCCTCATCTTGAGTTTTGTACAGATCCACTAACACCTCTTAGTGTTTTCACTGCCTGTCCCCCCAAGTATTACGAGGTTATATATACGTATAGTCTTCTCTTAGCTATTTGTTTTTAACCCCTGCTCTGAAAACGCTGGTCTGACCTGGTCTTCCCCCCAGATGTGGCCCGTAGGCACATCTTTCCCATGTTGTATGTCTTCCCTGAGACACACCTGACTGTTTTGGCACTACCTTTCTCGTGCCTCTGTTCTGCCAGATGTGTCCATGACCATGTTTGTGGGCTCCTCTGCCACAATAGCTGCCTTGCAACTGATACAGGCCTTTTGGAAAGCTCTTGGGATGAGCATGGGTGTTTCAAAATTTGGTAATGCGTGCTCCCAGTATTCTCGCACAATACTCCCTCCTCTCCATCCCATGATGGCTGTGTCCTGTCCTCCAGATACCATATGCTGCCTCTTCATGGTGTTATCGAGAGGTGCTGAGGATATCATCACGTGTTTGCAGTGTGTGCCCTTCTGTGTCAGGAGGAACAGCATCCAGCCCTTTGAAAAGTGTCCCTTTTGCTCCAGTCCTGGGACAGGGCTGCCTTGTCTTCTTCCAACAAGAAGGCTGCAGCCCTGGCTCCCAAGCAGGCTTCTAGCAGCAGCAGCCTGGAGCCAGAAGCTGGGCTTAAACGGCAGACCGAATAGTTCAGAAAACACTGTCTAGGGCAGTTTGGTTGACAGTCTTGGAGCTGTCCTCTGCTCTCAGCCTGTGTAGGGATATCCCAGCTGAGGAAATCCCTATACGTGACCCACGTACCCTGTGGGATGGTAGTGCCAATTGTAGTGCAGCTTCCCTGATACTTCTGGACTTCTGGAAGCCAGCTGTCACTGACCTTAGACCAACAGCCATTCTTTCTGCTTTGTCTGCAAGAGCAATGCTTCCCTGGATGGTTCTGAACCGGCCAGCAGCCCAAGGGAACATTTCTGGGGATGGTTTGCTCCTACCTCTTCAGGAGAACCCTGCAGACATGTGTTCCAAAGAGATCAGGGCTGTCGGCTGCTGCCAAAGGACAGAGAAGGCTGCGCCCCTCTGAGCAGTGGCCTTTCGTCATCCTACCATGTACAGTATTTCCTCCAATGTTTCTCTCCATTCTAACCAAGAGTAAAAGCTTTTTCTTTCGGTTTTACTCAATGGTACACGAAGGCAGGACCTCAGGAGGAGCTGGTTCCTGGGGCCACTGTTTTGGGCTGAAGTTCATAATTCTAAAGGTACTGCCTTTTATGACACACGCAGTGTTCCCCAGCACACTCACTGCAATGTGTCCTGTGAAGTTTAGGTGCAACCGACTCAGATCTCTGGGCAGGAGCCCACAAGCTCCCGGAGGTCTGTTCAGGTATGTGTTTTACTGAAATAATGAAGTGTTGCTACATCCATGCTAAAGAAGCAAAAGGCTTTTCCTTGTTAGCCCCAAATAACCAAGTGCCTTTTTCTTTATGTGGCTGCCTTTTACAAGATGAGTGCTTTCTGTGGAATGAAACCAACTTTGTGCCTGGCATGTTAATATGATGGCCCTCTGCCTGCCTTTTTTTTAACTACTTGTAAAGATAATATCTCCTTAAGGTGGTATTTTATCTTGTAAGTTGTAGAGTAACCATTCACACAGCAGCATTTTCCTATATTAATAATGGAAAATATTTGCTTATTTTTACATTTTTTATAAAAGTCTTTTATGAAAATAGTTGCTGCAAAATGTGTAAGCGATTTTTATCCCCAAAATAAAGACTATGTGCCCTACGTCTGTGTGCTGCTGGTTTTGTGCTATTGCAGCACAGCTACAGGGTTATAAACAGATCCCCAATGTTGGATAGCTGTTCAGACCTCTGGTAAGGGACCACTCATTAGATCTCAGCAGTCCTTGTCGGTAGAGAGCCTTTGGGGTTCAAGGGTGTTCTGTGCTGTAGCTCAGCAACACACAAAGTCCATTCCTTAGCTCCGTCCAAGGGAGCTGTGTCTGGGAGCTGAATGCAGCCTTGTTTGGGTATAGCAGGAGGATTCTGGGTCTCTTGGTCAGCTAAGAAAGGGGACAGTAACCAGCAGCCAAGCTGGGCGTGCTGGGAAGTAGGATGAGGGACTGGGATGGGGCCTTTCTGAGATGCTTTGAATAAGAGATCTTGCATGCCTCACTTGCTGGAAGCCAGGACTTTTGTGTGGCTGTTAGAAAGTTTGTGGGCAGGCATGGATTTGGCAGCAGTGAGTGGAAATGTGGCTTCGTTTGCCTTTTCAGGTCCTGCTTGCTTCCCTGGGCTGTTACTGCTCCTGCAGCCAGGAGAAAGACCCTTGTCTCTGGAACTGGCTCTCCCTGGCTTCAGCTTGACAGGCAGCTGATGCATGAACATGTGTGATTCTCCAGCTTCTAACAGGGAATCTCAGCTCATCTGCGCTATTTCCAGACTTAAAAAGTTTGACTTGAGCAATCAGAACAAATTGGTGATGGCTGCCATGGCTGTTTTGAGCAGGGAGGTGCCACTGAAGCCTTGGGCTGTGCCAACGCTCACCTCATTGCTTTCCAGCTCTTGTTGCAGACTCAAATTGAGGTGGTTAGCTTAGTTATGACTGCTTGCAGGGATAAAGCTGCTGGGGGCATTGTAAGTGTTTAATATTCAAACAGCACAGCTTTCATCTTCTGGTAGAGCCAGCTTGGCAAGTACAAACCTCCTGGAGGCTTTCATTCATGTTCTCCCACAGTTTGCACATCTGTGCCAAAGTTTAGCAAGCTCTGCTGTGTCTCTGGGTAAAGTTTGCTGGTGCTCAGGCTGAGACTTGAATCTCTCTCTCCTCCAGGACTGCGCATGCCTCTTCCCCTGCCTGGGCCTTGCTGAAACTTGTGTTGCATTCAAATGAATTCAAATTGAATTTTCATGGTTTTTCATACAGTGAGAGAGGAGTCCTGTCTCTTCTGGAGGGAGTTTACTGTGCTTGAAGCTTCCCTGTTAGGCAGAGTGGCTGGGCTCCTCTGAGAGGTTGTTTCTTCCTGGAGCAATGATAGCCATCACCAGCTGTGTTTGGACACAAGACAGCTTTACCCCTTTATTCGTAGTGAGTGCCTTGCAAGCTGGCCAAGGCTTTAGAAGACTTTGTGCAGCAACAGTATGTCCCAGCTGTGTAGGCAAAGGAGACAGGTCTGATTCTCCTCCCTGCCAAGGGCTAATGCCACACCTGCCTCTGCACGCTGGCATGGAGCTGATCCCTGTGGGCATAGGAGCACTTGGCCAAGTTTTGGCAAATGCTGCCATAAAGGAGCCGTGGGAGATCCTTGGGGGACATGGCTTTACCCTGGCAGCCAGAACTAGCAGCTTCAGACAGCTACAAGGCCTCTGTGTAGGGGGAAGTGAGGCTCAGCTCCGGCACTGGGTCCTCTGTTGCCTCCTGGGTAGCTCCCTGTAGCTGCCTCTGAGGGTCTTTGGTAGGGCTGGGGGAAGAAGAGCCAGGCATCCACTGTAGCTGGTAGCAGCAAGTGTGTTGGGCAGGAGCTGGCAGGTTTGCAGGGAACCCTAGGACAGGCAGGGGGAAGAGCTTTCAACCAGTGCTGAGAGGACACTCTGGGTTGAGGAGTGAAGGCTGTGCCCTCCCTGTGCCAAAGGGCTCTGGCTGTGGGGTAGGGGCAACCACCTCTGTGGCTCCATGCCAGCAGCAGCCTCCACAGGGCTAGGGCTGCGGGTACTCACATGGGGCAGGGCAGTGGGGCTGCTGCTGTGAGGCCTGCCTTCCTCCTGGAGGGACGTGGACTGACGAAGCCCTGCGTCACCACCGTGCGTGGGTGCCGGGCACCCCCACCACTATCTGATGACACCCAGCAGACCCTGGCCACAGGCTGTTCCCACATCCCTCTGTGCCGCATCCTGCTGCCAGCCATCCCCGGGCTGTTCAAACAAGGGTGGCGCATGGCAGCGCAGGGCAGGGTGTGGGGCTTGGCTGTGTGCCATCCCCTGGGCCAGGATGCAGGCGATGCCGGCAGGTTGGTACCCACTTGCCACAGGGAGGCTCCAGCCGGGTCCAGGGCAGCCTCCTGTGGGTCTCACCCCTGCCAGCCCCTGGTGTGGCCAGGTCTGTGGGCATCCCTGCCTGGTGCCTGGCTGCTTCCTGCTACAAAGTTACCTCTGTGTTTGCCTTAGTAATTAATACTAATTGCAGGGGGTTTATTGACCAACTAGGAGAGGTTCTTCCTGTTTTTTCTGGAGGAACATTGAATGCAAACAGATTGGAGATCTGGGCTGCTTTCCAACAAGGAGGTGGGGGGACAGTGGGAAAGCAGCAGTAAGATTGTTATGGTTGAAATCACCTGAGCTGGGCAAACACTGATGCTGGTGAGCTATAAAGGGCAGCTCTTCTCCCCACAACCCATGAGAAGCTGTTATTCCATCTGGTCTCAAGACAGCAGGTGAGGAAGGGGACCCTCCAGGGGCAGCTGGGGCCTCTGGATGCTCATAGGCAAGTGGCAGCTGGTCACAGCCCAGCAGCCCCCAGGGGAGATAAGTGCTGCCCTTACTGAATGGGGCAGGCTGCAACAACGCAATTTTTGGCCCCACATTGACTTTTGTCACTGTAGCTTTGAGGGGAAGATGAGCTGAGTCTGCAGATCAGCCTGGGTGCCCAGGGATTAGCCCAGATAAAGGGGAACTGTGCTGATGTGGCTGATTCGCCTCCCCTGGCCTGAGTTTGACAGCACCGTGAGGTCGGGGATTGGGGGTGGAAACGATGCTGTGCCCGCAGCCCCTCAATCCCCAGCACTGCTTGTGCTGCTGCTGCTGACGCCAGGGCAGGGCTGGGGTCTCCTGACCCGTGCCTGTGGCAAGTCCTCTCCCCATGTCCCCACAGAGCAGCTTGGCTCACCCAGGTGCCCTCTGCCAAGGCTGGGGCTGCGACCCCAGGCTGTGTCCAGGGAGCAGGGTGCAGACATGGGACAGTGACCTGTGCCAGTGAGATGAAAGGGAATAACAGACCCTAGGGCTCTGCTGTCTCATGCTGCTGGCTGAAAGGGGACAGTCAGTTCACAGCAGGGCAGGTTTGCATCCCCTATTCCCCAGGGACCTGAAGTAACCCCGACTTCTTGCAGGAAGCACTATCCAGGAGTAAGGAGGATGGTGTCAGCGGCCAGACTTGCCCTCCTGCTGCTGGGCAGCATGGGATTCCTGTGGCCAGCTGGTGAGTCCCACAGCTCAAGGGGCAGCTGCTTTCAGAGCAGGGCCAGGAGGGAGTCATGGTCCTCTCCAGCTGGTGGCACTGGCTGGCCCCCACCCCTTCCCGTGCTCTCCTTCTGCAGGTGCCTGGTACATAAACTACTGCCCCAAGGGTTGGTCCTACTACAAGCTTAGCTGCTTCAGGTACTTCCGTCAGCTCCGGAGCTGGGATGAGGCTGAGGTAAGCTGGCTGAGGTAGGCAGGCTGCTGACCCCTCGTCTCCAGGAGTGCCCTGGCACTGACAGCTGCCCCTGCAGAGGCAGTGCCAGGGCAGCCACCCTGGCGCCCACCTGGCCTGGGTGGAGGAGCCCCAGGAAGCGGACACCCTGCGGAGGGCCATCTCCTACTACCAGCGCGCACAGCCTGTCTGGCTTGGTCTCCACTACCGGAATGAGGTGAGACAGGGGCTGCAGGGGTTGGGGGAACAGCAGGGCCATGCCTCTGACCCTCTCTCCCTGCACAGAGCCAGGCCTGGCACTGGGTGAGGGGGGACAAGTACAGCGTCACCAATGGGCTGGCTGGAAACGGTGCCCATGGGGGGAGCTGCGGCATTCTGACCCACCTCAGCGGTGAGCGCCTTGTATCCACCTCCAGTGCTTGGTCTCAGGCAGCATCCCCTGCTTCTCCTCCCAGGCCAGTTCTGGGCGGAGCTGGTACCTCTGTCCTCGTTGCGGCCCCCGCTGACCCCGAGCTCATCTCTCCAGCAGGCTTCACCCTATGGTCCAGTGCCGACTGCACCCAGCGGTATCACTACATCTGCAAGGTCATGCCTTTGCTCTGAGCGTGGCCCCTGGGCCCATGGAGGACCCCATGCCAGTGATGCTTTTCCCCACCACCTCTGCTCCTCTCTCCCCAACCTCTAAAAAATACATCTATTAAAAAAACCAAGCATGTAAGGGCTGTGTGAGTTTGGTGCTGGTGCAAAGCCCTGGTGCAGCCCGCCTGTGGGCACCTAGGCAAAGGGGCAGCAGGTGGTGCTGCTGCAGCTCCCCAAGCTTCCCAGCTGCTAGGGGCTTCCATGCAGCCAGTGCCAGCAGAGCCACTCAGGCATGAGTCCCCAGGAGCCACAGTACCAACGGCTCTCCTGACTGGGTGCTCATGTTTGCTCATCCTAAGCCCTCAGGTGCTAAATGAGAATACTGGGGGGACAGGATGTCCCTGGGGCTCAGGTGTGGGGGGACAGGAGTGTCCTTAGAGGCTGAGTCCCCCAGAAGGCATAGAAGAGAGCAAGGGCACAGATATGGGTGGGGATGGAAGTCGTCATGGGTGTGTAGGTGATGGGATGGGTGTCCCTTCAGGTGCAAATGGCTTCAGAGGGGCCGGGTAGCTGTGATGCTGTCCTGTGGCCATGTTCACACCAGCACTGGGACCAAAGGTCCCTTTTTGTGTCACCACAGGCATCACGTGCCTGTTTGCTCGGCTGTTTTGGAGGTAGCTTTGCCCCCATCCAGCTCATGAGTTTACCCCCTCCCCTGGAGCAGCACCGTGTGACAGAGGTTGACTGTGTCCTGGGCAGCACGGATGGTGCTGGCACCAAACACCCAGCTGCCCTCTGCTCCCTTCCCAGGACAGTGGGCACAGTCAGGGAGGCCACACAGCACCTTGCACACTGTTCAGTGACCTCAGCCATGCCAGTAAGCCACAAGCACTGGGGCTGCTGGTGCCCCACGGCACAGGGAGAGCCTGTCACACTGCCCAGCCCTGACTCCAGCCAAGCACATCCCCAGGCTTTAACGCAGAAAATGGAGATACCTGGCAAGTTCACCCCTCCAAAGCCAGCGCTTGCTCTGCTGTCCCTGTCGTGTTGGCTGGCTTTTAGTGACCTTTGAGCACTGGGGTCCAGTGTGCTGATAAGGGCTAGGAGGGTTGTGCTGTGCTGCCCACACAGTTTATAAAAGCACCACGTGAGGCTCGTCCTGCTGTCTGTCTGTCTATTCCTCTGTTTGTGCAGTGGCCGGGGTGAAGATGCTGCACTTGGTTAACCGTGCTGCGCGCTGCTGGGGGGCGAGGCAGGCACTGCAGGGGCTGGAGCGAGTACACCAGGGGGTTCAGCCCCCCATGGCTGTGCAGAGGGCATGGTGAGCACCCAGACAGATCGGGTAGGATGGAAGCATAACTTGGGGGGATTGGGGAGCTGGCAGCACTCTTGAGCCTTGCCGGGGAACGGGATGCTCTTCCTCTTCGCAACAAGGCACAGGGAACCAGCAGGGATTTGGGATGCTCACAGCCTGGGGTGCTCGATGATGTCATCTCTGTGGGGCCACTGCCTTTCTGCAAGGCTCAGGGCTTCCATGGGACTGTTGTTGCTCCCTCTGCCCTGCAGCCTCTGCAGCGCTGCCGGGACAGGCGCCTGGCCCAAGGATGTGGGCATCCTGGCATTGGAGGTGTACTTCCCTGCCCAGTACGTGGAGCAGGAGGAGCTGGAGCGATATGATGGTGTAGAAGCTGGCAAGTACACACGGGGCTTGGGCCAGCAGCAAATGGGCTTCTGTGCTGCCCATGAGGACATCAACTCCCTCTGCCTGACGGTGGTGCAGCAGCTGGTGGAGCGTGGGCACCTCTCCTGGGATGCCATCGGCCGCCTGGAAGTGGGCACTGAGACTGTTATCGACAAGTCCAAGGCTGTCAAGACCGTCCTCATGCAGCTCTTCCATGACTCGGGCAACACTGATGTGGAGGGCATCGACACCACCAACGCTTGCTATGGGGGCACAGCCTCACTCTTCAACGCAGCCTCCTGGGTGGAGTCCAGTGCCTGGGATGGTGGGTGTGGGCAGGGTCTGCTCCGTGGGATGATGGGGTTGGGCATGGGATGGGTGCTATGAGACGGAGGAAGGAGGCAAGAGGTGGCGTGAAACCAAATGGTGCTCTAACAAGCCTTAAAGGGAACTGTTGTTCCTCCACATTTGCCACAACCCCTGTTTGTCACTTGCCTTGTTTGTCTCACACATAGCAGCATGAGGATGGGGATGTGTAAGCGCTGCAGGATGGAGGTTCCTGCCCACTGATGATTCTCTGTTCCTGTTTTCTCCCTCAGGTCGCTATGCAGTGGTGGTGTGTGGGGATATTGCTGTCTACGCCACGGGGAATGCGCGGCCGACGGGAGGTGCTGGTGCTGTTGCTATGCTGGTGGGACCCAACGCCCCACTGGTGCTGGAGAGAGGTCAGTGTCATGAGACCCTGGGAATGGTGAGCCCCTTGGGGGCTGTACATCCATGTCCCAACCCTGGATGGAAATGCTTAACGCTGGCAGCACCTGCTCTGCCGACCCCAGTGGCTGTCCAGTTCTGTGTACCCCAGGATCCATCTGGCCACATCCCTGTGGGCACCTCAGAATGATCCAGGAAGGCTGGAGTGGGCGTGGGAGGCAGAAGCTGTGAGTGTTTGCCATCCTGCTAGGACCTGCCACCACTCCCGGCCACCTGGCTCTCCCTGTGCCCCTAGGCCTGCGGGGAACCCACATGGAGCATGCTTATGACTTCTACAAGCCAGATCTGTCTTCTGAGTACCCAGTGGTGGATGGGCAGCTCTCCATCCAGTGCTACCTGCGGGCCCTGGACCGCTGCTATGCCGTGTACCGTCAGAAGGCAGAGAGACAGTGGCAACAGGGTAAGCAGTTGCATCCCCAGGGTGCCTGTGCTGTCCAACCAGCTGCTGACAGCCCCTGTGTCGTCTTCCAGCTGGTATCCAGAGGCCCTTCACCCTCGATGACTTCAAGTACATCATCTTCCACACACCCTTCTGTAAGCTGGTGCAGAAATCAGTTGGGCGGCTGCTGCTGAACGACTTCTTATCCAACCCTAACCCTGACACAGCCACCGGCCTCTACAAGGGGCTGCAGCCCTTTCGGTGTGTCCCCGCATCATGTCCCCTGTCCCCAAGCCCAGCTGGGGATGTGCGGGTGCAGGGTTTCAGCCCGCCTCTCTCTGGGCAGCGGTGTGAAGCTGGAGGACACCTACACCAGCAAGGAGGTGGAGAAAGCGTTCCAGGCAGCCAGCCAGGAGATCTTCAACCAGAAGACCAAGCCCTCCCTGCTCCTGTCCTCCCGCAATGGCAACATGTATACACCGTCCATGTACGGCTGCCTGGCCTCCCTCCTGGCACAGTGAGTTCCTAAAAAGTTTGCTTGGGGGGAGGACATTCCTGGGGTGGCTTGTGCCAGCGCTCCCCTCCCCCAGCAGAGGGGAGAAACTTTCATTGCTCCAAAACCCTGGTGTGGGTGCGTCCTGGCTCATGCTGTCTCCCTGCCAGCCTTTTTATCCCAGCTCGCTGAAGCTGGGCTGGCACAGAAACCCCTTCTGTTGGTGTCAGGAGGATGAAAGCCCCCTTGTCATGCCTACAGAATGGCTGATCCCACTGTGAAGGAGCCGTGGGAACAGCCAGGCACTGGGCGGGGGGGTGCCTAAAGCTTCATCCCAGGGCTCCGCAGCTCCACCACATTCCAGGGCCATGCACTGTTGGTGATGTGGAACCCAAGTCCTAGGACTTCCCTGCCTGCAAAGGAGCAGGAGGAAGCCCCCTACACCACTCCCCATCCTCCCCCAGCCCCCAATCCCCTCTATGCACCCCTATTCATTGTAGGGCCTCAGCGCGGGACCTGGCCGGATCTCGGATTGGTGCCTTCTCCTACGGTTCCGGACTGGCTGCCAGCATGTTCTCCCTCCGTGTCTCACAGGATGCAGCCCCAGGTGAGTCCCCTGGGAGAGGGAGTCTGGGAGGGGAGGGTGGCTTGGGGCTGTGGTGCTGTCTCACCTTGGGGGTTTCCATCACCAGGCTCACCCCTGGACAAGCTGGTGTCCAGCCTGGCTGACCTGCCAGCACGCCTGGACACCCGCAAGCGTGTGGCCCCGCAGGACTTTGCCAACATCATGAAGCAGCGTGAGGAAACTCATCACTTGGGTGAGTGGGGCTGGGGGGATATGACTCTCGCCCACCAGCGCCTCATGTTCCCTCCTGAGCATCTCCGTACTCTCCTCGCAGCTGACCACACTCCCCACGGCTCCCAGGCAGATCTCTTCCCTGGCACTTGGTACCTGACACGAGTGGATGCCAAGTACCGCCGAGAATATGCCAGGAAGCCCATCTAAAGGGGATTGGCATGGTAAAATCCAGGAAGAGGAGGGATGTGCTCCTCCCAGCTGGCATCCCTGCTCACCCCCAAATCTGGGATCGGCCTCCATATAAACCTCATCTTGATTCCCTCATCTGGGAAGCAGCTGGTGCCACTTCAGCCCTGGAGCTGGTGGAGATGGCAGCGTTTTCTGCCAACACATGGGAAGCATGGGGGAATAAAGGTGTGGATGAAAGGAGGGCAGCAACCCAGCTCTGGTTCCTGGTTGCGAGTGGTCTTCATCTGCCCCAAGGCCCTTCCCTCAACAACTGCAGGGCTGGATTGCAGCTGGATCACTGCCCCTTACAGGATTTATCCTGTGAGCAACCAATGTGGCCACTAACCCTGTTGGTGACATGTTTCAATAGCCCCATTTCCACAGGAAGGGAGCACGCCCCAATGTTTTGGGGGAGCCAAGCAAATCCCAGCTCCTGGTCTTGATTTCCAGTTTGGAGGTGGTGGGATGCCATGCCAGGGCTACTGGCTGTGAAACATTCCCAGAGGAAAGCCCAGGGTGGGGGTGGGAGTGGGAGTGCGACTCCAGGCATGCAGGAGGGGGCAGGCAATGCAGGGACTCATGGGAGGGCTCGCCCCTCTTGGAGCACTGCCTGCTCTCTGGGCCATGTCCCAGCTCTGGACTGTGACTCGGTGGGATAGCAGCAGCCCTGGAAACCTTTGCACCCTTGAGCAAACAGCAGCAGGGCTTAGAAAACTTCCATGACACTTGGCTTCAGCTCACCGAGATTGAACTGGGGGTCTAAGAGCCCTACAGGAGGGCATGGGGGCAGGAACGACAGAGCCTGGGGTTGGAGGACAAGGGACCACAGAGACAAGACATCATGCTCTCTGCTCCTGGACCCTTTATTGAGCACAGGGCCACTCAAAGCCCATCACAGGGGCCAGGGGGGGCTGGGTGTCATGCTCCTCCAGCTGGGGAGGATCCAGGTGCTGTGGCCATGGGGAGGGTCCTTGCTGGGTGGTCCAGGGCTACAGGTGAAGCTGGAAAACCTCCGTGGCCTGTGGCTTCAGCTCGCTGAGACTGGACAGTGGGGCTGAGAGCCCCACAACACTCCACTTCTCCCCCACCACTGTGCTTGAGCTGTGGTAGGATTGGAGCTGGATCCCTGCCTTCCCCAGCAGCCCTGGGAAAGGAGGAAAGGGGTTAGGGGCTGCAGTCTTCCCCAGCACCCAGCAGGTAGCAGGGCTCTGCCCATCGCAATGCCCCTCAAACAGCTCATGATGCCTCTTCTTTCCCCCACCCCAAGTCTTTTGCTCCAAGCCCCCAGCTCTCTGCCTAAGCCCTCCCATCCATGCAACATCTGCCCCTTCCCAGCTGCAGCTAGGGCTCGGCTCCAAGGCAGCTGCGAAGGGCCCCCAGGCTGCCTCAGCCCTACTCAGGGATGACACAGGGAGCTCACCAGCAAGTGTGGTAAGTGTATTGGGCTCGGTGGCTTTGGCTCTGTAGATGAGGATAGGGCCGGCCAGCGGAACCAGCTGCTTGAAGGTGGCTCCATTGAGCTCCCGCAGCACTGGAGTGCTACCCTGCACTGTCCCTGCCACCCGGTGCGGGGTGCCCTGGAGAGACAGCTGCAGCAAGCCAGTGCTGCCGTCAGGTTCAGGGACCACGTCGCCGTGGGTGGTTGTGACCTGTCAGAGATGCAGTTGCTCAGCACCCAGGTCCTGCACATGGTAGAGCATGGGGAAGGCCACCTCCTCAGAGGCCACCCCATGGGATGCGCCCCACCCCAGCCTGAGAGTGCTGCACTAGCAGCCCGGCAGGGCAACCCCCGGCATGCTAGGCTGATGTGCAGAGCCCTGGGTGTCCACGCACCTTCAGCCCAGCCTCCTGGGCCAGCAGCAGGGCATTAACCAGGGTCACCTCCTTCTGCACCCTTCCAGCCAGCATGCCCACAGCCACAGCAGGTGTTAAGTAGCTCCCAGCCTCCTGCAATGGTGTCCCTGAGGTGGGGGGAGGAGGCAAAGGGTGGATGTGTTGGCAGCGGTGAGGGCAACCCCAAGTTGGAGCAGCCAGCCTGGGGCTGGTCCTTCCATACACCCCTCCTTACTCCCACTGTTCCTCCCATCCATGAACCCATCTGCGTACACATCCACATCCCTACACTCCTGTGCTCCCACCATCCTCCCATCCAAGCCCCCTCCCACCTGCTGAGCTCTGTAGGTCCCCACTCACTCCTCTGTGCTGCCCACCCACGGAGGTCCCTTTGCCCAGGTGTGGGATGCAGCCTGCCCAGCTCACCTAGGGTGCAGACCTGCACGCTGCCCTGCGCTTGCTTGCCCAGTGCGTGCAGCACTGTGCCCAAGGCCCTGCCCAAGGCTATCCAGGGCTTGGTCTGAGGTGCAAAAGCCTTGCTGAGAGCCTGGCCGTTTACCTGCAATAAAGAGTAGGACGTGCAATGGGAACCCACCACTGAGCACACAGGGTCCAGTGTCACTCCCCATGCACCCATGCATTACGGACAAGGAAACAGGCACAAAGGCCTAGTGCCCAGGGAGAAGACTCACTGCGCCAGCCAGCCCCTTCCCTGTGGCCATGTCCACGATCTGCATGGCAATCTCCTTGCCGCAGCGGCTCTGTGCCTCTCGTGTGCTGGCACCCAGGTGCGGGCAGCAGATGACATTGGGGTGGTTCACCAGCTCACGGTCCTTTGGGGGCTCCTGCCGATACAGCCCCATCCCCACCATCAGCCTCTAGCACCCACCTGGGAGCCCAGGGGAACATTTGCACCCTCTTCTCTTGCAAGGAGGGGAGCTGAGGCGGGATGGCCCCAGCTCTGTGGGGTTTGCTGGGCTGCCCTGGCCTGACTTGGGCAGAGTTAAGGTGATGCTGAGATGAAGCCAGGCTCAGAGGGTCCTCACAGCCCTGCTCACCTGAGTGAAGACATCGAGGGCTGCCCCACCACACTGCCCTGACTGCAGTGCCCGCAACAGCGCGCCCTCATCCACGATGCCCCCGCGGGCACAGTTCACCACCTGCACGCCACGGCGACACTTGGCAAAGGTGCTGTCATTCAGGAGCCCTGCAGAGGGAGGGAGCGCCATGAGCGGTGGGGGTGGCCCCAGCTTCCCCCAGCTCCCCCAGTGTTGATGCCTTGTCCTGTACCCATGGTGGAGGGCAGCAGAGGTGTGTGCACTGTGATGAAGTCGCAGCGGGGCCAGATCTGTTCCAGAGGCAGTTGCTCCACGCCAAAGGTAGCTGAGGTTTCCGGGGTAATGATGGGGTCATAGCCTATGGTCTGAGGCACAGCGGGCGCTCGCTCCAGCAGCCTAGCATGCTGCTCGTGGCCAGGCCAGGGGAAACCATGTTCCCCATCACTTCTCCCCGTTCTGGCTCCTTACCTTCATGCCAAAAGCCTGCATACGGGTGGCCACTTCCCTGCCGATGCGCCCCAGCCCCAGCACACCCAGAGTCTTCCCATTCAGCTCCATGCCCATGTACTAGAATGCAAAACAGAGAGTAAGTGAGCACACCCCACATGGGCACCTGTCACCCTGTTCTGAGGAGTGTGCTGCACCTGCTTCCTACCTTCTTACGGTCCCACTTGCCCTCCTTCATGGAGGCAGCTGCCTGTGGGATCTGCCTGAAAGTGGCAGCTGTGGTCAGCAAAAGGGTAGAGGCTGTGGGGCACACATCTGTCCCCCCATCCTGCCCTGTGCTCACCTGGCCAAGCACAAGATCATCCCGCAGGTGAGCTCGGCAGCGCTGAGGCTGTTCCCGGTGGGTGTGCTGGGGAAGGACAGTGGTGTCACTGGTGTGTCAACTCTGGGCTGACGGGGGTCTGTATCCCATGAGGATGGAGACCCACAAGGTTGTGCCACCGCACGAGGATGGAGACACGCAGGGTCGTGCTGTGGGATGCCATGGGCGGGGACAGCACCATGCCGAAGCCTCCTGTCTCCCCAGGAGTGCAGGCAGGGATGTCCCCATGCTCCTGCTCTTACTTCATGACCAGGACACCCTTCCTGGTGGCCGCCTCCACATCCACGTTGTCCACGCCGGTGCCTGCTCTGCCCACCACCTGCAGTCGCTCTGCCGCTTCCAGCACCTCGGCCGTGACTTTGGTGGCCGAGCGCACGATGAGCCCCTCGCAGTCCTGGGGGCACACAGACACCGTGGTGACACCGAGGGGGCTGGGGGCCGCCGTGCCGACCCCACCGGGCTACTGCGGGAGGAGTGTCTGTGCCCCGGGAAGGGGGTGGAGGGGTGGTCGGTGCCCCGGGACCCCGGGGTGGCCGCGCTCACCCGGATCTCCCGCAGCAGCTCCTCCTTGCTCAGCCCGGGCTTCTCCTGCACCCGGAGTCCGCCGGCCTGCAGGATCTCCCGGCAGCAGGGGTCCAGGCTGTCGCTGATCAGCACCTTCTGCAGCTTCCCCAGCGCCATGACGGGACGGACGGACGGACGGTCTCTCCACTGCCGCCGAGGGGTCGCTACCGCCCGCCCGCCGCGCTAAAAGGGCTCCGAGAGGGGCACGTTTTTCGGACTCATTGGGTCCCGTCTCCATAATCCCACCTCCTTGCCTTCCCCTCCCCGCCCCGGCCCTCCCGCCCCACCCCGCGGGGAGGGTGGGAGGAGGCGGAGGGGAGCGGGGCTGGGTCCCCAGCAGCCCTGGGGAGTCGTGCCTCGGTTTCCCTGCGCCGCGCATCACCCCGCGGCAGGGCCGGAGGGGAAGGGCGGTGGCAGCTACGGTGGTGCGGGTGCCCCTCACCCCAACACGGAGGTGGTGCTGGCAGGGGAGCAGCCTGGCCGTTTCCCCCCATCTCGTCCAGAATCGGGGTTCCCCACCCCCCAGCACAGAGGTGAGGCGGTGACACGGCCCCTGCCCGCCCCTGGCATCGCACCCGCTGTTGGGCAATGCCCCTGATAAGGGTTTGGGGCACGGAGCCAGCCCTGGCCACTGGTTCCCAATGACGGGGTGTGTGTGTGTGCACGCCAGGAGCCACCCAACAAACGCCCTCCGTGGGGCAAGAACCACATATCTGCGTCCAGTGACCTCGCAGGGAAAGGGCTGGCCCCCAAGAGGGGACAGCACGAGGGTCCATGGGGCCAGGCAGCCCAGCATGGGGGATGGCAAGGATGGAGGGTGTCCCCTTGCTCGTGGGGCCAAACCTTCACAGCACAGCTGGACCAGACAGATCCCGGGTCCTCCCCATGTGGGAGCCAGGATATGGCCCTTCCTTGTCCATTACTATCATAGAATCACCGGTTTGGAAAATATCCATCGGATCATTGAGTCCAACCATTCCTATCAAACACTAAACCAAGCCCCTCAGCGCCTCGTCCACCTGTCCCTTAAACACCTCCAGGGAAGGTAACTCAACCACCTCCCTGGACCCTTCACCACCTTTGTTACTCTTCTCTGGATTCACTCCAGAGCCTCAACATCCTTCTTGTGGTGAGGGGCCCAGAACTGAACACAGTACTCAAGGAGCGGTCTTACCAGTGCCAAGTACAGAGGGAGAATAACCTCCCTGGCCCTGCTGGTCACTCTGTTTCTGATACAAGCCGAGATGCCATTGGCCTTCTTGGCCACCTGGGCACACTGCTGGCTCATGTTCAGTCAACCAACACCCCCAGGTCCTTCTCCTCCAGGCAGCTTTCCATCTGCTGAGGACATGCAGCAGGGACACGGTGCTCCCAAGCTGGGTCCTGATGGAACTGAGCCCTTCCCCAGGTTGTGCATGCCTCAAGCATCAGGACTGGACCAAACTGTCCCATGTGAGATCTGGAGTGGCCCCAGAGGCTGTTAAACCCAGGAGAGCCCAAGTAACAGACCTGCCCTGCCAGCTGAGAGGTGACCGGAACGGCTGCTCTCACTGTAGGCAATGTGGCTGAGGTGAGAAAGCCCAGCTCTATCTACACCCCAGCACCGTGTACAGCCTGGTGCAATGTACACTCTGGCACTACCTATACCCCGGTGCTACACATACTGCAGCCACAGCCAGGGAACAACCGTGACGCCAAAGCAAGGAAAGTCCAGGGCAGCCAACACAGGGCAAGAGACGGGGTCAAGGGCAGCAGCTGGTGAAATCTGCAGCACAGTCCTGAAATGGCCCCTTGTGGCTGTGTGACTTGGGGACCAGGACGGGGCTCCTTCTCCACAGCACGGCCTGGGGACTTCCACACTGCAGGACGTGCTGTGGCTGGGACATGGCCCAGAAGCCCCATGGCCCAGCAGCCCCACAGCCCTCAGCACAGCCCTGGCCTCCATTAACCATGAAGACCATGCTCAAAGTGCCTGCTAATCCAGCGTCCCAGCATCCTCCTTCCTATGCTGACACTACCTGGGTTTGCCCAATGCCTCCTTATGTGTCCATGGCCCCTCTCTCATGCCTGTGTCTCACTTGTCCAGAGGCCACCTGTGGCCAAGCCATTGCTGCCGCATGTCATATTTGCTAGTTTTCCCAGCCGGCTGGTGCCCTCTCCTGGGGAACAGCACTGGAGACACAGTCCTGCAGCACCCCAGAACCCAGGCCCTCACCAGGAGCCTGCTGGCACAGGATGGGTGCTGGTGGTATGGTGGTGTCAGCAGGCACATCCACCCACTCCTGGCCCTCCAAGGAAGCCAGCTGGAGAGATCTGAGTCTGGTCCTTGCTTGTATCCTAAAGAAGGGGTCTTCAAGCTGGAGGAGACCCCAAAGATGGCAGGACCAGCAGTATGGATGCCCAGGGGCTGTTAAGCCACAACTGAGATGGAGTGGCAGGGTTATGGGGTCATGGCACCCTGCTGCTGACTCCATTAGCATCGTGGTCCTGGATGGGCTGTGCTTGGTGGCAGGTGGGGGGGACCCTTGAGGTCAGCTGGATGAGGGGCTGTGGGTGCAGGATGGTGAGAGTGAGGCCAAGCAATGGGGCAGCACCGCAGCTAGGGGTCCCTGCAGAGTGGATGGGGCTGAGGGAGGGGGAAGGGGCAGCACCGGGACCGGGGTATCAAACAGGGAAAGGAATTAGGGGTGGTAAAAGGGGACTGGAGTTATTTGTGTCAGGATATAGGGTGGCAGATGAGAGGCAATAGTGAAGGAGCTTGGGGGTGTTAGGTTGGGATGGTGGGTGTTAAAGGGAGATTGGGATGATGGTGGGGTCAAGGGGGAACAAGGGTCACAGGGATGTCCCAGTGGAGGACTGGGAAGCTGCGGAAGATTAGAGAGCAAGTGAGGGTGTTGGGGGGCTGGATGGGTGCACAGGGTGCTCTAGGGGTACAAGTGGGATTGGAGATGGCCTGTTGGGATGGAGATGTCCAAGGAAGAGCAGAGTGGTAGGGGACAACAAGAGGACTAGGTGTAACTGTAATTGAGGTGCTCAGGGGCATGGTTTAGTAGTTGAAAGGAATGGTTGGACTCAATGATCCTGGAGGTCTTTTCCAACCTTGTGGTTCTGTGAACTGGGATGTCAGGATGAATGATTGGGGGTGCCATGGGGGATCTTGGCTAATCAGGCAATTTTTGAGGTGACTTGGAAATTGTGGGAAGGACTGGCATGTAAGAGAGGGATTGGAGACAGTACCTGGGGGGCTGAAGGGTGGGGAAGGACAGGGGTTCAGCCCAGAGAGACTCGGGGGAGCGGAAGTTTGGGATGGGGGGGTGGAGTGGGGGTGAAGGTAGGAATGGAGAGAGGGAGCGAGGGAGGGCGGAGGGAGGAAGAGGAGGAGGGATGGAGCGGGAGAGGAAGGAATGGAGGAAAGGATGGAGGGGAGGAAGGAAGAATGGAGGAGGTAGGGATGGGTGAAGGATGGAGGCAGGAAAGAGGAGGAGGAGGAGGGATGCAGCGGCGGGCGGAGCCGACCGGTGCCGCAGAGCCGCCTCCCCAGCGCACGCTGGGCGGTCCGGTACCGACTGCGGAGACCGGCGGTGCCCGACCCGGCGCCGCCCGGAGAGCCCAGCGTGCCCGGTGCCGCCGGTGCCCGGCCCGGTGCTGCCGATGCCCGGTCCGGGGCGGGACACGAGCCCCGTGGCGGAGGTGAGGAGCGTGTCCGCGTGTCACCCGCGGGCCATACGCGTGGGGCTGTGGCGATGTCGCCGCGGGGGGAGGCCCTGGTACCGACAAGCATCCGTGCGACCGGGGGGCGGGTGTGCTGCCCCGGGGCTGGGGAGCCGGGCACCGCCTGCCCCAAACCCCTCCTCCCTCGGTCTGTGGGTGCACCCGCCTGCCGCTGGGGCTGTGGGACACCCCTCTTCCAGCCGGGCTGGGGCGATCCCGGGGATGCTGCTGGGCACCCAGGAAAAGGGCTTGCGGGAGCTACCGGTGTGCGGCAGCTTGTGCTGTGAGAGGGCAGGACCTATATATAGCATCCCGTAGGGATGGCACTGGCACCGGCACTGGGCTCTCCTCCAGGGCACCAGGCAAGGTGGGATTTGCTGGGAGGTGCTGGGACATGGGTGGCCCTGCGAGAAAGATTGTAGTTTGGGATGCCGGCAGAGGCTCTTGGCTTGCCCCCCACCCCCCCCACCCCAAGCCCCATTTGCATTCTCCCAGATCTTCTCTCTGCTTTGTCCATCCCCAATTCCAGCCTGACCTGCTGGCCAGAGCGCTTGTCCCGGTATCTGGCCTGGGCTGCCAGGCCCCGGGACATGTGCCGGCTGCCATGCATGCGGAGCAGCACGAAGAGACATCTTTGCCAGGAGTGTGGGTAACACTGGTCCCTGGCTCCCCCCGTTTTGCTGCACTCAATGGAGACCTTGTTGCTGTGCCCTGCGTGCAGGCGGTCGGTGGGCGGCTGTGTGCAGTGTGCCATGCACACACGCCCAGGTGCACAGGCGGCCGCCGTGGTGGTGGCTCTGTCACCGGCTCCACCTCCCATGGCGTGACACTCAGCCCCTGCTGAAACATTTGTGCCGAAGGGTCAGTGGGGAGCCAGGCTGTGTCACACTCAGCATCTCCTCCCTGACAGTGAGCTGCTACGCTCACACTGGCCGAGCCCAGCCTTTGCCACAGCCCTTCTGCCAGCCCAGAGACAGTTGCTGGCACCCAAAGTGGCTGTGTCTGAGCACAGGGCTGGAGGCTGCTGTCCACCCTCTGTCCATCCCTCTGTCCACCTATCTCTCGTCAGCAGGAGGTGATCCAGCAGCACAAGGAGGTGAGTTGCGGTCTTGGGGTGCTGGGTGCTTTGGGATTGCTCTCCAATGGGGCAGCAGCCACCCTCGTGCAGCCAACGTGCTGTGGCCCTGGTAGCCACCCCTGCCTTCTCTCCTGTCCCCAGAGGCACCCTGGGCACAGTGGCCCCAGTGTGGTGCCCTGGAGGTGCTGTGAGTCAACGGGTGCTCTGAGTCAGGGCCGTGTGGCACCCCTCGTGCTGGGGCTGGATGGTACAGGAGGTGGGAAGTGCTGCCCAGTCGGCTGAGGCTCTGAGGCTGTGCTGGTGGTGTTGCTCCACGCCCTGGGGTGGCATGGAGTGCATGAAAGGGCTCTTGTCCTCCTGCAGCTCCAGCAGCACCGCAGTAGCAAACAAATTCCCATTGTTGGGCACACAGTCAGGGAGGGGGAAGCCCCCATCCATCTGTGGCTGTGGCAGAGCCCAGGTTGGGTTCCTGCTGGCCCAGCAGCCTAGCCCAGCACTGCCAGTCCTGGTGTTGAGGGTGCTGTCCAGGCAGCTGGGCTGCAGGAAACTGTGCACTCTGTTCACTCACTCCAGAGCCCATGGCCAGGAGTGAGCACCAGCCTAGGCCTGCCTAGGGCTGACCCAAAGAAGCCCTCATCGTACTGGAGCTGCAAAGACTGGTCACCTTCTGCCTGGGTATCAACCCTCCAGACCTTGCATCTCCTCAGCTGTTTTGCCTCCCCCAGTATTCCACCTCCTTGGGTGTTGTGCTCCAGGTCATCATGTCACCATGGGTGTTGTGCCTCTGGATATTGCGCCTCTGCAGTTTTCAAGAATTCAGATGTTGTGCCTCTTTGGGTACCACGTCTCTCAGTATTAAGCTTCTGGGTGTCATGCCTCCTTAGATGTCATGTCACTATTTTGTGCCTCTTTGAGTATTTTGCCTTCTGAGATATTGTGCTTCAGGATGTCATCCCACTGGTTATTGTGCCTCTGGGTACTGTGCTTCTCTGACTACTGTGCAGCCTTGTGTATCTTCAGTCTGGGTCCTCAGATGTTTTGCCACTGGATATTACACCTCTGCGTACTGTGCCTCCTAGGCTGCCCTGGCTCCAGAGATCATGCCTGCTTGGGTATTGTGCCTGTTTATTGGGTCTCCTCTGGTATCGTGCCTTTGGGTATTGTACTTCTGGGTGTTGTCCTTCTTTGGATGTCACGCCTCTGGATAATGTGCCCCTGAGTACTGTGCCAGTTATGATGTGTGGAGGGGCACAGGGCCACGCTTGGCTGGTGCTGGTATGTCTAAGGCCTCAGTTTCCCCTCATGGTGAGTTGTTGGTGTAGGGGCTGCGTTGCCCTGTAGCTGCCTTCCCCTGCTCACCCTGGGGCTGGCAGCACTCTGTCCCCTGTCCATGAGGTGCTGGTGTGATGTGCCCAGCTCAGGGGGCATGGCCTCAGGGCCCCCACCATGGCCTGTGCTGCAGGGACTTGCTGTCCCTAATCAGCCACTGGGGCTCAGCATCACGCATGTGGGCAGGGCACTGGGAGCATGCCCACTGCCTTGCTTGTGGGACCCCCACTAAATAGCTGTCACAGTGGAATTAGAAAATATTCAGCATCTTTTTCAAAGGAAAAAAAAATCTGCTTTTTGTTTATTTGTGGGGTGTTTGGTTTTTTTTTTCTCTTTTAAGTCATGAAATGACTCACACTTCTCTGCTGAAAATAAACCTGAGTGCAGCTGCGGTCAGGAGCTGTGAGCTGTGATAGCACAGAGGCATGGGGCCATCAGAGAGCCGCTGGGGACTGTCCTGCTTCAGGCAGCCTCTGCTCGCTGTCAGCACCCAGACCCCTCTTGGGTCATGAGGGGCTGCTGTGGGGCGCAGGTGGCCCTACCCGTGCTGCTAATGGGGCTAAAGTGGTACTAAGGGGGCACTGCCATCTGCACAGCCCCTGGGGCCTCGTGTCTTTGCACTCAGAGCAATGCCTCCCAGCCACAAGACACATGTGGGCACCCTGACATGTGCACAGACACCCATGTGCCCCTGTGCACGCACAGACAGGGGCACGCACAGACAGGGGCACATCCCCCCACCTCCATGCACCCCACGGATGCACAGGGGTTTTTGCTTGCCTGGAGTTTGCCCCCACCACAGACAGGCATTTGTGGGACCATTTGAGGTCAGGAGCTCGCTCTGCCATCTGCCACCGTTGGCTGCCTGCAACCTTCCCCCACCCCGTGTGAGGGAGACACAGCAACCACCATGCAGTGGCTTTGGTAAAATCCCCCCACACCCTCCCTGGCCCTTCTGGCTTGGTGGTCTTGGGGGACTGGGGCTGCACCCCTGATGCTGTGCATGATGTGCCCATGTGCTCCTCTCTGCAGAGACCCCTGCAGCGGTGACGCACTGGCCGTGCTCCTAGGAGCCAGCTGCATGGCGGGTAAGACACCCTGAGAGCCCCCCCTTACCCCACATTCCCCAGTTCCCTGCCCCACAGAGGGTGATGCACTGGTGCTCAGCATTCTGGCAGTGTGCATCACCCTGAGGACCAGCGGCTTGCTAGGCCCCAAGGTGTCCCAGAATGCCTTCCGGTGACATCTTGGGGGCAGGCAGTGTGCAGAGCAGCCGCTTTGCTTGCCTGTCCTCTACTAGCCCTTTCTCCCTCCCAGCTTCCCAAGATGGACCGTGGGTTGAGAGTGATAAAGATCCCATGCCAGCCGAACTGGAGGGGTCCCATGGTCCTCCAGGTACTCAGCCACAGCCTGGCCCCTTGGTGCAAACGTGTGTCCTCCGGGACCTGGAGATGGGTCCCCTCACCCAGACGCAGACTGTGCGGGACTTTGAACAGGTGAGCCCGTGGGGTGCTTGGTCCCCCTGTGGCACTGCCAGGACCCCCCCTCCCAGCATGACCAGCTCCCCCCAAGCACTCCAGGGTGCTTGCAGGATGTGTGCTGGATCCCTTGGATGCACCAGTGGGATGTGAAGGGCAGGAGGGGGATGGAGAGCAGGTGATGGCGGGATGGGGAGAGAAGGCTCAGCCCCCACCAGGCTCCCCCTCACTGCCCTCCTGGCTGAGGCGCGTGGGGGCTGCCAAGGCTCGGGTTTCACCACCCGCCTAGCCCTGCTGTCCCTGATCAGGCGATTCCTCAAATAGCTCTGGGAGGCCAACAAAAAAGGAAAGGGGCCTGAGCAGGGACAGCGGCCGGAGCTGCAGGCGGGCAGGGACCCCGGGCTGTGTCCCCAGCGGCGCCATGTGAAGGGTGCCGGGATGCCCGCCCCATGGAGTGCCGGCCATGGCTAACGGGTACCGCACACTCTCCCAGCACCTCAACGACCTCAAGAAGGAGAATTTCAGCCTCAAGCTGCGCATCTACTTTCTGGAGGAACGTGTCCAGCAGAAGGGCGAGGGCAGCTGGGACGATGTCTACAGGCGGGTGAGCACCCGCGGGGAACAGGGATGGGTGCCTGACAGGGGTTTTCCTCCCGATGTCCTCTCTCTTTCAGGAGAAGGGGCCAGAGAAGAGCAGCCAGCAGGGATGACAAGAAGAGCATTAGGCACAGCATTGGGGCTGGGGGAGCTGCTGTGCAGGAGTTTTCCCCTTTATGCCTTTGACTGGTGTGGGGAGAAGGTCAGGGAGGGCATGCATGGGGTGCATGGGGTGGGCTGCACTGCCAGTCTGGTTGCAGACAGATGGAGTGCGTACACCCCATCCCAGCACAAGTGGGCTAAAATATAGGTTGTGCCACTCGGTGCCAGGAGTGCCCGAAGCCCTGCCGTGGGCTGGGGGACCTCTTTGCTGCCTCCAATGTGTTCCTGTGGGCAGCGGCACTGGGGAGTCCAGGCAGGCACGAGGCCATTCTACCTGCCTGCCTCTCACCCCACAGAACATTGAGCTGAAAGTGGAGGTGGAGAGCCTGAAGCGGGAGCTGCAGGAGAAACAACAAGCTCTGGACAAAACATGGTGAGTGGGGCCAGCTGAGCCTCCCTGCTCCGTGACAGAGGGAGCTCTGGTGCAGCATTTGCAACATTTGCATGGACATAGGGGATGGGGTTGTCTGCCTGTGCCCTGCCTGCAGCAGGCAGCAGAGGGCTTTGCAGTGGGGCCAGACGCCCTCAGGACTCCTCTTACAGTCCCGCCACTGGCCAAAAATAAAGGGCAGCACCTGTTTGGCAGGGGAGGGCAGTGACATGCCTAGGGGCTGTGGTATGGGTGTCCTGCAGCAGGGCATCACCAGGTGGGGGCCCGGGGCACAGCAACTGGGGAGCCCATGGAATTGGGACCGAGCAGGCACCGCTTTGGTGATTCGGACCTTGAGCATGACCTGGTGCTGCTGGATGAGCTGTGTCCCCAGAGCAGTGGCACTTGGAGGTTATAGTATACCTTGTCTGAGGATCCTGCAGAAACATCACCCACAGCATGGGTGGAACTGGACTGGGAGTACTTAGGGTGGCACAGCTCACCCAGCCTAGCTGGTTTGAGGTGGGGCCTTTTGCAAAGGAAGGCCATGCTGTCACGACTCACGGCACTCTGCCAAGCCATACCATGCCATGCCATGCTATCCTATGCTATGCCGTTTCATGTGCCATGCTATGCCATAGCATGCTGTGCCACACTGTGCTGTGCCATATTGTGCTGCGACATGCCATGCTGTGCCTGGCAGGGTGGCTGCAGAGAACCAGACAACCCGCAGCCAGGCAGCACTTCGTCAGCAGTATGAGGAGCGTCAGCGGGACTCAGAGCATGTCTACGAGCTCCTGGAGAACAAGATCCAGCTCCTGCAGGAGGTGAGTCTGGGGGTGGTTCGGGGCAGTGAAGGCTGGGGGCCAGTGCTTGGATGCTCACCCCACTGCTGTGCAGGAGGCCAGGCTGGCACGGAGTGAGACCGAGCAGGCCATGGCTCTGGCCAGAGCCGAAGCAGAGCGGTGCCAGGAGCTGGCAGGAAAGCTGAAGGAAGCTGTGAGGATGAAGGAGGAGAACAGGAATGATGACATCTGCAGTGCCATGGCCCAGAGGTGGGTGCCAGGACCCATCCCCTCTGTTCTGCTAGCCTGTGCCTTGTGCTGGTGCTTGGGGACCACCAAAGGGCGGCTGCTATGCAGTATCTGCGGGATGTGTGGGTCCCATGGGGATGGAAGAGTGATTTCAAGGGGAGAGAGCTGGACTGTGGGGAATAGGACTATACTGAACGTCCCCCACTTTCCTCTCTCTCACAGGAGGATTGAAGAGCTGACCCAAGAGCTGGCTGCCAGCAAACAGCTTGAGCAGATGCTGGCAGCTGAGAAGCGTGACCTGCAGCAGCGCCTGGAGAAGCCCCTGGCCATGGAGGAGAAGGTGGGTGTGCAGATGTGGGGGATCCCAGGGAGGAGCATACCTGCCTAGGGCCTGGCTAGCAGTTGTCATCCTCCCTGGCCCCTTCTAGGCTGTGGCCAGGGCTGTGCCACATCCTGCCCAGCAGTGCTGGGTGTTTCCCAGCTGTGCTGGGGGACAGGAGGACCCAGTCAGGGGAGAAGCCACCAGTCTCGGGTGTTGGTGCCGCCTGCACCCATCTGCCACTTAAATTCCTGGTCTTAAAATACCCCTGGAGGAGTGCCAGGTAGGATTTCAGGGCTGAAAGGCATTGGAGCAGCATGTTCCTGGCAGTCACATAGCTCTGGCCAAGCTGTGTCTTGGTGGCACAGCGCTGACCCCAGTAGCCATGGGCTATTGATGTATGAAGTGCCCATGTGATGGTCCCGTCGGGGGACTGCAATCTGTGCCTATGAAGTGGCACAGGGCAGCGTGCGTGGGTGCTGGTGGCCTTGCGCTGTGAGGACAGCACTCCAGCACTGCCTGTGGGCAATGGGCATTGGCACTGGGACGGGGATATGCTGCTGGCACTGGTATGGGACCTGGCACTGGGCTAGACACTGGTACAGGGGACAGGCACTGCAGGGGAGCGCTGACACTGGGGCAGGGCACTGGCATTGGGACTGGCCCCCCAGTTTGGGCTCAGAGCTGTTCTGGGCACTGTTGCGGTTGCTGTTGTGGTTGGTCACTGTCACAGTTGGTTACGGTTGCTGTTGTGGTCGCTGTCGTGGTTGGTCATGGTAATTTAGTTCCTGTTGCAACTGCTGCTGCATTTGGTCACAGTTGCTGTCATGGTCTCTGTTGCAGACCCTGTCGTGGTCACTGTCACACTTGGTCGCGGTTGCTGTCGCGGCCCCTGTCACATTTTGTCATGGTCACAGACACGTTTGGTCGCGGGCGCTGTTGCTGACGTGGTCGCGGTTGGTCGCTCTCTCGTTCCCTGTCGCCACGTGTGCCCCGGGCTGGCGCGACACCCACCGCGCACACACCGAGCGCAGCAACTACAAGCCCCAGCATGACTCGCGATCGCCGCGCATGCGCAGAAATCTCTGCCCGCCGCCATCTTGAAATGTGATCCAGAAGCCGGGCGGCGCCGTGGCAGCTGCATCCGTGGCGGGGCTGGGCGGTGGCGGGGTCGAACGGGGTCCGGGCTGGGCCGAGGCGCGAGGGCGATGCCGTAGGCTGGGCTGTGCCTGTGGCACCGGGAGCCCCGGCGCTTCTCCCCGTTAACGGGAGGGGTCGGTGCGGCCGGGGCTCGACGGGCCGCGCCCCGGGAAATGCGCTGAGCTCGGGGGGAGGCCGCGGGAGGTCCCTCGGGAGCAGCGGGCTGGGTGCTGGTCGGAAGGGAGGATGAAGGAAACGTGTCGGATCTGCGCCCGGGAGCTATGCGGTAACCAGCGACGATGGATCTTCCACACGGCGGCCAAGCTGAACCTCCAGGTGCTGCTCTCCCACGTCCTGGGCCGGGAGCTGTGCCGGGATGGCAAATCCGAGTTCGCTTGCAGCAAGTGTGCCTTCATGCTGGAGCGCATCTACAGGTTTGACACCGTCATCGCACGCATCGAAGCCCTCTCCATCGAGCGTCTGCAGAAGCTGCTGCTGGAGAAAGACCGCCTCAAGTTCTGCATTGCAAGTATGTACCGCAGAAACAACGAAGACTCCAGCACGGATGACAGAGCTGAGGATGGAACTGTGGACCTGTCTAACCTGCCTGATGCACGGTATGCTGCCCTCCTTCAGGAGGACTTTGCTTATTCTGGGTATGAATATTGGACAGATCAAGAAGACCATAGCTTGGAGCCACACAATTGCCACGTTTCAGAGGGAGCGACTAACCGGCCACGGCGTTGCCGTGGCTGTGCTGCGCTACGGGTGGCCGATGCTGACTACGAAGCAATTTGCAAAGTGCCGCGCAAGGTGGCCAGAAGCATCTCCTGTGGGCTGTCTAGCCGGTGGTCGGCCAGCATGGGCAATGAAGAGTCATCCGTGTGTGATGCAGTGGAGACTGCCAGCACCAGAGGGCCCGTGGATGGAGAAAGTATGGAAGAAGGCACACCTGCATCCTCTGTTGAGTCCCTGGACACAACCGTGGAGGCAAGCACTCTGCAGCAGAAGGACGAAGATGCAGATAAGAGTGTGAAAGGGAATGGGAAATGTGACGATTCTTCAGATGACCACACAACGCCAAACTCTTCACTGAGTGGGAACAGGCTGGAGCTGGCCCTCAGCCTGATCAAGGCTTTGGACTACAAACCCCTTCAGAGCCCCAGAGGCAGCAGGCTACCAATTCCTGTGAAGTCTAGCTTGCCCTCTCCCAAGCCCAGCCGTGACTTGGCAGATGGCAGCACTTCTGCTGGCTTAGTATGTGCCAGTTCTGCCTTCCTCAACGTAGACAGAAGATCCTTTTCCAGAGCTCCTTTGGGTCTTTCCCTGGAGATTTCTGATCTGCAAGAGCTGTGGGATGACCTCTGTGAGGATTATATGCCATTGCGGGTACAGGTAGAGGCCATTGTGCTACTGTTCAGTGGAGCTGTGACCCAACACTGTTCCCACTAGGGATTCTTCTGTGCTGAGATAATGCAGATAGCCACGTGTCACTGAATCCAGGGCTAAGAATAGGCAGCTCAGTCCTTTTTAGGTGTGCTGTCTCTCCCCTTTGTCATTCTCCTGTTCTCTGTTTCCTTCTTGTGTTCTGGGAAACTAACCTTCCCCCTGCCCATTACCTCTCCCTGATAGTTCTAGATAGATAGTTCTAAGCTCTTTGCATGCTTTGGCATTTTTCTGCTGAGAAAACACCAATTTCACTTCAAGTTTCTCTTTAGAAAGTTGGTGTGACGTTTGCCCACAATGAAAGGGAGTGTTTTAAGCTTCTGGGTATGTTTTCCAGCAAGCGTATTTTCTTTGTGCCTGGGTAATGGCTCAGTGTCAGGAACGCCTGCCTCTGCAGATCAAGCCTCCAACCTGCTTAACGTGCAGATCTGCACAGGGATCTATGGCGTGTGCCCTGAGGAAAAGGTGATTTCCTTGCAGGTGGATTTTTGCGAGAGGATGACTTTAGGGTTGGTATTCTAGATAATTGGTTTAATTTCTGATCCTTTGAACTGATTCTATGATTAACAGCGGGCATGGCTGAGAGTTGATGAAAGCTCCTGCTTTCATGAGACTTCTGGTGCTGTTGTCTGTCTTGATGGTGTAGCTCTGCATTGCCCCTCTTTTGCTGGCTTTTATGAAATCGTTATTATGCAGTCAAAAAGCTGAACTTGTAACTCCTTTATCACTTCTTGTAATGAATAGAAGGTCTCAGTCAGCTTCAATTTAAGAATATCCATGTCAGTCTAATTGCATCCCCATTAGCAGCAGCCTTAGTGCTCTCTAATGCTCTAGGTAGCATGGGGGATTAGAAAAATGCTTGTTTATAACTATGGCAACTGTGGCTGTGCTGAATTAGCTTCCTATTTGGACAGCACTGCCTGCTGTCCCAGCTGCTTGCACGTTTCCCAGAGCTGGCTGGTAATCCCATAAAAACCTGCTAGGGTAACCTGTAGAAAAACTGATTTTCATCTGGTGCACAAAGGCATCGTGCTGGCAACCAGTGCCTGGAGATATGGAGCAGGGTGTTGGTGCTGCTTCTGGAATCTGTGTTGCTTGGTACTAATTTTTACTGCTAAGAATATATTTACAGCTTAAAAATAGGCTTTCTCTTAGCAGAGTGTGGTGCAATTGACGTGGCACATTTACTCTTTGTGTCACATGTCACCGTCCTCGTCTGGGAACGACTTTTGAGGAGTTCCTCCAGCTTCTGCCATCCAATCATCCCTGCCAGGAATTCATCCTGCAGAATTTTTTTTTACTGCCTGTTTCTTGCCGTGGCAGCAGCAGTTGCAGGCTTTGGTGCAGGGTCTAGCAGAAAGGAGAAAGTGCTAAATCCTTCGCGTGGCTTTCATGGCAGAAATGAGAAGTCGGATGCAGCTAGGAAACAAAATAGTTCCTGTACAAGTGATTTTTCCATCTCTGTGCGAGCAACACTCTTTCTCAAAGTGAAGTATTGCTTTCCAGCAATTCATATGCATAAACGCCCTTCTGGTGGCATGGGAGAGGTGATGATTCCCTGATTGCTTTTGGGAAATTGCTGTTCTGCTTTAAATTTACTGCCATAAGCTATGATGACTGAGAGCAATCTGGGTTGAGGACACGTGATCTCTGGTACTGTCTCTTTGGGAGTTTTGTTGAACAATTCTTCCCCTTTGTCATCACAGCCCCAGGAAAATGCCACCAGACCCAGCCTTCGGCAGACACACGTTGCAGCTGCCTGCGGTGCCAAGCTGGCAGCGAGCAAAGTGTTGACCAGCTAAAAGGCACTCCTTTACCCACTGTTCTAGGCAAATGGGAGCTGGGCAGGCTTAGATAATGCCACGATTATTCTTATTGCTTTATTAAGGAAGTGTTGTGTCTAGGTCAGTGTGTGCTGCTGTTGCTGGAGCTGTGCTGAGGAGAGACAGTCAGTAAAACGCTGCTAGGGAGCCTTAATGCCCCTGGCGTGGCTGTGGGGAAGCATGAGGGAGGCGGCCTGGGCCTCAGGGATTTGTACTCTCGAGCTGCCTTTGCCTTTCCCTCCCGTGCTTGTAGGTCTTTGCAGCCTTTCTACTCATTTTTCTTTGAAATGTGCAAATTCTGAGGAAAGAGCTGTTTTCCTTCCCCACCCCCATTTTCTTTTCAATAGCCTTATTTCAAAATAGCTGCTACATGAGACGTTGCAGCAGCTCCCATGTCTGATCTGAAACCTTCTTGCTGGGCAAATTTGAAATTGCTTGCTGTGACTTGAAGGTTTCACTAAAACCTAAACAGCATTCAGGTAAAGGGAAATGTTGCATGTGAGAGGCAATGCAGAAACCTGTGCTGCCTGCCTTTCCTGGAGGCAGTGTTTCTGTGGCTGCCGAAGACAAGGATTGAATCTGACTGAGCTTATCACAATTGGCTGTTGTTCTTACAGGGCTGTGCTGCCTGGAGGTGATGCTCTGTGCTCTGAAAAGCTCTGGGATGTGCTAATAGCCTCTGCACGGCAACCCTGAACTTGCCAGGTCTCCTACTTAAAGCAGACACCACCAGTACAGTTGAACTCATAGCACTGATGATGTTCTGGAATACTCAGCGGGTCCTGTGGAGTTTGGAGTGGGTGGCTGGGTTTCAGTGCCGTTCTCGGCAGTTAACAGATCACTAGGCAGGAGGTGACACAAGAGTAAGAAAGGATGACAAGGGATTAGTGTGTGCTCAGCCAGCAGCATCTGGCAGGCCACACGTCAAAGTAGGCTGCCTCCATTCTCAGTGAATGGCTGTGTCTCATGAAAAAAATCTCAGCTGTGACACTGAATTTGCTACGGCTTGTGGAACTGCAGGGCGTGGGCACTGGTGTGTGGGGAGTTTGTGAGGGAGAGGCTAGAGAATCGCATATGAATGGCTTCTGAGTGGGGATGACTGCTGGCTCGTGGCAGGAGGGTGGCTAGTGGGAAGGATCAAAGACTGTGAGCTTGGTTAAGATGGACAAGCTTGGCAGAACATGGGAAGAAGTTGTTCAGTTCATTGCTGGCTTTGAAGCTTTCTGAGGCTGCCAGCAGTATATGTGGGGAGAGGGGAGGTTTCAAGGATATGGCTTGGGCGTGGAGAGGGGATCCATCACCAGCCTGCAGACAGTGGTTAGAGCTGGACAAACTGCTGGGTTCATGGTACAGGAGTGAGAAGAGCCAGGGAGCCCAACCAGCACCTTGGGACAGCAGGAGATTCCTGGTAGGTCAGGCAGAGGTCTGCCAGGTGCAAGTCAGGCACGCAGGTGAAGGGAGACATGGCAGCATGATATTTCAGAGGCAGCTAGAAAAGCCCACTGGGCATGTTTAAGCTGATACTGCAGGATCTGTTAGGGCTGGCAGCTGAATCGAAGCCTATGCAAGACTTGAGCCATTATTCTTCTTTTTCAGAATCGGCAGGATGATTGTCAGCAGCCACCAGCTCCATGTGACCCTACAGCAGGGGAACATGTGTCTGATCTCTGTCCTGCAGAGCTGCAGGGCAAAATCCAGCAATTTGAAGCTGACAACAAGGTATTTCCTCACTAACAGCACGTTCTACGTTCAACGCCTAGTGAGTCTGATGTAATTGGTGTTGGAGGCTGGTCTTAGCCTGGCCAGATGCAGGCATCTCTGCCTCTGTTGCAGCAAGGGTATGTGCTGACATGTAATTCTCAGTGTAGTTGTCTGCCAGGGGTTAAGAGCATTTATGTTTTTCTCCATGTGCTGTGCAATTTTTCCAAATTTATTTTAGCAAACCATTAGAAGAACTTCCTGCTTGCCCTGTCAGCCTGCTGGGAGCTGTGTGAGGAAAGATGCATGGGGCTATTTCTCTGTCTCTTGGATTTTCGTGGGCCAAGCCTGGTGTCTGCATTTTGAGACAGTTGCCGTCTTTTTTTCAAGCAGTAAGGGAGATCAGTGCAAAGGGCTTCCTGTCTTCATTTCGATTTAAATGCTTTCTTAGGAAAGAAATGCAGCTGAGTTGTCTTGAGGCAGATCAGATTTCACGCGTTACACAAGGCTGATGCTTTTACTTATGCCCTTGAACTCTAAGCAAAATTATACCCACTGGAAAACAGAGGGATTAAATGTGAGGAAACATCGGAGTGGGACATATATTTAAATCTGGGGACAAGCTTTTGGAGCTGCCTGGACCACAAAGATCGACAGGGAAATAAGGAGGCTCAAGGCCCTGTAAATGCAGTTGGAAATGTTTGAACAGTTTAAGGGGAACATCTCATAGAGAAGAGGTAACACTACAGGTGTGTGAACAAGAGGAAATCAAGTGGTAGCACCATCTCCTTAAGAAACTGAGGCTTCGGTATATTCTGAGGACATGCATAGCATCCAAGACTAAGAATGCCAACAGCCAGCCTGTTCAGAAATGCTAACGAGCAGTTGCTTAAATGCACAGCGTGCACTGTGTTATGAAACATTATGATGAAAGCAGAGAACTGTCCTAAAACTGTTTGAGGTGGTAGTTTTTTTAGGATGAGAATGTCAAAACCAAAAGTTAAATGAGTTGTAAACCAGCCGTGGAGGCTGGTGGGATGTTCCACTTTGCTTTGTGGCTGTACTGTTGGTGTGCTGGCACTGGCTGGACTCTGTAGTAGTAGAATTACCTAGATGAGCAGCTGCTGCAGAGGTGCCTGATGGTTGAAGGAGGCAGTAAGAGAAGGGGCTGGAAGGGTGTAAAGGGGTAGCTGCAACACTCTGAAGAACCTCATAGGCAGAGGGAACAGTTTTTACAATGTGTAGCTTTGAATTTTTTTGTTCAGATCTCTTGGGAGGTTTTTGGACAAATGATACAAACAGGGAATGTTACTGGGCAGTCTGAGCAAGACTCTCCTGAAGTATGTGGGATGCAGTATGACTCGTGACTAAACTCCTGGAGTGACTAAACTCTTGGACGAGAGAAAGGCTGTGGATGTGGTCTTCATGGACCTTAGTAAAGCCTTTGATACAGTTTCTCATAGCATTCTGCTTCGGAAACTGTCGGCCTCTGGCCTGGACAGGCGCACACTCTCCTGGGTGAAAAACTGGTTGAATGACCGGGCCCAGAGGGTGGTGGGAAATGGAGTTAAATCCAGCTGGAGGCCAGTTACAAGTGGGGTTCCCCAGGGCTCAGTCCTGGGTCCAGTCCTGTTTAATGTCTTTATCAACGACCTGGGTGAAGGCATTGAGTGCACCCTTAGCAAGTTTGCAGATGACACCAAGCTGGGAGGAAGTGTCGATCTGCTGGAGGGTAGGGAGGCTCTGCAAAGGTACCTGAACAGACTGGACTGCTGGGCTGAGACCAATGGCATGAGGTTTAACAAGGCCAAATGCCGGGTCCTGCACTTGAGGCACAGCAACCCTAAGCAGAGGTACAGACTAGGAGAAGCCTGGCTGGAATGCTGCCAGGAGGAGAAGGACCTGGGGATGTTGGTTGACAGCCGACTGAACATGAGCCAGCAGTGTGCCCAGGTGGCCAAGAAGGCCAATGGCATCTTGGCCTGCATCAGAAACGGCGTGACCAGCAGGTCCAGGGAGGTTATTCTCCCTCTGTACTTGGCACTGGTGAGACCGCACCTCGAGTACTGTGTTCAGTTCTGGGCCCCTCACCACAAGAAGGATGTTGTGGCTCTGGAGCGAGTCCAGAGAAGAGCAACAAAGCTGGTGAAGGGGCTGGAGAACAAATCTTATGAGGAGCGACTGGGAGAGCTGGGGTTGTTTAGCCTGGAGAAGAGGAGGCTGAGGGGAGACCTTATGACTCTCTACAACTACCTGAAGGGAGGTTGTGGAGAGGAGGGTGCTGGCCTCTTCTTCCAAGTGACAGGAGACAGGACGAGAGGGAATGGCCTCAAGCTCCGCCAGGGGAGATTTAGGCTTGAGATTAGAAAAAAATTCTTCACGGAGAGGGTGGTTAGGCATTGGAACGGTCTGCCCAGGGAGGTGGTTGAGTCACCGTCCCTGGAGGTGTTTAAGGTGAGGGTGGATGAGGTACTTAGGGGCATGATTTAGGGATTGGTGGGAACGGTTGGACTCGACGATCCAGTGGGTCTCTTCCAACCTGGTTATTCTGTGATTCTGTGAACCCAAGCCTAAAACCTCTGCCCTGCACACGGCGGCTGCACTGGGGGAACCACAGGCACTGAGCAGTCCTGTGCAGGGGCTGAATGCTTTGTGTCTACTCACTGTTCTCCACCCAGCTCAAACTGTATTTTACTATCTAGAGGGACCCACGTTGATCTTGATCTGGTGAATGCCTGGGCTGTACAGACTTGAATAAAAAGTGGAGGGAGTCCCAAGAGTGTTTTATGTGGACTGTTAGGCAGGAATACAAAACCAACATGTTTCTGTCTTCAGTTGTTACAGGAAAAGCTGAATGAATTGAAGTTTGAATTAAAATCTGTCCAAGAAATGTCGCAGGGGCAAGATCGTACAATCCAGAGTCTGAACGAGGTCCTGAAGAGCAAAGAGAGTAAGGTAATAGTTTTGGGTTGGCAGAGTGGTGCTTACCAAAAGTGGAAAGTATGCTAGTCCTTTAGGCACTTTAGGCAGTTACTGAAAAGGAATGCTGAAGCCATTACTAGGCATCCTGGATCTCATTAAATTATTTCTTGCAAAGCTCTCACTTTCTTGTGACTCTGACATGTGTCATAATTCACGCTGGAGGCTGAGATGGGAGGGGTTGTGCTTGGTTTGCCAGTGACTGGGCTTTCTAAACTTGGACTCGTAGATAGAAGAGCTGTACCATATCATCGAAGGGCAGAATGAGTCGATGGCCAAGCTGCAGGATGTGTTACACAGAAGCCATGTGGGACAGTTCCAGGTATGTCTCTGGAAAGCCTCAAATATATCAGATTTTGTTCTGCAGGGATCCCAATTTTTAAATCCCGCTTATGAAGTGAATATTAGAGTTTCTTTGTTTCCCACTCTTGTTAGATGTCAGAGAGCCCACTGTCATCCCAGGAGCAGCAGATGTCACTACTTGATCTTCAGAACACACTTTTCTGCACCAAGCTGGAGGTGCAAAAGTTGAAAGGAGCCCAGTGCCAGAAAGAGCATCAACTGGCTGAAGCCAGGAGAGCAACCCAGCTTCTAGAGACCATGATGCATGAGGAAGAACAACAGAAAGAGGCAACCTGGAAACACAATCAGGTATCAGAAGCTCTTAGCCTGGAAGTCTCTGGGGTTACACGACTTAAGAAGCGCTAGTGTAGTCAGTACTCTGCTCTTTTTCATCATTTCTATCTACACCAGTCTGGACACACTTGGCTAACCCCATGACAGTTATGGCAGGGAGAATTCTCCAGCCTCCTCATTTTCATATCTGAGGATAGCAAAGACACTTGGTAGTGGGAATATCATCACTTATCTGTCTTTGGCTGCTGCAAATGTCCCATCTCTTTTTGTGATATTACAAAATCAATGTCCACTGCTGCACAGGTGTCCTGATTTCAGCTGGGATAGAGTTAATTTTATTCCTGGTAGCTGCCATTTTTCAGATCTGGTAAGAGAAGAATGTGCAAAATACTGTTTTTTTAATGCCGTTACTGAGAAATCAAGGATTTTTCAGTTACCAATGTTCTGTCAGTATGTAGGTGCAGAGCCAGGCGGCTAACCCATGCTGGCCAACAGAATAGACCATACCGTAACGTCATGCTCAGTATAAAATGGGAATTTAGCCTTTGGGTGGGTAGGCGATCTGTGCTTGCTCAAATCACTGCTCAGGATGGGCTAATCATTGAACACCGAGCAGTTGCATTTTATTATATTCTTATTTAATATACTTATTGATGTTGTTACTATTATTGTAATATTGTTCTATAAACCTGTCTATCTCAACTCACAAGTTTTGCTTTACTTCCCAGTCCCCATAGAAGTGTATTTTGAGATGTGAAAGCTGTAGTATTGCAGAGCAGTTCTGGCTACTCCCACAGCTCTTGTTGCTTGTGGCTTCTTTAAACAGCTGGCCTGCTGTTTAAAGGTCTGAGGACTGACTCCAAGGTATGTGATTTTCCCTGATAGGAGCTGCGTGCTGTGGTACAGCAGCTGCAGGCAGAGCTACAGGACAAGGCTCAGCAGCTCCAGATGCTGGAACAGGAGAAGTGCCGTGAGCTGCAGGCCCAGGAGCAGAGAGTTCAGTGTTTGAGTCAGCATCTGGCTCACAAGGAACAGCTTCTGCAGGTGAGATGCAGAAAGATTTGGATTGAGTGTGAGTAGCCAGGACCCCTGCTCCTCCTTTGGTATTTGACGATACAAAAGTCAATCTGTAGCTTGCATGCATGCCCCTCGAAGAAGGGGAGGAAAGGGGTGCATCTGCGCTCCTAAAGTGAGGAAGGAGGCACAGGTTTATGAGTCCTCAGCCCACAGCAATGCCTGGTGAGCCCTGGCAAGTGCCAGTCAGAGAACCCCAGGTGCTGGGGCATTGCCACCCTTTAGTGTGGGAGGTAGAACAAGCGAAGGGTGGAGATAGTCCTGATTCTCTTCTGCAGCTCTTGGGAGAGCTTCTGGGTTGACAGTTGTACTGTGGGGTGTGTGTGTGTGACCTCTAGGAATCGCAGGAACTTCTGCAATGCCAGCAAAGCTTGGACAAGAGCCCTGCAGCCGTGAAAGCCATGTTGGAGAAACTGCAGCAGCAAATCAGCGACAGGGATGCTGCTCTGGAGGTGAGCACGATCTATTGGTGATGTTTCCCTGTTTTCCCTCCGGCTTTGGCTGCAGAGTGGCCCCAGGCTGACCCAAGAGTTGACAGTGTCTTCTGTGTGCTCTCCATGGCTCAGCTTTCCAGAGACACCTCTGAAAGGGAGAGCTAAGGTGCCCAACAAAGCGAGTGGTGGGCTGCAGAGCCCTACTACCCCATTCTGAGTGATCACCTCCTCTCACCCTAGCGAGCAGTAGATGAGAAGTTCTGTGCCCTGGAGAAGAAGGAGCAAGAGCTGCAACAGCTCCACCTCTCAATAAAGGAGTATGGAGGGGACCTGGAGAGGCTGCGCAGTGTCCTGTCCAGCAATGAGGCCACCATTCATGTGAGTGCTTGCACCTGGGCATGCAGAGACCTGCCTGGCTGTGGTGTAGTGCTAGATAGATCTTCCTGTGGATGCTCTGGGTGTTGTCAGAGAGAACAGCTGCAGTGTTAGCCGTCTTCTGGCCTGGCATGTAGGGCAAGTTCCTGAGTCACTGGTGTTTCTGGGCTGAGTGTGGAGGTGAGTGTGGTGTCTAGAGGGGATGGGGGTGAATCTGTGTGACTCCACTAGGTGGAGAGGCTGGTATTCCTAGTTCTGCTTCAACTGGGATAAAGTCACTGTCTCTGAGCTGCTTCTGTTGTGGTCCCCAGAGCCTGGAGAGCCTCCTGAAAGCCAAAACCCTGGAACTAGAGCAGGTGTCAGCATCCTGCCAAAACCTCTGCTGGCTCAAAGAAGAGATCGAAGCCAAATCCTGCAGCAGGCAGAAGGAGCAGGAGGGAATCATTCAGCAGCTGCAGACCTGCCTGCATGACAGGAATAAAGAAGTGGAGGTAAGGCTTTAGATTGGCTTCCTGAGCCTTCAGTCAGTTTATCTGAAGAGAGGAGATCTGGAGCCTGCCTGCTTTTGAGGAGGGCATTTGAAGCCGTGCCCAGTGCTTTGGATGGAAGCTGGCTGCTTTTGTCATCTGTAAATACCTGCTCTTGCTGAGATGCTGCTCTTAACTACGCTCAGGTTGAAGAGCTGTTCATCTTGAACAGTGCATCGTGATGGTAACAATGTCTCCCTGTCTCTCCCTTCCTTCTTCTTGTTCAGGAGCTTACAGCAACTCTGCTGTGCAAGCTGGGCCCAGAGCAGAGTGAAATAGCAGAGGAGCTGTGCTTGCGTCTCCAGCACAAGGAGAAGATGTTGCAGGATCTCCTCAGTGACAGGAACCGTCAGACTTTGGAGCACGGTGCTGAAATCCGTGAGCTGCTGCAGGCCATGAGCGCCAAGGAGCAGCAGAGTCGAGTGAGTTGCGTGCAGTGGTGCAGTCGGAATGCTGAGGTGGATGGCTCAGCATGGTGTTAAGCAAATGGAAACTGCTCTCTGGCTGCTATTGTTGTAGCCTGGTAGAGCTGCTGAGTGAAGAACCACATGAGATGCCATCAGCTGTTCCTAGGTTGGTCTCAGCCCATCATATAGGAACAGTTATGAAGCAGCAGCTCATACAGCAGTGTTCGGGTATCAGGTCCCTGTCATTAAGTGGACTGAGCACTTAATGGGTGTGTATATGATGGGGAAGGAGGTGCAGATCTTCTGACTAGATAGCTGTGCTCCTGGGCTTGGGGCAGCAGAGGGGCTGTGGGACAGTTGCTGCTTTGTGTGGGTGTTGCCAGACCAAAAAGGAAGACTGAGCTGTTTCTTGTGTAGTGCAGAAATGTGAGGGAGCTCTGCTTGTTGGCTCTTAACTTACACATTAGTCAAACTGGTGTGTGTCCTGGGCATGTAAATACCACTTGAAGAGCCACGGTTCCTTTGCTTACTCTTGCACGCTGGTTGTAGTTTGGTGCTACCCAAGATACTCAGCTTGGAGTTTTCATTCATAAAAAGGGGGCTAAAAGGCCAAGCCTGTCTTTTCCTTTGTCTGCCCTTTGTCTTTCTCCCTTCCTGAATGAGGTGTGAGGAACTGAGGAGCTTGTGCCTCTGTAGGCAGAGGCCAAGCCTTGCTGCAGCTTATCTAACAAACAGGGATGGGAGGAAAGCAGTGGAGTCACTGTGAGTGGCCAGGAGCAGTAGCTGCCAGGCTGGTTTGCAGATCCCTTCCAGTCTCAAGTGACAGATAAACATTGATATGATTTCCTTAGCCTCTAAGGAAAGTAAGGGACGGGAATCCTACCTCTGATTACAGCCCTTCCTTTCCCTGTTTTTCCCACTGAATCAGGTGGCTGCTGAGAAGATGGTGCACGCTTTGGCTGAAAGGAGCCATGAATTACAACTCCTGCGCCAACATGTCTTGGGAAAGGAGCCTGTTGGGACCCAGTCAGCTGGTGCCAGGCTGTTGAAGCAGGACAAACAGCTTATACAAGTAAGAATTGTGCTCTGTGTTTCTCTGCCTGTGGTCTCAGGGCTCCAGAAAGAACTGGTGGCAACAGGAGGAAACAGAAGAGAGGGGAGCTCCACAGAGAATGACACAAATGAAAATGGGATTAGAGAAGCAATGTCTTATAGGAGGAAGAGAAGAAACTGAGGAGCAGAAATGCTGCCTGGATGTTCTGATATTTATTCCACCAGCCTTTGTCACTCAGGATCTCCTTTTGTTTTGATCAGGCAGTATTTCAGTCCTTAGGGCGTGTGAGAGTATGACAGAAATCCACCCTCTGACCTTTCAGCATTGACCCAGTCCTTCCTTGGCTGTGCTGCCTTGTTGTATTGTAATCCCCTCCCTGACATTGTCACATTCTGGAGGGGACAAGAGAGCTAATTTTAGGTCCCACTAATTCTTGGCAGAGCCTGCTGGCTGTTTGCTGTCTCTTCTACAATTGGAGTTGGTATTTTTATAGCAGCTTTGCTAAAAACCCCTTTGAGGCTGAACACAACTCCAAGGCTACATATGCCATGCTCTTACTTGACAGCTGTTAATGGTTTATTGGTGAGCTGATATGTTGAACATTTTTAAGCAGCTGTAAACAGGTTGCTTGTTTCTATTCCCAGGATCAAAGTGAGGTCTAGAGGCTTCGAGGAACATGCGTATGGGTCATGCTCTGCGTTTTCCTTCCTGCGTGGTCCCTCTGAGCTACATCTTTGCATGAATATGTAGATCTTTGTAGAATCTCAGTTGAAAGCTGGGTTTGCTGCAATTGAGTGAAACCTGTTTAATCTGTATTATGAAGACACTACTTGCCAACAGTCTCTTAGTGCCAAATAAAACAAGGTCAGAACCCAGCTGCCCACATATACAACTTCTAGGCTGAGTGCAGTTTGCTTGTCCATGCTGCCTGGCCAGATTCCCTTCACTGGTGTCTCACATTTCAGAGGTATCAACAAAGCAGTCAGCAGCTTTGCTGGAATCCTGGAGCTCTGGGGAAACTGTGAGTGCTAGGTTCCCCATAAAGGTACAAACCTGGAGGCTTTTCTGTTTTTAGAAAAGAACTTACGGAGCTACAGCAGCTGCCGGACCCACCCAAGGGGACAGCAGCTGCAGGACAGAGGGAGGTGAGTGTGGTGACAGCTTCTTTCAGGGTCCCCAAACGTGACCAGGGCTTTTTGCTGTGGGGGAAACCTGCTTATGTGAAACTGTGAGAGTAAAGAGCTTTGAGCAGGAGTGAGTATTTTGTAATAAAGCTGCGTCTTCTATTTGGGTGATGATTAGATGTCTGGGGATGGGAGTGTAGGAAAGAGGCTGGTGTTGGGCTTGAGATGAGGTACTTCTACTGAAGAGCTGATGCTGTACAGTGAAGTTAGGTTCAGGCTGGGCTGAGAGAAGTGCAGCTGGTTTGGGTTTTCTCTTCGGGCCAGGACACATGAACTTTGCTGGGGTGAGCTGGCAGGCCTGGGATATTGCTGTTGCCTTGAGCTGCTGCTAAAGGATCAAGTAGGGAAGAAGTGTCTTTACTAAGATGCAGTGTGATTGGGAGCACAAGCATTGTGGACTTAGCTTGCCAAAGAGGGATTCTGTCTGATCCTGGGATCAAAGGGAGCAGCTGACACACAGTAACCGTGCAATAACCATGCTGTCTTTGCAGTTTCAATGTCAGCAGCAGAACTGGAGCAGGATCTTGTTAATGCCAAAGATGAGTTGGAGCTAATGGCAAAGAAGGAAAGGGAAAGCAGGGTGAGCTTGCAATGGAGCCTGTGCTGATCTCCCTTGCTTACAGGACCCCACTGGGCTCACTGAAGGTTTTGGACCCCTGTTGTGAGGGGAGCCCCAGTATGCTTGCAGTGGAGTTTTAGCTTTCTGATGTCTTTCATGGACTTCTCTTCCCTCCCTAGCGGGAGCTCACTGCTCTCCAGTCTGTTGTGGCCACACAAGAGGAAGAGCTGCAGGTGCAGGCCTCGGATATTGAGTCATTGACTAGGACCATCCAGATGAAAGAGGACCTCATCAAGGTGAGATAGTGCACTCTGCTGGATTGGTTCCACCTGGGAAGACTGCATATAAGTTTCTTCTTTGCCCACACCCTGTACCTCATGCTCACTCACTCACAATGTATGGCAAGACAGAACCAACCTGCAGGCTTTCTGTGATAGCTGTGAGAGGGTACTCTTTGCTAAGGAGCGAGGGGCTTCTTCAGAGTAGCATGGCTGGTTGTCCATGGATGATATTGCTGCTGGTTTGCCTACAGCCCTCTGTGTTACTGTGTCCAGAAGGGAAAGGCTCCAAAACCCCTATGTGACATTATTTGGCTTTTTGCTCCTTGTCTGCCAAACACCTTTCTTTGAGAGTCCTTTAAATGGAGTATATTGTATCCCTTCTCAGTTCCTGTTTCACGCTGTTGTCTCTGCTTAACACACCCTGGGTGCTTTGGCATTTATTTCTTAAAAGACCTGGGTCTTTCCAAACACTGGAAGCTTTTGGCAGCTGTATTCCAAGGAGGATTATGAAGGTCCAGCTGTCCTTGTTACTGATCCCTTTTTCACTGAGCCCTCCTGCTCTTGGTTTTCAGGATCTGCAGATGCAGCTGGTGGATCCTGAAGAAATTCCAGCTATAGAAAGGCTGACACAAGAAGTGCTAGTGCTTCGGGAGAAAGTGGCCATAGCAGAGTCAAGAGGACAAGAGGCTACTGGAAACAGAAGGCAGCAGGTAGTGTGCCATGCAGGGCAAGCTTGGATGTGTTTGTGTGTTTGCTAGTGCTAAGTTATGAGGCTTTCTTTTCAGCCTTTGGATATGTTGAGTTGTGCTCATCCTTGGAAGCAGGCTGTGTACAGTAGGGGGAGTACAAAGAAGGAGACGATTGTTTCCCTTCAGTGTTTTTCTCTAAGGCAGAGTCTTTTGAAAGTTCAAGGATGACAATGATCAACTTGATCAGTTGGACACAAACAAGAGAGGAAGAAGCAGCTCCTGTTTCTCTGGGGCAAACAGATGTCTCCTTTGCTTTCTAAGTGTTGCATCTTGTCTGTTCTCTCCACCCAGTTGTTACTGATGCTTGAAGGGCTGGTGGCTGAAAGGAATCGGTTAAATGAGGCTCTCCAGGCAGAGAGGCAGCTCTATGGCAGCCTGGTGAAGTTTCACACACACCCAGATAGGTAAGCGAGGTCTGTGTGCAGTGCTCCACTGCTGGTGCAAGTGTGGGTGGTCCAGTGGGGCAGTCCCTGAAGTAGCGATCATTTTGCAAGTCTGAGAGCCCTCAGTGGGAAGGAGAATCAGACAAATGTGGCTTTCAGACTCTTCATTTTAGGCTGCCTTCTTCCCTCAAGGAGGGAACTCCCCCCTTTGCCATCTCTTGTTCAGGCCTTAGGATATTCATCTCTGTTCCCTGGCTTACCCCTTCCCCCACACACTTGGCCACCTTTCAGAGGCTGATGTCAACTTCCCAGCCATTTGTTGGGTTGATAAGGATCTGTTTAGGTGCTTATCCAGGGGATTGTCCCACAGGGCGGCATGGCCTGCATTCTTTGTCTTCTGCAGTAATCCCCCCCTTCTTGGGGTTATAGCCTCTGGGATATTTGAGCTACCTGATAGCACAGAAACTCATAAGTGGAGTGCTTGGGTAAGTACTGAAGAACAACTGTGACTAGGAGTCCCCTGCCATGAGCTGTAGCCTTTTTTGGGGGGATGGCTGTGTTCTGGGGAGGTTTAGAGATGAGGTAGGAGGTGGCTGATCTGACTGGAGGGTGGCTGATCTGACTGGAGGGTGTGCAGGGCCTGTGCATGGAGCAAGAGGCATTTCTGAAGGGAGACGCCAATTTAGTTGCGCTTGCTGCTGCCTGTTTAACCCTCTTTCTTTTTGTGCGGCGTGTCTGCTTAGTGCTGCAAGAGACCACACTCTGCAGGTGGAGCTGGAGGGGGTCCAGGAGCTCCGGGGACAGCTGGAAGAAGCTCTTGGAAGAAGCTTGGAGCGTTTGAGCAGGCTGGAGACTCAGGGCGCCATAGGAGGTGGGGAACAGGAGCGTGTGAAAGTCCTACCCAAGCATGCCTTCTGAGCACTGGTGCTCACCCGCCTGCCATGTAAACGGTTCACTAACTGAGCAAGCCTGTCTCACTGACTCTGGGAGGGTTGCTTTGGTACTCAGTAACAGTACAATAGGGCTGGTGCAGAGCTTTTTGTTTTGATTTTTGAGCTGCTTCGGAAATGGCAATCAGTGCAATCCACCTGTGTCTCGTGTTATGTTCCTTGTCTGACCCACCCTGGTGGCTACTGATGTATTTGCACATTCCAAACATTCCATCTTAGTTGATTTCCCTCCGCCTACCTTTTCCTCCCACCTTCGTGGGCCAAATAAAGATTCCCTTTCTCTGAAGGAAAAGCCATATGTTCTTTATCATCTCCCAGGTGCATGAGTGTGAGTTTTTGTACTCCCTTCCCCTTTTTCTTACCAGTGACATCCCCATCTTGGGTTGATCATGGCTGGCCCAAAAGGAGAAGGGCTATATGGAAAAGTGGGTTCCAGAGCCAGAGAATTTGACAAAGGCTGCAAGACCTGGTGCCACTTGCCTGTTGCTCTTAGACAAGTTCGAGTGTAGAAACAAGGATTCATTTTATGCTTAAACCAAGTCCTTCTCCTGTATTACTGACTTTTTTATTCCTAACTGTAAGTTGTCTCTGCCTGGCTTGTGGGTGCCTTCAAAGGAAACCTTCCTCCTCATTTTGACAGAGGGTTCTGGGTGACTGAGGCTGGTCCCTGCTCCCAGGGTGGGGGCTGGGTCTGGCCCCTCACCTGCATGTGCACAACTTGATTTCAGGCTCCACAGGCCCCTTGGGCAATGGGCAGGACCCTATGTCTGCTTTGCTGGGGCGAGTCCCATTTGGCATCACTGCATACCTTTTGTAGGGCATCTTTCACCTCCACTGGGAGTGTTTGGGCTGGTATGACAGCTGAAAAACAATAGCAAGAGGTTTCTGATGACCGGTGCTTCCCATATGCAGTGAACTATGCATCAGCTGTCTCATACTCAATCGATTCCCAGAGCAGCAGGAGCAAATTTTTTACCTCTGAGCATTTGTGTTTCTGCTCTGCTGAGCTAGGAGTGAGTAGAGCAGAAGAGCTCTGTATTGCTGGGCTGCACCACCTGGACCTGCGCCTGCTCTGCTGCTTGTCTCCTGTGACTGCTTCACATGGTGCTAGTTACCCATGCCTTGCAGTCGTGGGGAGGTCTTCTCTTCCCTGCCTCAGATGGGGATAGGAGGCAGTACAGCTCTCCCTTCACTTGCAACCAGGCAGTCTGTTCCTCTGGGTCCACATGGAGCTGTGGGAGGAGTTCAGCTGTTCCCATGTAGCTTGAAGGGGCACAGCTGGGGGCTGCTGGGCAGCCCTGGTATTTGGTTAGCTTTTCCTTTCTTGTTTTTCAGCTCATTCTCTTCCTCTCATTTATCTGTGTAGCACCATCTTTTCTTTCTCATTCTGCCTCCCACTTTATAGGTGCCTTTGTGTCCCTGTCCTTACTTTTCCACTGTCCCTCCTCTTCCCTGGCTCTGATGCCTGGCTGGCTCACTGGTCCCTCAGGTACCATGGAGCACAGACTCATTGTCATGGCACAAGGGAAGTCTTGGCTGGTGCTTTGGCAGCTCATCTTTTCTGTATGTGTTTTGCTACAGACATGTCCTTGGCCTCTGCTAGCCTCACTATGAAGTGCCCCGTTGGGGAGCATTATCCTAAGCTGAGATGTCCCAACTTTTCCACTCTGTTCTTTAGGACCTCCTTTCATCCCTGGTGTCCCTGACTGTGCTCTCCTCTGCCCCTGGGAAGAACCAGCCTGACCCTCCCATGCCCGAGAGCAACCTCTGTCAAAATGTGCAGTGCTTTATGTTGTCGTGTAGCTCTTCATGGAAGTCTCTCCTTCCTCTCTTTCCCTGGGACCTTTTCTCTTCCCTTGTTCCCAGCAGCATGAAGCCGTCTAGTGCAGCCAGTGTACCTGAGTGTCTGGTGCCTCTGGGCCATGTGCAGTTTTTAAGCCATGCAACTGGTTATCTTTGCTGTCAGGCTAGGTGTGAAAGACAGCAGAGACTGTGAAAAACAGTGCTGGGGTTGCATCTCTTCTCTGCTTTGCTAACACAGAGCTGAGCGGGCCCTGCCCTCTTGAATTTGCACCCTGGTGTGCTCCTGCTGTGATGCTGAACAGTAGCCTGGGCAGGCTACATGCACACTCCTCTGCTCCCCCAGCACCAGCTTCCTCTTCTTCCTGTGGTCAGGTTTCCCCATGCCTCTTGAGATTTTCTCTCCCTTTTTTCTGCCCCAGCCCTGGAGTGATGGAGCCGTGTGGAGCTGTGGGTGATGGTGAGAAGTAAGGTGCAGTGTTCCTGGAGCAGCTGTGACAGCTGTGAGCCACCCTGCCCTGGCCTCAGCCATGGTGACCCAGCTTGAGAGCCATGAATGTGTGGCCCTCGGCTCCCAGCAAAGCCTGCAGCTGAGGGTCTGCCTCCCCTCACTCTTCAAGGCCCTGCAGCCAGTGAACTGTAGCCCTAGATGGTTGTCACCTGGCAGGCCATGTCCCCAGGGCTCACAGGGCTGTGCTTTGGCTATGGCAAATGCCACTCACTGGAGCTGCTGCTTCCCTCAGGTGCTACTGCTGCTTCCAGTGCCACTAAGGACTTCGCTCCCGGAACAGCACTTGCCTGCAACAGTTCTCACTGCTCCCTGGGTCTTGGCTACTTCCATGCAGGCTCCACCATGCAAGGTGATGTCTGCCCAGGCTTGGCTGTGAGGTGCCCCTGATTTTTACAACCTCATGGCAGTTGGTTGTCATGAGTGGGTCTCCTGAGTGTGCCACCCTCTGTGTGTGCTGTGCGCCCGCCCTGCTGCAAGACACGCTCCCACGAGCCACATGCTTCCCTGCTGGCTTCTCCTTCACCAGTGGTGTTTGGGGGCTCCTTCTTCTGCAGGATTTCTCTGTGTTCCCCTGCTCTGTGTTCAGCCCTGCCTGGGAGCTCCACACCTAATGGTGTTGGGCTTGGCCTTTGGCAAAAAAGCCACATCTCCTATGGGGCAAAGGCAGCTGTGAAACCTGGCCTTGCATAGCCCCAGGGCTGGTCTTGGGTCCTGTCCAAGCTCCTTTGCCCTTGGGGAGAAGAGAGTTTGAGGGTACAACCATGTCACAGCCCAGGCAGGCTGAGCCTAAGTAGCACAGGCAGGGCCCTGTGGCTGAGTGGGAGGAAGGCTGCCCAGACAAGGGGTGCGAGAACTTGCCCTGAGCTGCACACCGAGGGGCTGGGAGCAGAGCTGTGTGTGAGCCAAAAAGCATGCCCTCAGCTCAGCTCAGCTCTGTACAGGGTGAGCCCCAGGCCCAGTGCACTGCACCATGGGATAAAAGTGTCCCTCTTGCTCTGCTGCAGCTCTGCAAGGCCAGCGCAGGGCTTGCAGAGAGCCCTTTGCCAGGCACAGCAGAAGGGCTTGGGTGGCATGGACAGGGTGGATGTTTGTGCCCAGGCCGTGGATGTGCTGCTCCAGGCCGTCATTTGGGGTGCACCCCTGCCAGGTCGGGCAGTGCCAGTGAGTGTCCCTGCGCGAGCATCTGCTGCTGGATTTGGCTCACCAAGTGGCTGCAGGTTGGGTGGCATGCTTGCACATGGGTCAGGGCAGCAAGCAGTAGGTGGTGTGAAGGCAGAGATGTGGATGGTGCTGGTGCCATTGCTGGGTTGCCATCCCTAGGGCCGCAGGCAGCTAGGATCGTCCCCTCCCTTGGTGCTGTGTTGGAGCTCCAACATACGAGGAAGGTAGTAGGGCGCAGGGAAAATAGGGACACCTTGGTCCTGCTGGGAGTGCCCCGGCACCAGGCATGTGCAAGAGCAGGCACCTGCTCTAGGGCTGTCCACGGCGTTCCTGGGCATCACCAGGGAGGAAGAAACAGAGGTAGTGCCACCTCTGCCACTGCTCTGAGCTCTTCATTGTGCTGTGCTGTCCCCTAGGTCAGGCCACAGGGACAGATGCTGGTGGTGTCAGCACTAAACTCACCGAGAGCATCAAGGAGGAGGCAGCTCACAGCGCAGCACCCCAGCACGTGAGTTGAGGCAGCATGACACCAGGAACACAGCTGGCACTGCACCTCTGCCCAGCTGTGACACAGCCCCCTTGGAAATGCCCCCTCACCCTCTGCCTTTGTCCCTCTAGAACAGACACCGGGCACCTAAGGAAACTGGGGGCACAGAGAGGGCTCCCGTGGGGAGCACGACACCCAGTATTGCAGAGCGGGAGCTAAGGGCAGAAGAGGAGCTGCGGGAGTTGAAGGCACAGATGGAAGAAGCTGGTTTCTCCTCAGTCTCCCACATCAGGCAAGAATCCCGGGACGCTGGTGTCAGCAAGTGGCAGTGTTTTGATGGGGTAGAGGGTACCCTGCATCCCAGCCACCGCCTGCCTTTCACAGTGCCTTGTGCCCCCCAGGAAGGCGGTGCTGAGCCTGTGCCTGGAGAATGCTGAGCTGAAGGAGCGAATGGGTGAAGCCATGTCGCTCCTGGAGAGCGGGGAGCAAGAGGAAGCTTTGCTGGGCAGCTCCCTGGCCCCTGAGCCCCGCAGGCTGCAGCGGAAGAACCGCAGTGCCCTTGGGATCTGCCCAGTTGGTGGCAGCGGAGATGGCCAGCGACTCCCAGCAGAGAGGGAAGCTGTGCCTGCTAAACGCCTAGCACTGGAGACACCATCCCAGGGTGATGTGCCAAAGAGACCCTGCCCTGGTAGTCCGGGTGGAGGCCATGAGAGCCACGTAAGTGCCTTGGGCACAGGGAACCGGGGTGGTGATGGCGATAGTGACATAGGGGAGCTCACAACCCGTCTCCCTCCTGGCAGGTGGAGGGCACAGCCTGCAGCAGGGGCTGGCCAGGGCTGGGCATGGAGCTGCGCTCCCAGGTGGTGCGGGGCCAAAGGCAGTGCCAGGAGCTGCAGAACAAACTTGCTGCCTCAGAGGCCATGGTGCGGGCACAGGCTGAGCAGCTGGAGAAGTACCTGCGCCGTGAGTTAAAACCCTGGGTGGAATGGGGGGTCTGTGCTGAGCCTGGTGTGACCTGTGCACGACGCTGCACATGGGGTAGGGGTGGGGAATCCTGCCTGGAGGGGAACTCGGAGCTGATGGGGCTGCCTGACAGGTGAACCCCACACCCAGCAACTCAGCAAGCAAGTGCAAGTGGACTTCCAGGACCTGGGCTATGAGACGTGTGGGCGAAGTGAGACTGAGGCTGACCGGGATGAGACCACCAGCCCTGGTAAGGAGGTCTAAGGTTCTGGGGGTCCCTATGCCTTACCTATATAGTGTGGAGAAGTGACACTGTGTCCTGTCCCCTCTGCAGAGTGTGAGGAGCTGGATGTGTTCAGTGAGCCCAGCCTGGAAGAGGAGCTGGGGTCCCCATGCCGGCCAGGAATCCCTGGGGTGGGCAAAGCTGTGGCACCAGGGGATGTGGGGGCCCTACGCCAGCATATCCAGGACCTCAATGCACAGCTAGTCAATGCCAACAAGGTGATCCAGAGCCTGCAGCGCCGTGCCCGCTCCATTTCTGTCACCAGTGGCTACGCCTCAGGTGCTGAGAGGCCCCCGCCGGGTCCCACAGCCCTGGCCTCCCCGGGCCACAGCCTCACCGATGAGGATGAGGGCTGGCAGTCCGATGGCCACAGCTCCCTCTGCCCCCCTGCCCTGCGGGCACACCATGACCTGCAGCAGCTAGTTAACCGCGTCGCCCTCCTCGAGGCGCAGCTACCTGCAACCAAACCCAGAGATGTTTTGCTAAAGGAGCTGCAATCTGCCACCTGGTCAGGGTATGGCTGCGGGACTGGGGACAGATGGGGGGCTTGTGGGGTTCTCCAGGGGTCGCCCAAGCTGGTGGATTTTGTGTCATGGTTTCCCTGCAGGCAGGCTCCAAGGTGTTTGTATAGTGGGTCAGAGTCCCAGGGGTGGACAACAGAGAGACTCCCCCATGACATCCTGTCCCCAAGGTGCTCTCTTGGAGTCTGGCAGCCCTGTAGACACCTGCTTGCTGATCCCTCCTAGGAAGTACAACTCACTGATCCAAGCGCAGGCTCGAGAGCTCTCCCACCTGCGGCAGACACTGCGAGAGGGCCGTGGCGTAAGCCACAGCCTGACCCAGCACCTGCGCGATGCCCTGCGGTCCTTTGAGGAGCTTCTCCGTGGCACTGACATCGACTACTACCTGGGTCAGGGCTTCCGGGAGCAGCTGGCCCAGGGCAGGCAGCTGGCTGAGAGGCTCAATGACAAGCTGGGCACCAGTAAGTACCTTTGGGGTGGCACTGGGTCTGGGGTATGGCAGGATGGGAAGGGATACTTCGATGGGTGGTGTGAACGGCTGGGGCCACTGGGGCACTTTGTGCTGTGTGGGCTACCCACTCTGAGCTGAGCTGTCTGGCTGTGGCTCTGCCCGGGGACAGGCAGCTTGGGGCACAGGGCACCGACTGGACCCTCTCTGGCTTGGTTTTTCAGGAGAACAACAAGATGGGGAGGATAAAACCAGCCATGAACTTCTGGCACTGAGGTATCTGTTCCCAGGGAGGGATTAGGGATGTGCTCTGCGTGGGCACCCTAGAGGCTATTGCTGCTCTTGCAGGGAGGCTTTGGGGTCCTCTTGGGGTCTCTGCTCCAGTTGGATGTCATGTCTCTGCCTCTACTCTGGAGATAGGGCTCCCCAAGCTTGGCACATGGGGTGTCGTGCTGGAGAAGGCACAGCACAGGGGGGAAGGGCTGTGGGGATGGGGTTTACCCAAGCCTGCCTGGGGGTCACCAATCCTGGTGATGGGCCACATCCACAGGCTCAGCCGGGAGCTCCAGGAGAAGGAGAAGATGATTGAGAGCTTGGAGGCAAAGCTGCAGGAGCGCTGTGAGTCCCCAGGCAGCAGCCGCCCACCCTCTGAGTCGTCCAGATCTGCCACCAGCATCTCCTTCGTGTCCGAGGGGCTGGAGCTCTGCTCCGATGGGGATGTGGCCAGCGAATGCAGCCAGTGCCAAGAGGAGCCTGCCCAACTCGCAGGTACTGTGGGCTGTGTGGGGTGCACAATGGTGGACTGGGGACACGCAGCCCCTCTGTAACTTGTGGGTTCCTGCAGCAGGAGGTGCCCATCAGGCCCGGGCAGGGGCTGCCTGCACGGTACCCTGGGGCACGAGTACACAGCAACTGGGGCTGCAAGGATTGTCTGGGGGAGCCCCCATAGTACCATGGCCCTGCAAGACTGGGACTGGACCAGCCAGAGCCCTGCTAACATCTCTCCGTCTCTCTCCTGTCTCTAGGCCTTCACTTTGACTCTTTGTCCAAACCTGTCAGTGACCCCCTGCCTGCGCTGGCTCCTGGGCTGCCCCCCTTCCTGCCTGCTGGGCTCCCCCCTGCTGCAGCCCCCCAGCTCCTGGGCTGCTGTGGGACCCCCGTCTGCTCCCTGGCTGAGGCGCAGCAGGAACTGCAGGTGCTCCGGAGGCAGCTGGGAGAAAGTGAGAGCGTGCCTCCAGCATGGGGTTGGTCCTGCATGCCATGCTCTGCTGCGCTGTGTGGCCCCTGCCCTCTCTGTCCTGCCCCGGCCCTTCTCCTGCTCCCCGGGGCCAGGGCTATGCAGTTGGGTCCCGTCACTCTGGCTGGGGGATGATGGGGACATGTGGCTGTCATAGAGAAAACTTGGTGGGTGGGATGGAGGCAGCGCTTGCCCTTGGTGTGGGTACTTGCACATCCCTGGGCCCCTGGGAAAGGTTAATTGCTGTGCAGGAGTGGAGCTGAGACCCTCCGACTTGTGTCACCTAATCAGTAAGCCCTGGGAGAGCCTTGACAGTGAGTGTGTTTGGCTGAGGCAGGAGATAAATGATCGCCATGGGCTGCACTGTTGGATAGAGTGAGAAGGGGGACAGAAAGCGCATGGCAGGTGTATGACACCCCTGGTTTTCTTCCCTGCTCGTTGCCTCCTCCTCCTCACTGCTTTGCCCTCTGCGTGTAGGTGTAAAGCTGCCCATGGCACCAACAAAGCCCACAGCCCCACTGAGCCCCTTCGACGAGGGCGGCAAAGCCTCACTACCGCTCTGCCGACATGGGGAGCTGCAGAGCTTGGCCAAGCCCTCCAGGGCCACTGAGGCACGTGGCCTTTGGGATGTACCCGGTTCTGGCCGGCCGCTCTATGGGACCCTGTGCTCAGGGTCCCCCTCCAGCCAGAAGCTAACAGGTAAGGTCCATCCCAGAGGTGCATGAAGGCATCGTGGCTGGGTGTGGGGCATCAGGGAGGAGACCCAGCTGTGGGATGTGACTCTAGCAAGGGGCGGGATTGGGGAATGGCAGGAGGCGGGCAGCACAGCTATCCCTGCGCTGAGCCCAGATGCCCTCATGTCCCTGTGGCAGGGGCAGACCTGCTGGAAGAGCACTTGGTGGAGATCCGCAGCCTGCGCCAGCGTCTTGAGGAGTCCATCTGCACCAATGACCGGCTCCGAGAGCAGCTCGAACGCCGCCTGGCCTCTACCGGCAAGGCCAGCGGTACCCATGCCATGCGAGCTGGCGCTGTTGGGGGGCCCTGGGCTCTTTGGGGGGGCAGTCTTTGCACACCTCATTGCATGGGGAGGGCACTCGCCCTGTGTGCGGGGTGTCGGGAGGGAGACTCAGCACCAGTCCCCACCTTTGCAGGGTTCCCTGGCAATGTCTACACCCAGGGGCTGGAACCAGGGCTGCAGCTGAGCAGGGAGAACCAGGCTCTGCATGAGGACAACCAAACCCTGCGGCTCCAGCGTAACCACCTCTCCCAAGGTAGGCTCAGGCCACTGGCAGCCCGGATCTGAGTCCAAGTGGGCACTGGCTGAGTGGGTGGTGCTAACACATCTATGCTCTCCATCCCCAGAGCTGGCGCGGGTGCAGGAGGCGCTGCGGGTTGCCTGCTCCCAGGCACGGAAGGCTGAAGCAGAGCTGGGCCAGAGGCATGGGGAGCAGCGGAGGTTGTCGGAGGAGCTCGCTGAGCGCCAAAAAACCATCCAGCAGCTCCGGGATGAGCAGCGCTCTCTGCAGGAGGACAACAACAGGTAAGGTTTGAGGCATTGTGGCTCAGGGCCGGCAGGGCTGGGTGGCACAGCTGGCCTTGGCTCCACATGTCACCCCTCCACAGGCTGCAGCACACAGTGACACTCCTGCAGCAACAGAGTGAAGAGCACCACCTGCTCCTGCAGACCCTGCGCACAGAGCTGCATGTCTACAAGAGCCTCCCTGGCCCCTCTGCTGTGACCCGTGCAGGTATGGGACCTGCCGCCAGCCCCTGCCACCACCCCCAGGTCTTCTGCACAGCTCTTTGTCCCAGAGTGACTGGCTCCTCTGCAACCCTTGGAGACCCCAAACACCTCTCCTTGTTGTAGCAGCAGGAAGGACATGGTAGCCCTGCAGTCAGGCAGCAGGGGAGGGAAGGCCCCTCAGCTGTGCCAGGCATGGAGCTGTAGCCATCCATGGGGACTCAGACACTTCTTCTTCCAGGCTGCTTCCCATCTCCTCCTGTGCGGGATGTTGGCACGAACTCAGCTGCTCCCCATTTCTCCCCGCTGCCCTCTCATGTGTCAGTGGCCCAGCGGATGGATGATGGGTACCAGTGCTTGCCCACAGGTGAGCCTCAGGGCTGCAGAGACCTAACAGATTCATGACATCTCCCTTGCTGAGCAGAGATACAGAGAGCTGAGTTCCTGGGACAGGATGGGGAGGGACACAAGGGGATCACAGTCCTCACTCAGCCCTGCTTGTCCCTCCCACAGAGCCACGTGCGGCAAACACACAGATGAGGAAGAGTGAGAGGCTGACAGAGGCTCATGTCGTTGGCTGCCTGAACACCTACCGGGCCCTGGAGCAGCACATCCTAGAAGGGAAGGCGCTGGCCCATGAGCTGATGTGTCTCTCATGCCCTGCACTCGGGCTCCCTGGCTGCCTGCTCCCAGGAAAGGAGGTAAAGTGTGGGCAGGACAGGGCTGGTGATAGCAGGGAGACGTCCCCTGCTCTGTGGACGGTGTGTAAAGCATCTGGTGACTCCATTAGCCCTAAGCCTTGCGGGGCTGGCGTGTAGTAGGCAGTGTCCAGGCTGGGGGCTGTTGCTGGTACTGCCCTGTCATGTGAGGCTGGGCACGGTAGTTCCCTGGATGCAGTGGGATGCAGATGCTCCAGCAGCACCTGCTCCCGCACCCCTCTCCCACAGGCCCTGGGGTGGACAGACACAGGGCACCTCTGGGGAAGTGCCAGCACCCTGCACCATGTCCTTGAGGAATGCACGTCTCTCCTCGCTGCCTTCTGGACCACTGTGCTGCCTGTCAGTCCTGCCAAAAACCAGGGCAAGGTAAGGACTAGACTGGGGGCTGGCGGGGCTGGCTGCTTGCTTGCTGCTCATTGTGCTTATCTCCTCCCAGGAGCAGTCACTGCAGGATGAGATCACAGCACTACGAGCCCAGCTCTCTGAGAGAGAGGATGCTCTGCAGAGCATGGCCGAGCAGCTGCGCAGCACAGCCCAACTCAAGGACTGCATGGAGCACTTCATTGTGAGCCAACGTACGTGGCCCGTGGGGCATCCTGCCAGGGGGGAGCACGGCTAAGCTGGCCAGGGCCTGCGTGCCTGGGGTGGCTTCAAGGTGCAGGGACCTCACTCACCCTGTCCCTCTCTCCCTTGCAGTGACCAGCACCCACAACGTGCTGCGCAAAGCCAGGACGAACCTGGAGGTGAGTCTGCCCCGGCAGCCAGCATGGGATAGGGCAAGTGGGCCTGCTGTGGAGAGCCTTGATGCCCTGTGGGTGGGCATGGGACGGGTACTGAAGGGCACAACATTGGGGCATGACAGGGACCCATTTCCTTGGCCTGCCCTGGCAGCACCCCCCTCACTGTCACATGTGCTCTCTCACCAGGTGAAGGCCCAGCAGGCTCTGCCCATTGCATGAACCCCAAACAGGGCAGGAAGTGATGGCCCCGGCTAAGGAACAGTCCACTGGCTGCAGAGCCGTGCCGTGCTGTGCCACGCCAGAGGGCTGGAGCAGACCCTGCCCCTACTACTGCCAAGAGCTGGGGTGGGGAAGGGCCTGGGGTGCCCACTGCTGCACAGTTAGTGGGTTTGGGCTTCCATGGTGGCTGTGTGCCCTCTGCCAACCTTTGCTTGGCACTGCAGCAGCAGCTGCTGGCTTGGGCTTTGCCTGCCCCGCTTCAGCACTCGTTCCCCTCTGCTGATGGTGCTTAGAGTGGGGCATCAGCACTCCACTCTATGTGCCTCTTGCTGCAGGACTCTGTCCCATTTGTAATCCCACTGCGTACCTGTCCTCGATCATGGATGTATGTATGTATATGTATATAGATAAAGGTATCAACAAGCTGCATTTAGGGGACTCCCCAGGCATGTTGGAGCTCCAGTGCAGGAGGAAGATGTAAAAAATGCCATGTTCTGTTCAGCGTCTGAAGAGCTCCCAATAAAGGTTTCCTCTGGGTTGTGGTTTCTGGCACCCCCTCCCCAAGTGCTAGCCCAATGTTAGCTCTGCACCCCTCCCAGGTACTCCCTTCCCTCCCCTTGCTGCTCCAGAGTCCCCACCAACACCAAGTCAGCAGCACTGAGAACAATAAATACTGTAATAAATAGCGAAAAACCCTGTCACAGGGCACTACTCGGGCAGCAGGCAGTGCAGCCAGGGTCCTGGGGGGCCTGCCCTGCTCTGCTCCCCCAAGGCCCCTCCAGTGTGGGTATGTGCAGGTGCCCCTTGGGCTGCGGCGCGCAGCCCAAGGCCTACAGAAGCGAGTCTGTGTGGGAATGAGGCAGGCATTCAGTCCTTGTCAGTACTGTCCCAGCAGCGGGCAAGCATGGCGGCGTCCAGCTGTGCCCTCCTCCCGCTGGCTTGACGCTGAACCCGGCAGAGGGCTGGGGCTCTGGCCAGAGAGAGCCCTCCCTGAAGTTGGGGATCACAAGTTGGCGGGCAGCCCTATACTCAGGGCTGTGGGCAGGATGGGGTGTCCCAGAGCCCCTCGTGATCAAGGTGGCCTTGGAAGCTCATCACCTGGACAGCACAACAACCTTCGGCATGAAGAACACATTCCTGGGGGCAGCGCCAGGGCTGCCTGGGGGCCCATGTGGGCTGGAGAAGATGGGTCGTGTGCAGCCCTTCCCTTGTCAGGTACAAGGAAAAGCTATTCCAGTGAGCAGCAAACATCGTGGCCCTGTGGGCTCACAGAAGCCAAGGGGAGCTGTAGGTGGGTGAAACCAAGGGTTAAATCAAACCACACCAGAAGGATGGGATGGTGCCACAGGCCCCAGCGGCCCTGGGCTTATTGCTGGGGCCTGTGTCCTTGCCAGGTTCGAGGCTGGAGCCAGTGGCCAGTTCACACACAGTCCTGTGACCCAGCATGTGCAGGCAAAGCGGCATTTCGTGTCCTTTGGGAGGGCTGGCGAGGCCCTGGCTGGCTCAGATGGGCTTGTATAGCAGTGTGGTGACGTACTTCTTCTTGTAGCGGTGCGTGGCACTGAGCACCATAACACCATCCTGCGAAAGACATGGCATCAGCAGGAGAGCTCAGTGCAGCCTGGCTGCTCGGACCCAGCTGCACGGCACCCTGAGGCAGCCAGTGGGAGGAGGAGGGCTCTGGGGGCTCAGCAAGCAGCTCCAGCCCATTCTTGCTGCACCGAGCCTCACAGCCTGCGGGGCACATCCAACAACCACAGCAGGCAGCCAGGGCAGAGGGACAGAAGGGTCTGGTACACAACGGCGGAGCCCAGGGCTGCTCAGCACCATCACACCATGGGGACACAGCCACAGGGAAGTGAGGGCTGTAAGGAGACCACAGCCTACCTCCCTGTGCATGCCACACCTCACCAGGCAGCCAAGCTGTCCTTGTGTGGGTCCTCCCAGCCCTGCAGTGCTCTCTCTACCCCACGGCTGTCCAGGTTCTGGGAGCTGCTGCAGCTCCCCTCCCTCACCCAGTGGCTCGGCAGGACCTGCCCTTACCTTGATGGAGAGTGCGTAGAGGTGGTTGAGCATGACGTGGTTGGGTTCGGGCAGCAGCGCAGGGTCACACTAGGAGAAGAGGAGTGTCTCAGGGAATGGCAGAGCCCTGTCCCCCAGCCCAGCCGTCACAGGGAGCTGCCACCTCAGGCACCCTCTGGCTGCCCTGAGCAGGAAAAGAGCCCAGCTCAGCACAAGGCAGAGCAAGGGGCCAAACCCTCAGGGTTAATGGGAAAAGTGATGCTTTTCCCAGGAAACTGCAAGGTCCAGACACCAGCTGAGGGAGAACAGGCTCCCTGCAGACGTGACTACCCTTCCAGCCCCACGGTGGCTTTCCATGTGCAGGCAGCGTGCTGGTACCCACCGAGATATTGGTGTCCTTGTTCAGGATCACCTGGAGGAGGTGAGGTGGGAGGATGGGTGGGGATTTGAATCGCTCCTCAGGTCGGTACACATACATCTCTTGGCCGTAAGGACCAGGTGGTGAGCTTGATAAGTCTAAAGAGAAGAGATGAGAGGAGACATGATATGGCTGAAGTAGGACTGGCAAGCACCGAGAAGCTCCCAAGATGCTAAGAAGGAAGAATCCAGCAGGGTCTTTCAGGCACAAAGCTTCCACAAGCCATGGCTGTGTATCAACTCAGCCTTTTCACAGCAAAATAAGCAGCCAGGCAAGCCCCGGGCATTTCCAAGTAGGGATGTAAGCCGGTACATGCACTGACACAACACAAGCACCCCTGCCTCAAGACCCCTGTGCACAGCGCTTGGCACAGCTGGGTCAGTCTCCCACACTTGCCCCAGAGCCATGGGCAAGAGCTGTTGCCCCAAGAGCCAGAGCCTCTTTGAGCAGGGGCATGGGCACAGGCACAGCAAGCAGCACGCTCACACACCCTTGGAGCCACAGAACTACCTGATGAAGAGGTCCCAGAAAGGGCAGATATGAAGTCCAGACAGCAGCTGCTCAGCCCGTGTGAGGGACTACGGGAGCTTGTGGTCACTAGGAGCTGGACTTGCCAATACCTCCCAACCACATCTGACCTGATCGTTTTGTAACAGCCAGAGCCCAGATGGGCTTCATCTCCCTCAAGCTGTTGCTGCTTGCTTGATTCCTCACAACGGACTATCTCCTACCAAGGGTGGGCGAGAAGGTGGAGCTGAGCTCTACCTCGAGCCCTGTCTGAGGCAGGGTTTGTACCAGGGACAACAGGCTGCACTCAGTGCACCCTGGACCAAAACATGGCTGAGCTACCTGCCAGCACTGCACACTGAGCCAGCACAGCTGGTGTCTGTGTGGTAACCTAACCTGCTGCTGTAACACAAGCAGAGAGGGAGGTTTCCGATGCACCAGCACTAGTACAAATTACCTTGGCATGAAAACCAAGAGCAGCTGCTGAAAATAACCTGGAACCTGCTCTCGCCTAGCTTGTACCCCAGATCAGATGACTTACAGCTGAGCAGACAGAAAAGGGTGATGTTGCTGGCATTCCCCAGTCTGCAATGGCTGTCTCGGCCGCGCACGGGTACTGACCCTGCTCTGGGACTGTGCTAGCACAGAACAAGTCACATCAGCACAGCCCTCCATGGAGAGAAGACCTCAGCTGTGGGCTGCTGAGGACATGTGGATAAACACTGCTTGGCTGGGGTGCAGGCCCACACCTCTGCTCAGAGGTGTATGCTTGCCTCTTAGAGGAGAAGAGGTGGGAAACAGCACATGCAAAGCTGTAATGCCACAAAAACTCACCCCGACCTGAGGTTTCTGAGCTCTCCAGTGAATCCACCTTCAAAGCATCGAACACCTCAAAGTCAGACTTCTTGACATGAATCAGGTTGTTAATTGTCCCCATCTGGCTGGTGACCACAGGCTGGAGAAAAAGAGGTAGAAGTCTTTCCACATCCTCCTCCAACTGAAGCACAGGCAATGCTTCCCAGATCCTCTCAGCCCAAGCTGTCCCTGCTGTGCCATTACCTCAGAACACGAGTGGTCAGCATTAGCTCTGCTCTACATGTGGATCCCTGCTGTTTACCCTGGGAGGATTTCCCTTTGCTCCCAGTCTCCTACATTATACCTCCTATTTTCATCTTCCATCCCACTACATGCTGATGGGCAAGTGTCCTCTCCTTTCCATGCTGCTACCATGTGATTGAGTTTGGAGGAGAACCTGCAAGTGAGTGCTGACCCCATGGCCTGTCTTCCTGTGTAGGCAATTCTGAATGGGGCTTAAAGGCCTTCTAATGTTTCCCTGCTCCATAGTTCCTTGACAACATGTACCCTGCACAACTTGTCTACGCCCAAGATGCTTGTCAGCCTCTGAAAAGATTCATGGGATATAGATGCTCCTTTTGTTTTAGCAGATACCCTCTGGCTCTTCCGGCTCCCTCTCTGCTACAGTTACACCATTTCTAGTCCCACGAAGCAAGCAAGATCTGCAGGGCTAAAGCTTCGAGAATTACCTCAGATGGATCATGGACCCACTGGCCATCCACAAAAAATTTATACTGGTGCTCTCCTTCCGGGAGGTCCAGGATAGCAACAAAGTCATTGTGGCTGTGCAGAGAGAACAGATGTGCAACCACATTACCCCACTGATGCTCTGGATGATGCTCTTCCATGGTGTCCCAGAGAACACTTTTTCACAAACTGCCCAGCCTCTCCACACCACCACCTTCACGCAGAGTTAGATTTGCTCATTGTCAGTGACTGGAGGCATGGATACAACAGGGGTGAGCAATCTGAGCACCAGTGTGGCTCAAATCCCTCAGAGTCCAGATGCACAGAGTGCAGGAGGCAGTCCAGCTTGCAGACCTGCCCTGCATGCCCAGGGAAAATCAGCATGGCAGATACCCTGTGCAAGACACACAGCAGAAGGTGCATGGGCAACACATCTGAGCCTGTGCCCACTCTGCAAGACAGTGGCAGCAAGTGTAGCAACTCTGCTAAGCCTGCAATTGAGATAAACCAATTCCAGGTTATTTGCTGAGATTACACTCAGAGCCCTACACGCTGTTCCCACAGAAATCAAAGATGTATTGCAGAACAGCACGACCATCATTATGGTAGGAAGACACACAAGGGACAAACAACCCCTGCTATCAATGACACAAGCAAGCATGGGGTAAGGCTGCAGCCAAGGGACGAGCTGACAGCTTCCAGGGGCCTGCCACATACTCAGGCAGTGCTCTGTTGCCAGGACTAGGTGCTGTGTGATGTCCAACCAGCCAAGCAAGCAGCTCATCCTGCCCTGCCCCTCTGTTTCACAACTTACCACCACCACACAACAGCACCCAGGGAAGAAATTGACTCCGTATTTGTGCTCAGACCCTCTAGCTGGGGTGAACTGAGAAAAGCCAGGTGAGCAAACTGAGCAGTGACCGGCAGAGGCGGGAAAACACTCCCTGCAATGGAGCATAGAGTGATCTGAGGGACTGGCTACCTCTTGATGAGTGGGATCTTGGTGCTCCAGTTGTTGAAAGATCCTGAGATGAAGACCTCTTTGCCTCCATCAGCCCAGCGGATGACAGTGGGACGAGCCTGTTGGGACGGTTTCACTGACTCTTCCAGATCTGGCTGCCATGACACAAACTCCTTGTCCCCAGGAATCTGAGCAAAGAAAACCAGAGCCTGAGACACAGAAAACCAGGACCACATTCCTTCCCCCTGGACTCTACAAGCCCACCTGCACATCTCAGAGTTCCTCCAGCCTCCCGGCTCTCCACAGACCCCTCATGTGCTTGGGAGCCCAGTCCAGCACAGCCAGTGAGCTGAGGCCCCAGCCAGGGCCCCAGAGCACAGGACAGGGAAGGCAGTGGCCCACCCCTACCTTGGAGTCATGGGAGCTGAAAACACTGGGGTCATCAGTGCTGCCCACCATGATCTTGTGTGGGTGCTCCTTGGCTGGGTTTGGGGCACTGGAGCCATCCGAGCGGTGGGACTTGGAGCCATGACGCTCACCAGACACACGCTCGCTGGTGGTGTTCCCCATGACAGCTCAGCAGCCTGCAAGGGAGAGAGGACACAGTGTGTCTATGCCCACCACCTCTGGCAGCAAGGAGAGGAGCAAAGGTGCCGTTTCCCAGTGCCCTCTGTCAGGGAATACTGACAGCACTCCTTAAAAAGGCCCAGAGTTCATTCCCACTGCCAAGTTTATCAGCTGAAGGGGAATTCAACAAACAAAACAGCTTGACCTAATTATAGCTGTATCCTTACAAACCATCACCCTAGTTAAGCTAGTAATCGTTATACTCCAGACAAGCACTAGTTATGCTGTGTCCCACACAAGCCCTCAGCAGCTGGCGCTGACAGGAAAAATAAAGCCGACCTTTACTGGCAAATCAATTACTTGACATTAACAGAGGCTCTTTCACAGTCCCACAATCAGGCTCTACAGACAGATCTCCTACACCCAGCAAGAAAACAGCCAGAGAGTGAAAGCAGCAGCTGTTCTGCAGCTCCCAACAAGTCTCCAAGAGCTTGTGGGCAGAAGAGCAGAGACTCGTGCCTGACAAAGGTGACAGGGAGCATTTAAAGTGTCCAAGTGGAATCGTCCAACCTGGAGCTTGGCCAAGGCGTGGGGCTAATATAGTGGCGTCTGCAAAAAGCTCAGCTCTCCACAGCATTCACTTATGATTCACCAGGCAAGCTACCACATCAGCTGAGGCACAGCGCAGCGAGGAGGTCTGCTTGTTGTGACCCTACTCAGCAGCACCACTCCAAGTACTCCGGCGATTGCCTGACCAGCTAGAGGCACATGACAAGGGAAGAACAATCCCAGCCACACCAGTGCCACTCTGCAGCTGGAGATGGGCTGTCATCCCTGATCTCACACAGCTCAGAGAAGGCAAAGCAGAAGAACTGGCCACAAAGTGCCAAGCTATGAACAACTACACACCATTTAGGACAAACAACAAAGCCACTGCAAGCTACCTGGGGCTTGTCAGGCCTTATCCAGCTTCCAGCAGCTGAGATGGATCAGGGGTTTTGCCCACTTCCCAGGCCTATTTTGCAGCTTTCAGCTTACTGCACTGATCAAGGACTTTGCAGGACAAGGCAAGAGGACAGCCAGCCTTTCTTCACGTACTTAACTGTGACATTTGGGGATTTGTTTGGAAGATCAAGTTATGCAAAAGGTGCCAGGCAAAGCTGCCAGCCAAAGGCAGGCTTTAGAATATTACACAGCAATTACTACAGTATTTCTTAAATCCTCAGGGCTAAGAGGCAGGTCCAGAATGCAGCTAACACATACGGCCACCCCCACCCAGTGAGTGTACCTGAAGATCTGGGTCAGATGAACTGCACTGCTTCCTCGGACATCTCCAACCCTCTGCCCTGGAGGGGGCTCAGCTGGCTTCTCACAAAACCTGCCACTGTGCCACCAGACCTGCTGCTGAGGAGCTTCTACCCTAGTATCTCCAATGAAGCCCCCTTACTTCTTACTTACAGGGAGAAGGTAGGAAGGTCCAAGGCAGACCTGACAGATATGTGCTGATGTTGACAGATGTGAAAGGTATCCATCCCTTCTCTCCTCTAAAAAGATCCCAGTCTCTCTGACTGCCCCTTACAGGTCACGCTCTCCCAGCGACTCCTGAGGTTTCTCCCCAGCAGTGGTTTCTTTATGGCACATTACACAGAAGCATACAATGCCAGGTTGGACGGGAACCACATGGAAGGTTGATTTCAGGGATCATCTAGACCAACCATTTTAGGTGATACACGGTTTAAATGAGACGGCCCAGCACCCTGTCAAGCTGAGCCTTAGAAGCGTCCAGCGCAGAGGAATTCACCACTGCCCTGGGGAGACTATTCCAATGTTTAACTGTTCTCATGGCAAAAAACTGTCTTCTGCAATCCAATCGTAGTCTCCCCGGGAGCAACCCGGTCCCTCAAGCCCCGGCCGCCACGGCCTCCCGCCCGGCGCTGCCCAGCGGACTCTAACACGAGCCGCAGCGCCCGCCGGCAGGGAAGGGCCGGAGCTCGACTCGAGGCGGCGGGACGAGCCTCGGACTCTCGCCAGGCGGGCGCAGCCGGGACGGGGGCTCCGCCAGGCGGCGACAGGGCTGTCACAGCCACTCCCGACAGGTCACCGCGAGGCGGTGGCGGCCGCTGCCCCCGCTCCCCGCGGTCCCCCGGCCCCGCTGCCCCCTGGCCCCGGCCCCACCTGACCGCCGCCGCGTTCGCCGCCGCCGCCGCGTTCGCCGCCGCCGCCGCGCAAAATGGCGACACGCGCCGCCGCCGGCCCCGCGGGGCGCTCCGCCCCGCCCCGGCGCGCGGACCCTGTGCCGGGCGGCCGCCATGCTTCTTGAGGGCAGCCTCCCCACTAGCGGCTAAGGGCGGCCTGCCTGGCGCGCGCCCAGGGACAACGCGGCTTCACCCCCGCCGCGGCCGCGGAGAGGCCATCTTGGTTGAGGGCAAAGCTAAGGGCGATGGCAGCCGGGCTGTGGGGCTGTGGGGTGCGAGCAGCCGGGCTGTGGGGCAAGTTGTAGGGTGTGAGCAGCCAGAGTGGTTCCGGTGGGCTGGCCAAGACCTGTGTGGGCAGGAAAGACAGGCAGAGCCCACGCAGTGTGGTCCCAGGTCCTCTTGCGTAGGAACAAACTTTATTGCCCTTTTCCTGCAGTTCCCTGGCCAGGCAAGTTCCTCATCTCCCTGCCATCCCTGCACTGACTTAGCCCATGGTTAGACCTTGCAGAGCTGTCAGGCCAGGATTTAGGGAAGAAGAGTGATTCATGTTCTCAGAGCAGCCCTCAGTGAGGCCTGGTGTGGCCCCGGCACAGCAGGAAGGTGGGATAGAACAGGCCGTGCTTTCAAGGAACCAACTCCCTCGGCACCTCCTGGTGTGGTGGCAGACATAGCATGAGACTACAGAAACACCCAAGCCCAAGGGAAGGGTGGAAGGAAGAAGATTGCCAGGAAGACCCAGTTCCTCCTTCATTGTAACTTAAGGAGAGAGTGAGATGTAGGCAAGTGTGGTCAAAATCAAACTGATGCTGAAGAAGATCTTGAGGATGCGGGCCAGGATGCTGGAGCAGGAAGGACCGTCCTTGACTCTGCTTTGCAGGGGCTGGAGGACGCGCTGCCGCTGGGTAAGGATGGCCTCCCGGGCACCTGCCCACTTGCCTGGGCCCTGCAGGCGGTACTGGTACGGTGTGCAGGCCCCAAAGAACACCTCCAGTGCCAGCCTGGGGTCGGTGAGGAAGAGGTTTAGCAGATTGGGTTTGGCCCCAATCTGGCTTGCAAGCTCATCCATGTAGGAGATGAAATCCACCTGGATGGTGTGCCGCTGGCTCTTCACATACCTGTGGGCAGGGAGGGCAGGCAGGCTAGAAGTGCAGGTCACAGGGGTAATTGTTGCAGGGGTGATACCTATACAGAGTTCTTACCATGCAGCCATTTTCTTCTTGGTTTGTGTGATATCAGCCAGCATGCTGGCAATTGACGGCAGTTTCTGCAGCCCTGAGGAAGAGGAGGTTGTGGCTGGAGGGAAGGCTGTGTTCCTGCCATGGTCAAGCTGACTCTGCAGCCTAGCATACAAAAGGCTTTGGGGACAATGCCACCATAGCAGGAGCAAAAGGGGAAGCACAGGCAAAGAAAGCAACAGCAGGAAAGGATAGGAAGAGGGTGGTTTGCAGGCAATGTGCCCTTCTCCCCGCTCCCCGCAAGAGATGAGCACAAGGCTCATCAAAATGTAGCACTGTTTTTAGTTTCTGTGAATAAGCAAAAGGAGGACAACAAAGGAGAATAGCAGAAGGCAGTATGCAATGTGATGCTGTTAGTTGAATGTATTGGCCTTGCTGTGACCAAGGGAGCCTGACTGCATTCCCCCACCTTGTCTCACTTACCCTTGAAGACACGGGTGGCCCAGCGACACTGGAGCTCAGAGACGGGCATGATGGGACCTAGAGGCTGGATGAGGCCGATGAAAGCCAGTGTTGGCTTCTCCATGTCAGGGGGGAATACGAATTTGTAGAGGGGAATCTGGTTCTCCACCACCTTCACATAGCCCTCAAGGAAGGGGAATGAGAAAATGTATCCTGTGGCAAAGACCACGGCATCAATGTCTTCTCTGGTGTCATCATCAAAGATGGCAGATGTCTCTGTGAATTTCTGGATGTTTGGCTTCACCAGCACCCTGCCCGAAATGATGCAGTTGGGCAGGTCATCGTTGATGGTTGGATGCTGGGCAAAGACCCTGGAAGGCACAGACAGACCTTATGCAGAGCCTGGGCAGTGCTGTGGCGGGTCACTGCGGTGCTGCTGGGGTGCTTACCTGTGCTTGGGCTGGAGGCCATACAGTGTGTGGTTGAAGCGGGCATTCAGCTTTCTCTCAATTAAGTAGCTGCTGGTGTTTTTAGGCAGCAGATTATGCAAAATTTGAAAGAAGCGGTTGAGGTAGGTGTAGTCAAAGGGGTACCCAGTGTCTGCCACCCGGTGCATCACCCAGGTCCCATGCCTGGCGCTGAGGAAGACCTGGGAGGAAGGAGAGGAGAAGTATGGGATGCTGGGACCACAACTGCCACCCTCACTGAGAGGGGACAGGGTGATGGTGGCCAGCTGTGGTGCTGGAGGGAGGGGAGCCCAGAGGTGATGGCACAGGGTCGCTTCGTGCCCTCTGGGGTCATATAATAAGCATCCCAGCCCTGACAGCTCTCCCAGCACACCTGCTTGGCCGTGTGGCTCAGCTCCACTGCAATGTCAATGCCTGAATTCCCCGTGCCGACCACGACCACCCGCTTTCCTGAAAAGAACTGTGGGCTTTTGTAGTCCCGGCTGTGCATGTACCAGCCCTCAAAATTTTCCAGCCCTGGAAGAGAGACATAAACTATACCAGGTACGGATGTGGAGCACAGGGTTGCTGTCCCCCTGCTCAGGTTAGTAGTGTGTTCTGTGAACAGATTGGCACCAGCATGCCCAACAGGAGCAATGCAGCTTTGGGATGGTACCCAGAAACACAGTGACATCTCCAATTTGGGAGATGCTAAGTGTGGCCCTAAAGCATTCTGCTCTGACTTTGGGGCTGTCTAGGAGCAGGGCTTGGACTGGGGACCTCTGTGCTCCCATAATAAAATCCTCCAGCAGTTCCTGCTTGATGCCAGGCATCAGAGGCAGAAGAGCAGCCAGGGTATGTCCCATGCTGCCAGACCCTGGTGGTGGTATTGCTCCGGCATGTTCCCCAGCCAAAGAGGGTCTCCACAGCTGAAAGCCCTCTAGACATATTTGTCTGGCACCCAGAGGAGAAATCAACCATGAACACTGATCTCTCAAGCCTTGCTGGAGAGCAAGAGAGGAAGTGGAGAGCCCAGTGACTGCATGGCCAGCAGCTCAGGGAGCCTGTCTCTGGTGGGAGAGGTGCCATAAGGGCACTTTGGTGGACCACTGATGGCACAGCAAGAGCCACCAAGGACAGACCACCAAGATGGGTGGGACAGAATCACGCCCATGCAATTCCACCTCGTGCCTTAACCTATGGAGGCATTTTTTGGCAGCAGCCAGAATGGGATGGGGGCTGATTAGGTGTGGAGGGTGCTTCCAGGGGTGTAGGAGAGCAGGCAAGCAGCCCATGGTGCAGTACCTGGGAAGGTGCTCAGCGGGAGGTGAGCCTCAGTGTGATGCCCAGTGCACACCAGTACAGCATCGAAGACGGCCGTCTCCTGCTTCCCATCGCTCTCTGTTACCACTTCCCACTGGCCCGTGGTGATGAAGTCAGGGCACTTGGCCACACGGCACACACTGGTCTGGGAGCAAGGGGAGAGGGTGTCAGGCACCCTGTGTCCCTCAGCCCCTCCACTGCCATTCCCCAGACTACCCGTCTCTCACCCTGAAGCGGATGTGGCGGAGCAGGTTGAAGCGCTGGGCATACATGCGGAAGTATTCCATGATCTTGGAGTTGTGCATATAGTTGGGGAAGTCCTCAGGGATGGGGAAATCGCTGAAGCACATCATCTCCTTGGAGGTATTGATGATGAGGGAAGGGTAGATGCTGGCACGGCCCTCCTCAGGGCTTTCCTGTGGGAGCAAGGCACGGCTCAGTGCTGGCACAGGGACCTCAGGACTGCCCATCTGCCCTGCCGTGCCTGTGAGGATCCAGGATTAAGCCACGAGTGGGTGTAGCCTGCGTCCCCAAACGCAGCACTCTCTTGCAGGCATGAGCATTCACCCCGCAAAACAGGGAAGGGTAAGCTGTGGTTTGGTGTGGGCCATGCAAGGGAGACAGCGGGTTTTTGGGTCTTGTGCTTCAGTTGCCTAGCGCCCACCCCTAGCTGTGATGAGACGACACGTTTCCAAAGCTGCCTATGGTGCCATTGCCCTGATTGCCATATCAGGTCTCGCTGGCTGCTGAGCCAGCTCTCGTGCTTCCAGCTGAGTGGCCGCTCCTGCTCACAGGGTCTCTACCCTGGCAGGTGTTGCTGCCCTGGCTCTGCTCCACCAACCCCAGTTCAGACTCACCACAGGCAGAACCAGGAGAGCCACCCCAGACTCCACAATGATGTGGTGCATGTGTGTCCCCCACATTCTCCCACCCACATATCAGGGCATGATGTGAAACCTTGTCTTATTCTCAGTGGGTCTCAGGGGAGAAATTCAGCAGCCTTGTTACATGGGGGCAGAAATGAACTCCTGGCTTCCCCCGAGACAGGGAGAGAGAGCCAAGGCCCAGAGGAAGCAGTGTTCGGTGCCTCTGCGTGGATGGGAGGCACAGAAACAGGGAGAGGAGCAACTTTTTAGGGAGGAGCCAGGCAGGACAGGGACCAGAATGGGTAGGAAAGGGCTGGAGAGGAATGTGAGCAAAGCAGCAGAGGAAGGGATAGATAAGACCAAGAAGGAAAGGCAGAGAAGAAGCAAGGCTGAACTGAAGGAGTGAGTCCTGGCGTAAAGTCCTTGGGGAGGGTCTTTCCTGCTGCTGGTGGGAAGGAAGGAGATTGGTCCCATGTGGCCAGCACACCAGCTGGCACCATAAGGACCTCGTTTTGCTGCAGCAGTTTTTCTTCCTCTTGGTTTTCCTTGGAAATGCACCTGCTGCACACATGCAAAGCAAGGAAATGGTGCTTCGTTAGCTACAAAATACTGATCTCAATCCCATCCATGCTGCTGTCATGGGGCAGGCTGGCATGGCACAGGGCTTACCTCAAAGCGCCAGAGCCCCCCAATATCACTGCTCTTCTCGAAGCAGGTGGGTAGCAACCTCTCATCCAGGCAGCATTTCAGGGCACACAGGCCAGAGGCACCAGCTCCGATGATGGCTACTCGCCGGGCAAGCATGTCTGCAGTGCGGGGTAGCAGCGATGCTGGGGACGAAACACGTGTGGAGAGTGCGGAGCCTGACGTGTCACACCAGGGGGATGTGCCGTGCTGCTCAGCCGGGGCTGGATGTGTCTGTGCTTCCCACGGGCGACTGAGGCCAGCTCCGGTGACACAAGGTGTATTTCTTGCAGACTTGAGCTACGTGGTCCCCTGCTGCCCTGCCACACCTCCTGCCCACGCTCACCCTCCACAAGAGACTCTTAAGTGCTTAATGTAAGTGCTTAAGTTCTGTAAATGCTCAATGACGCTGACGCTGCTCCGCAACTTCTGGGTGCGGGGGCTGAGATGTGGCCACACTCCAGATTTCAGCAGATTGTGGCATTAAAAGCAAAACTGAGGGATGCTCAGGGCACTGGGGGCTCGCAGCCATGCCAGCCTCAGTGTGTTGTGGCCAGGACCCCCTGTCACCACTCAGGTCCCCAGCCCACCCCACTGTCCTCCAGAGGTGGACAGGTGACGAGGGTGGCACTGAGTCGTGCCACTGTGACAGCTCTGGCAGTGCACACTTGTGGCCAGGTGAGTTTGCTGTAGATCCAGACACGTGCATGTGTGTGTGTTCTTGCAGCCCATGCTGCCGTGGAGCTGGAGCTGTGCTGCCAGCACAAGGCTGACCCAAACCCTATACACGTTCCCCCGGCATGCAGAGGGACAGGGTGGTGTCAGTAACGGACAGACACTTGGCTCTGTTTAACACACTTTTATCCAGTTAGAAAGTCTGTTGTTTCTTTGCTGCTTTGCTCTTGTGTGAGTGTAGCCAGTGGCAGCTCAGCCGGTTTATAGGATGCATTCCTGCTAGGTTGAAAGTGCTGGCTGAGAGACCTGGATTTTACCTTGTGTGTGAGCTGGTTTCCTTGTCCATCTCCAGTTGTGGCTTTCCAGGAGATGGTGCAGGGCAGGCACTGAGGTGTTGCTTCAGCAGCCAGGGAGCTTTATGCATCCCAAGCTTGCAGTATGGCTGCAGTGCAGCTGTGCTGGGCAGGATGAGGGCTTCTGCCAGCACTGGCATGCACAGGCTGTCATGAGGCAGAGGATGGCCAGCCAGCCCCACTGGTACACCATGAAGTCTCCCTTCCATCTGGGCAACCCAACAGGAGTAGGCACCTAGAAGTAAGCAAAAATGACAGCAAGGACGGCCACAGCCCCAACCAGCTTGAAGACAAGGGGCATGGCGGGGGCCATGGGGCACTCCTCCACATGCCGTGTCTGCAAGGGCTTGATGATGCGCTGCCGCTGGGTGAGGATGGCCTCCCGGGCACCTGCCCACTTGCCCGGGCCCTGCAGGCGGTACTGGTATGGCGTGCAGGCCCCGAAGAACACCTCCAGTGCCAGCCTGGGGTCGGTGAGGAGGAGTCTGAGCAGGTTGGGCTTCACCCCAATCTGGCATGCAAGCTCGTCCATGTAGGGGATGAAATCCACCTGGATGGTGTGCCGCTGGCTCTTCACGTACCTGTGGGCAGAGAGGGCAAGCAGGCATTGGTGACAGAGCTGGCAGATGCCCCACACGCTGGCAAGGCGGTAGCAGATGGACCACCATTGGGAAGGATTAGTAGGGTCAAAGTAGTGTGACAAAGTGCATCCCTGCCAAGTCTTGGCATGGCCAAATCAGGTGCCCATGAACAGCCATGCCCAAACTGTCCCTCTCCCCATTCCTGGTGGGGTCTTACCTCTTTGCCATTGCTTCTTTCTTCTGCTTGATGTCAGCCTCCATGTCCTGCTGTGGGGGCAGCTTGTTCAGCCCTAGGGAGAATGAACCACAGCTATCAGGTGCTGCACTTTGCTGGCAACAGTGGTCATTGTGGTGGAGCCCTTGCCTGCCAGCACCACTATGGTTGGAGGTTTGGCACCTGAGGCATGTGCAAGCTCCTTGGGAGGAAGGAGCAGCTTGTGGGGCTCAGGGTACAGATCTCCTTGTGCTGCTCAGGCAAAAGCCAGGCTTGCTATGACAGCTGCAAGGTGGCTGTGCCATCACCTGCAGCCAGGATGGCACAGCCACCTGCTGCTTCCTAAACGCAGCTGGGCTTGCTGTGCATGCTCAGCCTGAAGCCACAGGGAAGTTTGCCTTACTTACCCTTGAAGACACGAGTAGCCCAGCGGCACTGGAGCTCAGATATGGGCATGATGGCACCTAGGGGCTGGATGAGGCCAATGAAAGCCAGGGTCGATTTCTCCATGTCAGGGGGGAACATGAATTTGTAGAGGGGGATCTGGTTCTCCACCACCTTCACGTAGCCCTCAAGGAAGGGGAATGAGAAACTGTATCCTGTGGCGAAGACCACAACATCGATATCTTCCCTGGTGTCATCATCAAAGATGGCAGATGTCTCCGTGAATTTCTGGATGTTTGGCTTCACCAGCACCCTGCCCGAAATGATGCGGTTGGGCAGGTCATCGTTGATGGTTGGATGCTGGTCAAAGACCCTGGAAGGCACAAGGAACAGAGTTCCGCAGTGTGGTGTCTTTCCTCCACGTCCTGCCTTGGTCACTGCTCCCTGCTCCGAGGTTGCTCATTCCCAGGGATGCTCAGCCCCAAGGATGCTCAGCCCCAAGGATGCTCATCACCAATGGGCCTGGTTCCCCAGGGATGCTTGGCAGCTGCTGCTGTGGTGTCACCAAGGGTTCCCAGGAGGGACAGTGATCGCTCCCTCAAGCATTGCCTGGGCATCCCACAGTTATTAACTAGCTTTCTAGGGCTGGTGCCTCAGCCCTAGCCCAGGCACAGGCCTTGTGGAAATGGCCAAATGGGACTAGACATAGCGGAAACCAGGGGGGCCCTACTTGGCCAGGGGAGTGTTTGCTGGCACCTGTGCTTTGGCTTCAGGCCGTAGTGCGAATGGTCAAACCTCGCAGTTAGCCGCTTCTCCATGTAGTTGTTCGTCATGGATGGGCTCAGCAGGTCCTTCAGGAATGTATTCATGCGAGTGGTTAAGACAGTATCGATGGGGTAACCCTCATCTCCAACACGGTTGAGGACCCATGCACCTCGGCGGGTGCTAAGGAAGACCTGTGTGAGGAAGGAAGCATTGCCTCCTGAAGTCTGTGACAGTCTTGGAGAGCATGTCCTTGCCCTGGGATCACTCCTCTTCATGCTGCTCTCCAGGCAAAGACCCAGAGGGCAAAGGGAGCCAGGGGTGGGCAACTGGCAGGGGCAGGTAGGGAAGAGCATCAGAGCCTCAGCCCAGCTCTTGGGGATGGAAACTGTTGTGTCTGTGTGGGATCAAGTCACAGCTGCCACTGCAGCTGACAACTGGGAGTGCCAAATGCAGTGATTGCTGGAAGGGAGTGGCAGCTGTGCCAGCACCTTGGTCCTGGTGTCCTCATGGAGCTGGCAGTGTCCAATGGGGAGCTGCCCTGTGCCCCAGGACCCTGCTCCCACCACTCACCTGCTTGGCTGTTTGGCTGATCTCCACAGCCAGGTCTGACCCTGAATTCCCAATCCCAATGACAACAACCCTCTTGTCTGTGAAATCCTGGGCATCCTTGTAGTCTCGGCTGTGGAGGTAGCGGCCCTTGAAGTTCTCAATGCCTGTGGGAGGGAAAAGGGATGCTTGGCTTCCTGGTGCTGGGCTGGAGGGTCACCTCCTCAAACACTGAAGTGGGGACCCTCTATGACTCTGCCATACCCCTCTTCGGGAGTGTGGAAGCACTCCCTGAGTCAGAGCAAGGCAGAGAAACACTGAGGCTTGGAGCAGCAGGGACAAGAGAGATTCATGTGGTCAAGCTTTCTGGGGTTTCTCCTTGCACCAGCCCATGGTGCAGTACCTGGGAAAGTGCCCAGTGGGAGGTGAGCCTCAGTGTGATGCCCAGTGCACACCAGCACAGCATCGAAGATGGACGTCTCCTGCTTCCCATAGCTCTCCGTTACCACTTCCCACTGGCCCGTGGTGGCAAAGTCAGGGCACTTGGCCATGCGGCACACACTGGTCTGGGAGCAAGGGGAGAGGGTATCAGGCACCCTGTGTCCCTCAGCCCCTCCACTGCCATTCCCCAGACTACCCGTCTCTCACCCTGAAGCGGATGTGGCGGAGCAGGTTGAAGCGCTGGGCATACATGCGGAAGTACTCCATGATCTTGGAGTTGTGCATATAGTTGGGGAAGTCCTCAGGGATGGGGAAGTCGCTGAAGCACATCATCTCCTTGGAGGTGTTGATGATTACAGAGCGGTAGATGCTAGCTCGGCCCTCTTCAGAGTGCTCCTGTGGGAGCGAGGAATGGCTCGGTGCTGGCTCGGGGGCAGCGATCGGGAGGGATGGCTGGGGCTGATGTGGTGGCCCTTTGTGTGGAGCCACTGCCCTCAGCATCCCTCAAGGACCCCATCACGGCCATGCTGACCCCCAGTATGATGTGCAGATTGCAGGGATTACCTCAAACCTCCATAGCCCTCCTATGTCTCCGGTCCTCTCGAAGCAGATGGGCTCCAGCCCCTCTTGCAGGCAGGCTTTGATGGCGCACAGCCCACTGCTGCCCCCTCCAATGATGGCCACCCTCTTTGCCATGCTGGCCTCCACTGCTGGGTCTCTACCTGGGGACAGTGCTGGAGAGTGGGACCAAGAGGTGAGGGGAGCAGCCATACAAAATTTTGTCCCTGTGCTCCACAGAGTTGCTGAGCTGAGAGGCAGCTTCCGCTCCACCAAGTCACCTGGCATTGCTGGGGTTTTGCACTGCTGTGACATTGTTTCTGGAGGCCCCAGGGAGAAATGCTACCGAGTGCCAGGGAGTCTTGAGATCTCCCTGCCCATGCCCAGTCCTGGCAATGGAGGAAATTCAGCATGCCATGCCCTGCCTTGAGTACCACCGACTCCCTCCTGCATCCGCAATGGTCCCTTTGCCTGCCCTTTGCCCAGCTCGTTCCCTGGGGAGATGCCCATTGCACTACCCCAGTGCCTGCTCCGTGCCCGCAGCCCATGGGGAGAGCCTCAACCAACCTGTAGCTGCAGGAGCAGGCGGGGAGCTGTGCGAAGGTCTCTGCTCGCCTGCCCTGAGCCGTGACGCCAGACAGCAGCCTAACTCCAGCAGGGCCTCCTCTTCCGTCACGCCTCCCATTGGGTTGGGGAGAGGAAGCCAGCGGGGTGGCTGGCTCCCAGCCACCGCGCTGGCTTTGCTGGGAGCAGCTCTCTCTGCACCCTTGGACAGTGGGGTAAGGGCCATCCCAGGCATCTTGCTAGGACCCCTCATCTGGGTAGACTGGGGACAGGGGGTTGCAGGAGAGGCAGGGACACAGGCAGTCGCTGTGGCATACATGCTGGTTAGACAAACACTGTCCTCAACTTTTACCTCTGGGATTATGAGGATCAGCCTAACCCTGTTTATGCTGGTACCTGGGGCACAGGTGGCTCCAGCTGCTCTGGTGGCATCAAGCACCACGTCGCCCACGTCCCCTGTGCCCCTGGGCTGGGCATGTTGGCACAGTGTCCCCATAGCTGTGGCTTGCTCCTGGGTCATCAGAGTCCCGGGGTCAGCAGGACCCTGGTGTGAAGAGCAGTGGGGGCTGGCTAGGAAAAGGGTCTCCCTGGCAGCAGGAGGCACAGACCAGGCGGCTCAGGAGTGCACTGCTGGCTCCCAGCACACTTGCAGCCAGCCAGACCCTAAGAGCTGCAGGGGAAATTTGCTCTCTCTTGTGTCCACGGAGCTTCATCCTGGAGTTGAGCAAGACAAAGGGCTGTGGAGAGGCCAGGCTCTGCAGATGAAATGGTTTTAACCTTCTAAAACTCCTAGTATGTTTGCAGTAAGTGCAATAAAGCTTTCTGTCCCTTGCTGTTAGCAAAGGCTGATCTCTGCCTGGGGCAGAGGCATTAACCTGCCAACCCACACTCTGTGCCTGCCTGTGGAAAAGCATCAAAAGTATCTCTTACCAGGTGGGAGATCAGCACAGGGATGGCAAGGAGGCAGCAATAGCAGTGCTACCCTCGCTGCTCCGCTCTCAGCTGGATTTTGGCTCTTTTGGAAGCTCTGCAGGGCCTGCCCAAGGACAACAGGGGCAGGAGGCTTCTCTCAGCTCTTGACCCACCGCTGTGCTATGAAACCTCTGTGCAGGTTGCCTTTGAACCTGTCCTTCTCCCTTGGTCGCCACAAGAGGCTGTGCAGCCCTGGACTTTGCCCCTGCTGTGCTCAAGCCCAGCCAAACTGTGCTGCCAGGCACAGAGGAGGGCAGGAGCGTGCCAGGGTCAAGCCATGGCATTTCAGTCAAGACTGGCTTGTTGATATTTGTGGGAAAGCTGCAGTTCTCTGTGACTGGCAAGCACCCAGGACAGGCAGCATGACAGGCAGTGTACACAGACAACGTCCACTTGGGTCCTTCCCAGTGGGCAGAGCTGCTGTGGGACAAACCAAGGAGAAAGCACCCATCTCATCCTTCCTATCACTGGGCTGGCATCCATGCTCAGAGAAATGGTACACATGACAGGCACAAGAAGTGAGCAAAGGTCTTGTTGGCAGAGGTGGAGAGAAGCAGAGCTTAGGCGAGAGGGCAGCAGAGCAGTCTGTGCCTCAGTGGGGCTCTGCACTGGTGATGGCAGGTGACACCATAAAGCCCATGGAGGGTCCTGCAAGTGAGCCAGGAGCAACTTTGGGAAAACACATGAATGTGGGAACAAGCCACAGATGCAGAGTTGCTGCCATACTCCTCCTGGAGAGAAAGACCCTAATAGCTGTAAGAACTGCTTGTACCAAAAGCACCCTGTGTTTGGGAAAAAGTGGAGCTAAGATGTTTTGGTACAGCTCAAACAGCCCTCATCACCCCAAACCCTGGCCATGCCAGTGTTCCACCTGCCTGCGGTCCTGTAGCCACGGCAGAGCTCATGACTGCTGTAGGGTGGGAGGGCTGGCCAGGTGCTGCCATGCACATGCTGGACTGGCTGAGCTGGCTGCGAGGCATGTGGTGCAACCTAGAGGATTTTCCTTTCATGACTGGAGTGCAAACCCACAGCTGGTGGCTTCACTGGCTTGCCGTGCCTGTGGGTCAGGCTTTGGCTCTAGAGAACATTGTCACATCACGTGCTTTCAACTCATCTGTATAACTGAGGTTGGGTGATAGAGATGGGGGGCTTGTGCCAGTAGACCTCAGGCTGCCCTGCAGCTTCACCCAGAGGAACAGCATACTTGAACACTACCTGGTTTTAATACGACTTCATCTGTGCTTCCTAGGGCCCTGAGTACATGGATAGTCCTTAATGGCCACAATGAACACCACCTGGACCAAGACACTCCCACTGGGCGTACTGTTTGAGCTCAGTCACCCTGCCTGGCTGTGGTCCCTCTTGACACAGATTCTGTGCTTTTTCTGGCTCAATCTCAGCCCCATCTCATTACAGAGACTCTGTACAGTCCCCTTCTGCCAAGGACAAGCAGTCCTCTAGGAGAAAAGGTTGCCAGGACCAACAGTGCCAGGGTAGGAGAGCCATCCATCCACCCCAGAGCACAGGGAGCCAGCCAGGGCCTCTTGCTGTGAGTGGTGCAGGTAATCCTTGGCTCCCAGGGCTACCTAGCACCTGGGTGAGGGTGTGTTCTAGCCAGGATCAGGGGCCTGCCCTGCAGTACTGGTAACATGCTGTCAAACAGGAATGGCTGTGAATGTGCTGGGTGACTGAAAACCCTGTGGAGGAGCGAAAGGAGCTGTGAAACTTTGTGCAAGGGCTTCACGAGCAGGCTGCTGCTGGGAGCTGCTTCCCCAGCTGTCCAGTCTCTCAGTTCATGCTAAAAACGAAACAAGCCCTCGGTTGTACCAACCTTACCCCATGGCATGGGGAGCCAGAGGCTTGTGTCCTTGTTGGTTGAAATATGGCCTCAACACAGTGCTTAAACCCAAAGCAACAGGGAAGAGACACACTGCTTAGGAAGGCAGAGCTTTTTATAAACCCAAAGATAGGCCCCAGTGAGTCCCCTTCAGGCAGACGTTATGGAGCAGGCTGTATGGGTCACACTCAAAACAGCAACATGATCAGATTTACAAGCACACAAATACATGAGTGATTGCAGAGAAACCTCTGCAAAGCCACAGCTACCACATACACCATGGGCTAATGCAATAGGTGCCCTGTAAGGGCATGACAATTCACAGTATCAGCAGCAAGCTGATGGAAGAATGCACTGTGCCCTCCTTAGGCTCTATAAGAACTGTTTTTTCACTGAAGACTAGTCAGTGCAGCTCCCTGGCTGGTGCACACCCTGACAGCCCACCAGGAGGGCAAGACAGCACCACATGTCTAAGTGTGGGCCCAGGAGCCTGCAGCAGCACCACTAGCGTTGAAGTCTTGGCTGAACAGATGGAGCCTAGGATGTGAATTCCTGTCCCAGTATCCCTCCCTGTGCACGTCTCCTGCTTTGGGGGGCCCTGGCCATCAATGGCTCCAAAGTGCGAAGAGGGCAGGCGCGCTGAGTGGGGACAGCCAGCAGTACTCCACCATGCTGTACAGCGCATAGCCCAGCAGCAAACCGAAGAGTACATCCGTCACGTTGTGCCTGCCCAGCATGACCCTCGAAACGCCAACAACGATAGCCCAGAGCACCACAAGGACCCGCAGCGGGATAGCAAGCACCAGGTGGTGCAGAACAAAGCGGCAGACCAGTGCAGCTCTGGTGGCATGGCCTGATGGAAAGGAGTACTTGTCTACTGAGATGGTGACGAACATGTCCATCTTGTTGTGGGTAGGCCGCCGCCGCTTGACGAGCCCCTTGACCACTGCCACTAACACCAGATCCAGCAGCAACGCTAGGAGAGAGTAACAGAGAATGAACAAAGCTCAGGTTTTGCAGTTTTGCCTTTTTCCCTCCATGGAAAACAAGGCAAGAATCAAAGTAAAACCATTATCTAAGAAACAAGCACTCAGCTACCAATGCCTGTTAGTAGAAGGCAATGTTAGTCATGTCTGTGATGCGTAGGTGGGGAGAGCTCGGCACTCATCCAGTGCCTGGCCTTCTCCAGCACGAGCATATCTTCAGTCTCTGCTCTTGCTGCACACAGACCCTGTGCAATGCTGGACGCTCTGCCTGCCACAGCCAGCAGTACAGCTTGGCTCAGCGTGCACCCAAGGGCTTTTCTTTCTGTGTAACATATGCTCTTGCCATGCCTTGGTGCTCAAACTGACCCTTAATCTGCAGGCAACAGAAGGGTTAATATTCCTCACCACTCATTCCTCTCCTGACTCGCACTGCTGTGCCTGCCCTCCTGGATAGGGTCACATCCACCCGGTGAATCAACCCGATCTAACCCCTCAGCACTGCTCAGGGTGAAGGCCCCAAGCTCATGCAGTGCTGCTGCTGCTGCTGCATCTGCAGCCCCGCTTCTCCCTGCTGCAGGCATTAAGCCAGAAAGCTATTCATGTTTTGGTTTGTAGGAGCTGAATGAAGGATGATTTAAGTCATGCCAGCTAAAGAGCTAAAGGTTGTTGCAGTAGATATCAGGGCAAAGCACACATGAAAAATGTTTAGCTGGTATGTGGCAAGAGCAGCTCCTCATGTAAGGCAGTGTCCTCTCTCCAGCCCTGTTAGCTTAGCTAGCCCAGCGGCTGCAGCCAGGCATTCTTCTTCCAAGGAAGCCTGGTTATCCTTAGGCTTGTTTCTGGGCACCAAATCTTTCCTGCTCTTTAGTTCATTCCCTTTGGTTAGTATTTAAGATCATGTGTTCTTTTTCCACAAGCAAACCTAGTTCAACTGCTTCCCCCCGCCCCCAGTAGTTTGGGAGATTCAGCTTGGAAATTAGGGGAAACTCCTTCCCCACAAGTGCTACTACCCTGAGACAGGGCCCCGATGAAAGGCTTGGCATGCTCTGACCCAACACACTGAGAACAGAGGCGAGATTGGAGGCCTCCAGGTCCCTTACTGCAGCTCTGCTGCGAGACTAATTTAACCCTGTGCTGCTGATGAAAAAGATGCACAAAATCATATGTTTCCCATCAAGCAAATTTCAATTCCAATTCCAATGATAAGTGTGAATTACCAATTATTTACAACTTAAGACGAGTAAGAACTGCGAACGTGAGAAGCTCTATTGGTCTGCAGCTATTACAGCTTCAAAGTGAGTAAAAATGAAGAATCTAAATATACTTAATAAAACAGAATGCAGGGGTCATCAGACCACACAGGGTTAAAACACATGCTTTAAACCAAGTTTCCTCACTGGCTGATACAGATCAATCCATGCAGGTACTGCCTGTAGGGACCTGGGATGAAGTCATCTGTGTATCAAAGCAGCTTCTCAGGGAGCAGGCTGGTGTCTCCACCCTAGGAAGGTGCACCTGGAACATGCTGTTCTGATAAACTGAAGAATTAAAGGACAGTTTGGCTCCCTGGAAGCGTTGTGCAACTGCAGGAGGAGTTTTGTTGTCAGGAGTTGCATGGTATGAGGTCAGAGCTGTGAGGTGAGCTGTACCCACACCACCACACCCCCCAGGGTCACTGTTGCTGGTACTGGCACCAGTTATGCAGGATCAGCTGGCTCCCTCTGGGCTGAGGTTTGCTCAGCTCTGCCCTGTCCTTCAGGACCCATCCTCCCACTAGCCCCCACCTGCACAGCCCTTTGGTGAGCCCCAAGCCTCACCGAAGAGCAGGTTGAGAAGCACCTCCCTGGCCGCTGAGCTGTCGCTCTGACAGAGCCCGTAGAAAGTGCCGAGCAGCCAGGGGATGCCGTGCCCCGAAACCTCGATGACCTTCATCAGGGGCCGTGCGCTGCCCCAGGCTGAGCCCTCTCCAGCGCAGACGCCCAGGCGCTTGGAGGCCCAGAGGTCAATAGCGAGCAGAGAGCTGAGCGCGATGCCAAGGAAGGAGGGGTTCAGCTTCATGCAGTCCTCCTCTGGCAGTGGAGCCGCTGCAGAGCCGCCCGACTCCTTGCGGCGCGACGGACTGTCCGGGGCGCCGGCGCTGCGCTGGCTCACCAGGGACAGGAACTCCAGGCGGCCGCCGCTGCCGCCCGCGCGTCGGTCGCGGCTGCTGCGGGGGCTCGGCATGGCCGGGGAGAGGAGGCGGCCCGCAAGAAGTGGGAGCCGGGTACCAGCTGCAGGCGCGCTCAGGCGTCGGAACACAAGCCAGCGGCCCCACCTCCGCCCTCGCCGTGGCGCGCGGTTGCCATGGCAGCGGGACGCCCCCCCCTCCGTCCTGCGCCGCGGCGCCCCCTGGCGGCGAGGAGGTCCGGCCGCGGCCCCGTCCCCTCTCCGCAGCCGGCGTACGGCGGCCGGCGAGGGCCGTGAGAGTCGCGCCGGCGGCGCGTTCGCCCTGCCGGTGCCGGCGGGGAGATGCCCGGCGTGCGGGCGGCAGGGGGGGCCCGGGCCGGCGCCCCGGCCCCGTGGCTCGGCGGCGGCGGGTGACGGAGCCCCGGCGGCCATGGGGTGCCTGCAGAGCGTGGCCTGCAAGGCGCGGGTGCGGCGGGAGCAGATCGTGGTGTCGGACGTGTCGGCCACCATCGAGCCGGCGGCCACCGCTATCGAGGAGAGCTCGCCCGTGGTGCTGCGGTACCGCACGCCCTACTTCCGCGCCTCCGCCCGCGTCCTCATGCCGCCCATCGCCCGCCGCCACACCTGGGTGGTGGGCTGGATCCAGGCCTGCAACCACATGGAGTTCTACAACACCTACAGCGACCTCGGCGTGTGAGCCGCGCCGGCGTGGGACCGGGGGGCGGCGATGGGACCGGGATGCGGGAATGGGACTGGGATGCGGGGATGAGACCCGCACCGGGATGGGACCGAGATGCGGGGATGGGAACGGGATGCTGGAATAGGAACGGGATGGGAACGGGATACGGGGATGGGACCGGGATGGGAACGGGATGCGAGGATGGGACCAGCACTGGGATGCGGGGATGGAACCGGCACAGGGATGGGACCGGGATACTGGGATGGGACGGGGATAAGGGGATGGGACCGGCACCGGGATGCAACCCGCACTGGGATGCCAGGATGTGGCCTGCACCAGGATGGGACCGGCACTGGGATGGGACCAGCGCTGGGATGCAGGGATGGGACACACACCGGGATGTGGGGACAGGACCTGTACCAGGATGTGGGGATAGGACCGGCACTGGGATGAGGAGATGGGACTGGCACTGGGATGTGGGGATGGGACCCGCACTGGGATGTGACACACTGGGATGTGACCTGCACTGGCATCACACCGATGGCAGCAGGCAGGGGCAGGGCCACGGCAGCAGGTCTCATGCTACCCACCCGCAGCCTCCTGTCCCAGCCCTGGCGTGAGCACAGGTTGTGCTGGGTGATGAGAGATGGCAGCTGCACCTCCCGAGCTGCTTGCAGGCTCGATTCCAAGTCTCAGCGCCAGTGCAGCCAGAGCTGGAGCTCAGTGTGGGCTTTGCCACAGTCGTGCGAGAATGCTGACGTAGTTGGTGGCAGAGATTGGGCCTGAAATTTTCACTAGCGTGGTCTGTGGCCAAGATTTCAGCTGGAAGTTCCATTAATGTTGTCAGTTGCCCAGGTTTAGGCTGGAATTTTTGGCAAACATGGTTGACAGCTGAGATTTGGACTGGAATTTTTTGGTAGTGTGGTCAGAGGCCGAGATTTCTGTGGGAATTTTTCACTAATATGGTTGATGGCTGAGATTTGGGCTGGATTTTTTTGCTAATGCAGTCAGTGGCCAAGAATTGGGCTGGTATTTTTCATTAATGTGGTCAGCTGCCAAGATTTAGGCTGGAATTTTTAGCTAACGTGGTTGACATCTGAGATTTGAGCTGGAATTTTTTGCTAATACGGTTGGTGCCTGAAATTTGGGCTAGAATTTTTCAGTAACGTGGTTGGAGGCTGAGATTTCATCTGGAATTTTTTGGTAATGTGGTCAGCAGCCAAGATTTCAGCTGGAATTTTTTGCTAACATTGACCACAGCTGATGTTTGGGCTGGAATTTTTCACTAACATGGTCTGCATCTGAGATCTGGGCTGAGATTTTTTGCTAGTGTGGTCAGCAGCCAATATTTCAGCTGGAATTTTTCATTATTCTGGTCAGCTGCCAAGATTTAGGCTGGAATTTTCGGCTGTTGTGGTTCACATCTGAGATTTGGGCTGGAATTTTTTGTTAGTGGCAGAGATTTGGGCTGGATTTTTTCACTAATGTGGTCAGTGGCTGAGATTTGGGCTGGAATTTCCCCCCTAGCTGTATTGCAAGGATTTAATTGCAGAATTGTGGTGTTGAAGTCTTGTGCCCCTGTGCAGCCATGTGTGTTTAGAGGCATAAAAATTGCAGACTTTTATTGCAGGAGGAGGCTGCTGAAGGGCTTGGCTGGTGCTATGGATGGGAAAGGCTGTTCTCCTCCAGCACAGGAGCTGATGAAGGAGAGGGTGGCCCTGGAGAGACTCAGCAATGTCTTTTGGTCCAGTTGGTTGGATTGCAGGTTAATTAAAATAGTGTTGTGCTGGCAGAGCAAAGGCTTCAGCTGCTGTGAGAGTCTTGGTGAGGGAACTGAAGCCAAATCTATATTTAAAGGAGGTCTGTTGAGAGCTTGCTGCAGGCAGGGAGAGGGTCTCCATGTTGCTTGCTCCCCCGTTCCTCACTGGGTACTGTCACCACTATTTTCTTGCTAACCTGGCCTATCTCTTCCCATTCACCAGGTCAAGCTGGGAGCTGCCCGACCTGCGCGAAGGAAGAGTAAAAGCCATCAGCGATTCGGATGGAGTGAGCTACCCCTGGTATGGAAACACCACAGAAACTGTGACCTTGGTTGGGCCCACTAACAAGATCTCCAGGTTCTCGGTGAGCATGAATGACAATTTCTACCCCAGCGTGACATGGGCTGTCCCTGTGAGCAACAGTAATGTGCCGCTGCTGACCAGGATTAAAAGGGACCAGAGCTTTACGACATGGCTGGTGGCCATGAACACCACCACCAAGGAAAAGATCATCTTGCAGACTATAAAGTGGAGAATGCGAGTGGAGATTGAGGTTGATCCCATGCAGCTGCTGGGGCAGCGGGCACGGCTAGTGGGAAGGACTCAGCAGGAGCAGCCCCGGATCCTCAGCAGGATGGAGCCCATCCCACCAAATGCACTAGTGAAACCCAATGCCAACGATGCCCAAGTCCTCATGTGGAGACCCAAGCGAGGCCAGCCAATAGTTGTGATACCTCCCAAGTAAAGCAGCGCCAAGGTGCGTGCGCGAAGACCTGAGTGCTGCCAGCTTGCTGCAGGCAAACAGGGTTTCTGAGCCAAAGCAGACCTCTTGGGTTCTCCTGCCTTTGTAGCTGGGGTTGGAAACGCTCTCCTCCTTAGTCAGAGAGCGAGCCTGGCTGGCGCAGGGATGTGGAAGAGAGATTGCTGATCTGGAGGATTTCCCAGGAAGCAGAATCAAGTACTTCTGGAGGCTTATGGCTGACAAAGAGGCTGTCTGACTGAAATGACTCGTCTTTCCTTGCAGGGTGATGCAAGGAGCATGAGTGTGATTGAACCGTGCCTGTGGCAAATGCTGCTTTCCACCCAGCTGGAGGTAGAAGGGGAGATGGTGCCTACTGGATGCAGAGGGTCCTGTGGTGACCCTTCCCCCTGGGGTGCGGGTGTCCCATGGTGTCTATAGCTATGCATTTTGGATCGATAACCCACTCCTCACCCTGCCCACTGGGACTGGGTTGGAGGGCCTGGGTCAGAGCTGGAGCCTGGCACTGGCTGTTGTTGCTGCCCTCAGGAGTTTTCCGCAGCTGAGGGGAAGCAGGATGTTTTGCATGCATCTGGGTGTGTTTGGAGTAGTTGTGAGTGTAGGAGATGCCATAGCTCTTTTCTGTCTTGGACTAAGATCTAAGGGCAGGTTAGATGTCCTTTTGTTTTAAGGTGCACTAAATCTTTGCAGTTTCCCTACCTTCCCCCCTTCATATCTCGCTAGCCCTTCTCTTATGCGAGCAAAAACCAATTCTCAGCCAAGGAAGAAATCAGGAGTGGTGCCTGTTCACCCACCCTGGATCTGTGGGGTTCCCAAACTAGCTTGCAGGTACCCTGGGACTTGCACATTTCCACTGGCTTGCAGGTACCCTGGGACTTCCACATTTGCAGATGTAAATCCCTTGAAAGAAATTGTGTGCTTGCCCATTTTCCATGTAAATGGTGGCTTACGTGGAGACCCTCCTCTTCCGCAGACATCCAGGGAGCAGGGTAGATACCAGTGGGGATGCCAGCCTTGGTGAGAAGGTGACAGCGTGCCTTGGCGTAACTTCCCAGGCTCTGTTGAGATGGGGCTGTCCTCTCTGGAGGTTAGAGGCAGGGATGTGAGCAGGGACTGCACATGGGTTTGCCTGGAAAGGAGGAGGCAATCATGCTGCCTGGGCACTGCCTCCTGCTGCTGGTAGTGCTTGAGGGATAGCAGGTGGGTATTTGCTTTTTTCCCTGCCTCTTGCTGCCAGGATCGCTGGCATCCTCTGGTCTGTGATGCTGCAAGCTGCAGTTCCCAGCATTTAGCCTTCAGGATACAGCAGAGGTGAAAGCTGTGGCTATGCTGCCCATGTTCCATGTGCCCTACTGCTCCTGGATGGCTGCTTATGGGTTTAGCTGCTTTCTGCACTTCATCCTCTGCCCTGGCATGAGCCTGCAGCTCCTCCAGCTCACGCCCCTGCCTTTGCACCACAGGAGGTTTGTGCTGCCCTGGGGATGCGGGTCATTCGCCCCTGGGAGGGTTCCATCTTCTGTCTCACTGCCAGCAGGGCTGGGAAGGGTGGTTGGGTTGGGCACTTCCATGCAAAGCCTTCTCCACAGTATTGGCAGTGCTGTCAAGACACCCAGCCTAGTGCTGCTTTGCTCCCCACGATGTGCTGGCACATCCACACGGCATCGCTCTGCAGAGCATGGCCGAGCTCCTGCAAAGCTTCAGCCACAGCTTGTGCTTTTCCAGGGCAGGACATGCACCCTGGTCCCTGCCAGTGAAGGGGCTCCCCAGGCATCTTAGACCAAAACTCCCTGTGAAATCCCTGTGCTACTTAATATTCTCAGCAATGTTTGCTGCTGATTGATTCTTCATTTATTTTTTCCTTTGGCAGTGTTGCTTGATGCACAGTTCCCCATGCTGGGGCCTCTTGCTTGGCCTCAAGGCGGGCTGGGAACCCGCTGCTTTCAGTGCCTATGTCTGGGTTTTGCCAGGGGCTACAGCCTTGCATTGGAAAGGGTTTGGAGGGAGAAGGGGCTCTGTGCTTTGGTTTGCTGTGTTTTATGGAGCAAAGCTTCTGCTGGGAGCTTCCTGGCATGGGAAGGTGTCCTGCTCTTGTGAGAGTCTGCCCCTGGTTTTGTCCTGATATGGGATTGATGACAGCTTTTGTCATCACTGATGTGTTGTTTTTCAAAAAGCTTGTGGAAGGGTGTTAGAAAATTTAAATACAGTTTTCCTTAAGATTTGGAGGAGGAGGTGGGGTTAGGTACCTTTCAGTTTGAAATAAGGCAGATGTATATTTTTGACCCAGTGGGACAGAAACTTCTCTGGCAACATTGGAGCTAAGAGGCCAGAGGAAGGGGTTGTCCTGCAGTGAGCTCCTGGCTGGGGGAGGATGCTGTGCCCAGAGAGGCTGAGTGAGCCAGCTCCCCAAGACATGGGGAGCTGCTGTGGCAATGAAATGGTGCCAGCTGGCTAGGATTGATGCACTGCCGCTGCAGGGATGCTGTTGAGTTCATTGCCATCTTTTGGGATGCGCTGACCAGCCAGATACTTGTTACGTTATCTGCCATGTCAGCCCAGCACGTCCATGCGTTTGTGAAGCATCCCCCATACTGATTTCGGTGCCTGGTGTAGCCATGTGCCTGAGCTCCAGGGCTGCCTCAGCCTGCAGGCAGGCTCTGGCTGAGCCCCGGCGCCATGCCTGTGTTCATCCTGCTGGGCTTTTGTGCCCACTCCTTCTCTGACGGCTGGATTTGATGCACTTAATCAAGTTCAACACATGGGATGTCTTTGTGGGCATCACCCTGTTGGAAAGAAATATGTTTGCGAAAATTGTTTGTGGAAAAAGAAAATTGCAAACAACATTTGCAAAAATTTGCAGGTATTTTGCATGTTCACAAAAGGTGTTGGCACTGCGTGATCATCTGCTCAAGTTCAGTATCTCTGAGCTGTGGAGCCCAAGTGTGGGTCTCTCAGTGCTGAATCGAAGGGGAGGGAGAGCAGCGAGGGAGGTGGCAGGTATGAGTCTGGGGTCAGCTTACGTCCCCATAGCCCACAGCCATATTGATGGAGACCCTGCCCCATGCCCTCCTTTTTTACTGGCATCTCATTATCTCAGGGAGGGGCAGGTCATGGAAATGCCCACCTGCCTGCTCCCCCCATGCCCCTTTGGGGTGCCCCTTCACCTCCATCCCCATCCTTGTGTTATTTATTTGTTTGTTTATTTATTATCTATTTATTCAAGGTTTAAGTTATTTATTGATATTTATTGACATCTGGATGTCGAGGGGTGATTTCAGCTGCATGGCAGGGGTAGCTGGGTTCCCCCCTCACCCAGGTCCCTGCATTTTGGGGTGCTGCTGCATGTTCGGGAGCACAGCTAAGGAGGGATGTTTGTGGACCCCTGTGCTCCCATCCCCTTTTGGAGCCTGGAGGTGGAGAAGTGAAGGGGAATCACGATGATGCCTGCAGTGATGACACTCTATGCCTGTCCCGTTCCTGCAGAAGGTCCAAGCTCCTGCACCCCTCTACCAGGCACTGGGCCCATATGTATTTATTGGCCCAGCCTTTCGGCGTTTCTCCATTCGACTCCTGCTGGATTTGCTGTTGCCAGTTCCTGGAGATGGTGAGAAGAGCCAGGACGTGGGTGTTGCTATGGAGAAAAGACCAAACCAGGTATTCTGCTGCCATGTGGGAAGAATCATGAGGAGGAGGAGAGGAACGCTGGTTTTGCAGAGTGCCTTAAACACAAATGACTTAACTGAGTAGGGGGCTTGGACTTCTGTCTCTGGATGTTATTACCAACTCAAACAAACATTGTATGTCACTTCTCTGGGATAAAAAGAAAACCGCTCAGTCTGTACTGGAACCAAAGCCTGTGTTTGTCTGACTTCATCTGGTTGGTGTGCAATTCCAGGGCCACGGCCATGCTGGAGAGCAGGCAGGAATTCTTTGGGCTTTCAGCTATCAGCCCCTACCTTGGCTTGGTGGTATCACATTGCACCTAGTACGTTGCTTACCACAAGCATCAACCCTGCTGGTCCTTGCTTGCTGTGAGGTTCATTTCTGTCCTGAACCAGCCAGTTTCTTTAGCAGCTGCTCATGTTGAGCATTGCTGATAGTGCTGGGCATCGAGGAGTGCTGGTAGATTCAGTGAGAACATTTCTTTCCTAGCATTATATTAAAACATTGCTCATCTCTCCACAGCTCCCTGAGGTGTAGATGTGGGAGAGGAGGGAGAAATTCTCCTGGCTTGTATCATTGCCCGCCCCTGCCCTGGGAAGTAGGGTAGGACCCCCTAATCCAGCCGCTAATGGCAGGCCAGGCGCAGGCATGTAACCTGAGCAGCCATCTCCTTCCTGGTGCTGAGGCTCTGCCACAAAGCAGGAGCAGCCCAGCTACCCTCGGCACTGCTGCCTTGTCTGAAACGATGCGCCCCCTGAGGCAACCTGCGTTCCAACAGTGCTTTATTTACTGAGCAAGAACAAAGGCAGCCTGTGCTGCTGCCACCTGCCCACGGGCATGGGCACACATCCCAGCTGCAGGGTGCTGGGGATGCCAACGGAGGAAGATGAGGGACACTGCAGGTCATACTGAAGATCCGTTTATTTGCTCTATTCTCTCTTCTATAAAACCCCAGAACAATCAACTTCCAACAAGAGATGAGAAAGCAGTTAAGTGAGAGATTTGGCTCTGCAGCTCCTCCCCTACGCACAGGACCAAAGGTGTTAATTCGTTAGTGACAGCCGCTCCGAAAGGCACGCAGTAATTTGGAGCCCCAGAAGCTCCCTGATGGGAGGTGGGTGAACCCAGCAGGACACTCTGCTCACGGTGCCTCCAGGAACAGTTTGCCTGCTGCTAAACAGGACAGCCCTCACTGCTCTGCTGACCTCTTCCTTGTGGGGCAGATTCAAGGCAAGAAAACACCTGGGGTTTTAGTTTTGAGAGGGTGTGGAGGGGCAGAAGGATTGTTTTAGTACTGTGATGTGCCATCAGTGAGTGTAACAGTACAAAGCTGTTGATCACCTGGCATCAGGGAGGCAGGAGCTGGGCACAGGGAAGGCTCCCGATGCCAAACCCCCTGCAGCCCAGTGGGGCAGATGGGCAGGACCACTCACTCCGGCTGTGGGGTGTAACGAAGGTACTTCTTGCCTGACGGGAGGTCCTTTGTGAAGACTCCTTTGGGAAAGAGCTTCTTTGCTTCCTCGTCGGGTAAGGTGGGCACAACCATGACACTGTCACCAGGCTGGGGACAAAAAAGGAACTGTGAGAGCAGCAGAGGATTGGAAGCAGGTAACACCGTTTCCTCATAAACACTCAGCCCCAGCCACATCCCCAGCAGCTCTGCCAACAGTGAGGGCAGAGTAGGAGCTACAACAGGAGGTGTGGGAGATACAGAAAGGGAAAGCTGTTTTGGTGGACTCCAGCCCTGTCAAGGGGATCCCACAGCCCAGCCCTTCCCCTTAGGATTGCCACGGGAATGGGGAGTACTGGGAAGGGAATTGAGCCTCTCTACAGTGCAGGAGGGTGCACAGCTTGCCTGAGTCTGCTCGTCTGCCCTTGGCCAGGCAGCGCTGGCTGCCCCTTGGCATGCCAAGCCTTGGGGAGAAATGTGCTTCCGTGGGAGGGGGGATGGTGGGTAAGCTGGCCTCAAACCACCAGAAGCTTAGCCTGCAGGAGACGGGGGTCTTCAGCAGCAAGGCTGCTTGCATGCTCTGCTTTGTCTCAGGAAGTGAAGATGCAGTTTGTTGTGTGCTCAGCACATGGGTGCTGATGTCGAGGGCTGGAGAGGGATGTGAACCGATACTCCAAGTTACTTGACCTCTGAGGCTTGTGCCTATAGGGCCTTCCTGCCCAGATGTAGCAGGGGTTTGGGACAATGCTCAGGGATGGCCACAACTAATCAACTTCATCTAGTAATTTGCCATGAGGATAGGCTTGAGCTGTGTATGAGCTGGGCAAAGCACAGCCAGGCCCGTACTGGCCCTTCCTGGCTCAAAGGCAGCACAGCAACAAGCCAGTGCCCCACGCTTGCTTACACCTTGTAATGACCTTCCTTATCACAGACAACAAAGCAGGACCTGCCCTGGCCCAAGGCTCATGTATCAACAGCCAGAAAGGCCAAGCCCAGTATCCACTGGCACCAGGGACCAAGGAGAGGGAAGCGAGGTTCCTATAGCTGACTTCAGACTGCAACAGCCACGGGGCCTGGCCTGGGATCTAACACATATCCCAGGATCTCAGCAGCTCTCCTCACCCCACAGATCCCACTCCAAGAGAGGCTGGTTGACCTTCCATGCATGTTTTCAGTGCCCAGCTGCGAGACTTGCTCCCCTTCTCACCTTCCAGTCCACAGGGGTAGCGACCTTCTTGTAAGCTGTCAGTTGCAGGGAGTCCACCACTCTCAGGATCTCATCAAAGTTTCTCCCAGTGGTGGCTGGGTACAGGATGGAGAGTTTCAGTTTCTTATCCGGGCCAAAAATAAACACCTGAACACAAGGAGACAGAGTCAGGGTCTGGGCAGATGATGTTTGTCCAACTGCCCTGCTGGACTGGCTCAGCCTGCTGCTCCTCCCTTTCCTTGGAGGTGGCCTGCTTGATTGCAGGTGTTAGGACAGGGGAGATGTCACGGTGGGGAACTTCTAAAGCAACAGATGACGCCCAGGCACAGGGATACGGTGTTTGCTCTGGGAGCTCCCATTTCCAATGCCAGCTTGTTTTACTCTCCTTGACCTGAACTTTTCTAATCCAAGCATGGAAGGGAAGAAGGCAAGTCCAGCAAATCAAACACTTTTTGTCCCCGCTGTGTTAGGACAGGCACAACCAGGAGGCGTTGGCAGCAAAAGCAAGATGGAGCTGTTGCCAGCATGCTTGTGCTGCTCCAGCCTCCTCCTGCAGCACAACCCATGGGTCTAGCCAAGGAATTCAATCGAGCTCCTGAAGATGGTCATGTCTATCCAGGTAAGCTGCCCCCATCTTCAAGCCCAGCCCCATGGACAGAGGGTAGGATGGCAGGCAATGTCCACTGCTGAGAAGGCTGCTGCACAGTGAGCTGTAGGGCCAGGTACTCACCACACGTGCTGTCAGGGGCATGCCATCCTTGTCACGCTCATCTGGATCCAGCATGCCCAGCTTGATGGCGAGCTCCCGGTTCGCATCAGCAATGATGGGGAAGGGGAGTTTCTCCTCAGGTTGTTCTCCGTTGTATGCATTGATGTCCTGCAGAAACAAAATCCTTGGCATCCTCCTGCTCCTTGTTGTGGGTACCACTATGGGAGACAGGCCAGGCAGGCAGACCTCCACGCAGGCTTTATGTGCGTGTGGTGGGCAAGCTCATGCTGAGGGGCCATGCAGAAACATGTTCAGCAGCTGCTCTATGGGAGCTTGTGACTTGCTTGGCCCCAAGGTCTCAGGCTGGGACAGCACAGCCAGGGACTCATGGCCTACCACAAAGTTTCTCTGCTTCCAGAAACCAGGTGACAAAACAGGAGCCTGCATGCCAGGCTGGACTCTGCCTTGTTCTTTGAGGTTAGTTGTTATGCTCACACCTGTTGCTCACCTCTGGAACTGCCTGTGGACCAGATGCTTTGCCCAAGTAGCAGGTACGAAGACAGGGAAATCTTGCCCATGCTGGTGACACAGGGCAATTTACTGACCTTTCCCTGAGAACAGAGGTGTCCCTCTTCCAACCTTCTCCCAGTACACAATCTAGCACTACTGACAGACATGATGGTGTCACACCTGGACTGGACTATGCTCTTGAAGAGCAGTTTCTCTAGTGGCAGAGCAGACCTGCAACTATACAGCTAGTAAAGGCTAAATGCCAAACACTTTCCAGATCTGGTACAAGGGACTAGCTCCATTCAGCAAGTCACTCCTAGCTTACCTAACAAAAGGCTCTTGAGAAGAGAGTATAAGTCTGAATGCAGGTGCTGGGACACTGCACACTCCTTTCTAAACTGGTGGGGACAGAGGAGAAAACTATCCCCTTCCATAGCTGTGCAGATTCTCCCTGGTGAACATGGTTCACAAGGTTGCTTCCTGTGCTAGTCCAAACTTGTCCTGCTTCACAGGGAAGCTGGGTTTTGAGCGTCTCCAAATCTGGTTATCCTTGTAGCTTGCAGTACCACCCACATGGGTCACGCTGAGCCACAGCAGGGCTAGGAGGAGTCTGCTCAGGGCAGCAAAAACAGAGCAGCTGCCAGCATTAAAGCAAGTTCAACCCAAGCTTTCTGCCCCAGAACCGAGACGTGCCTTTTCCTTCTGTCCTCTTTATGCTACAACGTGCCAAAACTGATTCCAGGGCTGAGCAAGCCTCCTGCACACCACTGTGGTGTGTGATTGGCTGCCTTGATAATTTGATTGTACAAGTTTCTCCATGGCTTTGAATGTGGGGGAGCAGGCTGGGTCCTGCTCAGAGGAACTTATGGAGGGCAGGGTTGGAAATTCTGATCTTGGCACTGCCCACTGCTGCTCAGAGCACCCCATTGGCAGCAAGAGCAGGCAGGCCCTACACCACTCCTCAGCTGACAGTGGTGACATAAGGGGCTGTAACTCTGCCCCGTCTACTCAGGATGTTGCAATCAGGTCAAGTGGTGCACATGTGGCAAGATGCTTCCTTTCCAGCTTTTCTCTTTGCTTGCTTTCTCCCCTGGGGCTTCCTGAGTGAATACTGCACTGCAGAAAGGGGCTGTTCATCTTTGCTGGGTTGTGGTCAGGCTTGCCTTGGAAGGAGGGAACTGGTTTTGTTTTCCTGCAGACCTGTCTTGTCAGAGCAGAGTGTGGAGGGAAAGCAGAGCTGGAGAGGCCAGCCCGGACAAAATGCTTCTCAATTCACTCCAGAGTCATAGGAGGCTGTAGGTCAGACAATCATACAGTGAACTGCCCCCACCCCGCCCTGGCTGCCCACCCCCAGACTGGGGCCTGAAGGATGGAGAGAACTTCTGAGAAGCAATGTCTGAATCCTGCAGACAGTAATCCATTCCAAAATGCAAAGAATTTCATGACCTGAGGATCTCTGTACAAAATAGCCTCATGACACCAACCCTATTTTGCAATAAGATGCCCAAGACTTGCTCACTTCCCTATGAACTATCTCTCTTTCCAGACTCCCAGCTGAAACCAGACATCACTGGAGTGATTTATTCACCCTGACTCACCACAGCAAAGGCATCAGTGGCCAGAGAGCACTGAAATCTCCTCAGACATGACAGCACATGCCAGTCAACCCTGTTTAAGGAGCTCATGCACTCAGGCAATGTGACAGTGGGATCAATCCCCAGCTGAGCTACAGGCTCATTCTGAGTCCTGAGGCAAGCCTCTGGGTCTCGGTGAGGGATGGCTAAGAACAGCAGTGGCATCTTTGGCTGGGAAAGCAGAGCTGAGCACAGTGATGTGAAAATTATTTGCTATACTCTGGTCACAGCTTCCCAGGCCCCATCTGCCCTTTGAAACGTGGAGGCAAAGCAAGCAGAACTTTCTTTGTGTCATGCAGGATTTCAGCCATCCTTCCTACCCACTTGCTTCCTCACAGGCTGTGCTCCAGATAAAACCAGCTTCATCCAAAGAGAAAGCATTGGTATGTAAAGGAATGTTGCACAGAGAGGCCTGCCCGAGGTTTTGCTTGCTCCCAAGGCTTCTCTCAAAGTTCAGATTTAGTAAAAGAAACTGCAGGTTTTAGATCTCAATCTAGCATTTAATGGAGCTCCTTTTGCCCAGACAGGCAGCTACTGCCAAGGCTTGGTATCCCTGTTAAGCTTTTTTTTAACCTCAAGGCTGGGCAGAAGGACCACTGAGGCACTGCCTCTGGTTTCAGACTTGTGGCAGGCCCTTACACTGACCTTCCTAGCACAGCTCTTTGGCTCTTGTTATCTGAGGTTCTGCTCTACTTTGTCAAGGGTAACAGACAAGGATTGCATGAATGGCCAAGGTCTAAGAGCAGAGCAATTACACCGCTATCCCGTTTTACGCCCTCCATGGCGCATGCATGTTGCATTCATTGCTCCTCCATGCGCTTCACACTGCTCACAGTGTCACAGGTGACATGTCCCCCTGCTCATAGGCTAAAGAGCCTCAGCTGCTCTGCACTGAAGCAAACCTGCCAAATCTGCAGGCAGCTTTCTTCCTGCTCTGCACCTTTTCTTGTTCTCCTGTAGTATGTGAGATGGGCAATTTCAAAGACAGGCTGCACAGAAGACTCCAGTCTGCTATGGATTTGCCCTCACCTACTGGATCCAGAGAACTTCCGCAGTTTTCCTTTTAAACAGATGCTGAGCTGACATTTCCAAACCACAGTCTGCAAGGCTTCTCCCAGGCCAATAGAAAGCTCACTGGAGCTTGGACTGCTGCCCTCTGCCTTTCTTCGTGCATGTCCTGGAAGGTTTTCCAAACATGCTACTCTACCTCCCACCAGTGAGTGCTGAGAGGCTGTTCTGCAACTTCTGGTGTTACTGGAGGTTATGCAGAGTAATTCCACAGCATCAGCAGGGTTACCTCACTGTTCGCCTCTTTCCCACATCTCCAGAGTAAGTGGAACCCCACACACCCCTGCAGACCCTCAAGGGAGCTCACCACTTCCCTTCCTCAAAACAACTTACTGCTTTCTCCTGTCTCTCTGCAGGAACAAGCCTGTCCTTCACCAAGCTGCTTGGAAATTCAAGGACTTCGTAAAAGTCAACAACACCTTACAGTCATTCACAGGGCTTTAGCCAACCAGGAGATGAGACTCCCTTACAAAAGCACAATCCACACTTTCTCTGATATTTAATGGGGTGTAATCAGCCGATTTGGCTGTGGTTTGACCCAGACTGAGCAGCATAGAAACCTCATTAACCAGTGCAGGATTTGTACCCTGTTTTCCCCAGGCTCTCCCATGGCTTGGTGGGGCAGGGGCCATGCAGGTATAAAGGTCAATTTAAGCAATAAGGCAATTAAGTAATTTCTAAAGCCAGTCCAGCATGAAACAATGTTTGAGTGTGGAAATGTTGCCCTTTTACTACCCCTTATTGCTTGCACGCCTCATCCCTAGAAAATGTGTGGGAAGATTCCCAATTTTAAAAGCAAAGAAAGAGGCAGGTGATTCACCAAGGGATTTTTACACTCTGGCTGTATTTGTCTGAAATGTGCGTTTTACAGCCCTGCCACCATGCTCCCTGGCAGCACAGCATTGCTGATGCTGTGTTTCAAGTTTTTCATTAGCTCTTTTCATCTTCCTTCAGCAAGCTATTTGGTTCCCATTTTTTTATACTCCCTTATGATGGTTTTATATTTAACATGCTCCTATTTGTGGTTCTATGGTTAACATGCCTCTGTTTGTTCTGTTTTCTCTTCCCTGCCTGGGCATGAATTGCACCTTTTGAAGACTGCCTGTTCACTCCCGATGCCTCCTTTCCTGTTTTATTACTGAACTTTTTGAGTGTCTGTGAATAGACTACCTTTTTCTGAGCTTTTGCCACCACCTTTGCACACATTTTACCCTTTCGGGTATTGGTGGGAGAGGAGTAATATTGTTTTCCTCTTATTTCAAAGCAGTAGTACTTAGAGTGGACTTCATGCAGTGTTCCATGAAGATGGAGCAGCCCTTCCTGTTCCTGGTCTGCATTCAGCACCTCCTAACCTACCTGCTTTGGGATTCAAGTGCCCTACAATGTTATTTTTAGCAGATTTGTAGTTCCCAGCCTGTGCCATGTGTGCTTTTCCTCTGGCCCTCAGAGCTCCCCTTGCACCAACCCATGTCCCGTACCTTGCTCCAGCCAAGATGGTCTTGAACGCTGTCAATAGAGAGGGCGATCATCTTCACGTTGCGCTTGCTGAACTCAGCTGCCAGCTTTGCTGCTCGGCCAAGCTCCGTAGTGCAGACGGGTGTGAAGTCCCTTGGGTGGGAGAAGAGGATGCCCCATCTGAAAGCCAGAAGGAGATGGTACTAGGGCGAGATGTCATTCCACTCTGTACTGCAGATGAAAAGCTGAACAGATTGCATTGCATGCAGATCAGCGTGGAAACAACTCATCTCTCAGCTAAGAGGAAATCTAGTCCTGGGAACTCTTCCTTCACTCTCATTAGAGGCCATCATGAGAAGAACCCTATTTATCACACTTCGAGAAACTCCCTGCACCTCACTCTCCCTCCAGGATCCCCTGGGGAATGCTGGAATAGCCCACAGTCCTGGTGTGGATGTGGACACCAGGCCACGTGAGGAGGCTTGGGGGAGCCACATCTACACTCTGTAGACCAGAGACTATATGTGCAAGGGCACAAAGATGTCACCCTGCTGGCCATGTTACTGCAGAGATCATTACTGATTTACACAGCTATTCACTGTCCCGCATACCTCATTGACTGTTGTGAGGAGAAACACCCAGGCATACCATACAACTTAAAAAAAAGGGATAGGAACCAACCTTAAACCAACCGCTGCTGAATGCTGCTGAATAACTAATGAAAAGATAAGAAGCTGCTGACAGGGTGGAGGCCAGAAGTCAACATCATTTATGGCTATGACTACACCAACACGGCCAGCTCGCTTTTACTCACTGCTTCCCATCAGCAGACACTGCAGTCTTTAGAGCAGGCAAATACAAGTCACAGCCCTCCGCACATTAGGCAACTGGTGCACAGAGGAAGGCAGCAGTGCGGCCCAGCAGCAAGATGGGCTTATAGCAAAATGGCTCCCAAGAGTGTCCAGAGGCTAAGGCAAAGCCACCCTTAGCACTTAAAAATCCTCTGCCAGGGACTCGTTGCACCATTTATCTGCCCTATGTTGACAGGACTTGCTGCACTGTTCTTCCCTGGTCTCAAGCACTCAGTATATACAGCTGCATGCCACAGCAGCTGGGGAAATCCATGTCTCAGCCATCTGAGAGTAGAGGTGGAGGGATTAAGCGAGGCACCAGTGCTCTGCGATTGCCATGAGAAGCACGGGGCAGCAACCTAGCCACTGTAATAAAGCAACTGGTAGCAGCAACAAGAATAGTGCTTGAATAAGAAAGGCAGCAAACAACTGAGCAGAAGCTGGCTGAGAAAGCTCCAGCTATTCTCTCGCCCAGAGGGCTCTTTTTTCCCCTGTTTGCCCAAGCACACAGCACTGACAGAAGTGGTCTTGAGCCTGCCAAGCACTGCTGCGACCAAGCCCTGGCCATGCTGTGACAGCACTTCCCACTCCTGCCAGGGATAGAGTAACAGGCTTTGCAGGAATCAGTGCCTGGATGTGTGTGGCTTTCCATATCACAGCTCAAAGGGGAGCTCTGATCACTCATACCCTTTGCAGTGCTCTGCTGCATGCCTCGTCACTCACAGGGGTCGTAAGGGGCAGGAGAGCAGGTCCCTGGGCTGAACTTTGCCCTTCAAATAATCATGGAATGGTTTGGGTTGGAAGGGACCTTAACGCCCATCCAGTTCCACCACCTGCCACGGGCAGGGGCACCTCCCGCTGGATCAGGTTACTCCAAGCCCCATTCAACGTGGCCTTGAACACTTCCAGGGATGGGGCAGCCTTCCCTGAGCAACCCGCGCCAGTGCCTCACCACTCTCAAAGCAAAACATTTCCTCCTAAGATCTCATCTCAATCAGCTGAAAAGGGTTCCCTTGTCCTGTGCATGCACTCCTTGATCAGGAGCCCCTCCCCAGCTCTTCGGGAGTCACTTTTAGTACTAGAAGCTGCTCTAAGGTCTACGTTGAGGATTCCAGAAGCGGACACGGTACTCCAGCGGGGTCCCCACATCGCGGAGCAGAGGGGCAGGGTCTCGTCCCTCCCCCCGGCTCTACCCGCTCCAGAGCCCGTTATGCCCGGGATCGCTCACAGGGGCTGTGTGGGACAGAGAAGCGAACCCCCGGCCCGGGTCTTGCCCCTCCTCAGGCTCCGCCCGCGGTCCAGCCCCGCAGCCCAGGGCAGGCCGGGCGCTCGGTGGGTCCCGGAGCCGCCCGCCCGCCCGCCGCGCTGCTCCAGCGAACCCCGCCGCCCCCTGCTCACGAGTCTCCTAGGAAGTCGTGGAAGCGGATGCGGCCCTGCGTGGTGTCCGCCTCGAAGTTAGGCGCCTCATCACCCAGCAGCAGCCCCGGCATGGCGGCAGCTCCCACTCCGCCCAGCACCGGGACTGCCCGCGGTCACGTGGCGGGGCGGTAAACGGGAGCGTGGTCACGTGACCTGGAGGTGAGCCCCGGAGCGGGATCACGTAACGGGGGGGGCGCAAGGGCTAAGTCACGTGACAGAGGTGCGGGTTAGGGGCGCGGTTATGTGACGTACGGGAGGTTCCGTTCCCGGTTCTCTTCCCGTTCATGGTTTCTTTCTTTCTGGTGATGGCGACCTACGTGAGCGAGCTGGAGGCGGCCAAGAAGAGCCTGAGCGAGGCGCTGGGCGAGAACGTGAAGCAGTGAGTGCGGTGGGAGGGGAGCGTGAGGCGGCCCCGGTGGGTCTGGTCCCCGTTCGGGCCACGGGTTGGAACCGTGGCTGTTCTGGCCTAGCCCCGGGCCCCTTTGTGCTGCTGGGCTCGGGAAAACCCCGTTCCGTTTGGTGTCTGACCCGTCCCTAGATACTGGGCCAACTTGAAGCTTTGGTTTAAGCAGAAGATCAGCAAGGAGGAGTTTGACCTGGAAGCACGCAGGCTTCTCACGCAAGACAACGGTAAAAACCCATCCTGTGTATGTTTTCCTGCCTGCCCCGGCAGTACTTTGTTTCCTCCCTGCTGTACTTTGTTTCCTGAACAGGGAAATCATCCTGAGAGGGAAATAAGAGCGGTCTGGGGTGGCGGTGGAGGTGAAAAGGTGGGAGCTGCAGGGGGAGTCCCTTTTGGCCCTGGCACTGACAGGCAGCATGGCCTTGTGTAAATATTGTGAAGCAAGCAAAGAGGAGGTGTTTTCTTACATCCCTGTAACGACCTGGTTCTTTCTATTCTCCACTCTCCCTTGGGCTGGGACTAACCTGGCGCTGTGGCTGAGTCCCGAGGTTCCTCCAGGCAGATCTTCTCCCTGGCCTTTGGGGTGGAGGGTTGGAGTGCCTAAGGGTGAGGTTCCTTTGTGCTCACCTCAGGGTGTGTCTGTCAGCACTGGTGGGTGTTGCTGAGGGCGTTGTGGGGGTTCTGACTTCACCTTCACAATCCTTGTAGGGGTTTGTCAGGCTTGGGTTTGATGGCCAAAGAGGATCCTGTAGCCCTCTGACCCTGCTTACTAATTTATATTCACTTTTTCTAATGTGTGCTTACTCGCTTTGTGTTTAAGTAATCCTTCTGTGGGGAAGTGACTATTTGTAAGGGTAGCGGTGGCACATTCTGGGTTCAGAAAGGGAAAACTCTCAAACTGAAATGGAAAGTTGTGCCTGTGTAGCTGAGCATGTGGGAAGCATAGCAGGCTGCTTTGAGGGGGTGCCTTTGGGCACGGCCATGTTGCTAATGAACTGTCTGTCTTTATGCAGTCCATTCTCACAATGATTTCCTCCTGGCTATTCTCACGCGATGCCAGATCCTGGTTTCTGCACCAGGTAAGTCCTGAGAAGCCTTGTTAAAAATAGTCAGGTCGCAGAGCTTTGCCACATTTGTTTGGTGGGTTTTGTACAAAGCACTGCAATTCTCCAAGCTTGAACATTTGTGTTCTTTATGCCATGCAGGCTGAGGGGTAGCAAAGTGGTGATCTGGATGATTTCACCAGACTTGCTTTTATACATCAACTGTAAGTGCTTGATTAGAGGTTAATGCTGGCTGGCTTTGTGATCAGCTGGTTTGGTTTCTGGATTGGCTGTGTCTGTGAGCTGAAATGTAAGGGGAGATGCTGCTTTGCCTTTAATCTGCTTTGTTTACTGCCTCCTCTCTGCTGGGATATCATTTTGGGGAGCAGGATTTTCCTGACTGATCTTCTGATAGAAAAATGCTTACAGTGACTGAGTCTTGATTGAGCTATAGCCAGTTAGCCTGCCCTCTTACAAAGTAGTTATCCTTTTGCCTTTGTAGGTATTTAGGATGCCTGCAACCAGGGTAGGCTTGTTTGATCTTCAGAGGAACTCTCAATCCAGAGATCTGATAGCAAGGACAACTGCAAGATACGGTACTGCTGCGTAGTAAGGGAGAGAAAATTGTTGCAGCTCTGATAGGCTAAGACCCAGCAGACAAGTTGTGGTGAAAGAATGCCTGTTCTTAAGAGTACCTAATGTAGCTGGAGGAAGGAAAGTAATGTCAATTATATGGATTGGCCACAGCTTTGTGTTGTAGCTGGTCCTTAACTAGATCAGCTGTGCTAATTAAATATTACCCTCCCTCACCTGTAAGCTTGCTTTGTTTGCCCTTGAACTTTACAAACATCTTTTGAGTCCCAGACTTGTTCTCTTTTGCTACTTGCACTCACGTAATACATAAGATTTATGTCTTAAGCCATGCTGCTTCTTGCTTTTGACTCAGAGTGCTTATAGCTGGGCTATGAGAAAAAAGCACCAGAACAGTGATTCTCTTGTGAGTACTTATTACCTGAAGAAACTGAGTCTAAATTAGGAGGGGAGGGAGAGAGAGAGTGCTTGTGTGCTGTGCTCAGCATGAGGCTGATGTGAAGGGGGAAGTTACGGTTGTAGCTCAAAGGTCTTGCTTCTGAGTGGTCAGGTTATAGAGCCCTTTGCTGTCTGACTGAAGTTGGGATTCTGTATTCCTGTGCATGCCATGCTGTGCTTAACAGTATCGAATTTTGTTTGTCTTTTTATCCAATTGTGCTGTCTTGTGTAGCTCTTTTGGATCTGCGAGCCAGGCTTCATTTTTCCTGGCTTGAATAGCTCAGATTTGTCAGCAAACTCCACCAGCTCCCCAGTGCCCTCTTTTTCAAGGCTGTCTAGAAATGAGTTGGAAGTACAAGCCTCATCTACATAGGTTCTTTCAAGGATTTTGGAACTAATCTGTACTATGGCACCTCTTTGTGGGCCTCTGGCTGGTGGGTCCATTATGGACACTTTTTACCTGACAACCTGCTGTGTGTGGCATAGCGGACTGTACACTCAAACTCAGGGAAGCACAGTGCTAGCTCTTACCTCTAGATTTCTCTTTTTGGCCCTGGATGTCAGTCTGACCCTGCTCATTTTTTATATCTTTTTTTTTTATTGGTTTTTTTTTTCCTCTCCTTTACCTCCTCTGCAGGAATGGAAAGCTAGCAGGCTTTTGCCTCCATCTCTGTTTTTTGGGTAGAAGGTGTTTGATTCATGGTTCAAGGAAACAAGTGATATTAAAGAAATGTTCCTGGCTCACTGGGCATGCAGTCACAAGAGTTACTGAGGCACATGCTTTCACCTTTGTGTGAGAGAGATAAGGAGGAAAGAACTAGCTTGAAAAAGTTAGTTTGTATTTTAAAATACGGTGTGGTCAGCGTTAATGACCATACTTGGTACTGTGGTATTTGAAGTTGGAAGTCTTGGATAAAGTATTTTTAAGATGTGATTGTAACACATTGAACCATGCAGACAAACCCATCTGATCCTAATTTTGCTGTCTCTGGTAGCAGTGGTTCCACCTGGGCTTGTAGGAGAACATGGTGTGGACGTGACCTTTGGAGAAAGCTTTCCATCTCCACCTCTTGTCTGCTTAGGCTGTGGGTCATTGAAACTTCATATCTCAGTTTGACAGCCTGTGGGGCATTTAGGGCTTGGTGATAGAGAGGGACGGAAGTTTGTATCTATTCCTGTATAAAGAATGAGCAATTGCTTTAATTCCCAATGAGATCACAATGGGATCCTGAGCCATCCTCAACCTGACTTCTCTGCCCTTTTTAAAAAGGGTGGTGGTGTTCCCTTTGGTCACCGCATTTGTAAAGACACCCATAAATACTGGAGTGGCACCCAGGTGTAACACAGATGGGAAGCTGTGGAAGTGCCTGAAGAGAGGAATATCCTAGGAATGTGCTATCCAAATTACTAGTGAGTGGCTTAATGGTGATTTTGGGTTGGCTACACCAGCCTCAGTGGCCTGGCATGTTCCCTATGACAAGACTGTTTTCTTTGGCTTCTCTTTTTACCGATATTTTCAGAAGTGCTTTTCTGAATTTTTATGTCTGGGGTTTTTCTTCCCAATTCCATCAAGGGGAGCTCCAGTTTAAAGCCTTTCTTAGCCCTGCACGGTTAAGCACTGGGCTTATCTTGTTTGTTGGACAATTGCAAGCAAGGTCAAGGTAGCAAGGTTTCTTGAGTTATATCATGTCTCCCTTGAACTGTTACCTCCCTCTTTAGCTGAATGTTAACAATACAACTGCAAGCACTGGAGTTAGTGATGTAAGGAGTTAGTTTTTTATTGGTGATCTGGAGCCACCTAAGAGATGGTTCCATGAGTTAGAATTCAGCAAGAGCTGGGTCAGCAGGAACGTTTTATTATCTCAGGGTTGTCTGCAGGCTTTGCCTGAAGGTCTGCCAGCTGTGAGATGGGTTGAGGTTGCTCGTGTTCCACTGCTCCCCAAAGAGCTGGGAATGGATGAGAAAGAAGAAAATGGGCATGAGTTGTTGACAGAGGAGAGTCATCAGAATGTATTTGACCAAATCCTTGTCCCTGAAAGAAGATTTAAAAAAACCCAACTGAAGATCAAATAAATGGATGGGAAAATGCACATCTCCTGTGCCTAACTGCTTTTCTCTGCTGTGACTTTCCCTATTTGTATCTTTGTCCTTACCTCTGTGCTGTGCTGGTGCAGCACATCGAGACAACCTGACGCTTGGCCTGGACTGGCTGGTGCCATCACTGCAGAGACCTGGCAGCTCGTAGGAAAGCATTCTTTGTGGCTCATCTTTGAAGGTACATCTGCAGCCATTGCTGTTGCCTGGTAACATCTCATTCTCTTGCTAGCAAGGCTGAATAAAAGCTGCTAACATCTCTAAAGAGCCAACTCAGCTATGTCATTTGTGACCAGGAAAGCAAGTACTGGTTCTCTTCAAACGCTGCAGGAAAATTTTGCTTTTTTCATCTGGTGCAAATCAGGCTTAGTAGTACAAAAACCTGGAAAAGGAGCCAAAACATTCTGAACTTGTAAAGAGGAGCAGTAGATAGTGCCTTTCCCTTGTTCTGAGTGAAGTCTGGCTAAGTTTTTCAATGTGCAGCTTGAGTTTCATCTTTCATATCTGTTGTCAAAGCCTAAACTCGTAATTGCCACTTAGTTTAAAAGTTACTGTATTTTTTTAAATAAAGCATTTTAAAAATTCAGACTCTACTATAACCTGTTCATCTGTAATACATTGTTGGACAACAGGGTTCCGTCTGCTGTTTCTGTTTCCATTTGCTCCCCTTTCTGTGTCTCTGCAACCTGATCACATAGTGAAAGATACTTTCACAAGTGAGGCTGTGAAGGACCTGTTTGAGAGTGCTACCAAGGAGGGCCTGGAGTGGGGTGACATGGCAAGCTAGAGAGATGTGTTCACGTTCACAGCTTTGAAATGGGCCAGGTAATGCCTGTGTCTCTTTAACACAACCTTGCTTCCTCAGCCTAGAAGGGCTTCTGTGGAGGAGGAGGAATTGAGGATCAGTCTGTAAAGAGCAAAACACCTTATGAGAGAAGCAGCCTTATTTTGGTAGATCTTGAGATCTCCATAAAGAGTAGGAGAGGTCCTTGAGATGATTGCCCATGTTGCTTTGTCACACCTCCTTGTTAGGCCTCTACTGTGATGTGGTCATGATGAATAGTGACACCAGCTTTAAGATTTTTGGAGAGGGTTTATTTATTATTTTTTGATTTCCTATAATTGACAGCAGGGTTTGTTGTAGACTATTGCTTTTCACCTCACTAATAGGATGTAGCTAAACTTCTCAGTAAATGTGTTTCTATGGGGAGAATGTGCCATCTCTGTGTGTAGGTTGTTTTTAACAGCTTCTTAGTAACTGACTGTTCAAAAACTTTACCCGAATCCTCTGATTTAGCTTGATCCTCAGAAGTCATGTTTTAGGAGGTTTTTTTTTCTCATGATTGAGAACACTGCTTGTGTTGCAGCCATGGGTGTGGAAAGCTGTATGTAGCCAAGGACTTCAAGGCAGACTCATTCCCTCTGCACAGGGCTGTAGGATAACTGTATTTATGAATTCCTAATTACAGCAAATTAGACAGAGTTGTGAGAGCTGGAGGTAAACATGCAGGTTAGGGTGAGGCTAGTGGTGAGCGGCAGCCTCCGGTAACAGGAGAGAAACGGAACTGGTGATTTGCCTGTACTCACTGGATGGTGAGTTGCAGGAGGCTGCTGTCACTCCTTATCCCTCTCTAGAGGTGACACTAAATGTTGGTTCAGGTGGGACTAGGAACATCCAAGAAGTCACTGGGGTGGCAGCACTCCAGCCTCAACTTTGGAAGTGGCTGAAGTACCTTCAGAATTGAGTTGTCCAAGCTCCTAGAGGCCAGGAGGGACCCCCAGAACTGGGCAGACTCTGCTCCGATGGGGAAAAAAAAAGATATTTGCTTGTGGTGCAAAACCAAGGGAGGAGGATACTGATGACACAAAGCAGAGCTGCCTCTGTGGCCACAAGAGGGCCATCCAGTCTTTGGGTTGCACTTGTTCTCTGTCAGCAAGCTCATACGCATCCTATGCAACGTTATCTTAAGCCCCAGTGTACCTGGAGGAATTGTGCATGGATCCTTTGAACCAGTCTGTGGGAAATCAGCAAAGCTAGCCTTGCGAAGAACTGTGTGATGATCAGGACATGGTCTGGTTTGCTGTAGTTGTAGCTGTCAAACCGGGTACCATGCAGACTTTTGGGCAGCCTCTTAAAGGCAATGTGGCCAAATGTATTTATTTATTGGCACTACGCAGAAGTCTCTTTTTTGCTCCTTGCCAGTTCTGGTTAGTCCCAAGGTCACTGCTCGTGTTGGTGTGATCCTGCCCCTGGGCTTGTTGCCTTTGCAGTTCCTTCTCCCCAATCCTTTCCCCTCAGTGTTACAAGAATGCTCAGTCATCATGTTTAACAGAGGTATGAGACAAATCTTCCAATATGGATGAGGAGCTGTAAGGCAGATGTGATGAGTCAGACTGCTCCATCCTGCAGGTCAGTATCTGACCCGATCCAGGAGTTGGTGGGTGGAGAATCCTCCTCTGGACAAGTGCCTTTCTTATTCCTGATGGAACAAATTGCCTGTTCCTTCCTTGGAGTCATGGGTCATGAATGCGTCAGGCTGGCTGGGCGCTGACGAAGGAAGGAAGGGCTGCCAAAAGCATTATCCTCTGAGAAGCTGTTTCTCTGGGACTGTGGACATTGGGTTTGGGTTAAAGTCTGGCTGGAGGTCAAATGTTAAGGGGTTTCCTGTGGGAGGCAGTTTCATCCTGGCTTTAAATCAGCAACACCTATTGAGTTTGGGTTTCTTTATTCTTTTCAATTTGTAGAAGGTGCTGGATCTCTGCCATGGCCTGGTGGCTCTGCAACTAAACCTGGTAAACCCAAAGGAAAGAAAAAGATTTCTTCAGTTCGACAAAAGTTCGATGTAAGTGACCACAGTCTAATGGTCGTGGCTCTCTGATATTTTCTTGGGGCTGCAGATTCTGTTACTACCAGGGATGATGGAAGTTCAGGACATGCAATGGTTTTTGTTTTGTGTGGTTTGACTTCTGGACTGGGACAAGAGCTGTGAGTTAGTAGCTGCTGGCTCTCTGCTGGTAGCCTCTTGGGAAGAAGGCTGTGGTATGACCTGGCCTCATTAGATGCCATAGAGTCCATGGAAGAAGGCCTGAATGTTAAAGTTGCCAAAGCTTGTATTCCAGGAATGATCAAGGAGTCACTTTAGCTCTATGGTCACTGCAGTAACGCTTGTACGGGTCTTCTGTAGTCTCATTCACTTTTCACTTTCTCTGTAATATCTCATTCATTTGTGCATCTGCTGAATCCTTGAAGCAAAAGTGATTTCCTGTTTGTTCACGCAGTCAGGGCTGTGGTTGTGTGATCCATGCTATAGAACTCTGCAATCCAGTGTGTTAGCTGTAAGGTGTTCCTTGGCTGGAGTGTTTTTCAGAGGGTCAAGTTGTTTCAGAATTGAAAATGCTTTGCAAAGATGTCATCTTCTGGTACATGGCAGGGAAACGCTGCAGTTATTCTGCCGTGAAGGCTCTTTATGTCCATCTGGCACTGTTGCACAGTTGCTTCTGTGCTGCCAGACCAGCGTGGAGGGGGCCTGGTGTGAAAGGTGATTGCGATTAAGCACTTTCTTTCATGGGTGGCATTTGATAAGAGGGTTCAAACTGAGTTAGCTGTTGAAATGGAGAGTGTCTGTCTCTTACAGAGCCAGAATTAACAGATGTCTGAGCATATAGTGATACAGTTCAGTTCTCTGACAAGGCAGAAAACCAGCCAAGCTGAAGACCCGAAATCCCAGGTTTTTCTTGCTGGTTCAGCATTCCTGGCAGTTGGGTGAATGCCAAAGGTGGCACAAATGAAGGAGAGACTGGTAATGGGGGAGAAAGGTGGGAATATGAAACCTCCGGTTCTTATGTTGTGAGAGGTTAGCTTGGCTCAGCCAAAGCTCGTGCTGCGCTCCTATGCACTGTAATTAGGCACTGTGTGTGTGCTTTGGATACTGATGTTGCCAAGGGATGTGAGTTCAGCTGAGGGTGTGTTGTGTTTAGAAACTGCTGAACTATTTTGCTGTGTTCACAGCTGCAACATGAATTCCAGTGGCAGCCTGTGTTATGTTTGTGTTTTAAAACTTGACTGTAACTTGTCAGTAGCAATTGGAAGAGAGTTTAAGAAGCGTACGGTGACATAATGGAAGTCTTGGGATTTGGTTTACTTGTATATACCTACCTTACACCACTTTTCTAGTGTGTGTTTATGCTTGATATCGAGTACTGGATGTTATCACAGAATCACTAGGTTGGAAAAGACCTCCAGGATCAATGAGTCCAACCATTCCTATCAACCACTAAACCATATCCCTGTGATGGTTAATGGGCTTGTCTGTTTTCCAGCGGAATTCCTGGGCAGTGTGAACTTGAAGTGCCTTGATATCTCCTGATGTTTCCCTCACAGCCAGACTAACAGTTAGGAACCTCCACAGGTTCATTACAACTTGCTTCTGCTCTCCCAAACCACGTTCCTCTTGAGCTGTTTACATTTTAAAGGTTTTTGGGTTTTGGTTTGGTTTTTGGTTTGTTTTTTTTTTTTTCCATGCATACAGACATGTAGCTTTCCTGTAATGAAAGCATGTGTCTTCACAATTATGGGGAGGGAAACCTTCTTTCACATCATTAGTGGGTGTAGTGGCTTTTCACTCCAAGTTAAATGCCACACTGTCCTTTGAATAAAGCAGCCCTGCTTCCTCTCCTGAAACCAAGATGTGAAAAATCCACTTTACTGTCTGTTCATTCTTTGTGTTTAAAATATATGTTTGTCTTGATGCCTCATAAGAGCTTTGAGGCAATCCTCATTCCAGAGCCACTGGATTTATGGCCTGGAGCTGAGAGACAGGAGTTGTGGGAATACTTGATAAGGCAGGGCCATGTTGTTCCCTTGTGTATTGGAGCTAGGCTGACCATGTGTCTGGGCCCAAGGATCAGTTGTTCCCATCTGCCTTTATCTCAGCTCTGCCTGGGGACCGTGACTTCCCAGGAACAACCACTCAGAGTTTGAGACTTCAGCACGGCAAGGCAATTGTGCCAGAATACTTGTGGCCTGGAAAGAGAGGGTTGCCACCCTCTGGTTTGAATTCCTGTTCTGTGGTTGGTTTTTTTGTATGTAACCAAGTCATATTCTAAGATCATAGAATAGGTGATCTTGAGTGCTATCATACAGCACATGCAAGACAACTGGGTGATCAGGCCCAGTCATCTTGGGTTTATGAAAGGCAGGTGCTGCCGAACTAACCTGATTGCCTTCTATGGCAAGGTGACACGCTTGATGGATGAAGGCAAGGCTGTGGATGTAATGTTTTTGGACTTCAGTAAAGCCTTGGACACCGTTTCTCACAGTATTATGCTTGAGAAACTGGCTACCACTGGCCTGGACACGTGCACCCTCTACTGAGTAAAGACTGGCTGGATGGCCAGTTCCAAAGAGTCACGGTAAACATAGTTAAATCCAGTTGGAGGCTGGTCACAAATAGTGTTTCCCAGGGCTCAATGCTGAGTCCAGTTTATGTTAAATATCTTTATCAATGATCTGGATGAAGGGACTGAATGTACTTACTAAGTAAGTTTGTGGATAACACTAAGCTGGGAGGAGGTGTCAAGCTGCTTGAGGGTAGGGTGGCTTTACAGAGGGGTCTGAACAGGCTGGATCGATGGACTGAGGCTAATGGGGTGAGATTTAACAAGACCAAGTTTTGAGTCCTGTACTTGGGACACAACAACCCTGTGCAGTGCTACAGGTTTGGGGAAGAGTGGCTGGAAAGCTGCCTGGCAGAGAAGGACCTGGGGGTGTTGGTTGACAGCGACTGAACGTGAGCCTGCAGTGTGCCCAGGTGGTCAAGAAAGCCAATAGCATCTTGACTTTTATCAGAAACAGTGTGGCCAGCTGTACCAGGGAAGTGTCCAGAGAAGTGCAACAAAGCTGGTGAAGGGGCTGGAGAACAAGTCTTACAAGGAGTGGCTGAGGGAACTGGGGTTGTTTAGCCTGGAGAAAAGGAGGCTGAGGTGAGACCTCATCACTATCTACAATTACCTGAAAGGAGGTTTTAGAGAGGTGGGTGTTGGTCTCTTCACCCAAGTCATAGGATGAGAGGGAATGGCCTCAAGCTGCGCCAGGGGAAGTTCAGATTGGACATTAGGAAAAAAATCCTTCACTGAAAGGGTTATCGGGCACTGCAACGGGCTGCCCAGGGAGGTGGTTGAGTCACCATCCCTGGAGATATTTAAAAGACAGGTAGGTGAAATGCTTAGGGATATGATTTATTAGTGGACAGATATGGTTGGACTTGATGATTTCAAAGGTCTTTTTCCAGCCTAGTGATTCTATGATTCTGTGACATCTAAAAAAATAGACATAATCCATCTTGGAATCAGTGGCTGCTTAGTAACACAGCTCTGAGCAGAGCGTTGAAAGTGCATGAGGAGATGAGTCTGAAATAGAGAACTGGAATTTGGCTAAGTTCATAGAATCACCAGGTTGGAAAAGACCTACTGCATCATCGAGCCCAACCATTCCTATCAATCACTAAACCATGCACCTCAGCACCTCATTCACCCACCTTTTAAACACCTCCGGGGAAGGTGACTCCACCACCTCCCTGGTAGCCTGTCCCAGTCCCAATGACGCTTTCTGTGAAATATATTTACTAATGTCCAGCCTGAACCTCCCTTGGTGGAGCTTGAGGCCGTTCCCCCTTGTCCTGTACCCTGTCACTTGGGAGAAGAGGCTAGCACCCTCCTCTCTCCAGTCTCCTTTCAGGTAGTTGTAGAGAGCAATAAGGTCTCCCCTCAGCCTCCTCTTCTCCAGGCTAAACAACCCCAGCTCTCTCAGCTGCTCCTCATAAGACTTGTTCTCCAGCCCCCTCACCAGCTTTGTTGCTCTTCTCTGGAAGTTGTTGTGTTTAAAGGTTTAGAGAAATGTTAGAATCACTTAATCCCAGAAGTTTAGGATTGTGGTTTTTAATCTTAATGGAGACTGTTCAGTTAGTAAGTAAAAATACACCCTTCTGTACAAGAAATGACAAACTAGATGAGAGTATGACAGAGATGACTGGTAGATGTGAAACACCATAAAACCATCACTAGCCTGGATAGTGTGAATGGAGATAAAGGGGCAATGACCATGTTTGGGACTTACAGAAGAGTCAAATTAACCTAGCTGGTGGGAAGGACACATCAAACCAGAGGAGGTGTGTTCATGTGGTATGTTGTTACAGTAAAGCTTGTTGCTGCAGGATGTTGTGGATACCCAAAGTTTAGGTGGTTCGGGGTGCTGCTTGACAAGTCTGTGGGCTCTTCAATAAAAGGACACCAACACCAGCTTAGAAATTTCTTCAGTCACAAATTGTTTGGGTTTGGGAGGGCATCCTGTGGGGAATATTGCTCTGCTTTGATATGTTCTTATAGATGTTTGCTTTCCAACTGGTGAAGGGATATTTGGCGAGATAAGCCAAAGGGTCTGACTGAGTATTTATCTTCTCTTATGCTCCAATGTCATGTTCCTAACAGCACCGGTTCCAGCCTCAGAATCCACTCTCTGGAGCCCAGCAGTTTGTGGCAAAGGATCCTCAGGAGGATGATGATCTGAAGCTATGTTCTCATACCATGATGCTTCCTACACGTGGCCAGTTAGAGGGAAGGATGATTGTAACTGCATATGAGCACGGGCTAGACAATGTCACGGAAGAGGCTGTGACTGCAGTTGTTTATGCTGTGGAGGTGAGACTGGGCTGGGCAGCAGCAGTGTTCTCGTTGTGCCAGCAACAAAAGGCTGGGTGTGCAGTGTGGGGTAGTGTCCCTCAGTGGGGAGAGGAAATCTGCTTTTTTGCTTGCCCCTTTGCCTTGGGAGGCATCCGAGATTTAAAGTCTTGGATATCTGCCTGCAAGTGTTAATGTTGAAGTACTTGCATATGAAGAACTCCAGGCATGCTGAAGCAGCTGTTTTGGAAAAGGCTGTTCCTGTCACTTAGAAGCAGGGACAGAAGAGGAGTTCCAGTTTAAACAGTTCTGTGAAAAAAATTACCTGTTATAGGCATGGGGGTCTGACATAGAATCATAGAATGTCCTGAGTTGAACGGGACCCAGAGGGATTGAGTCCAACTCATGTCCCTGCATTGGACAAGCCCAGCCATCACGCCATGTGGCATGGAAGTGTAGTGATGGAATCGGGTAATGCCTGTGGTGAAGTGCTTGCTGTTGCTGGTTTTGGCGATCAGTGGTGTCTATTACCTGACGTTTCCCAGGAATGATGTAGCCATTCCTTGGAGCAGTGACATATGGATAGTTTTCTGAGTCAGGATGTGGAGGCCAGCCTGAATTCCCCAGCTGGGAGTGAGGCCAAAGTAAGAAGCAGTTCCCCCTTATTTTCAGAAAGTTGCTTCTCCAGCACTTTCTGAGCAACTCAACAGTCTGAAAAAGAGGAATGAGTTGCTTTTCATGATAGTTTTAGGGCCAGTATTTCAGTGAAAGTGTAACATTTAATGCCAGTTATGAAATCTCTCAACTCTTTATCGAAGGAATCGGAGGTTGGGAATTTCCTAGCATTTAAGAAACCTCTTTGACATTTGAAGCAGCATGTCACACTTTAAAGTACAGGTCACAGGCCAACACATACTGTTCTGTTGCATAGTGCCATGTTCTCTGTATCCAGCTGCACTGGAGAGTGAAAATGTGCTGTAACTTCTCCAGGTCTTGGTTCCCTTATGTCTCTAGGTCCTTGTGGTTATAGCAGCACTACATTGGTTGTACCCATTGGTGAAGCCCTTCTCACAGCTGGGGCTTGGTAGGGTGAATTGGCATGTATAATAAGATGTTTTTTCATTGCAGAACCACCTTAAGGATATTCTAACATCTGTGATATCCAGACGGAAAGCCTATCGCCTGAGAGATGGCCATTTCAAGTATGCCTTTGGGAGCAATGTTAACCCTCAGCCGTATCTGAAGAACAGTGTTGTTGCTTACAACAATCTAATTGAGTGGTAAGCAGCTTTTGGCAACCTGCTGATTTCAAATGCAGTTTGCTGGTCCTGAAGTTACTTTGTGATTCCATTTCTTTTTTTACTTAGTAGAACCTGTTAATAGTGGTGTTTAGCTTTCACACGTGAAGGACTGTGCAGCAAAACAGGGAGGGAAAATACAGGGACTTCTCAGCAGAGGATTTCAGGAGAGCATTAACCCTCTCTCCCTTGCTTGTGCTTGTCCATCGACTTATGAAGGTGTCCCCTGGGCCTCTGAACTTCTTTCTCCTGGGAAAACTGCCCCTGGGCAGAGATGCAGTGCCTTTTGGAGGGTACTGCTGTCAAGCCACAGGAATGAAACATCAGCGATGACCCGCAGGATGCTGCTATCCTCTCCATTTCCTGCATCCAAATGTATTTATGGTTCCTTGGCAGGCCTTTTCAGTCAGCAGAGCTTCAAAGTCATCTTGCTTTCCAGAGTCTCAATGTCTGGCAGCGTGTGTGTATGAGAAAACAGTTGTGTTTGTTCATAGCAGGTTCTAGTAGTTGACAGTAGGTTGTGGGTGTTTTAAGATTTGCTTATAGCACTGCAAACACTACAAATGCAATCCACTCCAAACAACAGCTTGTGTCTCAATTTAATATTGCGGGTGCCTTCATTTTTATGATGGATCAAAACTATTTGCTGTAAATAACAAGTTGCCCAATTGACAACAGTTATAAAGCAGATTTGAAGCATATTGAGGATTGGTTTACACTGTATTTATTAAACTGGAATTTTAAAAGGGTTTCATTTACAGCTGAAATAAGATAATGTACATAAGGGCTAAGTCAGCTGATACAGAAAAGCAAACCTGGGGGCCAAGCCCCTCTGTGATTTCCAAAGCTCGTGCTGTTTTCTTGGCTGGAAGGTTTTACTGCCTGCTCTGCCTACAGCCCTCCAACCTGCGTGACACCTTCTGCTGGTCAGGGTCTGGCTCCCCAGCCACCACCTGATGATGCTGAGCAGCAGGCAGCTCTGCTCCTCGCATGTTCTGGAGACACATTACCAGCATCCCTTCCGCCGGTGAACATGTATGACCTTTTTGAGGCATTACAGGTAAGCTGTTCATGTTCACAGACAGTGCTGCCCCAAGTACCAGTCTCAGATTTGGTTTACATGCATGGAGAGGGGTTTGATTTCTCCTCCTACCGTCTGTTTCCTTCTTTCCCTTTCAAATTAACAGTTCTCTGACTTTGACTTGTTCCTGCCATTAGATAACCATTAACATACAGTCAGCTCATGGTTTAATGCCTGCTTGGCTCCCCTTGGTCAGAGTTGATGAGGAAATCACTGTCTCTTATAGTTACATAAGAAGAGTGAACTCTTCTTCTGTAGCAAGCCTGCAGTGATTATATCAGAATGGAGCTAAACTGAGATTTTGACAGTGATGCAGCAAAATTACTTGCCTGGCATGTCCCTTCTTACTCCTCCTGTTCCACCTGGGTATTCTGAGGTATAGTGGGCCCTGGCGTGCAGGCTGCTGCGATGGGTTAGCTGGGATCACCCCAACCTTGGGGAGGTGTCTGAGATCGGCTGGATGAATCTCCTGTGCAGATGAATGCCTGTGGTTCCCTCTCACTCTGGCAGTGCTGGGGATGTTCAGATACTTTGAATGTCTAAAGTTAGCTGTGAAAAATTGCCCCTTGATTGGCTATTGTGAACAGGCTTTGGGATTTAGTCTTGAGGCAGCAAAGGCAGACTTTTTATTGTAAGAGCTGTAAGCAAGCATTTGACTCGTGTGTTTAATTAGAGCAAAGTGCTGTTTGTAAGATTTTGATGACCAATTGTTTTGTCTTCATGAGCAAAATGAATATTTACTGTGCCACTCCCTTACGAAATGGCATTGCAGACGGCTGTTCCTCATGTGTGACAGCCTGAGTTCCTGCTCTGCAAGGCTGGTACTCTGATTGTCCTGCAGTAGCGGGAGGTTCTTCTGGGGCTATTATGGAAAAGTGTGTATCGAAGTATGATGCTCATTTTCTAACATGTACCTCCAGGTGCACAAAGAAGTTATTCCTGCACACACCGTCTACGCTCTAAACATTGAGAGAATTGTCATGAAACTCTGGCATCCAAACCACGAGGAGCTACAGCAGGATGAAATCCATCGTCAGCGCCTGGCGGCGAAGGAGGGGCTTCTGCTCTGCTAGAGTGAGGCAACCATGTCTGGCCTCAGATGGATATAATGCTGTTTCTTGGACTTGACGTTCAGGTGCTTCTTACAAACTTGTGTCAGTGTTGCAAGGATGATGTAAGTTATGAGTCAGCTTTTCCTATGGAAATATGACCAAGTTGTGGTGCACTTTCTCTGCTTCCCCGGAGTTATGTGCACTGCATTGGAAAGGAGAAACAAGAGATTTGTTTACAAAGACTGTTTTTTAGGAAAAGTAAATATGAGAGTGAAAAGAGTTGGTTTTATATAAAACTTATTTGTGGATTTTTTTTGAGGACACAGAATCTGCCACCTCGCCCCTCCCTTCTTGGGTATTTTCCCTTTTGAACTCTGTCTCCAAGGCCTTCTGTTGTAGTTGGTAGGATCCTTTTCCATTCATTTAACTAGAAACAAGGTGGGCTTTTGTGAAGATAAGCAATTTTGTAAGCTGATGTCATGCTTCCTCTTCTACCAGGGGACCTTCTGATTTAGAATCCCTGAGAAAACAAGGTAAAAAAAGAAAAGGTCATGTCTAGCCTGTCTTTTGGAATGTTTTCCATCACAAAAAATAAAAAGGTTTGGGCTGGAAGGGACCTTAAAGTCCACCCCGTCCCCACCCCCCTGTTATAAGCAGGGACACCTCCCACTGAATCAGGTTGCTCAAAGCCCCATCCAACCTGGCCTTGAACACCTCTAGGGAGGGGGCAGCCACGCCTTCTTTGGGCAACCTGTGCCAGTGTCTCCCTATCCTCACGGGAAAACATTTCTTCCTAAGATCTCATCTTAATCTTCCCTCTTTCAGCTGAAAACTGTTCCCCCTTGTCCTGCCCCTGCACTCCCTGATCAAGAGCCCCTCCTCTGCTTTCCTGTAGCCCCTTTCGGTATTGGAAGGCTGCTGTAAGGTCATCCTGGAGAAGAGAGGGCTCTGAGGACCACAACAGCAGCTCTCTCGGCCTGTCCTTGGGTGGGAGGTGTTTGCTGTCATAGGAATCTCCTGCCAGTTACCAAAATATGCAGTAAAATCAGGGTTGTGAGTAATGTTTTGTCAGCCTAGTTCTTGACTCATCCCTGTATTGTGGTAGTTGTGATCAGATATTGTAGGAATCGTTGGACCTATGACAAGAGATGACCTCTGTGCCTGTCAGTACAGCTAAGGATTTAGCCATCTCAGCAGGCAGCTCGACTCTCCCTGCAGTGGGACAGCAGCTCTTGGATACATTCACCAATCCACTGTCTTAGTGTTGCAGACTCCTTGGATTTGCAGTATGAGGAAGATATCTTGTGTTATTAAACCACAGAACTATGCTGCCACACCTCTCCACATGAGGAGCCTTGTGAAATCACTCTGTGTATAAGGGGAAATCCCACCTGCTGCCTTTCTGACTCAGCTGTGGGCTCCTCAGATGCTGAAGGGAACACTCTTATTATAACATGAGAATCTTATTAAAATGTCTTAATTACTTCATTACCTATTTTTAAGCACACTTATGGAGGTACTTGCTGAAGGATGACATGGCTTATTGTGCCTCCAAATAGTGGAATTGAAATGGCTTCCTCTGGGTGTACATGCAAGGGGGTACTCATAGTTCCCCTCCATTCTAGTTGTCCTCTGTTTGGGAAGCATTTGGATAGGGTAGCTGTCACCTTCCCCTCTCTCTGCTGCACCCCAGGGTGCAGTTCCCTGATGTTTCCTCACAGTTTTCTAGTTTATAACTCCCTTTCTTGACCCCTATGACTGGTCATGTTGGGCCGTGCTTGTAGCAAGGGGCTGTGCAGCTGCTGCTGTTTTCTTGACTTCCTTGTGGAGTGTATTGTGGAGGTAGGTGGAGCAAGAGACAGTGTCCATGCAGATACTGGTGGCTCTCATCATGAGGCCATTTTAGGATTATGAAGAAGCTGGAAAAGACAGCAGGGCCTGGCAGGATGAGAGCATTTGTATGCTTGGTAGGTCATGTCTCTTTAAGCATGCCAGTGTGCGCTAAGAGGGGGAGTGGGTGAGAGGAGGGAGGTGGAAGATTTCTTTTGTTCCCTTTTAACTGCCATGTTTCTGTATTTAAACAGACATTGCTCTTTGGAGTGAGCCTTGTCTTAAAAGTTGATTTCAGTGGCTTTTACATGACAGCTTTTAAAAGTAACATTGAACCTGAGTAACTGTGTTAGGTGAGATCATCAAGTCACCCAAAGTACGGGCTCTGGGGTGTGGGAGGGGGATTTCCCAGATATTTGTTATGCTTCTGGTGTAAAATGAAAGCATTGAGTTTGTTTGCTAGAAACTTTGGGGCAGCTTTGAGGATTTCAGATCTGAAGAAAGCATGCAGCCTCTGGCAGTATCACAAGTGAGTTCTGAAACAAGATACTATGCGTGGTACAAGAAGTGCCTCTCTTTTGTTTGCATGTGCTGGTGGAAGGCTCTGCAGGTGGACCTGAATGATCTGGAGAGCAGAGTCATCTATTCCACACCGAAAAACAAAAGTGGCTTATTCAGGAAATCTGCTAGACAACAAAGGTTTGAATATGGAAAACCTGTCAGACCCGTTTCACAGATGGGAATTAAAAAAGGCATGCTTTCTCAATGCATGAACTAGTGCTTCATGGACTTCTGGGGTAATTTAGCTGGAAGGGACATCTGGAAGCTTCTTTGTCCACCCTCCTGCTGAAAGAAGGGTTAAGTTCAAAGTCAGAGCAGGTTGCCAGTCCTTAGAGATGGGACCAGAGAAGTGACACTTCCTTTTCCAGTGTTTGACCATGCTGACTGAAGGTTTTCCTTGCGTCTCATCAGAATTTCTCATTTTGTTCTTGTGCCTGTTGCCTGTCAGCAATTCCTGCTTATGTCTCCATAAAAGAGTAGCAGACAGCACCAAGATCTCTTTTGTTTTCCCTCCAGGCTGAACAAACCTGTCTCCCTCAGCTTCTTTACACGTTGTGTGCTTCATCCCAAACCATCTCAACAGCCTGCACTAAACTTGCTCTGTTGTGTAACTGTCCTTGTGCCGGGGGTTCCAGACTGGACCCAGCTCTCCAGGTGGTCTGACAAGCACTGAGAAGAGGTGCAGGATCTCCCATTTTGTCCTGTTGTCTGCGCTCCTGCTAGCAGCTGGCCTTTGCTACACTGCTGCACTGCTGCTTCCCAGGCTGTTTGTCCACCCACAATTCCAGGTCCTTTCCCTTAAAGCTGCTTTCTTGCCTGTTGTGTCCAGCGTGTCCTGCCGTAGGACAGAAAGCTTCATCCCAGTGGCAGGGCTGCACATTGGCCGTTGAACTTGAGGTTCCTCTCAGCCAATTTGTCCAACCTGTCTAGGTCCCTCTGATTAGCAGCTTGGCCCTATGATCCTGTCACCCAAGCCAGTAGAAAATAAATGAAAGCACAAGAAGCCTCAGTATTGACTCCTGAATGTTAGTTCCAGTATTGAGTGCTGCTAAGAACCAGCAGGCAGCTGGACTCTTGAATCACTGTCTACTGCTTTTAGAGACTCTCTCTGAGAGGCAGGGTGGTGGTTTTGCTGTGACATGATGTGCATCTGTCTTCACTACAGAAATCAGCCCTGTAAAATGCACAAGATTGCTGAATTTCAAAGCAGCAGCTGAAAGTAGTGCAGAAATCAGTTTGGAAGGGTCTGTCTTCTGCCCCAAGATCCACAAGACCCTGCCAGGTCTATGGCAAGCTGATCTTGACCAAAGCTGTTCCTGGCAGATGTTAGCCAAACAAAACTTACAGATGGAAGCTTTCAGAGTTATCGTAGGCAATCTGTTGCACTGTTTCAGTGGTTTTCACCACTGAAGGCTTTTCCCCCAATACTATGCTTCTTGCTGCAGCTTAGAACTTCTTGTTGTATTCACCCCTGGGTGTTGTATGGAAAGACAGAAGGGAGGGAATGAGACATCACATTCCCAGTAGCATGAGTTGCATCCTGTGTTCTTAATCCAGTAGGAACTGCGTACTGAAAGTTGCTGTTGGGAGCTTCTAGTGGACTCAAGATTTGCAGTGGAAAAGAGGTGGGGAGGAAAAGATGCTCACCCATCACATGAAGAGACGGGGAGGAAAAGAGGGCTTGAGAACTTCACCATGCTCACTTCATGGCCTGAGTCTAGGTGGAAACAGCGACCTGATCTCAGGATGGGTCCATCCCCCAGGGAGTGTAGGTTGCAGAAAGAAAATATCTTGGTTTTTATTTTTCAGACAGTTTGAGCTGGTAGACCTGGCTTAAATATGACCAAGCCTTTCCAGGTAGAGGCCAAGGAGGATCCTGGAGTGGTCAGTGTTGCCCACCTCACTCTGCCATCTGCCCTCCCCTAAAGGGCCAAACTCTTGCTTCCAAGACTGGAGGCCAGCAAAGATGTTCCTTGTTGCTGGTTCACAACAGAAACCTGTAGCATAGCATGCGCTATCAAACATGCACTGTACTGCCTTTGTCTTAGCCTAACTGCTCATATAGCCCTTCCCAACTTTTCTGCAGCTGAGATGGACCTCTCTGGTTATTGCCCCAGTTGTTTTCCTAGCAGAAAATTCCTCTGCTGTAGAAAGCTGGGATTGAGCTTGATGCAAAGAAAGGCCCCTCTGAGGGCCAGAAACTGTGCTAGCTGTGCCTAAATATCCAGATTCTGGTTTCTTAATAAAGATTTAAAGTGGTGATTTTGTACCACATTTTAACTTCTAGGAAACCTCTGGCAAAGAGAGGAAAATGAGGAAATGAGATTGCTTGCATTTAAGAAGAAACCATGTGCTGTGTATGTGTCCTTAACCAGGAATGTCCAAGAGCCCTAAACTAAGATTGCAGAAATGCTCTTCCACTCAGCCAAATGAAAGCAATAGAAATGCCAGAAAGGAGACCTGCTTTTGTGCTCCTGGGGTGGAAAGAAGCGTGTGATCTATTGCTGCAGTCTAACGTCACTGAAGAAGAGTCTCCACAGAAGGGGGGCTGCCTGCCCAGTTCTGAGTAGGCAGCTGCAGAGAGGGACAGTGGAAGCTATCACCTGTCAGTCACTTCTAGATGCTGATCAATGTGTCCTGGTGGCCCAAAATGGCATATACAAAGGTTTGCAGTAGTGCTGTAGCAGTAGAGAAATGTCAGCAAGCTCCCCCTGCAGTGAGAGGCACAGGGGGACTTTGGCAACATCACTTCAACAGGCTTCTGGAAGGAAGTAATTTCTCAGAGCTGAAGAGCTTGCCTTCCACCACTGCGGTTACTAGTGTGGTCTGGTTGGTAGGAGAGGAAGAATTCAGTAGCATGCCTCACAGTTACTGCAGGAGAACACTTCCTTTGTAGCTGTGGCTGTAGCCAGGGGCAGGCCAGGAGGCCAGGCAGTGTCAGGCAAGTGCACCCTTCCTGTCCTTAGGTCGGCATTTGCCAGACCTGGAGGCAATGACAGCTCTGTGTGCCCCAGATACAGTGGGCTGAAGGGACTGTCATCTGCTTGGACAAATGGAGGTAATGAGGTGTGCAAAGTTGGGGCAACAAACACTAGTGTCTGCTTTGCTGAGGTGTACACGCTTTGTTAAGAAGGCATCCCTGTGCAGATCTCTTCTGGGTTAAGTGCTTGCTGATGGGCCACCATTGTACTGCTGTCATGACCTGCCTCCAGCCCTGGGTTTTGTCATGGCCCAAAGTTATGATTAGATGATTAACTTTTTTTTTTTTTTTTTAGATCACAAAAGGCAGAGGCAGCCTTGAGTTAGAACTGGACAGAGCACTTGTGTAAGAATAATTTTTCACTAAGAAGTGCATCCAAGTGAAGTTTTTTTTATAGCATTTTTGATTCATTTCTTGCCAGGAAGTGAGTTTGTGTCTCCAGATAACATCTGGTCTGTGGGGTTTATATGACTGCAGGCTCTCCTCAGGCTGAGGATGCTGTTGAAGGCTTGGAAGGCTCTTGTTCTGCCTGAGGACCATTTCAGTAGGCACAAAAAATTCCTGAATTTGAGCCGTACAAGCTGCCCTTGGGTCTCCTTTGAGCCTTAGCTTCCCTGCAATGGGTAGGGTGTGTGGAAAAGAACTTGGAACTGTCACTGCAGTGAGAGTTCGAGGCCCCTTGCCAGCTCAGGTGTGCATAGCAGAGCCATTCCCTATTGCACAGCCTATGAGCAGACCCTTTGCCACATATCTAGTACTTACCCTTGCTCTGAGGGGGATGCTGCAGAGCTGTGCTGAGGAGCAGAGATGGATGACCGACTGGGAGCTCCACCTGGATCTTGTTCCTAGGTAAGCCCCAGAGGAATTGTCTCTGAAGATGGCTCCCTCAGAAGGATGGCAGGTATTAGTATAGTGGCTGCCTCGCTGAGGGTGTGTTGGTGGTATTCGTTAAGAAATATTGTTTCCATTTGAATTTCTGAAACTGGTTTCTTCATGTGTCGGGTTTGTCATGTCTTTATTATTAAAAGCTCCCAAAATCAGATACCTGCTTCTGTGCAACGACAGTCACTTCTAAAACTCCCCTTTGATTAGAAGAGAGAGAAGGAGCTGGGGTTGTCTTCCTCTCACAGGAAGGGCTGCTGGCCTTCCTATGGAGCAGTCCTTGACTTCTTTAAACCCTTTGAAGGTGTTTAGCCCCTGTTTTGGAGGCAGAGGCAGTGCATGCAGGTAAAAGCCCATTGCTCCTTTCCTTCCTTCCTCCTCATTCCATGTGCACAGCTGCCCAGCTTGCTCTCACATCCCAGGAGATGGTTTGGCCCCAGCTGAGTGGATTTCTGTGCAGTTCTTGAAGTTGTCATCCTGCCACAGGTAATTTCAGAAACTCCTCTTTCAGGTCTTTCTGTTTTAGTGTGGGCTGGACTGCAGCAGTGAAGGCACTGTAGGGAACAGTCCCCAAGTGCTTTTATTCTGATCTCTGAAAATGGAACAAAGATGGGGTATGGTGGAGCCCTTGGATATATACTGTAGGAGGTTAGTGCAAAGCCCTACTGTGATCTATAGGCTTGATTTTCAGATACCAATATTTTGTCACTAGACTGTATGAAATGCTGATGGTAGCGGATACTCTGTTGCTCTAGGGAAAAGCAAATATTTCTGATGTTTTCCCACTGAAACTTTCATTTCTCACCAAAATGCTATTTTCCCACCAGACACAAAGCAGCTCAGCCTGCTTTGTTTTTGTTTCTGCTGCAACCTCTCCAAAATACTCATCAGAAGATTGTTCTAAGCTGTCATGACTGTTTTTTTTAACTGTATAATACAGAGTTAATGAATAACTCTGTAATAAGTGCATTCAGAACAATGCTTATCCGTCATCTTCCTGTCTGTACTTGGAATGGTTTGGACTGGAAGGGACAATTAAAGCCTATCCAGTCCTACCCCTCTTCAGTGAGCAGAGACATCCTCAACTCTATCAGATTTCTCAAAGCCCCATCCAGCCTGGCCTTGAACACCTCCAGGGATGGGGCAGCCATGATTTCCCTGGGCAACCTGTGCCAGCACCTCCACACCCTCACAGAAAAACATTTCTTCCTGTTATCTCAATCTCCCCTCTTTCGGCTTAAAACTGTTAAAACTTTATTCTATCCCTATATTCCCTGATAAAGATTCACTCCCCAGCTTTTCTATATCTCCTTTCAGTACTGGAAAGCTGCTGTTAGGTCTCCCAGTAGCCTTCTCCAGGCTGAACCACCTCAACTCGCAGCCTGTCTTTGTAAGAGAGATGTTCTATCCCTCTGATCATCTTTGTGGTCTCTGGACTCTACTATGCTCTTTAAAGACAGGAGAAGGGTAAGCAAGTGTATAACTATTAGCTTTGCTCCTATGCCCTGGGAGCATTCAGTGGAGGTGCAGCTCAGACCCTTTGCTGTTGGTTCACACTAGGATTTTGGTGTTAGAAGGTTTTTCTTCTTTCTCACATATTGGAGATTCACCTATATGAATCGGTCCTGCCCTGCAAAATGTCTCAACTGGACTCCTTGGACTCGCTGGATCCTGTGAGCAAGGGAGGTGTGAGACCAAGGGGCTGGCCGAATATTGTATACAGCAGACACCATGCAGCCTGGTGGCCCTTGTTCTGCCAGGACTATCCATCAGAAGAGGAGGGAATCAAGGGTGTTCTGTACATGCGTGTTCCTGAGCCAGGGATATGGAGCAGAGCTTGACTTGGTGTCCCTTCCAGAGCTGCCTCCAGGCACTGCACACAGCCCTGGGAGCCATCCTAGGCGTTAGCAACTGCAGTTCAGAAAACTTGATACTGGTGGTGCTGAAAAAAGGGGAAAGTTAAAACCCTTTAGGCAAAAATATCCCATAATCAAGTATTTACTCTTGCACCTAAACCCACTTTGTGCATTGTGATTCTGTGAGTTGTATGTCATGTTACCTGTGAGTCAAACAGCTTTGTCCTTGCCCCTATGGCAGCAGGTGCCATGTGGCACTGGGCAACGTGTGTGACACTGCTTCCCATGTCCCTGTGCTGGTTGCCTTCTAGCTGCCCTTGCCTCGTGCTTGCCTGAGCTCTTGCCAACATTGGTGGGGTGTGGGTCCTGCGGGGGGGCAGCCTGTGCCCCCCTTGCCAAGGCACAGCTCCCCTTGTTGACCCACATTTGAATGGGGAGGGGGAGCTGCCAATTGCCTCCACACATGGCTGAGCCATACGTCCTGGGTGAGGCTGTTCATACGCTGGCTGTGTTATCCCTCCACTTCAGCTTTCTCAGTTTCACTCTTGCCACTGCAAAAGTCAGTGATGCTTACACCGTCATGCAGAGCTTATGCTGCACCTGATCTCAGGCATCCTGTTTCCAAAACAGCCAGTGCAACACTGTAGTCTTCAGCACCTATGTTCCCAGGGGATAAATATGGGAGCTTGAGAGCTGGGACAGAAGGGGAAGAGAACCGGAGCATGGGAACGTTCACCCTCCAGTGGTTTCCTGGCACTGTGCACCCTCTCAAAGGATGTGGGGATGGCCATCACCACTGCCAAAGCATCACCCCCCATACTCCCCCAGAAGAGCTCTCTTGCTTTTTCCCAGAGTTTCCCAGTAAAACACAAAATGCAGGGCTTGATTTAGGTTTTTTTGGGGGGGGGTTGTTTGGTTTTTTCTTTCAGATGAGATCCCTCTGGCCAGCCTCATCCAGTGGGTGCAGGCTCTGCCAGCCAGTGCCAGAGGGGCATGTCAGTGCCTGATGGGGCAGATCCACCTTCTGGCCTCGCATCCTCCAGGTGGTTTTGTGGGCTCCAGCTCCCCTTGTCCCACACACCTAGTGCTGGGGGTGATTTGCATTATTTGAGTCTTCAGGATGCCCATGGGTAGAGAAAACAAAGACACCTGCACACAGCAGCTGGTGACAAGCAGCTGCCATGCTTACACTTGGAGCTGCCCCTCTGAAGGTGGTGCAGTTTGCAGGCTGTTGCTCAGCATGTTATAGCTCGCCCTAGTCATCTATTTCCAGCTTCCAAGGACTTGGTGTGTGAGCGGTGGATGCATTTGCAGCTTCAGCATTATAGAGAACAAGTCTGTGCCCTGCATCATTTAAACTGGCCTCCTCCACCTCAGTGCTTAAGGGAGGTGCTGGCCCCTGCACATTAAAACAAAACCTCTTCATCTGCAGCCAATAAACTAATAAAACAAACAAAGTCTGCAGAGCATCATTAATGTGGAGCAGCCACAGCTACCTAGAGACAACCTCTTTAAATACCAATAAGCAGGTGCTGGGGCTGGCTTGAAAGTAACGGCACCTGCAGTGACCCTGAGGAGCAACCCTGCAGTCTGGGGGCTGTTTGGGGCCCACTGTGGTCAGCTCTGTTTCTCTTGCCCCAAAGAGGTACTGGCATTGTTGCCCCCATCCCACCTTGGGCCTGCCTTGCTCTCCTTTGCACTATCCTTGTGGTCACCCAAGGAGCCCCTTGGCCAGTGGCTGCTGCATCACGTGACGTACTACCAAGTCTGAGCAGCCTGAGCCCACCTTGCAATCACACAGGGTGAGGTCCAAGATGCCTTTTGCAAGGCTGCTGCCTTTCATAGAATCATAGCATCACCAGGTTGGAAAAGACCCACCGGATCATTGAGTCCAACCATTCCTATCAAACACTAAACCATGTCCCTGAGCGCCTCATCCACCCGTCCCTTAAACACTTCCAGGGAAGGTCAATCAACCACCTCCTTGGGCAGCCTCTGCTAGTGCCCAATGACCCTTTCCCTGAAAAAATATTTCCAAATAATTTCTTTTGATGGTGCAAGGGCTGCTGAGGGGCTGGCACTGACCATACAGCACACAGGGACGTGCCCTAGCTTGCAGAATTGGCACGAAGGTGTGAGCTGAGGAAGGAGCAGCCTCTCCAGTGCCTAAAGAGGTGCAGGTACTCTCCTGGCCTCCTCAAGCTCTCACTGGCTCCTGGGAAGGTGGCAATGAACAAGTGGGGCCAGGTCCCGGGGTGCGGCACTGCTACTGGCTTAGCTGGCTATGGTGGGGACAGGGAGGGAGCAGGGACGATCCTGCAGCCCACCAGCTCGCCTGGAGGGTGGTGGTGGTCGTCACCAGAGAGAAGCAGGAGCATATCTGTGGGTAAACCGAGCTCCCCGCATGCTGGGCACCATAACCTCATGGGTGACATCAAAGCACCTGAGGTAAGCGTACAATGCAAATGAGCAATACCTCAGAGCTGGTGCTTAACCACAACCGTGCTTCTGTGTGTGCTGTGGGAATAATTTGACAGTTCCCCTTTCTAAAGCTTCTCCTGTGAGCCCGGAGGCATCCATGATCTACCCCAGGGCTTCGGCCCCACCATCAGGAAGAGGTTGCCAGGCCAAGTGTGGACTTGGTACTGTTTGAGTGTGGCATGTTCCAGTGCTGCAGGCCTTGGCCAAGCCAATGCTGCCCTCCCTCACGGCTGCAGGCCCGAGGGCTCCTGGCAGCTGGGCGCTGCTTCAAGCTATATCCACCCAAAACAACCCAGGGAGGAGCATAACAAGCCCCATTTGCTTCCAAGCCCGGATGCGCAAGGGCCAGGGAAGGCACAGGGACTAGTCCAAGCTGCGCACACACCAAGGGGATAGGGAGGGAGCTCCATGCAGCAGCCACCTCATCATCTTTACTGAACAGCTGGAGAAATATTGGACTACAAAGCCTGAGCATGACTGCCAAGAAGCAGCCGTCTGGATGCTGACACCACATTACGTCTCCTACTAGCCCCTGCATGTGTTTGGGAGCCAGCGTCAATGTTCCCTTTCCATTGCACATGGTTTGACAGGTCAGCATTGTGGGACCATCACCAGTTCTCTGCAAACAAATGACCATGGTGCCATAGGACAAGCATGGGATCAGCCTACAGTGCGCTGCTGCAAGAGGCTCCATGTCTCTCTGCACTGCTGTGGATCTTCAGAAATCTCCTGGCAAATCCATGCTGGCTGTGTGGAGCCAGTGGAGGCTGAGGCTGGAGGAGAGCAGGCAGATCAGGGAAAGCTTGGGCTGCTGCCACAGCTTGTTCTGTCAGGGGAATTCCTTGGCAGTTTAGCCATTGTTGCACTATCCTTTTCTGTGGTTTTCTGCTCACTTCAGAAGTGAGTTTTCTATTTAAATCATCTAACGTCTGCTTGCCCAGCTAGATGCCCACAAGTCTATGGGGCCGGATGGAGTCCACCCAAGAGTTTTGAGGGAACTGGCGGATGTGCTGGACAAACCCCTTTCCATCATCTTCCAGCAGTCCTGGATGACTGGGGAGGTTCCGCTGGACTGGAGGCTGGTTGATGTCATGCCCATCTATAAGAAGGGGCGCAGGGAGGATCCGGGGAACTACAGGCCTGTCAGCCTGACCTCGGTACCGGGGAAAGTCATGGAGCGGGTGATCTTGAGTGCTATCAAGAAGCACTTGCAAGAGAACTGGGTGATCAGGCCCAGTCAACACGGGTTCATGAAAGGCAGATCTTGCCAGACTAATCTGATCACCTTCTATGACCAAGTGACTAAACTCTTGGACGAGGGAAAGGCTGTGGATGTGGTTTTCCTGGACTTCAGTAAAGCCTTTGATACAGTTTCTCATAGCATTCTGCTTTGGAAACTGTCGGCCTCTGGCCTGGACGGGTGCACACTCTCCTGGGTGAAAAACTGGTTGAATGACCGGGCCCAGAGGGTGGTGGGAAATGGAGTTAAATCCAGCTGGAGGCCAGTGACAAGTGGGGTTCCCCAGGGCTCAGTCCTGGGTCCAGTCCTGTTTAATGTCTTTATCAACGACCTGGATGAAGGCATTGAGTGCTCCCTTAGCAAGTTTGCAGATGACACCAAGCTGGGAGGAAGTGTCGATCTGCTGGAGGGCCGGGAGGCTCTGCAAAGGGACCTGAACAGGCTGGACTGCTGGGCTGAGACCAAAGGCATGAGGTTTAACAAGGCCAAATGCCGGGTCCTGCACTTGGGGCACAACAACCCTAAGCAGAGGTACAGACAAGGAGAAACCTGGCTGGAAAGCTGCCAGGAGGAGAGGGACCTGGGGGTGTTGGTTGACAGCCGACTGAACATGAGCCAGCAGTGTGCCCAGTGGCCAAAAAGGCCAATGGCATCCTGGCTTGTATCAGGAACGGCGTGACCAGCAGGACCAGGGGGGTTATTCTCCCCCTGTACTCGGCACTGGTGAGACCACACCTCGAGTACTGTGTTCAGTTCTGGGCCCCTCACCACAAGAAGGATGTTGAGGCTCTGGAGCGAGTCCAGAGAAGAGCAACAAAGCTGGTGAAGGGGCTGGAGAACAGGCCTTATGAGGAGCAACTGGGAGAACTGGGGTTGTTCAGCCTGGAGAAGAGGAGGCTGAGGGGAGACCTCATTACTCTCTACAACTACCTGAAGTTGTGGAGAGGAGGGTGCTGGCCTCTTCTTCCAAGTGACAGGGGACAATACGAGAGGGAATGGCCTCAAGCTCCGCCAGGGGAGATTTAGGCTTGAGATTAGGAAGAAATTCTTCACAGAGAGGGTGGTTAGGCATTGGAACGGTCTGCCCAGGGAGGTGGTTGAGTCACCGTCCCTAGAGGTGTTTAAGGTTAGGGTAGATGAGGTGCTTAGGAGCATGATTTAGGGAATGGTGGGAATGGTTGGACTCGACGATCCAGTGGGTCTCTTCCAACCTGGTCATTCTGTGATTCTGTGATTCTGTGATTCTGTCTAATTCCCTCCTGGGATCACCAAGCAGAAGCCCATCACTCTTCAAGCACAAAATTTGATGCATGTCCTTTGTGTGGCCCAGACCAGTACCCAGCTAAGACTTCATCTAGGAAGAGATCCAGGGTCTCAGCACCAGGATGCTGCTTTTCTCCTTGCTGTGGGCTGGGCCCCGTGAATGACCTGTCCATAAAAAACAGAGAGGAGTCAGTGGTGTCTGGGTAAATGAGATCTCAATCTTTGCATGCTTCTTTCTGCAGTGTTTTTGTGAATACTAAAGTAAAGGCTCATCCTGGTGAGTCAGAGAACCACAGAGCAGAGGAGACTCTCCACTGCAGCCCCTGCCCAGCCCAACCCAGCCAAGATGATAGCCAGCCCCTGATGGGCACCCATGCATTCCCTGGGCAGCCACACACCGTGGAAAATGCTCCTGCAATGCCTGATGAAACCATGATGCAAATACTGATGAGATGACAAGATTCCCTCTGACCCAAGTCTCACAGCCTGTCTCTGGAGCACAAGGTGTGCTGCGGGATGCTTGCTGAATCTGTGTGTGGGCAGAGGGCTGGAAGCAAGGGGAGAGAGGGCGATATGGGTTGAAAAAAGGATGCTACAGGCAGATGAAAGGTTCTCTAAGCACCCTGCAAGCAGTGTGGGCCCCAAGGCACATGTTAGGCACTGCCGCTGATGTGGTTCCAAATAATTCCCACTCCCCCCCCCCGCCCTCTTTCTTTTTTTTTTAAAATAAATAGAAAGGTTCTTAATGGATCATTTTCCTGACTCCCATAGACATCTCCAAAGACAAGGTGTGCTTTACGATGGAGAGGATCTTGTCAAATAGGAAAAGAAAAGAAATGCATGTAAAAGCTCAGTGAGAGGCACAATTTTGGCACAACAGTACAGTGCAGTCCCTAGCCCCTTGCTGCTGGTTAGGGCTTTGCACCACGTGCAAATAGTTACTGCTGATATGGGAACATGATGCTGCTTTCAGGAGCGCAGGAGCAAGTGGGAAAGGGTATTTATCCTCAGCTGCTCTTGGAACACCTTCACTGACCTGACATCACGAGGCAGATGCATGAGAGATCAGTTGTTATCCCACCACTGCTCCTCCATGTGCTCATTTCCTGCAGCTTATCTTCCCTTGGACAACTTGCATGCTATAAATGAGAGTGTGAGGCTCAGAGAAACTTCAGGTCCAGTAACTCAAAGGAATTAATGTTGCAGAAACCAACAGCAAACCTGAGAAATGCAAATGCATTTCTCCTGGAGTTGGCACCAGCTGGGCCTTGTGGCCTCATACCAAGTGGTGGCATACAGAAGCACCAGAGAGTGGTGGAAAGCTGCTCTCTTAAAGACTTAAATAATTGCTTGCTGCAGATATCTGCTATGAGTGACTGGCTTCCCAAACAGCAGTTCCTACCCATTAGTTTTCCTGGTCCCAGCAGGCTGAAATCCAACTTAATAACTTTGTTCTCTCTACTCCTCCCACGTGACCTCCTCGAGCAAATCATACCTTGTCAACCAGGCAGTTAGCCAGAAGGTGAGCTACACTGAGAATGGGATCTCAATATTTAGCTTGTACTGGGGCTGATTTTGATCGAGGGGAAAGTGGCAGGCAGCCCAGCAAGCCATCCAGCCCTCCCTTGGGCAGAGTTTCCAAATGATAGGTGATGCTTTGTGGCATTTAGCAGTGATAAAGTCTGCTTAAATTGATCATCTGCTGGATTAACTGATGGCACATGGATTACCAAGAGGTTTCTTTGAGCCCAGAAGGCATCATGAAAAGAGGTCTAGAAGAAGCATAAAAATCTGTACTGGTGAGGAGGGAGGGGTAGCTGGGCAGTGGTTGTAGTGGGACTGACACTGCAGTGCTGCCAGCTTGGGGAAAGATGGACAGGACGCAGCTTGCAGGGCTCACACCAGTGGTTTTCTCTGCCACAGCTCTCTCTCTTTTGCTTTTGGGATGTTGCTGGGTTATGGCTCCAGGGTAATTCCTCCCTGCTTCCTAACAGCATGGCATAATTATATGGTGAAGAAAGGAGTTTGTTCACTTCCCTACAGCTCCCAAACAGAGACAGAGGGACCAGCATTTCCTGTAAAGGCAATGATTGCTTGAAAATAAGATCTGCCCAAACAATTTGTAGTTTAGGGCACTACCTGTGATGCCAATGCTGAGTCTTGGATGTTCTTGGCTGTCTGATCCTCTGAGGTGGGTCCAGCTGGGCACGAATGTGCAGCTCTCAGCTGCCTGACTCCTTTCTGGGGCCTTGGGGCAGCACTTGGGTTTCTAGTCCGGCTTTAGAGCTGCCCTTAAGCGGCTTCTGCAATGAGGACAGGATGGAGGATGGCACACAGGGACAAGACTGTGTCTCTGCTCTGCAGATTGTACTCCTCTCAAGGACCTCGTGTCCAACACTGAGAGGAACCCTCTGCCCCAGAAGCCTCCAGCCTTTGACAGCTGGGGTCTTGGTTTTTCATCTTTAAATACAGAATCATGAAATCATCGAATGGTTTGGGTTGGAAGGGACCATTAAAGTCTATCCAGTTCTACTCCCCCCCACAATAAGCAGAGACATCTTCAACTGCATCATTTTGTTCAGAGACCTGTCCAACCTGACCTTGAATGTTTCCAAGGGATGGGGCGTCTACCACCTATGCCAGTGTTTCACCACCCTCATTGTAAAAAATTCCTTCCTTATATCCAGTCTGAATCTCTCTTCTTTTAGATTAAAATCGTTATCTCTTGTCCTATTACAACAGCCCTGCTGAAAAGTTTGCCTCTAGCTTTCTTGAAGGCCTCTTTTGGTACAGGAAGGCTGCTATTAGGTCTCCCCAGAGCCTTCTCTTCTCCAGGCTGAACAACCCTAACTCTCTCAGCCTTTCTTTCTAGGAGAGGGTCTCTATATCTCTGATCATTTTTGTACTCCTCCTCCAGGAGAGTTACAAAAGTCTTAGGGATGCCAGCATTGGATTGCTTTGACTCTGAGACAATTACAGCTTTAAGGAGGGCATTTTCACCCTACGTTTCACTACATACATTCTGTATTATTGAAAGCCTACATAGGGCTCTGCATGGGGTGGAGAATTGCCACCAGCCCACAATACCCAGCATCAAAAGCCCTTGCTCAGCTTCAGGGACCCCTTGCCAAGATGACAGGGACCAGCCAGCTCCCACTATCTCTGGGGTGTTTGCTTTATGGGATCAACATTGCCCCAGGATTGGGACACCTGGCGTAGGGCTCCCAGGCTTCTACTATGTGTCTAAGTCAGCCTGGGTCAATAATTTCAGTGAGAAGGTATGAAGAGCTGTGTGCAGGAATGTTCATTTAGCTATCTGCGACCAGAGTTAGCTGGAGATGACCACAGTTCCTGTCCTGCATCTGCCTCTCAGGCAGTTGCATGAACCCACAGCCCCTGTTTCAGCAGGACTTACTGCTGAAGGAGAACTGACGGTCTCCATTTCAGAGGCTTAAGGAACCCCTCCACCTCCACTCTATCCATCCAGGGGTCACTCTGCTGAGGCTCAGGCTCTCTGACTGCTGGGGGAGTTTTGGTAGCCAAGTGTGACTCTTGAAAAGGGACAACTGCTTGGCTGGGGCTGTAGTGGGGTCCTGGCAGGCAGTAGTGCTGCCTGCAGACACACACACTCCACCAGAAAATTTCCAGCTGACTCAAGCACTTTTGTTTTTTCCATCCCATACTCTGCACAACTCATAGCAGTATTGATAATATCGCTGGGTGGAGAGACATGACTGCACTCAGTCCCAGCGCTGTGCAGATGTCTTCACCACGTTATCAGCTGAACTTCTCTGGGATTTTTTTTTACTTCAGCCACCGAATACCAGAAGCCTTTTCCCAGCAAAATTGCTGATTTCTTTGCAGTTAAGTTGCACCAAACCCATATCAAGTAATTGCTGGAAAGCAAAGTGGATCAAAAGGCAGCTCTTCAAACACTGCTGCTAACCTGATGAAATGCTCTGGGGACAGTGCCTTTCCCAAGTCCCCCCTTCACTCCATCATCACCACAGTAGAGATGAGCCCATCAGGAATGGCTAGTCTGTCACAACCTTGAGACAAATATCAGTGCCACCTAAAACCATAGGGGTTTTATTTTTCAGCAGAAACCAGCATCTCTACCCAGATCTACACTGATTTTGTAGACAGTAATGGTGCAATGTATGAGTCACAACCACAAATGTTACTTATCCATTAACACAATTATGGTGCTATGTCTGCTGGGGTTAATACAACTACAGGAACTAGAAAAATTATTTGGAGAAACTTTGCCTGAAAGATGGGAACGTAGACATGAAACCTGGCAAAGCACTGCACACACCATTTGAAATCTAATAGTATCTCATAGCTAGGTCTCTTAGGGGTACCTCCATACTCCACAATATAAGCAGACTTGGGCACCAACTTGGAGGTAGCAGCCCACTTTCCCCTCTGTCCCAGCCTACATGGCCAAGCAGTCCAGCTGAGCTGATGGGCTTACTCCCATCAGGGCTCATGTGGGTTTCGGTGCTGATGGGGAGCTGCCAAGCATGGACAGACCTCCCATCACTCTCATCTTCAAATCAGGGTTGGAAAATACCCCGAACCGATGAGACCCTGTGGCATAGAGAAGAGAAGAGAAGAGAAGAGAAGAGAAGAGAAGAGAAGAGAAGAGAAGAGAAGAGAAGAGAAGAGAAGAGAAGAGAAGAGAAGAGAAGAGAAGAGAAGAGAAGAGAAGAGAAGAGAAGAGAAGAGAAGAGAAGAGAAGAGAAGAGAAGAGAAGAGAAGAGAAGAGAAAGAGAAGAGAAGAGAAGAGAAGAGAAACCCCCGCTTGCACCACGGCTGCCTCCTTGCTCGCTTGCTGCCTGCCTTCGGTTGACCTAGTTGAGTCACAGGGAGACAGCAAGCGAGAGACATCCTTCACTGTGGTTGGCACTGACGCTGCCTGGGGAGAAAAAGGTGCTTCTCCTGAGGGTCGCTCCCTGACCCGTGTAGGTGAGATGAGCAAGCGTGAGAGGGCAGTGCCCTAGGGCAGGGCTGGTGGAAGAGGCTGGCTCTCGCTTACACCCATGTAACGCCAGCCTGCTCTGCTCCTGATATGGCAGTCCAAAGGGAAAAGCAGATTTCTCCCCTGGCCAGAGTGAGGAGAGTTGCTGGTGGCTCTGTCCCATGGGGGATACAGTGCAAGCTGGGCTCTGGCTAAGCCCCTGTGGGGACCTGGGTGAGTGTTAAACACCAGGTCAGACACGCTTAAGCATGTTCAGACATGTTCACCACTTGCACGAACTTTTGTTGCTTAAGTTTGAAAGGAAGTTTTCCCGGGAAAAAAAACATATTTGTTCCTACTCTTGGCAATAAAGGTTGCTCAGAATCAGAAAAGAAAGGCAGAAATAGGACTTTTTTCCTTCCTTCTAATGTGGGAGATCTGGGCTTGGGTTTGGTGTGTTATGGGCTGGGAAAGAGCATTAGGAGCTGGACCTGCAGGGAAGTTGGACCTCCTAGGAAGAGCTGCAAAGGCTGGAGACAGGCTCAGCTTATTATGCATGAGGAGCGCATCCCCAGGGCCAGCGGAGGCTGTCTCCTGCTATAAAGGGTGCAGGGTTGGGTGTCTCTCTACCTGGGGCTTTGTTGAAAATAGAGCTGGGACAGCGAGGCTTTACTTCACCTCCTGAGGTGCTGCAGGCAGGATGCAGGTGAAGCCCAGCAGCTATGCCCTGATACTGCTGCACATTTCCACACAGAATCATAGAATTCACTGCACTGCAGTGTAGTGTGTATGTGAGACTGCCCTAGTGATCTGGATAGAACTGCTAGTGTAACTCGCTTCTACTGGGGCTTAGAATGGACCTGGTCATTCTCCTCCTGTGCATTTACTTAAATACCTCTGGAAGACTAATGCTGAATGAAGTGCTCTGTATGCATTTCATGACGCTTGGGGCAAAGCGATCATGAGATGATAGAGTTCTCGGTGCAGGGTGAGATGAAGAAGGTGGAGGTTAGCAGAACAGTCGCCCTCAACTTTCAGAGAGCAGACTTTGGGCTGTTCAGAAGGCTGGTCGGAAGAGTCCCATGGGAGGCGCTCCTTGAAGGCAAAGGTGTCCATGAGGGCTGGGCGCTCTTCAAGAAGGAACTCCTAGCAGCTCAGGAGAAAGCCGTCCCCAAGTTCCGGAAAAGTAGCCAGCAGGGTAAGAAACCAGCATGGTTGAGTAGGGAGGTCCTGAGAGATATCAATAGGAAGAGGAGGGTCTACGACCTCTGGAGGAAGGGGCAGGCATCCTGGGTGGACTATAGGGAGGCAGTGAGAACGTGCAGGGAAAAAGTCAGGAGGGCTAAGGCCCAACTAGAAATGCAATTGGCCAAGACTGTGAAAGACAACAAAAAGTCTTTCTACAAATACATCAACAGCAAAAGGAGGGCTAGGGAGAATCTCCAGTCCCTAGTAGATGCAGAGGGAACAAGAGAAACAGGGGACGAAGACAAGGCTGAAGTGCTCAATGCCTACTTTGCCTCAGTCTTTAACAGTAAGGATAATTGTTCCCTCTGTGCACAACCCCAGGGACTGGAAGAGAAGTATGAGATTCCCAAGGTCCAAGAGGAGGTGGTTAGAGACTTGCTTACCCAGCTAGATGCCCACAAGTCTATGGGGCCGGATGGAGTCCACCCAAGAGTTTTGAGGGAACTAGCGGATGTGCTGGCCAAACCCCTTTCCATCATCTTCCAGCAGTCCTGGATGACTGGGGAGGTTCCGCTGGACTGGAGACTGGCTGATGTCATGCCCATCTACAAGAAGGGGCGCAGGGAGGATCCGGGGAACTACAGGCCTGTCAGTCTGACCTCGGTACCGGGGAAAGTCATGGAGCGGGTGATCTTGAGTGCGACCATGAAGCACTTGCAAGAGAACTGGGTGATCAGGCCCAGTCAACACGGGTTCATGAAAGGCAGGTCATGCCAGAGTAATCTGATCACCTTCTATGACCGAGTGACTAGACTCTTGGACGAGGGAAAGTCTGTGGATGTGGTCTTCCTGGACTTTAGTAAAGCCTTTGATACAGTTTCTCATAGCATTCTGCTTCGGAAACTGACAGCCTCTGGCCTGGACGGGTGCACACTCTCCTGGGTGAAAAACTGGTTGAATGACCGGGCCCAGAGGGTGGTGGGAAATGGAGTTAAATCCAGCTGGAGGCCAGTGACAAGTGGGGTTCCCCAGGGCTCAGTCCTGGGTCCAGTCCTGTTTAATGTCTTTATCAACGACCTGGGTGAAGGCATTGAGTGCTCCCTTAGCAAGTTTGCAGATGACACCAAGCTGGGAGGAAGTGTCGATCTGCTGGAGGGTCGGGAGGCTCTGCAAAGGGACCTGAACAGGCTGGACTGCTGGGCTCAGACCAATGGCATGAGGTTTAACAAGGCCAAATGCAGAGTCCTGCACTTGGGGCACAACAACCCTAAGCAGAGGTACAGACTAGGAGAAACCTGGCTGGAAAGCTGCCAGGAGGAGAAGGACCTGGGGGTGTTGGTTGACAGCCGACTGAACATGAGCCAGCAGTGTGCCCAGGTGGCCAAAAAGGCCAATGACATCTTGGCTTGTATCAGAAATGGCGTGACCAGCAGGTCCAGGGAGGTTATTCTCCCTCTGTACTTGGCACTGGTGAGACCACACCTCGAGTACTGTGTTCAGTTCTGGGCCCCTCACCATCTGAGGGATGTTGAGGCTCTGGAGCGAGTACAGAGAAGAGCAACGAAGCTGGTGAAGGGGCTGGAGAACAAATCTTATGAGGAGCGACTGAGAGAGCTGGGGCTGTTCAGCCTGGAGAAGAGGAGGCTGAGGGGAGACCTTATTACTCTCTACAACTACCTGAAGGGAGGTTGTGGAGAGGAGGGTGCTGGCCTCTTCTTCCAAGTGACAGGGGATAGGACGAGAGGGAATGGCCTCAAGCTCCACCAGGGGAGATTTAGGCTTGAGGTAAGGAAAAAATTCTTCACGGAGAGGGTGGTTAGGCATTGGAACAGTCTGCCCAGGGAGGTGGTTGAGTCACTGTCCCTGGAGGTGTTTAAGGTGAGGGTGGATGAGATACTTAGGGGCACGATTTAGGGATTGGTGGGAATGGTTGGACTCGATGATCCGGTGGGTCTCTTCCAACCTGGTTATTCTGTGATTCTGTGTGATTCTGTGATTCTGTGACAGGAAGAATTGAAGCGATCAGGGCGCTGTTCAGAATCACACAGAATAACCAGGTTGGAAGAGACCCACTGGATCATCGAGTCCAACCATTCCTGTCAAACACTAAACCATGCCCCTTAGCACCTCGTCCACCCATGCCTTAAACACCTCCAGGGAAGGTGAATCAACCACCTCCCTGGGTAGCCTGTTCCAGTGTCCAATGACCCTTTCTGTGAAAAAAAATTTCCTGATGTCCAGCCTAAATCTCCCCTGGCGGAGCTTCTGGCCATTCCCTCTTGTCCTGTCCCCTGTCACTTGGGAGAAGAGGCCAACTCCCTCCTCTCTACAACCTCCTTTCAGGTAGTTATAGAAAGCAATGAGCTGGTGGATCTCGCCACTGCCTGCCCAAGGCAGATGCCTCAGAAGAATAAAAATTGCTGTAAAAAACAAGATAATATGAGCTCTTTCCCCCATCTCCAGCCTTGAAAGAGGCTGGGAAAAGTAGCCTGAGGGGTGTAACTCAGATCTGAGCAAGGAAGAAAGTTTATCTGTTGCATCTGTACTGAAGATGTAACAGAAAAAAAAAATCAGTCTTTCAAGGCTCTAAAAAATTTATATGCAGTAAAAAATAGCCAAAGAATCCCTAAACACTGGATGAGGAGGACATGATTTAGCAAGATAAAGATGTCATCAAATCCCTGAGCTAGAAATTACTGTTTATGTAGTCTTGCAGTGAAAAATATGTAACAGCTGTTAATGTCAGTGTGCGAACCTGTCCTGTTGTAGCTATTGGAAAGAAAATGGAAAGCAGCAACTGCTCTGAGTATCTGTTTAACACGAGAGTTCTGGTAGCACTGGGGAAGAGGGCACTGCCTGGGGGCAGGTGGTTTCACCCCCTCTGAGTTACTGCATCCACCTTCGTGAGGAACCAGGAAACTCTCAACATCTGCCCAGCAAAGAGGGCAATTGCCCAAAGGCACACCGGGCTCATTATGGGATGCTGGGAAGAGCCTTCTGAAATTGTACAGGGCTTACTGTGGGATGTCTGGAAGAAGGATCAGAAGAAGGAAAGGGAGGGATCAAGGCGGTTTGGGGAGGAACCAGTATGGGAAAATAGAGGGAAAAGGGGACAAAAGGGACTGTTTGGATTTCTGTCTGGTTGTGCCCAGTGCCTGATCACTGTGGTGTGTCTTGTCTGCTTATTAAACTCAATTCAGCTGTTCTCCTGCTGAGAGTGCCTGCTCCGTGGGCACAGTGTGTGTGGAGGTCACAGTGCCAATGACGGGAGTGGCACTGCAAGGTCCAACAGCCAATGCAACCGGCACAGCAGCAGTCAGAGATTCTGAGGTGCAGGTAGTGTGTGTTATCACTAGCAAACAGCAAGCCAGGTCAGCTGGAAACTAGGATAAAAGGCTTGGGTTCAGACTCAGAGACTGTGTATCTAAGACTAGCAGCTGGAAGAATCTATGTTATACATATATATGTATATATCTTATGCTAAAGCTATATATCTCATGCTCATCCTGCATAATCATAGAGGAAAGAGATGAGGCCACCAATGCTGTTTGTGTGAGTACTGTGCATATTGTGCCTGTGCCGATCTGCATGGCTTATTGTATGTGTGTGTGCGTGCGTATGTACGTGTCTGAGTCAGAGCTGTGGTAGCTGTACCCTTAACAGGCTGCCAGATTTGGCAAACCCTAACACAAATCAAGCTCAGCACAAGTTCCCCAGTGGGACACTGGTATGAAGCCATACCTGCTTGTCTGGCTGCAGAGAAATGGCCCCTCTCAAGCCTGAGTGTGTCAGGGATTGTGTCTGCAGGAGCCCTGAAAAACGTCCCTGAAGCCCAGCTGTGTTCATGTCTCTGTGGCAGAAACCAGGCAGGGCTCTTTGTATGTTACTTCAGGACTAGTGAAAGTGGCAGGAGAAGAAGAAAATAGAGAGATCAGCTGCAGATATGAGTGCTGAGGGGCTGACTGCTCAGCACTCCCCTGCGTTTTGAACTGCTGCACCCCTTGTACTTCTGCCTGCATCCCTCAGGGCTGGCAGTGCGATGACTGTGTGGGAAGGGCAGGGAGTCAGAGTCTCTTGGGGCTCTGCCTGCAACCACCTCCTTTATGCTATCGCTGGCTTTAAAGCTTGCCAGAGCTTGAGTGCTGTTACGTGTAATACAGAGAAAAACACCAGCCAGGGTTAGTCATTTGGGGCTCTTGATGCTGCCTTGCAGACATCAGCACCAGCGCTGTGCAGGGCCTGGATGCACTCATCTATAGAGCCTCTGTGCATATGGAAATGCAGGTCCAAGAGATGGATATGGGTGCTCCCATCCACAGCACCCATGAGCTGCTCCTGCAAATGCACAGGATCTCCTGCCCATTATAACACACAGCCCTTGCAAACAGGGTCTGGCTGCTGTTTTTTATAGTTGCAGGAGAAATATGCAGCAACTGGGAAATATTTCCTGCCCTAAGCGTGTTACTGGGTTATGCCACAAAGATGGTACAATTGGAATTAGACATACCTGAAAGCCTCAAGGACTGGGTGGCTAAGGAGGGGAGAGGGTCCAAGGACTGCTTGATTTTTGAAGCTGCTGACCTTTTCTCATCTCACCTAAAGTAAAAGTTGAAACCTATGGAAAACCTGGTGTAATAAGACCTTTTAAATCATTCATTCAAACTGCATCTGGGAATTTTTTCTTTGGAAAGAAAAAGAATAAAGGATATAAAGAGAAAACCGAGAGCAGGCTGTTTCTGTCTGCTGTTAAAATAGAGATTGGCACCAAGTCCCAGCAACCTCTCTCGTGCAGGGACTACAAAAGGAAGTGGTGATGCTGTGGGGAAAATATCTACTGGTACTTGTGAGTGACCAGGGTGAATATCAGGAGAGTTTGTGAAGGTTTCATATGGACATTTCCAAATATAGAAACTGTTGAGCAGGATACAAGTGGTAATTTAATTGTTGAAGAAGTGGTCAGGGATTAGGGAGTGGTGACCATGATCTAATTACAGTCTGTGTGAGCAAGTAGAGGGCAGCCCCAGCCAGCAATACAGCGACTCGATATTTCCAAAGGGCTAATACAAAGTAGGGGAAATTATGAGCAAAAATGACCAAGTGGAAAAAACAATATGTGACAAATGACTGTGAATGGAAGGTTGAAGAACTCTTTAAGAAGTGTTTAAGAAACAGTAAAGGAGACCATTCTTCCAGAAGTTTAAGCTGGCACCTGTTAAAAATAAGAACATAATATTCAGAAAACAAGACAGGGAAAGTTCATCGTATCCATGAGGGAGATGCTGTAAAGCATCATGTTGATCAACGTGCTTTTGTGGACACCAGATCTTGATCTCTGGAGTTCCATCACTCATGCACAAATCTTTGCTGACAAAGCTGATGGTAAAAGCCAAATAAATCGCTGTTGCACACACCCTGATTAGAAAAGGGTAAGCATGTCATCCCAATAAGATTCATGCTTTGCTCCAACTATTTAAGGGAGCTAATAAGAGGCAGTACCTCTGCCTGTAAATCTTCCCCAAAGCCCTGCTTGAAATAGCTATCATAAAGATAGCTGTTTAGAAGTGTGTTTAGAAGATGTGAACAGGTTAAAAATCCCCAGGAAGAATCAAGAACTGCGATAAAACCTCATTTTCAGGAGGGATGACTTTGGGAGTGTCTTTGTTGGCCAAAAAACTCCCATGGGGCTGATGAAGGAAAGCAGACAGGTCAAAGATGGCAGTGCCAGATAGGCAACAGAAACCACTTCCTTAACCCAAGCAGTGCTGTGTCTGGAGCATGACTGGTTTCATGCCCCTCCCAGGGGTTTCTAACACTGCAAGATATCTTCTGATATCTTATGGTATGATGGTATGGTATGGTGGGTTGGGATTTCTGACCAAAGTGGCTACTGAGGAAAAGGAAGGGAGATTGGTATGACTAAGTTTACCTTAACCTTTAAAAGGTGCCACAGTGAATTCTTAGCCCCTACCCACTCAGCTGATACCGTGGACTGATACCTCAGTCCACTCTGGGGACCAGAAAAGCACCGGAGCTCACTGGAAAGAGATAATGCTCAGGGTAAAGGTCACTGCCAGCAATGGAAAATCTCCTGTCATATCAAAAACAGGGCAGCAGCTGACCTTTGGAAACCTAACAACTCTAGTATGAAATGTGGTGGCTGCCAGCTGAGGGAATGCCAGCTCCAGCTCGCTCGGAGTTCTGCACTGCTATCCATTGGGGAACTGCGTTGAACACCACAGTGCTGCTGTTAGAAACTGCCATTAAGCCCCCCTTGGTCGCTGTACCTGCTTACAGCTGCCAGCTAGTCTGGCCAGGGTGCAGGGCATGCCGCATTCCCTGAGCACCAAGAAAAGCCCCCAGCACTGTCAAAGGGGCAGGTCCTAATCCTGCCTAGTTTTGTTGTGTCCAGTGCAGCCAGAATTTATCATTGGGTCCTCTTGGAAAAAAAGCCTTTTTTTTTGGCTCAAGGACTGTGACAGCCAGGGAAAAGGACTCTGCACACAGCAGTGAGGAACCACAGGAGGCCATCTGCTGCTCATGCCGCTGCTTCTGTAAAGAAGCTTGCTTGGAAAAATCCATGCACAGCTCTCTGGGATGAGGCACATCAGATTTCAGCTTAATGGCAACACTCCTTTTTTGGGATCTCACCACAAAATCCTGGCTCCACACACATGATAATATTTTTGTTTGTAATTTCACAGCATTTTCACCATTCCCTTTATTTTACTCTGCCAAAAGCAGTGTAAGTAATATAAACTCCTTCCTACTGGCTCAGTGCCTCTGCTGGCAAAAATCCTTGACACACACATGAGCCAAAGAGTGGCTATGAGCAAGAAGCATTTCACATGGAGGTGAAATCAAGTGTTCATGTGATTCAGAGACAATGGAGCAGGAGTCCACAAACATTTCAGGTGAAATTCCTTGACTTTGATAAATAAATCTGGCTTAGTTACAAAATAATTTATTTCTGGTATTGACAGAATTATTAAATGGCAATAACTGGGGCACATGTTGAGCAGCAGAACCGGGATGAAAATCTTGCCTTTGTAACACGGCTTTTTCCACTGTCATCTGTCATAACACTGCAAGGCTTCCTTTGCTATTTCCAATTATTTTACTAAATCAAAGCATGCCACCAGTTATTCTTGAGGCAAAGATAGTCTTGGTGGAAAATAAACAATGACACACAAGAACACAGCCCAACAGCAGGTGTAAGCTGTATTACTTGACTGCAGCGTTGAGAGCAGCAGCACTGCTCTCCTAATAATTTGTTCCAAGTGGAGGCCAAACCTTTAAATTACAGGCAAAGACTACCAGCTAGAGCCCAGAGACTGCATCTCACCAGTGAGTATGTCCCCATTCCTGCTTGGGTTAGCAGAGGGCCCAGAAGATCCCCATGGTAAAGGGTACATTGCAGAAGGGCAGGGAACAGAAGGACAAGGTTAGTCCTTCCACTGTTGCAACAAACCATCGATAAACACTCAACCAGCTCTGCTTCTGCTGAGTTGCAGTTTTGTACAAACCGTGCTCCATCAATATTATGAACAAGAGAGTCAAAACTGTTACTGAAGGCACAGTGAATACCCACAACTCCTCTGCCCAAGAGGCTTCCTTGTCCCACAAGACAACATTAGTTTTTGCTCTTGGAAACCCAGACTGGTTGCTACTCATTTTCTTTTACTCCTAGGTGTTTAATTGATTCAATCAGTTGTTCCAATATTTCTTCCAAATGTTTCTTCTTGAGGTGCTAAGGGGCATGGTTTAGTGTTTGATAGGAATGGTTGGGTCTCTTCCAACCTGGTTATTCTATGATTCTATGTTAAACTCTCCAATATAGTTCCCCAATTCCTTCTTTTGGGATTGTGAGAGCACTTCCCCAGGAAATGGGAACTAAATTGAGGAAAGTGTCAGCAAGAGTTGCCAGGCTTTGGGCAAGGGCCCCCACCCTGTGATTCCCACATATATCAAGTGCTCCACGCAGACCAGGGGCTGCAGCTGGCAGTGAAGATGCTCTTTGCCCCATCCCGCTGGTTGGAGCACAGCACCCTTGTGGCAGAGTGGGGCTCGTAGCTGCGTCTGAGAGCTGGTACTGTGATGACACTGCAGGAATTCATCTTGACTGTGAACAACATGCTTCAACCAAGGTTTTAAAACACTCAGCTCCTCAGTCTGAGAAAGCCCAGAAATGACACCTAATATAAGAGATTGAATTGTTGTAAAAAAACCTCACCCAATAAGCCATGCTGCCTCCTTACTCCAGTTCCCTTCTGTCCTTGCTGGAATAACACTGCTGTATGTGCCACCGAGAGGCATTTTCTTGGAAACATATTGAGATGAACAAGTAACCAGGGTCTGCTGCAAAGTGCTCACAGGCTCATGGAGCCCAAAAGACACATCAACCTACCTGCTTCCACTGGCACTGGGATGGTGTGATGGCTGGAAAAGGTCGAGAAAAACTCCAAGAGATTCCAGCTTTGGGGTCTCTGAGGAAAAGAGACCAAAATAATTTTGATCAACACAGCAGATTTGGAAATTGCTGGTTGTGTGCAGCAAGCCTGTGACGTGATGGGGTGCCAAGGTCCAGGAAGGTTTCTCTAGGAGGGAGAGCAGGAACTCTGACAAAACATGTCTAAAGCCACTGTATTTGCATGTACTTGGGCTTTCATATGCAAGGCAGGAGGACAAGCGGAAGGCTGTTAAAACTGCGAAAGATGGTCTGTGCATAGGTGTTTATGATGCCTCTGAATGAGTTGTCCTCTTTCCTGTTTCAGATGCAATGACAGATACATTACTTGAAATGTAGCTTTCGATCCCCAATGCTACCAGCGTTGTTAACCCAGGCTGAGCAACACTTGCACTGGGGCAGTATAGAAATGACAAGGCAATTTCAGAAATACATACACACAGCCTCCACCAACATTTTTTTTTTAGGGTCTTAGAAACAAAACCAGTGCAAGGTCCAGGGCTGGAGAGAGACTAAATGGAAGTGGGCAAGAATGCACGTCTGATACAAAGGCATGTACCCAAAATGTGAGAATTAAGGGATCATACAAGCTTGCAGCATCTTATCTTAGCATCCTGATGTTTTTGCAGAAACTAAGTAGCAAATGGCAAATCACGTTTCCTTTCCCCACGTTTCCTTTCCCAGAGGGAGCAGGGTGGGAGCGTGCAAGGTGTACCAGCCCAGGCTGGCTATGCTTAACAGCTGCTCTGATACACAGCAATGCCTGCCCTTCCAGGAAGGCAGTGGTGGTGTGATAATCGCTTGCTCTTGTTCTGTGATTCCCCACTGTAACACTGACAAGTTTGTTGGTAGGCTGTGCGAGACCTGCAGCCGGCTGCTCTGCAGTCACTCACTGGCAGCTCTTGCTACAGGTAGGAAAGCAGGTATAGGGCAGCCCTAGCCCCACATCCCTCCTCTGTGCCTGCCTGCTTCAGCTGCCATAGCAACTGCATGGTATGGTGGTTCTAGGGACAGTGCCCCAAGACATCCCCATAGCAGGGACTACCAGGCAGCAGAAGGTACTGGCTCAAGCATTGCACAGTATAAACAACGCCCTTGAGCCTGTTTCACCTTTCCTGTGGGACCAAGGACAGATGGGTCCCGCTTCACAACCAGCACTGCCATCCATCTATATTACAGGTGGCTGAGACCTTCGCCCATAGGAAAGGACTGAGAGCTGGATTTGTTTCCCACCAGGAAGCTACTCTGAGGCCACATGTGAGATTTCCTCATTTCCAGAGTCTCTGGATGGATGCCAAGGCTGCAAGCAGAGTGAATTATTTTCTGTGGACTTTTTAAGCAAGCACCTAGAAACAGTAGAATGTTGGAAATCCATAGATGCAACTAATCTCCTTTTCCACATTCCCCCAGCCTCAGCAGGCCTCTACAGCATCCCAAGGTGTTGCTTCACTCTTCAGTAATAGCTGATGCTTGAGTTTGTTGTAGGGTTGCCCATGCTCCCAGGCACTGTGTGATCACACAGTGTCGAAGTCCTGCCTCCAAATTCACCCTCTAAATCAGAGGGAACTGCTCAGAGGCAGCACAAAATTTCCCTGCTATCACTCCAGTCATATTTCTGGACAAGGAAGGAGGGTTAGGGTTGTTTCTGGGGCCTCTCACTAGTCTGAGATTCAGCCCAGGGCTCCAGAGTGCCCTGGTGAGTGAAAGCTGGATGAGAATTTCCATGCACTCAAGAGCCAAAGGAAAAAATATGAAAGCTGAATCTTCTTCACTAAGTTTCCATAACTTTTGGGTTGCTCTTGAGATAAACAGAGCATATTCCTGACTCAATCCACAAGCTACCAGCAACTTGAGGTTAATTTTCAAAAACAAAGGTGAGGAGAGTATGGTGTCCTCACAGCAGGTCACATACCCAGCTGCAGAGGTCCCTGCTTCATCTGGTTTATGTTTATAGGAAACATAGATGGAAAAACACATGAAAGAACATTACTCTTGCTTCCTCTGCATGCACAGTACATATTTGCTAGGACATGTGCCTTGTGAAAGGTTGAAAGAGCACATTTTGGGGAAGGGAAACTTTCTGACAACTCATCCCTGAAAGAGAGAAAGATGATAACACTCCCAAAGGGCTTGATCCTCACCAAGAGGAGGCAGTGCCTGACTTCACTTATGATACACTAGTTTACAACAGAAAAAATCTGGCTAAATGGGTAGTGGAAAGAGTGGTGCAGGACTGCCTTGAAAAAGAATAGAAAGCCTGTCACCCAAAATTAGCACAGGATATGTTCCCTGCTGCAGTCAACTCCTATTTAGCAGCTCTGTGCATCACAAGCAAGTGTCATAAGGAGACCAAGTGTAGAGGAGGTACTGGTGACCCAAGGCCTGCAGGTTTCCCTCTGCAGGTTTCAGAGTGTGCAAAAAGTGATCATCCTTGAGCAGTTTTCCATTTTCACTCTCTTTGGCTTCATCCAGCATCCCATGGCTTTAAAGCCAGAAGACAAAGGTGAAGAGAAATGTAAAGTGCACATTTTCTCTCCAGTCCTTTATGCTGGTCACCTATCTCACACCCCTTCCTGTTTAAACATCTTTACAGAGCAGCAATATACGCTGCTGATAAGGGATGGGGCCAGACCTCCACTTGGGGCTGAACAGAAAAAGGAGAGCTTTTACTGACAAGACTGAGTGAAGACAAGCATTGTCCACAGAACTTGTAGCTATTGTTGGAAATATCACATGTCAGGACATCCACAGCTGAAGCTATGAAAGACATAAACACATCTGCTTTCAAATGCCCTTACTAAAAACTGAACTGGGATGCAATAAGCCAGCCCCCACATTCACATTAAAAAAAAAAAAAAAAAGACAAGAAAGAAAGAAAGAAAGAGAGAAAGAAAGAGAGAAAGAAAGAAAGAAAGAGAGAAAGAAAGAAAGAGAGAAAGAAAGAGAGAAAGAGAGAAAGAAAGAAAGAGAGAAAGAAAGAAAGAAAGAAAGAAAGAAAGAAAGAAAGAAAGAAAGAAAGAAAGAAAGAAAGAAAGAAAGAAAGAAAGAAAGAAAGAAAGAAAGAAAGAAAGAAAGAAAGAAAGAAAGAAAGAAAGAAAGAAAGAAAGAAAGAAAGAAAGAAAGAAAGAAAGAAAGAAAGAAAGAAAGAAAGAAAGAAAGAAAGAAAGAAAGAAAGAAAGAAAGAAAGAAAGAAAGGAAGGAAGAAAGGAAGAAAGGAAGGAAGGGGAAATTCAGATTAGTCACAAAGAAGTTTCCCCGCCTGCTTCACTGCATGCATAAAGCAGTCTCCTGAATGTACTGTCTTCACTTCATCTCTGCTCCTGGGACAGGAGCACGAACACATCTGCCCCTGCTCCTCCAGGCTTCTGCTGTGCTCCTGGCCCCTTCCCCAGCTACTGCTGGTGGAGCCCCTGAGATGGAAGAACATCCAGATGTACAGATGAGAAATCAAGAACAAATGGATCGTGAAAGGGAACGTGCAGAGCATGAATGGGAGAACTGGCAAAGAGGACAGGTTAGGAACACGCTGCACCTTGTGTCCGCGGCTGCTCAGTGGATATTACTGCTTGCCTGCTTGATTTACCTTGGTATAGATTCTCTGGGACCCTCAATGGTAAGAGTTCAACCCATTTACTGCTGGCCTGTAAAGATTTATATGGGCTTTATTACTTTTATTTTTCTAAGAAAAGAAAAAAGCATTTAGGTTTCTCCCTATTCAAACCACAGATTATTCATCCTTTCCTTAATGATTGTAATTGTAATGATTGCCTGCCCTCAAAAGAATGTCAAGTATTGCCAGTGCAGGGCATAGGGGCAGGTTGTCTGAAGGGACGACCATTCCAAGAATGCTCTCTGCACTGGTCCAGGGAAGGGAGGTCTGGCTCCATCCTGCTCCCTCCCCTACTTGCAGTGACTGCTGTGTATTTCCATTTAATTAAATGGGACAGTACAGTTGGATGTTTGCTTTCAACAAGTGGAGGAATCAGAACCCAGGTTACTTAAAACCACCTCCTGAACATTTAAAAAGTACTATATGTGCAGGCAGATATTTGAGAAAGCAAGCTAACTTGTGACACCTCTAGCAAGAGCCCTGAGACATTTCAGTGCTCTCAGCCTGCACATATACTAGGTTTTAGGAATAGCCATCTATGTCTGCAGAGAACAACCTCTGTGTGTAGATGAGCTAGAAAGACTGTTGTGGCCAGAGTTTTGTAGTTGTATAATACCACTGCAAACAATATCAGTCACAGAGAAACACAAAATGCTTCAGCAAAAATTGCAGCAAATACGTATGCCTCTTTCACATATTTGCAGGCTGGTGGATTGTCAACAACTTTTCACTGCTGCTTATGCACTAGCTGCTTCTCCTCCCACAACTTCTCCAAAAGCCACGTACCACTTTAAAGGTTGTTGTGTTTTGTCTTACCAGAATTCATTCTTTCCTCCCACTTAGACTTGGCAGAGAAGCAAGCCAGGCACATAACCATGCAAGGGAGGGAGAGTCTTGTCCTCTGGGTTATTTGCTGCTTATGAAGATTCTTGTGCTCTGCACAAGTTCACTGACCTGAGTCTCACAGTGATTACTAAACTGCAGAATGATGACCCTGATAACATTGAAAGATACCACTTTTCATTTTCATTCAGTTCAGTGCTCTTCTCCTTCCACTAGTTTGGGAGAAATTGCACTGGGAGCCAACAGTGAAGGGCAAGCTACCACAATGCTTGAGATGCAGAAACTTCTCCTGGTTCACACTCTGGTTGTGTCTCCTCAGCCCTCAATATCTCTCTCTTTTGTAAAAATATTAATTCAAAACCTACTTCTCCAGAGGATGATGGCAGGGGTTGTGAGCCTTACAGACCCAAGAGAGGAGTAGTTGAGTACCTGGAGTCTTCCTTCCTCAACAAAAACAATTGAAACAGGGTGCTTGAAGAGTAGCGACTGCAGCAGATGATAAGTCTGGACCCTGGAAGTCACCAGAGGACCTTTTTCAGTCTTAAACGCTTGGTAACCGGAGGCTTAGAACTGGTTTCTATTATTTTAGGCAACCAACCATGTTGTGCAGGAGCGGTCTTGTGGGCTATACATGGAGGCTTTTCATGGCTCAGGAGGATAACCACGAACTGGCCATATGCATGTCTACAGAAGAGACAGAAGTCTTAACTTGACTTAGCTCTTTGGGCTGTTTAGGGAGATGGACTTTATGGAAGTAGGGGCACAGCAGTATCACAGCAGCAGGCTGTACTAGTCCATGGAAACAACTGAAAGGTTGTCCCTGTTCTTCAGCAGAGTCTCCTTCTGCTCTTCAGGGCTGGAGAGCACCATGCTAACTTTAATAGCAAGACAGTAGCTGTGTTTTTTCATAGCAAGATCATCTTTGATTTCTTCCCATTGTCTAGATGGCTCCTAAAAAAAAAACCTCTGGACTGTTCTGTGAAAACACAGGGCGAATAGTGTCATGATATGTGATCAGGAAAGTCAGCATCTGCAGCCCAGATTGTGCTTACAACAAAAGGCAGAGATCTGATTTCTGTCATGACACTGACAGAGAGCAAGCCTCTGCTGTGATTTCCAAATTAGCAAGGTGAAAAAAAAAAAAAAAGGCAGTGATAGTCTGTTTTCTCATCTGCAAGACTTGGGAGTTCCCATCTCTGCTGGAATTACCTACTCTTGCCACAGCAGCTGGGATCTGGCCATGGTGCGATCCAAGGATGTGAAACCCCTTCAATGGAAAATTCATGAGGGGTAAAAGCCTTGGGCAGCTGTTGGGAACTCAAAAGCTTCTAATGAGCTGTTTCAGGATGGATCTGCCTGAATAGGGCGGGAAGAGCAATCATGCAGAGGTTTAACATAGATAAGGAAGATATGGCCATAATCCCAATATCTCCTGATGTGGAGAGGGTACAACCCACTTCCAGCACACAGTCATCTGCAATCTGTATGACACAGGGAGTCAGGCACATGATCGCAACCATCCTCTCAGCCAGCACACATTGCTATGGTCCCTTGAGATTTGCATGTTGTGCAGTATGAAACTATTCCTGAAGCTTCTGCCATGTCGCATGACTCTAGACACAATGTCCCAGATAAGAGGAAATCTCATGTTTGGGGATCAAGAATGGGCAAAAATTATGTGGAAACTCTGTGTGGAAATGATATGGGGAAATCCAAAGCAGTCAGTAAGGAGCACTTCTCTGACCTCAGCCCTCCTGGCATCCTTTCCCGCACACCATAAGAAAGCAGAACAGAGAAAGAGGGGTGACCAACTTTTTTCACTAGCCCTTCCAGTCCTACAGTACCTGCTCTCCTCAGAAGTTACCAGAATAACTGGTAGAGATATGTAACAAAGGCAATGTGCATCCGTGAAAAGGGGACAGATATGCTTACAATTGTTGCAAGTTTGTCACCCAACCCATCTGTGTTTAATACACCTTGTCCACCAGTGGCCAGATTGGGCAGAGTGTGGTGGATGTTTGACAGCAGAAGCTCAGTGGTCCTGTACTTAACTATCATCTTGTTGGGAAACTACTTGGAAATTCCAGCTACCTGGAAACCCCAGCTGCCTGAGCCAAAGAGTGAAATGCTTGTGCCTAGAAAAAGAGTAAGCCTAAGACTTAAGCTGCTGAGGCAGTATACAAGATCAGTAATATCAGAGAAGATAGTTCCACCAGAGCCAGTGTGCAGTAAAAGCTTGTATTTGGTAGTAAAACCCAGCCTTTTCAGTGGTGCAAGTGGCAGACCATCAGCTGTGGCAGCACTAGAGGGTGCCAGAGCAGACCTTTACTACCACCAGCACACACTCGACTCTACTGCACAGACCACACAAGGCATCTGGGCTCCAACTCCCTTCCTCTGCTGCTTGCTTTTACCAGGACGCAGCATGGAGCTTGCAGATTTGTATGTCTGTGCTTACTCTCTACTCTGTCCCAGCACTTTACCTGTGCTCAGAGTCAAGGAGCTGCTCTGTCCCTGTAACGTGAGGCCACATATATGAAAGTCAGCCCAACAAAAATCTCACCAGCCCACCTTCTCCCTTAGGAAACATATGGCATAAGCAAAGAGAAGAACATGAGCAAAGCTAACTTTTCACTCTTTAATCAGGCAAAACACTGAAAACTTGTGGTTGTAAAGAGACTGCAGATTTGGTCCTCATGTGGTTAAGATGAGAGATGGGTTTGAGATCCATAGTTCAGATTTAAAAATCTAAATACAGAAGCTTAGAGTTCTGCGTATCTGATCAGTACGATACACACTTCTGTACTTGCATTCACTTTTTCTGTTACACTCGTAAAATGCAAATCAATTTTAAAGTTGTCTTAATGCACTTCTATGGGAGCCCTTGGGAGATGTGTATCCAGGAACAGCCTGACCCACAGCGCAAGGAGCCACAAAGCCAGACCCACCCAGGAGGAGAGTGTGACTGTAGGGGTACAGCTGGGTCCCAGCTTGGCAAACAGTCACCCCTGGCTGTAAGTCAGGCTCAAGGGGGCTGTCCAGAAGAGGCTCTGCACTCCAAGGTCCTTATTATACTGTTTGGTCTGACTTGATTATGTTCATTGGGTTGTTTTTTGGAACAGGTCCAATACCACCTGGTGTGCTCTGTCTGGAGGGCTCCAGCAGCAGGCTGGAAGTCAAACTGCCTAGGAACCATGCTAAATTCATACTTTATAACAATTTGATGTAAAAGCAAATAAAGAGCATAGCTGGCTAGGAGCAACTGTGCCAGCTAGTGCTGCCTGCAGTGCTTTCAGAGTTGTGGTCCTGGTCCAGATCTGGTGAGGAAATGAAAGCTATAGCAGCAGAGAGAAGCCTGCACATTGCATTAACAAGGATTTATCTTCTGTTTTTTTCAGCCTCAGAGTGATGGAGTGCCATGGACCCACATCCGGTACACAGGTGGGTGGGCACTGGGGCAGGGGGGCTCCCAAGGAAGGGTCCTAGGGCTGTGCAGCACTGCCCCAATTACATTAATGGCTCCTGGCTCCCCAGAGCCTTTCCCTCAAGGGTTCCCGGGACGTTGGTACCCATGGAAGTTTCCCCCAGTACATGGCAGCGGCTCCCAGCTTCCCTAAGTTGCATCTCCCAGTATTCCAGCACCCAAGAGGGCTCACCAACCCACGGTCCTTGAGGACCATCATGGTAGCCAGTGGCCCTGAAACACTGGAGGCTGTAAACTACTTTGTGTTGCACCAATGGCTATTTCTTCTGATGGAGAAAGTTGCTAGGAGAACTGTCTGGGGTGAGAGAGGCCAAATCTGACCCAGTGCTGCAAGCTGCCAAAACCAAAAGGGATTTCCCAGAGTAGAATAAAAAATTGAAAATCTGAGTAGATTTCTGTAACACTTACCTACCTACTAATCCAAGGTTTCACTTTGCAAAAAACCAAGAAAAGTAATTTTGAGAAATTACTGAGCATACATGGTGTGCTTTTGGGGTCTTCCTGAAACAAGAAAATGATTCCCTGATTTATGTAAGTGATTTCATGGGGAAGAGTGAGCAAGCACACAGATGGCAGCAGAAAGAGCAGTGCCTGACTACGCTGGATGTTTTGTCTGATGATGTACCTCAATGATAGAAGCAAATAGTAAATTTTTTAAATCTTACTAAAAATATTGTTGACAGTTTTACTTTCAGTTAATATCATAAGGTAGTGATGAGTCTAACCCAATAGAAACCAATGTTCCTAGAGCAAAAGCTTGAGAAATTTGGCCTCAGCACAAAGGTGCTTTTTTTTCTGCAAAGGAGACCATCTGTTGATGTCCCCAGTGTTTCAGCTGATGTGCTGAAAACCCAGGAGCACAGCAGGGAAACACTTCCAGCACAGCCTTGGGAACCGTTACTGGTCATTCCAAGAGAAGATCTTTCATGCTAAGTTCTGATTTAGTTTCTCCTGACTCTACTCTGTATTGATTTGTTTCTTCCATTTCTGTCTCTATGTTGCTCTTTTATCCCGCCTTCTGTTTAAAAAAACCCCAAAAGACAAGTATTTATGTCACCAGCATCTCCACAAAAAGCACTTTTTCTCTTCCTTCCAGCTCTGAACTTTTTTATTTTCTTTTTTACTGCCTTTATTTTCCTGAAAAGGAAGCTGTGTTTCCTAAACTTACAGGAATGTTTTACTTACATGTCTGTATTTTAAGTAAGACATACAGTTAATAAATAGTGCATACATAGAAACTTGGGGGAATAATTCATAAAACTGAAACTGTAGTCCAAAAGGCACAGTTTGCTCAGGACTGGGAACCTGGCGATTTCTGCTGTAGATGATGCCTTAGACTAGGAGAAGTCTGTCTAGAAAGCTGCCTGGAGGAGAAAGACCTGGGGGTGTTGGTTGACAGCCAACTGAACATGAGCCAGCAATGTGCCCAGGTGGCCAAGAAGGCCAAAGGCATCTTGGCTTGTATCAGAAACAGTGTGGCCAGCAGGCCCAGGGAGGTTATTCTCCCTCTGTACTCAGCACTGGTGAGACTGCTCCTTGAATCCTGTGTTCAGTTCTGGGCCCCTCACCACAAGAAGGATGTTGAGTCTCTGGAGCGAGTCCAGAGAAGACAAACGAAGCTGGTGAGGGGGCTGGAGAACAGGCCTTATGAGGAACGGCTGAGAGAGCTGGGGGTGTTTAGCCTGGAGAAGAGGAGGCTGAGGGGAGACCTTATTGCTCTCTATAACTACCTGAAAGGAGGTTGTAGAGAGGAGGGTGCTGGCTTCTTCTCCCAAGTGACAGGGGACAGGACAAGAGGGAATGGCCTCAAGCTCTGCCAGAGGAGGTTTAGGCTGAACATTAGGATAAGAATTTTCACAGAAAGGGTCATTGGGCACTGGAACAGTCTGCTCAGGGAGGTGGTTGATTCATCTTCCCTGGAAGTGTTTAAGGCACGGGTGGATGAGGTGCTAAGGGGCATGGTTTAGTGTTTGATAGGAATGGTTGGACTCGATGATCCGGTGGGTCTCTTCCAACCTGGTTATTCTATGATTCTATGATTATTCTAACTATAGTCTGCCCTATTCTCTAGTCCTCACTTCCTCTCCTATGTTCTTCCTCTTTTCCTGCAGTCAGTCCGTATAAAACAGCCCATTTCTGAGAAGATATTTGTGATCATAGGATCATCTTTGCTTTCTTCCATTCCAGGTATAAGCATCAAAGGAGTAGCCATGAATCTCACTGCTGAAGTAGGCTCCATTCAGATCAGAAATCGTTCCATCATGATCACCTGTGATGGCCTCTACCTAGTGTCTTTGAAGGGTTTTGTCCTTTTCCCTGACCCAGGGAAGAAGGACTTTCTGAAGATGACACTGTGGAAGACAGACAAGACAGACAGCTGGGACCTCTGGAAGCAAACTGTACAGGACAGCAACAACGCAGTAGATGTCACGACAGTGCTCTACTTGTTTGCTCAAGATAAGATCACTCTGGGGACTAGCTCCAATGCCAGTATCAGGGATTTGTCGCTTAGTCTTGTGTTACTACATCCCTTCACTTGCTCACTGTAGAAGATGACATAAGAAATGGACATGTAAATTATAGCCTTTCCTACTGATCCATCTGCCTATGGGAGGCTGGTTCTGGCAGGCTGTACTTGTACAGGCAGACTGCTCTCACCTCCCTCCTTGGGGCTGCAGAAAGCCTCAGATGGAGCACAGATAAATCACAGTGCAAACAGGCTTTATATAGTGCATACCTAGTTCCTGTCTTTGGAGCTCTGCACAGTCGTTTTGTTATCTAGGATGGATCTTTGTAACATTGGAGAAAGGGATGTATGGAGCCCTTGAGAAGAATAGAAATGAAAGTCAAAGAAAGTCACCTAAGCTTAGCTTATGTCCAGAGAAACCCTGAGTTTCTCTATTTACTTTACATTATCTGTATATAGCAGAAGTGCACTGTATATTTGCTAAATTAAAAGTCTAGTAAATCAGGAAGATACTGCTGTGTCTTGAAGCCATGTGGAGAAGGAGGAGAAGATGTGCTCAATAAGCCTTTGCCTGGCAAGGCAAGAGACAAGGAAGCAGAGGCAAGGGTAATAGGGTAAAAGCCGCAGAAGGAGGGTGATTTTCTGAAATGGGCTAAGAGGACTGCACTAGACCAAAGAAGTGCAGGCCCTGCAGAGACAATGAGTTTTTTAGGAGCAGCTTTCAGGAGCAGAGACCCACTGGCTTTTTCCAGCTGTCTGCAGACTACTCCTGAGCTGAGTGAGTATCTGGTGGAACATTTATATCTTGATGTCTGCTGTTGATGACGTTGTCAGGCAATCTCTTTCAAACACACATACACAGACTGGCTCAATCAAAAACTGATCCAGGCATACAAAAATTCAGAAAAATGTGAAGACTCTGGACTTGGTGGGTTTTCGCTAATGGATCCAGTGAAATATTCAGGTCTGCACATCCATTCCTCTGGGAGGATTCAGATGGTTCCCATGAACCTTGCAGTAGACCTTATCATACAGGTATGCACCACAGAGAGTTTCACAGGTACAACCTCCATGCTGTCCTTGTGCACCCACGCACACCCTGGCTGGCTCCTGCTGAAGTCAGAAACAGACTGCTCTCAGCAATCCTCAGCTGTGCACCACCCTTCTCATTACAGCTTGTGGCTGCTGAGGACAAGTCCTGCCCTGCCCATGTTGCAGGCTGTGTGTGACCTGAGTACAACCAGTGACTGTCGTATTTTTGGTTGATGTGGGACAGAATTCAGAGGAACTCCAGCAACCTTGTGGCATCTCACTGCTGGCTGCACTCTCCAAAGTCCTTTGTTAGAAGTATTTATGTATTTATACTGTAGACATAGAAATGTTACTTCAGATTTCTTAGAAACACTGGGAGGGATTCAGATTTTATGGTGTGAGCACTAAGGTCCTCTTGTTGATGCTCCCAATGCCCTGGAATGTTCCTGCTTCATGGGTACTGTGCTGCCACCCACCTTGGCTCCCTGTTTGACTTACTCCTGGATGAGCACCGCTGCGAACTCAGGTGCCAAAGACAGCTAATGAAATCCTCCAGGCCTTGATGAGCTTTTCCATATACTTTACACTACTCTTGGCAGGTTTTATGAACTTCCCTTCCTGGGGCCAGGCCACAGCCCCAGAGGAAACCTCCGTGGCCGAAGCAGTTATTCATGCAGTGCTGAGAAGCAGCTTTTTCTCATCTCGGGACTGAGAAGCTGTGGACTGATTTGCACCAGCAGAACGCTCTTCCCCAGCTGCAAGGGGAATTTTTGACTCTTATTCTGCCTGCTCTGCCCATTATGGGGATCAAGGGCAGCTGTGCTCTGCCCCTAGGCTGGGGATGTCATGCTCCTCAGTTGAGGTGAGAGTGTGTCTCCCTTCCTAAAAGCTAATAAAACTTTCCTTTATAGCGTTCAGATTTGCAGTGTCCCTTGTGGGGGGCAGACGGGTGAATTATACATTCACACTCTGAGCAGACATTTTCACTGGTATGAAAGTGATACAAAATTCAGTTTCAGTTTCAGCTCTCCCCAAGAGTAAACAGGGCATGAGCTTCCCAACATGGGCTAACACAGACAAGGCAGGTCGTGTCAGTGGTGTGGACAACGATCCAAGAAAGATTAAGCCTAAACACAAATGGATTTGTACCTCAGAAAGATGCACCCTTTCTTCTTGTTTGGAGTGGGAAAGGACATTTCATACACTGATTCTTCTGCACTTTCAGGCTGAGCTAGGCTGCCTTACATGTATATATACATGTACATATACTTGTCTGGAAATTAAAGTTGAACCATTCCTGAGATTAATTACTTGAGGGACTGACTATGCTCACCAGTTAAGTTTCTATACCATGAGCTTCTGTTTGCACGTGGTGACCCCTTCTACCACAAGGAAGAGTCTCTTTGATGTGAGAAGCATTCATTTTTGTTGTTGGGTTTGTTAAGGCCTTGTAGAAGCTTGTAGATGGTGCTAAAGTCACCTCTTACAGTTCTGTTCAGCCAGGTCAGTGTGCTGAGGTTTCAGGTCACCCTTTGAAGCCCACTACAGCTGGAGGTGTTGAAATGCAAGGCTGGACTAGGCAGTTTCTGGTGGCAAGCCCTAGCTCTGGATGGACAGCGCATTTCCCTTCCCACACTTGCTGTAACTGAAATAGGACCTCATGGTCTGGCCCTCACAAGGCTTTCCATGGTATCCATTTCAGAGAACACAGTCATCAACCAGGGTTTACTGACTCCTCCACTGGTGCTGTCTGATGTGTTTAACACATGCTACTGCATGAGCTACAGAGGTGGTCATTGTGTATTCATTCCCTTCTCTGTCTTCTTTCTTACCTCCCCACTCATGTAAAGCAAGGCACAGGGTGACAAAAAGGTGTAAGAGCCTTGGTCCACCCTGGGGAAGAAGCTGGACTCAACTGCACTTATCAGAGCTATGGTATTCTTGTTCTCCAGATGAGAAGAAACTGCTTATGGCAGTGCAAAGTTGAATGGGATGGGAGCTTCTTTTTACACAAGTACAAGAAGAAACATTAGGAAACATTTAATTTAAACTCCATTCACATCCATTCAAAAGTAATCTTTTTTTCTACCACAAATGGTTACTAGTAATGGTAGATAATGAGCCAGTGGTTTTTAGATACCACTTACAATTCATCAGCCTGCAGAAGTCACAGCTATTGCCTGTCCACATCACTTGTGAGAAAGCTGGAGTGTGTGTGGTGAAGTGCAATTGATCCCACTGCTGTAACGCTATCACTGTCCAGATCAGGCAGCAAAACCCACAGGAATTTAGTTTCCATATTCAAGCATCAAAATGGGCAAGTATGATAGAAAATCCAACCCCCTCCTGCAGTAACTTGTTGGGAAGGCTTGACTTATTAGACTTTTCTCAGCAACATCCATAAATTCAGTCAGTAGAGCTGACAGCTGGTTAGTGTTTTCCAAGCCTGCCCCAGCCCTGAGGATGCTTGCTTCCAGCTGCATGGTAGTCCACCAAGGAGACCAAACTGAGTAATGCTCTCTGAGGATGGGAGAGAGGGAATTGGTCCCAGACCAGATAAAGACAGTGGCAAGAGAGCTGCAGAAGGATTTATCATTTGTCATTTGCAACCTTGCATGCCCTAAGGACAGGGAGCATCAGAGAGCTTATTTGCTTGGTTCTCTAAGCTGATCAGGAAGGCTGTAAAGGGCTAGCAACCCAGACAAGCAAAGCAGAGGCTAAAGGCATATCTCCCCATTAAGATGCCAAGCAGCGAACTTGCTAGCAGCTGCTGAGCATCCCAGGGCAAAATATACCACGGCAGCACCCCACATGCTGTGCCAACAGGGGCTCATTGTACCACAAAGCAGGAACTCGAGGACTAGAAATCCCATAGGCCAAAGTGGTGTGGTTGGCAGACGTGCCCCAGAGGAGCTGAGCACATGGAAGGGCACTGGTCAGAAAGCCCAGGAGAGCTCAGGAGAGACATGATTTTGGTAACAGGTCCCTGGATTGTGCTTAGGACTTTGGGACCACAGTGTAGGACAGATGGAGGAGAAGACTAAAGGAGTGTTTCTCCTGTGAGCCTATGCTCAGTGAACCACACTTTTGAAAACACCTAAATGGAGCTGTTGTTTCCTCAAACATCTGTTTCCATCTCCTAATGTAAAACTTTGCACAATTACTTTTAAATATGACAGCTGGAACCAACCCTTCCATAATACTGCTCACCCCTTAACAAGGCAAGGTTGTCTTAAGGAGGTTACAAGCTGTAGCTGTTCAAAGCACAAACACGCTCCTGTTCCTGCGCTTGTACTTTCTTTCACCTCTGCAATTTGCTGGGGTTGGCAGCCCATGCTGTTCTTTGGTAGTCAGCCAAGGCACCAGGATGTAGAGCTGGGCCTCTGGCTGGGTAGTCTACTGGTGTTCAGAGAGTAAATAGGACAAGGTTTGGAGAAAGACAAATCTTGATCTGGGCACAAATGTACTTTCCTAATAATTGGTTTCATTGTTTGCTTTAAGACAAAAGACACACCTATTTCCTGCAATCCAGAGACCAGCTTGATTTTTTTAAGAAGAAAAGATTGGTGTTGAATACACCTCCAAGAATAAACAAACATTCAACCCAGCATAGGATCTGGTTCATAAAGTATACAGCAGCCTTACGATTTCATCACCAAGTAGAGCCTGAGACAAGATATCCCTGGTGTTATCTCATGGAGTTCAAAGCACTCCTGTTCCTTTGCCTTGCTTTGCTAATGTAAAGTTTCTTCTATGTAAAGTCTGCATATTGGGCTACCTGTCACCAGCACAGAAAGTTAGCAGGGTGCATATATTCACTGGGGACAAATAGATGAGATTTGGCTTCAGACATTCAGGAGGGTTATGTGCAGCATTTTGAGGCATGGGTTGATCTGCTTCTCCCTTCAATGCTTCCCACAAGACCCACTGCACAGGAACACATCTGCCAACAAGAAAACTTCTTTAATGTTTCATATGTTCCACTCTTGACAATGTGAAGGACAACTGGTGGCTCCTCACTAGCTCTGAAAAGCCTCCAGACTAGATTAGACATTGTCTCCAGCAGTATCCACCCTTTGCAAGAAAAGATTTGCTCCAGTGTGCATGAGAAAAGATCTAACTGCATCTCAGTTTGCTGCAGTAACTCGAGTCATCTTCTAGGTGTGCCTGGAGTAATGCTTAATTCATTAGAAATGTATTCAGAAGGTCATACTTCCCAGCCTTGAAAGAAATGTCATTCCAGATATTAGTTGCTCATAAGGGGAAGATGCGGCAGGAAGCAGCAGACAGGAAGCTTGCAAGATCTATGAATGAAGCTGGAAGGAGAGTGGAGGGAAGAGCCTAGCAGTGCCAAGGGCCACGGGCATCTCAGGGACTCTGCCCTGTGAGGCTTTAGGGATGGATGTCCCATCAATGATCAGGGTTCTATAAGCCATGACAATATCTTGGTTTATCTGCATCACGAGGCCAAGTGCTAGTTCATACAGTGTCAGAAGTGACTGTATTACAAATTACTACACATCATACCAAAGGCTGTAAAATGACATAGTTTTAAATAAGAGTCATTTTGATTAATAAACAAGTTAGATTAGACAAAAGATATAGTCATAAGTTACATAATCATAAGGAAAGAACACAGTTCTCTCTTAAGTAATGAAAGATGCCCAGATGATAATCTGTTGAAAGTCATGTGCATAAGCGCATAGATTGATGTGCTTTGCTCAGCAGTGATGCATATCAGGTATCTCACTTCTTGTGTACCTTTTCCTTGGGCCTAAGACTGTACTATGCTCCTACCTGGAGGTTTTTATAATTCTGGCTTTATAATTCTGTAGCATACCTCTGAAAGAGTGGGTTTTGCCTATGCTGGCTCTCTCCTTGAAAGACCAGAACTATCTGGTTACTGGGGCTCCACTGGTACATGAGAGTAACGTGGTTTTCTTCTTGCCCTGTTTCGCACATTCTGTTCCAGACTGAGCATAGCTAGTCAGATCCTGGGGTCTGAAACTTTGTTTTCCTCCTTTTCCTCATGATTGTGATCATCAACAGCATAAGTATGGTCCAATAATTCCAATACATTTTGATGAGTATATTAAAGTACTTCAAATGTACATAGGTTTACTATCATTCCTGCAATACTTTCACACTTGCATTTTCTCCAAGCCAAGGAAATTGTGACAACTAATTAAGACAGACTAAGCGGGGATTGTGGTTACAAATATTGTGTCATGAATATTGCAGTACTTTTAGTACTTATGATCGTCCAGTTCAGCTTAGCTATTTCTAAGCCTGTTTTGCAATTTTTACACACCCTACTCCATCCACAAACACACACGTAAATATGTTGACTGTATCAAATACTCCTGACAGCTCCTTTAATATTGATGTCAGCAAGTGGCAAAGCATAGGAATTCAAGAGTGTGGTGGAAAAATGAACATCTAGTCCTGTAGCCCTGTCTCCCAGTTTTGTTTGAAACAGGTCTGAATTGTAGCAGCAGTTTTCCACAGCTTGGAATCCCAGATTGGCTGCTAGGTGGTTGTAGGAAACATTCTAACACTGTTCTAGCGATGGGGAGTTTCACTTGCTTCTGCTCTGATTGCAACCAGCCAGCTGATGAATGCAGCAAGAGGTAATGCAAAAAGTCAGTGTGCAGAAGTCGCTCATTGGCAGGTGGTTGAGGCAGATCTCTATCAACTGTACAGCTCAGACAGCAGCTGGTACAACCATGGCCACTTCATAAATGCACTGCCTCCAGTCCTCAGCTGCACCCGCGGCTGGATTCAGGTCTCCAGCACCGATTAATCTGTTAATGACAGAGCAGTGTTGAGAAAGAGAGATGGAGCTTTAAAAGCCCATATTGGCACCACTGCTCCTGAGCAGCATGTTGGGAGAGCCATGGTGGTCCACAGAGCACTTGTGTTTTGGGATGTTTTTGTCTCTCACCTGCCAGGCTTATTCCCAGTCAGCCCCACATGGCCTCAGCTGGAAACATCCCCTCCTGCTGAGTTCTGTGGCAGCACAGATGTCTGTGCAAAGCACGATTCTTCCTGACAAAGTGATTTCCTATGCAACTCCCTGTCTTGCTGTGTAAATAGAGTTGGATACTCCTCTGCTGAGTGATCAGTCATCCATTGTTAATGTAACCACCCACCATGGCAGGATGTGTTGGACTTCTGCTTAACGTGGGCTCTCACAACAGAGTGGATGAAGTCCCGGCTCTTCCTGGTGCCCATTTTGGGCACTCCTTGCCCTAAACATCAGGCCCCTGGCCCCAAGAGGGCAACCTTGCTCACCCTCTGCAAGAGATGAAGAGTTAGAAGCCCTGCAGAGGGCAGTCCAGCCTACTTTGCTCCCATACTTCCTTCTCTAGGAGATTGGAGAGGGACAGGAGGAAGACATCTTCCCTTCCTCTCCCCAGGTAGACCCTATGATCTCCACTGGCCACATCAGCTGCATGGTGCCTGTCCTCTGCGTGCTAATGCTATCGAAAACCAGTGTTTGGGTTCTGCTAATTTGGAAGCCAGTCATCTACAGCCAGCAGGCTATGGAACAGAGCAGCAGCTGAAGCCATGCTGAAGGCCTCCTATTGCTACCTGGTATGCCATTGTGGCCCTAAGCCAAGAGGTATGAGTAAGGAGGTGTTAGGATTGGAGGTGTGGTCTCTGTTCCTAGACCTAGTTTTGGTGCTTATCCAAATAAAAGCCTAGAGCAAAATTTGTGGAGGTTGTCCCACCCATCACAGCCTTTCAGCTGGAGTTGGGGTCCCTTGGCTTATTTTTCTCACTGTCCCATCACCTTTACATGGTTACACAAACTCAACAGGAAGGATGCATCTGGCTGCTGTAGAGCAACAGGAGGTCTCATTCTGGGTGCACATTTTCTCTCAGGCTGAATGGTGCTTGCTGCTTGTCTTCCGCATCAGTGTAAGACACCACACAAAAGCAGGTCAGTGTCACTAGCTGAATTCTGGTCTTCATCTGACCTTCCAAGATTCCTGGGGATGGAGGTTTAGGTGATTTCCTGTCTTCATCGGCATTGCAACAGAACAGGCACACTGAGTCATGTCAAGATGAGAAAATTAGCTGCTCAGGGAGCTTCAGGCTGAATAGAGAGGCTCCTAACTGGAAAACATCCCATTGAGCTTGGGCAGTCACTGGGAAAGAAGATTAATAGGGAAAGAAGACACATGGGAAGTCCCTACATTTATAAGGACTCAGGATAGCCTGATGTGCAGACAGGTGGTGTAAACATCGTAAGTAGCAGCTTGCATGTGTGTGGGAAACATCTGGATCTTTGTAAGCAGAATAAGCCTTACATGGATGTGGATGCAGGATCTCCCGAGGGATTGCATCACAGCAGGAGTGAGAGGGTGTGTTGCAGCCCTGTAAGGCTGCCCTGTCATCACAAGACTTTTCTGGTATCATTTTCCTGGGATGCCCCAAATTCAGGACATTTGCCAACAAAAATACACCCCCTTTCCAGCCACACCTTCTGTGCCTGCTCCTCCTCTCCCTTTCTTCACCTTGGAAGAGCACTGCGTCACAGGAGATCATCCTGCCAGGTGTGGAGTGGGTGGCAAGGATCTGTCAGCAACCTGCCCACTTCTGCAAGCTCATAAATTATATGTCCCTTAGCCAAGAGAAAAGTGAAAAGATGTTTCTGTTCCTTTGCCAGGGGAGATAGATGGGAGAGGCTTCCAAAGGAGGACACAGGTGCCAGCTGGCAAAGCTAGATCATCAGTTTCTGGGTTGCACAGAAACTCTCACTGTGGATATAAAACTGACCGAGATCTTAATTTTAGTTCTGGCTGAGTCTCAGTCAGCTCTTCTGTTCTGAAAGTAAACAGAGAAGGCAGGTAAGTAAATAGAGAGGGGTCAGCTTTCACTTTCAACCATCCATGCACCAGTGGCATGTGAAACATCAAGTAAGCCTTTGGCTATATTCCCTCATATGCTGTACTTGGGATAATTGCCCTGTTTTCCCAGCTCTCTACCAAACCAAATTCAGTCATGCTTGTGTCATGGTAGGGGCATGCAGAAGCCAAGCATGGGCTGCCGTGACTGCTGTCACAGGGGAAAAGGGTGATTATGTTAAAAGTTCAAGTGATCATCCATTTGACACTCCCAAAATATAATCTCTATACTTTTCTCTCCCACCAACAAAACACTGCAAGCTAAAACCTATCAAATAATGTACAGTGTGCCTTTTCCAGGGGTGATCTTCAGGAGAAAGCTGTTTGTGCTACTGCCCACTCACACTGGAGCTTGGCTATGCTAACACTGTCAAAATGCCAGTTCTCAGATGGCTGTGCAATTCAAATGTTTAAATCCCTACTGGAGTCCTGACACACTGAGTTGCAAAGCTGAGGAGCAGCTCAGATGGGATGATAAGAGTGAATGCAGTCATAAATCAAGAGAGACAGTGATGATGGGGAGAGGGGTCTGGGGCTGGGCAAGTGGAGGGAGAGGGTCAGTGCACAGGGCTATGAGCAGGGGTTTGGGCATACAGAAAGTGTTGGCTCTTGACATAATCTCTCAAGCATCATGCCTTTCAAAGGCCTGCTACAGTTTAGGTTTTATAAAAATGTTTGTGACTGCTCTTTATCTGAGAAAACACACTGATTTGGGTGAAAATAATTTCTCCCCAAAACACCAACTTCTTTCCTCTGAATGTAATGCAATAGCTCAATTAAATCATTGGAGGGTTTGGAGTGAGTCATGTCAACATAATTTGAACTCAGATTAGAGCAAGCACTTTCCCACAACGTTTTGCAATTTTTGCACACCCTACTCCATCCTAAAACACACACGTAAATATGTTGAGCGTATCAACTACTCCTCACAGCTCCTTTAATATTGATGTCAGCAAGTGGCAAAGCATAGGAACTTTCTCTTATTTCCTTTCAAGATAAAATATTTCCATGTTTCATGTCAAAATAAGACTTCATTTCAAAACCAACAGCAGTCGTTTAAAAGCTAAACAAATAAAAACCATAAAACCAAACAAAACATTACATGTGGGGATGACTGAACTTCTGATATTTGTCTACAAAGAGGAGAAAATAAAGATAGTTTTCCTTCTTGATCTTGACAAATTTGTGCTGAATTAGTAAATCAGACATTCACACAGTTCTGTGGAACCTTCCACTGTTTTTTTTGGAACAAGATATGGGGAGTTTTGCAGTGATAATGCATGAAGAAATTGGAGGACTGGATTTTTTACTTGCTTTTGATCTGGGCTGAGGATCACTCCTGTTTTCCAAAACCTTGCTGGAGACAGAAGTAACAGAAGCTCATCTCTGAGAAGGTAAAAACCAAATGAGCAGAGCTTATAGGCACGAACCCAGCTCAGTGGCGAAGCTGTGGATAGTGCTCAGATGTCACTTCCCTGGCTTCTCAGCCAGCCCAGCATGAAAGGAGAAGGAGGTGCCTTGGGTAGACAATAGGGATCCCTAGCCTACTTCATGGCATTTCCACCCTGATTGCCTTCCTCTGGACAGAGCTCAGAAACTATTAGCTAAGTTAACATGGGAAGGAAACTCCTGCAGAGGAGATTTTGACACAGAGCCATGTGGTTTTTTAGCACAATGGTGGGTTTACAACCTGCCAAGTATAACCACCTCCTAGCTGGGAGTCTGCTGCAGGTCCCAGCCCATCATTTGAGCCAGTCAGGGGCAGGTCATAATGTTTCAGGCAGCAGCCACGCTATGTGCACCCTGTCCCCAGGGAACAGAGGCAGGTCAAGGGACAGGCACCCAACATGTGCCCGCTCAAGCCTGCGGTCGTCTTGGAGAGTGTTTGTGTACATGTGGGCACAACAGCATGGCTGCTGTTGCAGATAGCATTTATAATTTGGCTTGCTCACCACAAACTACACAGGAGATGCTTTTTGCTTTTCCAAGTGGTGAAATACTATGAACTCAAAAACCCCCTCTGCATTGGGATATCCTCAGAACTGGCATAGCGGCTTGGCAACTCCTCTCTCCAAAGACTTTTCTCCACCACATTACTGTCTCTGTCCTGGAGTCGTGCACGGTCATAGGAGAAAAGGGACACCCCGAGCAGGAAGAGTAGAGAGCCCGGCAGCTGCAGGACCTGGCACAGACTCTGAGAGCCATAAGCAGCTGGAGGGTGAGCTGATTGATGCTTGTTGCTCCTTATCAAGCAAGCTGAGGTAGAGGTGAGCATTCCACTAAACAGACAGATAGCAGATTTGAAAGGAAAACCAGGACTTCCAGGGGTTTTTTTTTCAGGCAATAAGTAAAAAATCCTGTGAAAGTCTGCCAAAGGAAGACAATAAAAGCTTGTGTGGGCTCAGAAAGCAGTAGATTCACATAAAAAAATCCCTCGCAAACTTCTAAAGACAAGGAAACAATACACCGCAGTCCTGAGATAGGAGACAATGCTGGATGGTCCTCTAAGCCCACTCACCTTGCCCACTGTTACACAAGGTAGAACAGAAAGGTAAATACTTTGAAAAATGGGTTCCTGAACCAGAGCACTGCCAGTCCAGGCTGCTTGCCCTGTGTGGGCAGGTTCATTGTGCTGTGTCAGTTCTGGCTGTTCCTGTAGCTGCACCAGCCACCCACTGCCCTAGCAGAGGAAGAAATCCCCTCTTGCAAAGTACATGTGATCAAGGGCAGGGAGTTATGTAAGTTAGGGCACAAGAGTTTGCTCATACACTCCTTTGTTTCCTAGTGCTGGCTTTGCTGGCATGGCAATGGTTCTTCAAATGCACAGAGGAAATAAAATCAGTGCCTGCAGATGCAATATGAAGGAAGTCAGGAGGGGAAACTTTAAAAAACATCCACGCATGAGGCTATGAGAAGACAATTAGCACAGCCACCCTTGAACAAAGCTGCAGGGACAGACCAGGGCAAGGATGGCAGTGCAGGGTCTGGAGGGCTTTACCCCACAGCCTAGCAGGAAGCACTGGGGAAGGCAGGAGCCGCCTCTCACAAATGGCCATTCACCCTGCATGGCTCATGCTGTGTAGCATAGACATTGCTGAGCAAATGGGCAGCCCAGCAGTGTAAGGCTATCAGAGCTGGGGGGCTTGGCAGGCTGGCCCAGAATGGGGACATGGCTCCAAGCCGGGTGACAAGCCATAGTTTCGTTTTAACAGTGAGAGCAGATGCAGAGAGGCAGGCTGCCAAAAGCTGATGCAATGCAAGATGCTGATTTATAGAGCTTTCTGTAAGACAGAAAAAGGAGAATTTCAGTGTCCGAGGGTGGATGATGTAAGTCTCCCAGCCCTGGGCTGCGGGAGAACCATGCCAATGTTTCACAGCTTTCAGGAGGATTTCTTCTTTCACATATCAGTAAGCTGGGATTTCTGCCAAATGAGGAGTAGGATGGGTGAGTAAACAAATAGTACTTCACTTTCTTAACACAATTTGGAAGCAAACTGAAAGAGCTAAATGAGATAACAACTTCTCTTTTTTTCTCCGCTCCTCTCTCTTGGCTCCTTACTGCAACATGCTCTGGGTACACTGGTGTGCCCAGGGACTACACACACTCCATGGCTTGCCCAAGGGCTCAATGATTTCACATGAAAACCAGATCCCATCCTTCTCTACACGACCTCCCAAGTTGCTAGAAGGGACATTGCTCCACAGTTGTTCTATTCCAGGAACATATGGACTCTGCACAGAGGTGCCAAGTTCTGCAGTTAGACAGAGAAGGAAAAAAAAGAAAAGAAAAAAAAAAGGTAGGACAAGTCTGCAACTGAAGTAAATCCATCCAAACGAAAAACCTCACCACTCCGCTAACGGAATTCCCTGCAGCTCCAGTAATGAATATGTGACAAGCTAATATCAGGGAATTACAGAATGATTTGGGCTGGAAGGGAACTTTAAAGATCACCCAGTCCAACCCCAAGGTGATTGATCTTCAACTTGATCAGGTTGCTCAGAGTCCCACCCAACATGACCTTGAATGTTTCCAGGCATGGGGCATCTACCACCTCTCTGGGCAACCTATGCCAGTGCCTCAGTGAAAAAAATACCTTCCTTCTATCTAATCTCCCCTCTTTTTGTTTAAAACCACTGCACCTTGTCCTGTCACAACAGGCCCTGCTGAGAAGATTGTCTCCATCATTCTTGTAAGGCTCTTTCAGTACTGGAAGGCTGCTCCAAGATGTCCCTCGAGCCTTCTCTTCTCCAGGGTGAACAACCCCAATTTGCTCAACCTGTCCTCACATTGGAGGTGCTCCAGCCCCCAGACTATCCTTGTGGCCTCCTCTGGACTTGCTCCAACAGGTCCATGTCCTTCCTGTGCTGAGGACTCCAGAACTGGACACCGCACTCCAGGTGGGATCTCACTAGAGTGGAGTAGAGGGAGAGGCCCCTCTCCTGGGCCCTGCTGGCCCCACTTCCCTTTGTGCAGCCCAGGATACAGTTGGCCTTGTGGGTTGTGAGTGCACATTGCTGGCTCATGTACAACTTTTTATACACCAGCACCCCCAAATCCTTCTCAGCAGGGCTACTCTTAATCCCTTCATCTCCCCGCCAGCCAGTACTGATATCAAGGTTTATCTCAAACCAGGTGCAGAACCTTGCACTTGGCGCTGTTGAACCTCATAAGGTTCACATGGGCCTAACTTAAGTCCTGCTGGAGCCTTGGTGAATGCTTTCCTACAGTGAGACCCCACAATTAATTCAGATAACTGTGCTATGCAAGGGGCTGCATATAGAAGAACAAGTGTAGGCTTACAAGGCTACCTAAACCAAGACAACTGGTACTGGACAAGGAGAGCTCAAACATGGTGCGAGAATTAATTGATAAGTTTTGCTGCAGCTGGTTTCTGTGTTTAATTATCTCATCATACAAATCTGTCTTGTAAGATGTGGCTTGTTTAGGTCAAGACAGAACCTGTCTTAGGGCTGCAAAAATGTATTGATATGCTTAGTTGTCTTGTAAGATATAGCTGTTTTAGGTCAGGAGATAACCTGAAGAAAGTCTCCAGACATGATTGGATAACCTAAAAAAAATGAACATACTTTGAGGATTTACACAGTTCTTTGTCTAAAGCTACTATATATACCCACTGCCTTTTTAAGATGTGATGCCTTTTTTAGAAGGGCATCTGATTCAGTGCTGAATTGTAAAATGAAAATATTATTGCCGTTGCTTTGAAGACTTTGTCCTTTTCGATAATTTACCAGTGAATGAGTGTTTCTCACAATGAGAACAACCACTTCTCTATTTGGTCTCTTTAGAAGACTTTGTGCCATAATTCAAACTCTTTCACCCTGCCCCATTCACACTGTTTCTGCTAATGCAGCAATCTCAAGCTACAGCTCTCCAGCTTCTGCAGGAAGAGGAAGCAGAGCAGAGAGTGAGATTGCACTGCCTTTTCCAACCCAAGTTACAACAGCCAGGGAGTCAGTAAGGACTCTGTAGCCTTTTGAACTAAACAGATTACCATTTTACTACAAGGTTTCAGAGAAGTATCTCCCTATCTGGAGTTGCTGCTCCTGTTTCAGTTTGAATGCAGGACTTGGACAAGGAGAATGATTAAACTCTGTGATGGAGACTCCTAATCCTTTCACACAGTAGTGTTTGCAACATGAGACACAAGCTGCTATCCCCACAGCCCTCCTCAAAGAGTACCAACAGCTTACATGGCCCTGACACCTTTAGGTCTGAGCAAGGGCCTGGAGCAGATCTTCCTACGAGGCATATCACCAAGTTTGGACCTGCATCACTGGTCCAAAGAGAAACCCTTACCCATCTTTGACTACTGGCCCAGAATAAGAACACATTAAAAGATAATTACTTACGTATTCCTCTATGGCTTCTCTGTGTTTTTTTCCCCTTTTCATTAGGCTAATGAAGACACTCATTCTTTGCCACAATATAGTACTATCCAAACCACACGGTGCTGCCACTGCCTTTTTACTGCTTCCTTTGGTGATACTTTTTCCTGTTGTGGTTTCTGATATCTTGCAAAAGTTAGTGTTTATAAGCATTACCACTGAAGGAAAGGGAAGAGTTAATTGGAAAGCAAGGGAAAGTAAGCGGCTAAATATAACTCCATCATCAGATCTTCACAATAAAGAACTAGGAGAACATAGTGGGCATAAAACAAGGCAATTGCTTTTCATTCTCCCTACTGCATGGAAACTGGTCAGAATTACAGGATCCTCCTCTTCCTCAAGATCTTCTATCTTGCTGCTAGGGGGCACGATATTTGTAGGTACTGCCTAGCTCCAAGTTACCACATCCCTCTTGCCAAGGGCTGCTGAGGTGAAAATAAGTATAGGTGGAGGGAGACAGCCCCCAGGGAAAGCTGGCATCATTTCATGGGCTCAGCCTGGAATAGACTCCCCCAAGCCCCTGTACGCTTGGATCTATGGCAAAGTCCCTTAAAAAGCTCCCATTTTGGCTTCTGTGCAGCTGCTATTGCTGCTGCACTCAGCAGGGAGTGGAGCAGGGAAAATCAGACTAAAGCTGGCAGGGAAAGGAAAGATGATGGCAAAATGCTGTCACTCTGGAGGAAGGCTTTGCAGACTAGAGGCTGCTGGTAAAAGCACTGTGGTGGGAAGGTGTCCAATCTGTCACAATACGCAACATGTACTTCCATCACAAACTAGAAAAAACATGGTTCTTAACTCACATGGGAAAAAACAGCTGTAGAGAACACTCTATAGCCAATATTTCAGAGTGTTCCTCAGATTACTCTTATTTTACTTCTTTAGATTTTTCAAGGATATCAGATGCAAGCCTAATTTTCAGGTAAGTTTTCAAGTTGTCAATCACTATCCTTAAACACATGATTAAAAACCACACACAGTGCAGCCCAAAACCATACAAGGAAGCCCAAGAAGCCTCTTGCACAGAAATCCATGTTCCTGTGTAGCTGTGTACAATGTGATGCTGGAGTAATTCCTGTGATACCCAGGAGTCCAGAAACTTTTGGAAAATATTCCTGAATAATTTCTGGTGAAAACTCTGCTGGGAACACCATGGCATGGGACTACACAAGTTCATCATGTGTTAGCTGAATCAGAAGAGAGCGGTTACCTTCAGTGGAGCATCACTGGCAGATCTAGCTTTTATGACGCTTTTATAAAATGCTCAACAATGGAAAATACAAAATGAAAAAATTTTGGGAGGGAAAGGGGGAAAAGTTAATGCAAGGAAAGGAGAAGGAGGGCAGAGGACACGCCATCTGTGTGTTACATCATATATAGCGGCTGGTTAAGGGAGACCAGGACAAAACGAACATTAACTCTAAGATAACAGTGCAGAGACAGGAAGCTCCTAGGAGAGATGATGAGGTGGGTCCTGAAGTGCAGCCCTGTTTTGTGGGCTGGCTCACCCGACACACTAAAAAGAAATTATGTGGAGAGAGAAAACACAGGAGACAGGTGAACTGCATGAAACCTAGAGACCTGCAAAAGCTTGTTCCCAGTTACAAACAAAAGCAGTTCATCGAAGGCCAGCATAATGTTCTTCCCTCTCCCTTTTCCACCATCTACCCATGCTGCAACTTGCAAATTTTGGAATATATTCAGTTGCCAGCAGTCGGAAGGCAGGCCAGACAGAGTGTGCTCACCTTGCTCATGTTGCAGCAGAGAGACACTCCACTTGATGCAAAAAGGCATCACCGTCTGCTTCCCCTGCATTCTCAGGAGCTTACCATGAACACAGGATGACTTTGCAATCTTGCAGCGAACACACAGCCAAAACTGACAGCCAACCTCTGCCTCAACCCTTCTCACACCTAGCAACACAGCAGGGAGGTAAGCTCAGCAGGGCCAGGATGTCCGACAAAACCCTGGACCAGCCCTGCTGCTGCTGTAGACACTGCCCTGGCTCCAAGGGTAGGTGGAGCAGTGCTGATATTATGCATCAGTAGAAATGTTCTTTGATCTTGGATCAAAAGCTCTGAACAGGAATAAGGAATCACAGTTTTTGGAAAAACAAAACCAGAAGCAGCTGTTGTGCAATGGAACATTTCAAACACAAAATATGTGTTATGAGAGCCTGGTGTGGATAGCAGGTTGGAATTAGTCTCGGATGCTCTTCCCATGCTTCCCATTCACACAGCTCTGCTCTGAGGACTGCATGCTACCCATCACCTTGTGGCCAGGAGCTGCCTCTAGCATTCTTCCAGGAGCTGATGGCTTTGCTGGATTAAGATCCAATCATTGACCACAACATCAACTCCACAGAGGTCAACTTTCTTCCCATTTATTATGCAGACATTGCTTCACCCATCCTCAAAATATGTCAGTATTCAGATCATACCACTTGGTAACCTGGCAGCCAGTGGCCAAATGAAGTAGAGCAGATAGAAACTGAACACAGGCAATGGATAACACGTCTTTAACACCAGCATGATCTGCTAAAGGAAAAACATAGGTAGGAACATTGCAACTTTGGCACAGCCTTTAGTTCTCAGCTCAAGCACAGGTATCTCTCCAAAGCTGTGCTCTGGGGGAAGCCCATGTGCCTGTGCTCCCTCCAAGGCTCCAGAAGAATGTCCCGCTGCACTGCAGGTAGCTGCATCACATGGGCATCACAGTTCTTCTTGTGGGGCTCAGCCCTGCCATCAATCTTAGAAGCACCAGTGCTTCCCTGACAGCATTAGGCAAAACAGAAGAATCTCCCAAACATCCAGGAGAAGGCTATGCCCCAGGGAGACCACAAGCAATATTTACAGAAAAAGAGTTTGCTAAGCTGACAATTTGTCTATTGTACTCAGGTAAAGCACTGCATTTTGGAAAAAACTCCATAGTGGGAAACACTCAGGGCTTTTCTGGTAACTACTACTGTCCTCCTAACATTTTGGCCAACACTGATGAAAGAAGTGCTTCCTCACATGGTATCACCTCCCGCCTCCGCACCCCTGTTCCAGTGCCCGGCTCAGTGCTAGCTTGGATGGACTACCCGGTGGCTGGCAGTCCTGTGGCAGGCTGTGAAGCACACATTTGGAGTGGCAAGCTTCCTCCTGAGCCTCCGTGGATTTTGGTACACACCCTCAGTGCAGCCTAACCAAAGCAAAGTATTTTCACTCCCAGGCATGGAGTTGAGCTCTTCTAGCAACATTTAGGCCCTAGAGCAAATGAAGTCTGATTCAGGGAGTTCACTGCAGCTCACATTTGAGAAAAGTCCTGTTGGCACATGGTGGCTGCATGTATCAGAAGGCCCACCAAGCCATGCAAGCATTTCATCCTCATTCAGTGGGAGCTGCCTGCACTGGCTGCCAGGACAGGGTGCCAGTGTGGTCCAATTGCTTCCTTCATACCTAATGCCAGGGATTCCTGCTGGGGCACTCACTGCTGTGGTCCCCACTCTAGCTCTGTGCCAACTGCAGAATCTGTGTCCCTGGGGTGTGGGACTGACCAGTGTCCATGGGCTGTGCAAACAAAGCATCTTCCCATGGTTGCCTCTACAGTGTTCTCAATGCAGTCAATTTTTTTTTTTCCAGTTTTGCCTATGGATTTTGTTGCCCTTCCAAAATACTCAGTTTGAGGAAAATGAACACAGCAGTAATACCTGGACATATATTGCAACAGATAGATCTGAAATTCAAATTAATCTTTTTTTTTTTTCTCTTCTCTTGCAGGCTGTAGCTGAAATTCTACTGGGACTTCTCTGTGCTTCTTAAGCCTCTCTCAAATCCTTGGAAAGCTGTGGCAACAGGACAGATGCCAGTCTTACCACGGACATACATAAAGAAAAGGTGCACCACAAATAATACATAAGGCAACCTTTGTTGTCACTGAAAACAAGCCGGTCATGATTTAGAAAACTTACGCCAGGGTTAGAGCAAACTTCATACTCATAGTGGGTGGTGCTGTATTTGACAATGAAAAATGCACAGGCTTCTATGACTGCTGAGGCTTCAAAATGCAGGTCCCCAGGGTCAGGCTGCAAAGCAAAGTCTGTTGTCTGAAGGAGAGGGGATGGGACAAACATGCTAACAAAGGTCATCAATGAGCGTCAAGCAGGCTAATAGAAAGCTCCTGTCTGAACATTAGGGAGATACATCTGTGAGTCCCAGTCTGCGCCAGAGCCTTGAAATTACCACATGTCTCCAGGGCCAGGCTTAGGCAGAGGAAATGAGGTTAGGAGTGCACAGCAGATGAGCACATGAATTTCTCATTCCACTTTAATCATCCTAACAGATACTTCAGATTTTAAAATAGGCAGTGTCAAATGCCTGCTCCTCTGCACTCCAACACAAAGGGAATTCAAAAGCTAGAGAGAAGCTTCATGTACTTTGAACTGTGATGTTGCTAATGTCAAGTCTGTCAAACCCATGTCTTTTAAAGAAACTAGGAAAGGGAAGTGAAGGAGAAAAGGCAGGCAAGAGTCACATCTTGCACCTTTGTATGGAGCACAGCTGCTTTTACAGTGGATTAGTTTCTATCCCTTCCTAATGGCCTGTTAGGAGAGACAAAGGAAACAAAAGGAAGGACAAGTTTGGCATACAGTGGGTGCTTTGTCGATAAACACATTTATTGCAAAATCGTATTCCGAGAGCTGAGGCTACTTTTGAGAAATGCCAAGAAATGAGGAAGAAAATGAACCCAAATGTAGCTGTGGTCACATCCTCTGGTCTGCTGGTCTGCTAGTCCAAGCCTTATTTTAACTGGGATAAAAGAGTTAAATACTCACCAAAACAAAAACTGCTAGGGTCTGTACGGAAAATACAGTTGAGATGCATCCATAAATATTCTTGCAAATGAAAAGAAAGCCTTAATTTAAGCGGTAGTTATGGTGCTCCAAGGCTGGCTAAGGCTGTTGGGGAGTGCAGAATGAAGTGCTGCTGCTTGCTGATCCCTACCAGGGCTTCTCCAGCCCTGCACAGGGCTTGTGGCATCCCTGGGATTCTGGCATGGTTGGGGCTCTCTCCCCACTCATGCACCAAGCAGTATATTTAGAGATAAGGATGGAAAGGCAGATTTACAGTGCCTGGCCACAGTCCTTCAGCACTGCCACTTAACAGTGAGTCACACAAGTTACTATATTCTGTGTTTAACATAACATAATAGGATATGATATAGTTGATATAAAATACATACAATACTAGCTGGACTCCACCTCTACCAAGTGAAATGTTTGTACACAGCCTGGAAGTATTCAAATCCAATCACTTATTCATCCTTCCCATTTCAACCTGTATTCATTTAAGTAACTGGCAATAACATTTTCTGCCCTTGAGATCTATTTATGACCAATGATAACCTTTTCTTTGAACAATAAAAAAGTGGTTGGTTTGCAGGTTAACAAAAAGTTGCTGAAATTGCGCTTGGGAGATCTGCTTTTCTGCTTGTGATATTTTCTTGGTTAGTTTTGTAAATACATCTCTATTTAGACTCTTTTCTGCCTCTGCGCTACATGGGATGCCTCATTGGTATGCTTTAAAATGAGGATTTCTGGTGCCTTTTTTTGTGGTCAAAGCCAGGAGTCTGACGAGCAGTGAGCCTAGTGTCTGGGGCGGGGAATCACAGAATAACCAGGTTGGAAGAGACCCACTGGATCGTCGAGTCCAACCATTCCCACCAATCCCTAAATCATGCTCCTAAGTACCTCATTAACCCTAACCTTTAACACCTCCAGGGACGGTGACTCAACCACCTCCCTTGGCAGACCGTTCCAATGCCTAACCACCCTCTCCATGAAGAATTTTTTCCTTACCTCAAGCCTAAATCTCCCCTGGCGGAGCTTGAGGCCATTCCCTCTCGTCCTGTCACTTGGGAGAAGAGGCCAGCACCCTCCCCTCCACAACCTCCCTTCAGGTAGTTGTAGAGAGTAATAAGGTCTCCCCTCAGCCTCCTCTTCTCCAGGCTAAACAGCCCCAGCTCTCCCAGTTGCTCCTCATAAGATTTGTTCTCCAGCCCCTTCACCAGCTTTGTTGCTCTTCTCTGGACTCGCTCCAGAGCCACAACATCCCTCTTGTGGTGAGGGGCCCAGAACTGAACACACTACTCGAGGTGCGGTCTCACCAGTGCCAAGTACAGAGGGAGAATAACCTCCCTGGACCTGCTGGTCACACCGTTTCTGATACAAGCCAAGATGCCATTGGCCTTTTTGGCCACCTGGGCACACTGCTGGCTCATGTTCAGTCGGCTGTCAACCAACACCCCCAGGTCCCTCTCCTCCTGGCAGCTTTCCAGCCAGGCTTCTCCTAGTCTGTACCTCTGCTTAGGGTTGTTGTGCCCCAAGTGCAGGACCCGGCATTTGGCCTTGTTAAACCTCATGCCGTTGGTCTCAGCCCAGCAGTCCAGCCTGTTCAGGTCCCTTTGCAGAGCCTCCCGACCCTCCAGCAGATCGACACTTCCTCCCAGCTTGGTGTCATCTGCAAACTTGCTACAGGGAGCACTCAATGCCTTCATCCAGGTCATTGATAAAGACATTAAACAGGACTGGACCCAGGACTGAGCCCTGGGGAACCCCACTTGTAACTGGCCTCCAGCTGGATTTAACTCCATTTACCACCACCCTCTGGGCCCGGTCATTCAACCAGTTTTTCACCCAGGAGAGCGTGCACCCGTCCAGGCCAGAGGCCGACAGTTTCCGAAGCAGAATGCTATGAGAAACTGTATCAAAAGCTTTACTAAAGTCCAGGAAGACCACATCCACAGCCTTTCCCTCATCCAAGAGTTTAGTTACTCGGTCATAAAAGGTGATCAGATTACTCTGGCAAGACCTGCCTTTCATGAACCCGTGTTGACTGGGCCTGATCACCTCGTTCTCTTGCAAGTGCTTCTTGATAGCACTCAAGATCACCCGCTCCATGACTTTCCCCGGTACCGAGGTCAGGCTGACAGGCCTGTAGTTCCCCGGATCCTCCCTGCGCCCCTTCTTATAGATGGACACGACACCAGCCAGCCTCCAGTCCAGCCACCCAGGACTGTTGGAAGATGATGGAAAGGGGTTTGGCCAGCACATCCGTCAGTTCCCTCAAAACTCTTGGGTGGACTCCATCCGGCCCCATAGACTTGTGGGCATCTAGCTGGGCAAGCAAGTCTCTAACCACCTCCTCTTGGACCTTGGGAATCTCATACTTCTCTTCCAGTCCCTGGGGTTGTGCACAGAGGGAACAATTATCCTTACTGTTAAAGACTGAGGCAAAGTAGGCATTGAGCACTTCAGCCTTGTCTTTGTCCCCTGTTACTCTTGTTCCCTCTGCATCTACTAGGGACTGGAGATTCTCCCTAGCCCTCCTTTTGCTGTTGATGTATTTGTAGAAAGACTTTTTGTTGTCTTTCACAGTCTTGGCCAATCGCATTTCTAGTTGGGCCTTAGCCCTCCTGACTTTTCCCCTGCACGTTCTCACTGCCTCCCTATAGTCCACCCAGGATGCCTGCCCCTTCCTCCAGAGGTCGTAGACCCTCCTCTTCCTATTGATATCTCTCAGGACCTCCCTACTCAACCATGCTGGTTTCTTACCCCGCTGGCTACTTTTCCGGAACTTGGGGACAGCTTTCTCCTGAGCTGCTAGGAGTTCCTTCTTGAAGAGCGCCCAGCCCTCATGGACACCTTTGCCTTCAAGGTGCGCCTCCCATGGGACTTTTCCGACCAGCCTTCTGAACAGCCCAAAGTCTGCTCTCTGAAAGTTGAGGGCTACTGTTCTGCTAACCTCCTTCCTCATTTTACCCTGCACTGAGAACTCTATCATCTCATGATCGCTTTGCCCCAAGCGTCCTCCAACCTTCACATCCCCCACCAGTCCTTCTCTGTTCACAAACAGCAGGTCCAGGAGGGCACCGTCCCTTGTCGGTTCGATCACCAGCTGTGTGAGGAAATTGTCTTCCACACACTCCAGGAACCTCTGGGACTGCTTCCTTTCTGCTGTATTATACTCCCAGCCTATATCTGGGAAATTGAAGTCTCCCACAAGGACTAGAGGTAGCGATATTGAGACTACACTCAGTTGTTTGTAGAAGAGCTCATCAGCTGCTTCTTCTTGGCTGGGTGGTCTATAGCAGACTCCCATCACAATACCTTCCTGCCCATGGGCTCCTCTGATTTTCACCCACAGGCACTCAGTCCCATCCTGACCGTAGTCCAGCTCAAGGGTATCAAAGCCCTCTCTAACATAGAGGGCTACCCCGCCTCCTCTTCTGCCCTTCCTGAAGAGTTTATACCCCACCATGGGTACGCTCCAGTTGTACGAGTCATCCCACCACGTCTCCGCAATGGCAACGACATCGTAGTCTCCTTGCCCTGCCACAGCTTCCATGGTTGGCATTGCATGCCAATGCTATTTTTAGGTCAAAATAGGGCTTCTAAAACAGTCTGTGGGAGTTGTCCAGGGAGAAGCAGACTCTCTGTTCATAAACAATCCCTATCCGCAGCTGGCAGCGTGGATTTGTCAGACTGACATTGCTACATTTCAAGGTGTCCTCAGGGTTTGGGCCAGGGCAGAGGATCAGCAGGGGCTCTAGCATGCACTGTTTAAATCGACCAATTATCTCATGAAGAGAGAAAGCAGCTGGTGCAAGGACTGTCATTTGCTCTTCCCTGGTGTCACTCCAAGGTGAGGTGCAGAGGGAAGCAGACCTCAGAGAGGTTAATGGGTCTCCCTGCACAGGCCAAGTCCCCAGTTCCCTTTTTTTAGGATGGAGTTTGTGGAAAGTATCCTGTCTCCTTCACATTGGCTACATGGAGTCACTACTAAGGCAGGCAGAAAACCTGTGTAGGCTGGGGAGGCAGAGAAGAGTTGCAGGGAGACTGCCTGCATCTGTCCTTTCCCACAATTTGCCCTTACCTGCCCCAAAGTGTGCTCGGAGGAGCAAAGAACCCTGCCAGGGACCAGCCGTGAGCAGGCAGCTCACTACTAGCACTGCCCTCCCATGTTTGGCTTCCCCTCCTGCCTTTCCTCTGAGAAACTCCAAGCTTGACTGCAAAAAGCCAGGAGAGTAGCAGCCAGGGTCATGGGTGGCTTTAGGCTGGCAATGATGTATCCCCTGAAACCAGCAACAGCACAGCCAGAAGCTGCGTGGCTGAAGGCAGCAGAAAACAGGTTTCCCTCTGTCTCACCTTGAATTCAATCTGTACTGCACTGCTAAGTGAGGATTCGAAAGATGAAGCGGAATACTAACGTGACAGTTCAGGATTTTTAGTTCTACTCTTGTGCCCCTTTTCAAACTCCTATTTCCATTCCACCCTCCTGCAACATACAGATGTGTAACTTTGGTTCTGTGCAGCTGGAACAGTTGAAGTTTCTTCTGCAGGTCAGGAAGAGCAGAAGAGAGACTAAAGTGTAAAAAGGACATTTTCCATGCATCGCATGCCCAGCAAGGGAGTACAACAGAGCTGGGAGAGACCTCAAAGAGACATCTTTGTGTGTCAGAATTTCATTTTTAAATGACCACCAACAAAAAACCCTTTCCAAAGATTGTGCAGAATGTAAAAATAGAAACAACTTTCAAAGCTGATAGTTTAAAGTTATATTTTTTAGGTGTTTAGTTTCCCTCTGTTCCTTACTTCTCATGCCTGTCTGTTTTCTCCTTCTCCTCCCTTTTTTCTACCTTCCTCATACAACTCCTAAGGAATTTACAACATAGGTAAGAAAAAATAAAAAGGACAAAACAAAAAAAATATTTTAGGAAGACTTTGAAAAATCAGCTAGCTTATATCAAACTGCAAACTGAAGGCCGTTTACAAAATTCCAACTCTTCCTACTCTCCTTCCTTCTCCTCCAATGGCAATATGGAAGTCAGTGCAACTGCTGGCATGTGCTGCTAACTTGCTATTTGCAGCTTCACAGCAGAGCCTGGTTGCAGTCATATCGTTAGGTGTGTTTAGTTTCACTTTTACTCCACGAATTGTCCTCAGGGAACTGCAAACATGACCTTCTGTCCTCAGTGCCTGTATCTGTGCTGTCAAAATGAGAATCTGGTGCCAGCTTCTCAGCCACAAAACACTGGTACCTCTGGAGATAGCAGATCACATGCAGCTACTGGGAGGTGCCTAGGTTTGGTACCTCATCACTCCACCTTGCGTTTGCTGGACAGTTTGCAAGCTTGACTCCTTGCATGACAGTTTTTCAGAGGCCTTGAAGCCTGCTGCCAGTTTCATTTTGGTCATTCTGGGCCAGAAGCCAAATGAAATTTCTCTGCCTCAGTTTCATGAGGAAATGCTAACTCATTGCGCCTTAGCCCAGGCTGGTGATGAAACTTGCCGTGGCTCCTCCTCTTGGCTTTATTAGAATGGGGAAATTTCCAGCATATAATTGCGTCCATGCTGCACTACGGCAATAAGGACCTCAGGAGTTGAGGCAGTGCCTTTCTCAACCGTGGTGCTGTTTGCATCTCAACTCTAGCTGTCTCAAGGCTAAGCATTATGGAAGGACCAAACCTGCTGGAGAACGGGAATATTCCACAGAAAAGGAAATCCCCATGTTGTCAAGTGGCTTTAGTATTTATTTTGATTATTATTTCAGCCCTGGTTTCTGTTGCCTTCTGTTTATTCCATCTTAAGCAGGTAAGTGCAATGCAAACCTCCTAACTCTGGAGGATACAACACATAGTATTTATTCCTAATGACTAATATTGCTGTGTTGATGCTACCAACTAACTGCAACCTAGTGATTCTTTCCCTTTTGGAGACAGCTAACCCTTTTACTTTCCAAGATTGCAGCTGCTAATATTTCCATCAGTTCCTCGGAAAAATGTCTTCAGCATTTTGCTTTCATTTCCATAAACTTTTTTTTTTTAAATCCGTTTTTATTTCTCTTTTGTTTCCTCTCCTGCTCCAACAGTACACACTGTCCTAATGTGTTTCAACCGAGGTTGCTCTGTAAGAACAGAAGAGTATGAGGAATCCTGGTGTTTCACCAGGCATGAAGCATTTTCGCTCTTGAGTTTACCAAGTGCTAACACCGCCTAGGCCACACAGTGGTTACTGAGTCAAGTTGTCTTTTGTGTTTTGTTAGCTGACTTCAGTGTTTTTTTTCTGTCTGTATCTATATGTATGGCAATGAACAGAAATTCAGGGGTGAGCCAAATGACTCATTTGCTGAAGACCAGTTGTTTATTTTCTGGTTTCCAAACTTCAAATCAGTCTCCTGAAGGATCCAAGTGCTAGTCTGAGATGCAAGTTTACATATTCTACTCTAATATATCTCCCTCTGCCCCAGTTGCAGGCAACAGGGGAACAAGGAAAAAGTCACCTTCAGTTAAGAGGCAGGTTGGCTTATGCTCATGGTCTGCCAGCTTCTTGTGGCATAATGATGCCAGGAACACCTCTGGGTACTTATCCTACAAGGCACTGATTGCTTTTATAGAATATACTTGCTGAATTCCCACAAGAGGGGAGCCTGCTTGCACTTTACAATGCTACCATTTAGGAGATAATAAAAAATCCCCTTTTTAAAATTTCGTTGGTACTTTTAGCCCTGCTCTCACAGCCTTTCTCATGTATCTGGGAGCTGTAAAGCAGTCACTCTGTGACATGCAGTCACAACTGCATCCCTCTGATGGCAAAGAGCAGCCAGAATTTCACACATATTCCATGTCACCCCCACTTTCTCCATATTGCACAAAATTGCTTCAATAAGTGAAAGAACTGGCCTTAGACCTGTTGATTCATATGAACTGAGGAAAGCAGGACAGAGTAATAAAAGCATTTTCCTGCAAGGGAGCTGACAATCTCCCCAGCACTCAGGACAGCAACTTCCTGAGCACCAGATGAGGCTGTGCCTCAATAGCCAATTTAAGCATTTCAGAGCTTGCATCCACTAAGACTGAATTGGGTCTGTGTGTCTGTAAGTTGATCCCAAGTCTGTTTTTAATGTTCTCTCTGACCAGAGAGAAAACATGTAGCTGGGTAGGAAGAGCATGACGTTCATAAAAAAAACTACCAAGCCATGAGTCACAGGAATAGATTGAAAAGTGTTGCCGCTGACAGTTTATCACCTGGGCACTTACAGAGTCACCTCCTTCCTTTGGCTGGAAGAGCATGGGAAGTTGCTCTGACTAGTGGGTCAGTAGGCAGTGTGGCTGTTGCCTTGAGCTAAGTACAGTGTAATAGTTAAAGGAAGGTAGGCTTAACAGTCAGAAAGCCGTCCTCCCCGTTCTGCTTATCAGGTGTGACCTTGAGAGCATCCCTTCAGTCCTCCACATTTCCTTCTTCCTCCTTGCACAGGGACTGTAAAACCCGAGTGCCTCCAAAGAAGAGGCAAGGGCTGTAAGCATGCCTTTGCCAATCATAGAACACAAAGTGCCACAGAGAAGAGGCACACGTGACTACTGGGGTGCACAGCTACTGCACAGCTCTGCCACACATTGAATCAGTGCTAAGTGGTTTCTCACTATGATACACAGAAGGAGAGGTTCATGGTTTTAGCGAGGGCGGATCAGCACAACACTGTGCAGCCCCCTGTGTGTATGCACTGGCTGTCAGTTGAGTCCTTGTCCACAGAGACATCACTTGTGACAGTTGCCAGGAGCAGAATTCAGGAATGAAATGAAAGTCTTGGCACTCAAGAGAAGCGCAGAGCTCCTCTAGGCACTGCTGATGGTTATCTTTTTTGTTTTGTGAAAATTCCACCAAAGTAGATATGGAAAATGCTTATCTATTTTAAACATTTCAAACTTTGTTGGAAAACAACTGTTACTTCATAACAAATCTTTGCTTGTGTTTATAATGATGGATAAAAAGGTTATTTCCCTTCCTAGCAGAATACTTTCATGCTCTTGTAATGGTAACGTTTGTCTGTTGAGCTCACCAATAGGTGGAAAAATTGCAGCAGAAAACACTCACCAAGCCCTGCTTCTTTCTACAGGCATCAGGGACATGCTGGGCACACGGATTTTGTAAGTATGGAGATGCCAGACCCACTTTCTGGCTTTGTCAGTCTTGTGACAAAATGACCATCTCACAGCCCTTGTGCCTGGTTACACCTGCTCCGAGGACAGGTGTGAGCTCTGGCTGCAGAAATGCAGTCTGTGGGACACTGTGGCCACGCCAAATAGAACTCTCCAGCTCAGCACTCAGGGCTGTCAGCCAGAATTGGCCACATACACACCTCCCTGAAAACAGCCAACAAAATCAGCATCATAAGGATCAGATTTACTGCTGCCAAGTGTTAGTCATGAGTTCCCTATGCTCAGCCTAGGGCAGTCCTAAAGTAATTCCCTATATATTAGCTCAGACCCTCAAGAGAGTTTTAGTTAAACGAATGAAACACTTCTTCATGCATAAAACTTCAGCTAATGACTGCTGACTGTGCAAGACCCTAACCAGCCAGGAGCACTCCTAGGCAGATGCAGTGGCTGAAGGTACCACCCAGCACTGTTGCCTGAGGTGGGTGTCCCCATTACATGATATTTGATCTGTTCTGCATTGAGACCCCACTGCATTAGGTACTACAGATACACATGCCCTCATGGCATGCAGTCTAACATGGCTGCGTGTCACTGTTTCCTTACCCAGTTTGTCAGCTTACACACTGAGGGGTATGACAGCTTCCACCCATCCTTAGCTTTAATGCTGACAGCATGTGCTCATCTGGCAAAGAGAGAGAGGAAATCTGGGAAGAGATCCTTCAGCCTCAGCTCCTGTGAAACGCTACAATCATGGCAGCCAGCAAGCAGAAGACTGCGGTAGCCACTCCCATCAACCTCAGATCTGGCTGAAGTTCTGCCCATGAATTTTGACTTGTTAGAGACCAGTTCAGATTGAAACCTCAACCTTGAAGGTTTCCTGTCTCCAGAGTGGTTTTACAGCCAAACTGTCCTGGCAGGGAGCTCCTCCAAGACACTCATGGTCATGGACTGCTTTGCAGACTCTCCTGGCATGTTAAGACCTCTTCCTAGCACTTCTGAGGAGATGGTAAGGTCAGAAAGATAAATAATAACAACAACAGTAATAAATAATAATAATTTTTTAAAGTCAGGGAGGGATTTGGAAGTGACCGTTTACCAAAGGGAAACAGTAACAAGACACATTTATATACACAGAACAAAGTTGTCCTTAAATATAATTAATCGCCATGGTGAATTTTTCTGTTTTTTCCTCAGTAAAAAAGCCTTCAAACTCTGAAGATCCCATGCTCTGGGAGTGGAACTTAGAGCACTGTGATGGCTTTGTGCAGAAGGACGATGACCAGTACCTCACAATCAAACAGAGCGGCTACTACTTCATCTATGCACAAGTCTACCGCAAGAAACGTATGGAAGAATCTTTTTCAGTGGAGCTGAACAAAGTGCCCGACACCTCCCTCAACAGGGTTGTGGGAAACATGGGAGATGTGGAGGGCTCAGTAAATTTTGGAAGACCCATTTCCCTGCAGAAGGGAGATAAGCTGTACTGTCGGGTGAATGCTTGGCTTGACAATATTGAGCCAGGGGTTCAAACTTATTGGGGCCTGTATAAAATATAGCAGGATTCTCCTGAGTCAGCTCCTCCCTTACTCCCTCCAGGAAACCTTAGGGCATGGATGAAGAGTCTACAATTCCTTTATAAGCAACTCAATTTGATGGAAATACATGCCCTTTAGGCTAGTATCCTGCAGTGACAAAGCAAGCTGTAAACCAAAGTGAATAGCAAACTTTGGTAGTAATGGATGGCACCTGAGCATCACAAGTATGACAGAAAGATGCTTCTGGGAGGAAAAGTTCTTTATGCATTATGGGGTTGACTCTGAGATCCTGGAAAACCAAGTCACTATATTCAGTCTGTTCTGAGCTAGGGAGGAGCTCTGCTCTGCAACAGGTTGCAATTCAGAGCTGGATATGTGTCAGTACCTTGGGTCCTTCTAACAAAAGGTGCTATGTAAAACTAAGGTATTCTATGTCCTTTCTGCACAACCCACCTGTAAAGTGATGTGTCTAGAGCACACGGACAAAGTAGTTCAGAAACAGTCTGTGACAGAAAGCAAGTTTCTCAGTCCCATCCACAGCCTTGCCGCTAGCCAGTGAGACACCACATAGGAGCCTCCCAGGGAAGATCCACCTTCATGGGTAGTTCAGATCACAAGGACCTTTCCAGTCAAGCACAAGCAGTGCTGCACCACTATGAATTCAAGTCAGCTCCCTGCCACGGTCTAGACCCACACAAAACAGAGATCTTGTGGATTCAGACAATGCAGCTTCTCTGCATCCAGCTGGCATAAAGGATGCATCACTGCTCACTGAGTAGCACAGAAACACAATGAAAGTTGCTGTGTATAAGTAGAGATTGCAGAGAAGAGACATAGAAAGATGCAGGGCAGAGCAGACAGTCCTCGCACAAACTCAGTGAAGGCTGAGAAACCCTCTATATTGCCTCCCTGCCACTAGCACAGCTTTGATATCCAGCACAAAGCACATATGGCAGCTAGGAGGGGGGAAATACGAGCTAGCAGAGGAGCAGCCACGTAGCAGGTACTGAGACAATGCTGTCTTTGAGGCCCTGGCTATCTGCCCTGCTTCATGGGATGAGCGTAAAATCACCTGCAGATCACAGGAACGTCTCAAGATCTCAGCAAAGGCAAAGTGCTCTTGGGAAATCAGGCTGCTGTGGCTGCATGACTTCATGGTTCCTCTCCCTTGCCTGCGCAGGCACTCCCAGGGACGTTGGGCTTTGCTTTCCTGCCATCTAGACCTTAACAGGTGAAAACTGCCCTACCATTCCTCAGAGCATGTCACAGTCATGTGGATGGATATTTATGAGAAAGCAAAGCAACCAAGAAACTGGCTGGAAATAAATAGGGATTTAGGGCGGGGTGGGGCAGACAGGGGTGCTATTTACTCTTATAATTTTATATTCTATGCATTGCAACACTAAAAGAGCTGAGACAACTGCAGTCTTGTGTTTTGTTTCATACAAGCTGTTACCAATTAAAATGCTACTCTTGTTCTTACTTTGCTTTGATTGTTGATTTCCCTTTGTTTACAACAACAACAATAATAATCTTACAAACTGCAAGTGTATCTCACTCTTCAATATGACTGAGACGATAACTGACACATTTCTCTACTCTTCATCTATTTTCACTAAACAGTCTCTCCTGCTCCCAGAGGTTGGCAGTGTCATCACAGACTAAGATTAATTTGATCTGCACAGCCCTAGGCAGTGTCAAACTTGTCCTTTTCCCAGCACAGAGGGCAGCTGCCTGCAGCTGGCCCCATGGTGATGAGAAGGAGGGAGTATGCCTGCATGAGGACAGCCCACACATCAAAACACATTAAGCCTTGATGCTGGCAGGAAAAACAACAGGCACAAGAAGCAAGCAATAAGGCTTCAGCATCTGGCAAATTCTGTTGTTAACTCACACCCCACACCACTCTCCTTAGTTACTTTCTGAGACACAAAACAAGCCCCAAAGGGTACACTAGGGATGAAGGATTCCTTGTTCTACATGTCAGATCAGTGATATCGCAGGCCCTGCAACACTCTTGCCTGAAGATCTGACTCCAAGATCCAAGCATTCAAAGCAGGGATGAATGTAGAAGAGATATTTGGAAACACCACTGCAGAGTAACTGCCTGGAGGCCTCTTTGCTCCATGAAATGTTTTCACCAAGCCCACCAGAAGGTCACTCATAGCACAGATGATGGATGGTCACAACAGTGCTTCCCACGTTTTTTTACACAAGCTGTTGAGTCCCCCATCCCTGCTGTGCACTTCAGAAATAAATAGGAAAATCTGTTGGTTTCTCTGAATCTCATTTTGCCCCTATCCTGCCTATAAAGCTCTTCCCACAGTGGTACTCACATTCAGTGAGGCCAAGGAACATGAATGCCAAGAAACAACAAGAATGCTCTAGCCCTTTCCCCTCAATGTGCCAGTGACCAAACTGTTCTGATCTCTTGAAAATTTAAATTAGTCCCCATTCCTTGCCCCTGGCACCTGGGAATGCACAGCAGACCTAAAAGACAAGGTTCCCCAAATGCCTCAGAGGCTGGAAATCCTACCTCTTCGAAAATGGTTTTGCAGAATTCTCAAATCAATGTGGTGTCCAAAAATCATTGACATAAAAAACTTTTTTGACATTATTAAATTACCATTTACCTCTTGGTGAGCATTTTCACTGACATGTGGGGTTATTAAAAAGCAATGTATTTCCCTGTGCCATAACGCCTTTTAATCGTATACGGTTTGTAGTCTACAGGAAGTATAATTTAAAGGACAGTGAGTGAATGCATCATGAGATTGACTCTATAAATAGCTAGTCATGTACCTTCAACTACAAAAAAATTGTCCTTTTTTTGTGTGAGTGAGGTATTTCTTTTTCTGAGAAGCTTAGTACGCCGTACAGCCCCCCTCCAGGATCAGACATGTAACCTGGGACCTTGAAGTGCAGAGTTCTGTGTCTTCAGAAATTAGCCAAAATGTGATCCTACAAAAGGAAAAATCAGATTTGTTAAAAGATTTAATATTTGAATACAAGTAACCATGATACATTCAACAGTACTTCTGTTCAACAAACAGCCACAAGCCACCTGTCATCACCACGCCTCAGTACACTGTGCTCTCCACAGTCAATAGAAGCTTGTGTATTTTTTGTTTTAGCATGATTTGAAAATTTAATTCATACTTCTAATTCACATCAAAACTAGCACAGCCTTTCTTTGTGCAGACACAGACACTTGTGATGTCTTGCACAGACTGACCTTGTTTAGCACACCACTAGTACAGGGGCTTCTCAGGCTGCTCTGAAAGTCACTACTGAGTCTGGCAAGTAAGATGGAGCAGTCAGCAGACCTTGGGGCAAGATAGTCCCAGTTCTAAACTACCCAAAGACATAGTGGTTTCTACCTAAGCTGCTGACATGTTCAGAGCATCCTGTATTCAGAGCATCCTATATTGAGAGCCATCATTAGCTCTCTGAGAACAGGCAGATGATAGGGCATGCAGCAGTAGTGCCTGAAAACCCACCTCCACACAGCTCCCACACACTCTATGCTCATGCAGGTTAACAAATGTACTGTACATTGAGAGTTTTTCTGGCCCCATTTCTACCATGCAAACCTGTTCTGAAGATGGAGTATGCATTGCATAGTACATATATGTGTCTCAAAAACAAGGTAAACTTCCAGATCAGTGAAATTACTGGATGATGCTATCCTCTCTTCACAAACTGGGAGCCAAATCCTGGGGGACGAGTAAATGACAACCTGTAATTCTGGTTACTTGAAGCAAACTGCCCAAAGACCTGATTTTTCAGGGTAGTTTCTATTGTATAAGCAGAACTATCATTAATTTTGGTTGTAAATTCCAATGTTCAAGACTTCTGCAAATCAGTCCAGTAAAGTAATGCAACTTAGGATGCTGGAGCTAAGCAAACTGGTTTTGGTCCTAGTGGGAGAATGACTACCTAATCAGGGTGCTCTGAAAAGCCTTTCCTTTGGACAGCAAAACCTATGCTTCCTGGGCAAGAATGAACTCTTAAGTATGGAAATTTTCCAGGTAAAAATCCAGCCTAGCATAAAACCCACTTCACTTCCACATATAGCAAAAGACAACTCGTGTAATCACAGATTTTAGCCTAGTAATCAAATTGTACCTTAGAGGGAAGGAAAGTATTATTAGCATCCTAGAGAGGGAAGAAAGGCACTGCAAGATGATGTGATTTCCTTAGGGTCATCAGAAGTCCAGACAAGCAGAGATGAGAACTGATGGGACTCAGAGGAAGGTGTTAACCAAACATTCTCACCACAGACAGGAAAAGCAGCGATAAGAGAGCACAGGAAATAAAAACAAAGTGCCACATACGAATTCAATTCTCCATTATCTTTTCCCTCTTCTGAAGAATACAATATAACATGTTCACAATATCCAAGAAGCACACAAATAAGCCCTCCAAATACCAGAAATGTGCCTGTGGTGCAGAGTACAGTGGCATTAGCAGGCAAGCCAGCTCACCCACTGCTTCCTTTGGCCTTGTTGGACATCTACTTGTGGTATGGATTCCTGGGCTTCGGCAAGTTGGGAAGCAGAAATTAATTTCTGCTTCAGGTCTTTTGAAGTAGGATTTTGTATTGAATAGCTTTCCCAGTGTAAATTTGTCAAATCCCACCTTTCATCTCAATTGAGATGAAAGAACACAACACCATTTTATTTTCCTCCTTTGAAATGTAAGATTTATCTGTGGGAAAGAAATTCTGATTTCATACCAGCCCTACACAGAAAAACCCCAGAGCACCTTGGCTCCCAGTACCTGCAGAGCAGATATTGCTAGTGTAGACTTTATGCACAACACAGAAAACACATTTGCCTTTGGACATTTTGATCAACAGCACAAGAGCTCAGCCTATAGAGTGGTGTTGGGGAAGCTGTCTCATTGTATGGCCATGCTGCTACAGAAGACATTTGCTGACATGGACCAACATCCTGACTACCCATTTGGCAAATCCTTGAAGAAGCAGGAAGGATTTGGAAGCAACCAGTCCTGCCTTTGCAAAGTAAACAATTAACAGAAGAGCCACAGAAGGGAAGTCACAGGGATATGACTCACTCCTGGTATGAGATCAGAAAGTATTTTGTTACATGATATAGCATAAGAGGTGAGAGCTAGGTGCTGTTCCATCCTGCAGTCCCAAGCTCACTTCTTGCCATCACAGGCAACACCTTTCCCCAGTTCCACCCTTGTAGGTTCCCTGACACTCATCTTTCCTACTGGAAAGCTTTGGGTCATCTCAAGTCCATCAAACATTTCCAAATTGAAATACACCTGGCTGGTTGATGCCTTCTTCTCTATGTGCAAGACTTTTGCTCCCAGTGCTCCTTTCCTTCGTCTATCCTAACTCTCTTGTCATGCTGACAGCTCACTTCCACGTGTCCTCAAATGGCCACAAAAATTTTATCATGAGCCTTGCCAGTGGCTTTCTCTCAGCACAAGGTACCAGAAATGCAGGTTTCAACTTAAAGGGTTTGCTCATTTCCTGAGAAGTTTTAGAGGAAAGACAAAAACATAAGAAGAAACCAAGTTATCGAAATGTTAAAAGGTAACAGGAATTGAACATCTTCAGATTTTATATTTCACAATATCTGAGGTCTCATTCAGAAGTTTCAAATAATTGTGACTAGCAATACAGGAAAATCAAGTAAACTACATTAAAAAAAATACCAGTATTTACAGTCTTCACTGGATGGACATAGCCATGCAGCTTAATAAGCAATGGGATGAACAAAGTTTACCTCTTCCATAAACCTAGATTTTGTGCTTGGATTATCAGTGCTAAAAATAGATATATCTCTAGAAATAGCTACAGCCCTTCCAGGATTTGGAGCTTACACTGTCCTGTACAGTGGCCTTCAAACATTCCCTGATTTCAGTCTTGTATGAGTCAGCCCGCCAACATCAAAGCCATAGGAATTTGAGAGGGTTCCCTTTCCTATTTAGCCAATACTAGATGTGCAGAATAGGTGCAGGGGTTAGTGCAATTACAGAGGATACACTGATGAATGCAGAAAAAGAGCCTGATCTCAGTCTTCCTAATTCTTACAGAATTAACCTCAAGTAGCTTTTTCACTTAACTGATGTTGAGATCTTTTCTGGAAATTGACACTTTTATAACCTTTTTATTCTCAGCATAAACATGTCTTTTGATCTGACGTTCCCCTTTACATGGGAAAGATGGCTGTTTATAGTATCTTAGCCCTCACGTAGGCCACAAAGAAACTCATCACAAGATCAAACATTTGGTGCCCTAGAACAACATTTATCAAAATCTATTAATTGGCTAGGTGCTGATCACCTCTATCAGTGGGAGCCAGGTGTTACCTGTCTACTGAACAGAATGCTGAAGACTGATGGACATTAATAGGAATATTCATATCAATTTCAGAATTAATATCTTTTGTTGCTCTGTATCTGTAACAAACAACCTGCAATGAACTACCATTTTGCCCCTCTGGAGAGCTCTCTGTGGCTGGGAAGACTTCAAATTACCTACTCCAGCCCTGCTACTCACAATCATGTTAAAGATAAATTCTCCCATACTCACGTTCCTTTTGCTTTCACTCTTTAATATGCATCCTATCTACCTTAACAATGTCTCAATCCCATGCCACAGAGCTGTTCTGTGCTATCCCCCTTTGTTCCAGAGCACTGGAAGAGCTGCTCAGTTTACTGAAGAACTCACCAGAGACAGATCCAGAGAACTCAGCTAACAGCCAGCTCCACTTTCAATGCAGATAATTGTCTAGTCAAGAATCTAAGTCAAGAATCATAATGGGACAAAGAACTGAACCTCCTTGGCAATGAACTTTTCCTACCACTGGATAAAGAACAGATCTTGTTTCTTTCCAATTTGATTGATCTTAGTGCTGTTTGTGGCATGCTGTGGTATTGTCTGGCAGTGGTAGCAGGTACCCAGGGGTCCACAGTAAAAAGGCCTTCCTTTCTGGAAGGACCTGACGTCTGTTCAGGGATAAGAAACTTCACTTTTATTGTCATCTCACATTTGGGATATTCTACAAAGAATGTGCTTAGATGAAGCTGCTATGTCAAAAAACAGTGATACAAGCCATTAGATGCGCCTCAGAAGAAACTCAGTCCTGCTTATCCCCTTTCTTGGATGGAGCCTCTACCTCCAAGATGGGCCAACATCTATGTAAGATCAACAGAGAGGACAAAACCATTTTGACAGAGCACTGAAAAAAGACCATCTGAGGGAACATATCTACAGCAGAATTTGATACAAATCACTTCCGTTCTTGATATTATGGACATGAAAATGCTACCAGGTATCACAGGCTTACAAGACTTTCAAGCTCCAGCCATTGGGAGAACATCCAAATCCTGGTGGGCTGGAGCTAGCCAGGTACAGACCTCAACCCTGACACATAGCTGGGCTACTGAGAAGGAAAGGGAATATCAAAGATTCAGAACACATATCTGCGTATACTACAGACTGGCTTATACAGTCACTTAATATCAGTAGAAGAGAAACAACTTGTTTTCACTGCTGATGAAAAGATACAAAAAATATTTTCCCAGTTATCAACATGCTTATAGGTATGCTTTTTAAGTATTATTTTTGTTTCTGTACTGAAATTCAGACAGTTGCACAACAGCCTTGGCTTTGAAAACACAAACCCAATTACATACTAATATTACCAGTGGGGAAATCCATATAAACAGTTTGCCTTTAACTGTTTATAGTAACTCCTCCGAAAGTGGGGGAGACCAAGGACATCAATCCAATTCAGTGATATCTCTGGCTTAATCATCTTGTCTTTTAAGATGTGGGGGCTGAGGATGATCATTCCTAAGCTTTGTTGATTTAGGCAACTTTTATATGAGCAGGGATTTAAATATGCCTCTAAGGACAAGGCCTTGACTAACTGTTTACTATTAATTATTAAATAATTGTTCGCTACTGTTAATTAGAGGAGGAAAGAAATGCAATAAAAATATGGTTCAGACTACTTTGATGTTATTTCCTGGAATACTCTTGGAGTTCTGCAGCCCTGCATGTATCCCAAAACACAGGACAATGGATCTGTCCTGACATTGCCCCAATGAACCCAGGACAAATGATGTTAACATAAAATCAGAACTGAGACACGGGAGACATTTCTTCAGAGAGTGCTCAGAGAGCTACTATTCCATCATTGTAATTCACCTATATACTTTGTCTTAGCTCTGCCTATTGGGTAAGCAGGTAGTTGAAGTCTCACTCAGGTCTAACTGCTCGCTTGACTGCTCATAGCATTGGTGGGACAGTTCCTGATGTGCTCAGAGGGAGCTGTGCAAGGGCAGTCTTTCTCTTGCACGACCCACACTAAGCCACCTGTTTACTCTACTACTAGTTGTTTATTGATGAAGCTTGAGTGAAAGGGCCAGTGGCACCTGGGAATGCATAAACGTGACCTCCTTTGCCCCAAATTGCTGAGGAGCCGGACTGCTACAAGTACCGAAAAGGGTATTCACATTCCATCTTGTAGAGAAACAAAGCACAGAGTAGTTAAGTCATTAGTGTGAAGTCAAATGAGCCCTAGAAAGGTCTGAAACTAGAGTACCTCTGCCTTGATTCCTGAACCAGGATTTTAACAATACAATGATGGCTTTTCACCCTCTGCCCATCTTCCCCTCAAAGACCTTGTTTGTTTGGAAAAAGAGAAAGATACAGGGACATGCAAAGAATGTGGATGTTCAGTTTTCAGGTGTAGCCAGGGATATGCAGAAGCTGTGATCCCTGCTGGCCCTGTATCTAGCATAGCCTTTTGGATAACACAAAGCAACAAAGGCCACATCCTGTCACCTACTGTGGAACTCACAACTGACAGAGAGGGAACTTCAAGCTGCTTTAAGAACAGCCAGATCTCTTGTGATAAAGACATTCAGATGATTTGTCCCTCCAGAGCACTGATAGGGTCTCTTTATCTTCTCTGTACAACCATTTTGTCCCTTTGTGCACCACCTGTTAGAGCTGCAAGTTTGGAATAAGCAGTCAGATCTTCCCAGGTTTTCCTCCTAAGCATACAGCTGAGTCTGTTTCCACTTGGCTGAACTATACAAGCAAAGCATATAGCAGAGGGTTCTGTAAATTTAAATAATTCTTTTTCCTCAGAAAAGAATAAATTTAAAGCGGAAAACCATTTCTTCTGAAGACTTGTGGCTGTTCTGCATTGGCAACTGGAGATGTGCCTTCCTGCTCACCTTTTGCCATGGGTTGTGGTGGTGACTCTGTGACCTCTCCACAGTGGAGATGAACTCAAAAGAGGGTCATTGCTGTCCATTATCATAGGCAGAGTTAGCTGCTGTCCCCTCATTTGGACAAAATTCTCTTCTATCAAGATCCTGAAAATATCTCCTGGATGAAGCCCACTGGAGAGGCTGGCACCCAGAAGGCAGGTTCTCTTTTGCCCAAGGCCTGCCAGGAGCAATGCACATTGTGCTGAGTGCTGTCTAGCCTGGGCAACCCTACACACAAATCCAAGAAGTACTTGAGGCACCTCGAGTTTTGGGACTGGCTCAGACAGTCTCTCCCACCCTGCACTGCAGGAAGAGTTTCAGGGTCCATTGTGCAGGAAGAGTTTCAGGGGTCCACTTCAGGATTTTGACATCTTATTTCTGTTTAACTAATGCTTCAGGACCTGAGTCCTGTTTTGCCTCTCCTCCTTCACTGTTAACAGAGGGGTTCAAAGAAAACATTTTCAAAGACAGTATTTTCATGTCATAAGCTCAAGTGTTCAAAGTTTAGGAAAGATCAGAATGTAAATCTCTTTGCAAGTGCTTCTTATAACTCATGCTATTTGTGCGTGTGTGCACCAAGATTGCCATGGCATGTTCTCACAGAACAAGGTCTCATTTTCTGTACAGAATATATATCCGTTAAGGCTGGATATCATCCTGAAAGGGAGATCCAGTCGAAGCTCTGTTGTATTTGCTGCAGATACTGAGACTTACATAGGTCATAGAACAGAGGATAGCATGTTGGCAAAAATACCTTATAGACAGATTACTTAAGGATAATTTAACTATTTTAGTTTTATCCCCCCTGCTGACAACATGAAGTAAATAACAAAACCCAGACCATTTAATAGTGGCTGCTAATTGTTTATTTATCATTCCCTGGCTTGAGATGCTGCACTGTGATTTTTAGAGCTACAAGGCTCTGTAGTTGCAGGTTAGATTAAAAGGTCATTTTGCACTGTATTAAAAAAACCCAACCAATCAACAAAAATTAACAAGAAAAAATTAAGGAACATCAGCATCCTTGCCTTCTTCAAGGCAAAGTCCTTGACCACACAAACATAAAGTGAGAGCACTATCAGTCAATAAAAGATTGCCTTTATTTCTGTACAGAGGGAACCAAGCCAAAGCTGCCTCTTGCTTCATGAACACTTGACCAATCAGATACCCACAAAAAAATTAGCAACTTCACCAAGATACCCTGGCATGGATCTCTTTCAGATCCTATTGAGAGACAGGATTTGTTACAATCCTCCTTTCAATGTCGTATGGCTTCTCTGAAACTACAAATGAGAAGCAGTGACCACTAAAACTTCACAATTGTTCAGCTCCTCTGGCTTATGAAAGTCTATGACCAAAATAGATAACAGCACCAAAACAACACAACAAGTGACAGAGCGACATATTGAACAAGATTGAAAGAGAAAGGCGTACTGCTCTTCAAAGATAGACAGCTTTCTACACTTAAAACTCAGGTCTTTCATTTATTCAGTGTGAAAACATCTCAAATGTGAAGATCCTATAGCGCAAGTGAATAAGGCTATGATTGCAGGACAGTACATAAAAGGGGTGGAATAAAAGCAGCCCATCTGTGAACAAAACTGAAACATACTGGGAATTGCCCTGTTCTTCTAAGCCTTTCCAGAACATTGTTTGGGGTTTTTTATTTTAAAAAAGCTGGTGGCTCTGAAAAAAATCAAGCAGACATGACCAAAATCACTGTTCCTCCTTGCTTTATAAGGTTCATATCCACTAAATAAAATTAATGTTAAAGCTTAAATCTACTTAGTTAAGATTTTAATTAGTTTTAGGCATTGAGTATTTGAAATAGTGGCAACACATTATCCTAAAATGCTGTTTGGGCTAGTAACAAAGGTATCCTCAAGGAGATATGGCAGATCCCGTTAAAACAATGGTTTTCTCAATCCCTACTACAGAACTTCCTACAGGCTGACAGCTGGTTTCTAAATCAGCAAGAAATATGTCACAGGAGAAGCTTGTAACGCCTATGTCCTGTGTGTGGCTCAAAGCTTTCTTCCCAGTACTGCTTGCCAGACAGAGAGAGAACACTTGACTAGGGACCATCAGCTAACTGTGTGAGAAATCCTCTTTCTAGCTGGTGAGACAACTCTTTTCAAGACACAAGATTTGAATTTTAAAACCTCCAGTGCTTTTAACACAAAGGACCTGGTCCTCAGCCAGCAGCATCAGCACAGCTATATTAAGTTATACAGGCTGACATCTGCTTCATTGAGGAAGCTTTCAGAGGAGCACAGGGAAACATTCTCCCCTTCAGCTCAAGGATACACTGAGTATGTCACTGCATCTGGTTGCAGACTTTCATATTTCTGCTCCATTTCTAGCCCAGCACCATCTCCATCCTTCCTTGCAAGGCAAGGTTCTATGCATTGTGTATTCTCTCTATGCTGGAGATCTGGATGAAGCATGTGTGACACTTGCATAGGCATGCCCTCAGTAACCTATCCAGTAGAGTTAATGTACCTGGGAGCCAGGTTCATGTCTTTTTCATGGTCATCATACCTTCATCAAGTTCTCTCCCCTGCTTATTGTTTGATTTGTCCCAGATTTCCAGCTCACTTTGCTGACTAGAACCAAGCAATACTGGAGCAGAAACAAGTAAGCATTTCTGCAAGTGATTCAGGGTACCCTAGGGACAAGAGGAAGAGATGCAAGGGAAAAGAACAGCAGGAATAGCTTGTAGGAGAGAACAGGAAGTGTATTGGGTCACATTCTCCATGTGGGAATGGGGAAGAGACTTTGTTCCCCCATTAGAGGAAGGAAAGCTTAAGCAGTTGTGACAGGCTTTGTAAGAATCTTTGTAAGGACACGCAGCTCACTAATATGCCACACTTCAGAAATAAGGGTTAAAAAAAGCTACAAGTCTTTCAGAGTGGCTAGCAATCTTTTACAGATGCAGCATATCAAGTAACAAAGATCCCAGAAACATTAGTGCAGTTCAAAGCTGTAGCAGCAGTCCAGATTTAAAATTTTTCATTGCCTAAAGGAGTCTAAACTTAATTTCTTCTTGGTGGAAGCACTATGGTAGTCCTTAGAGGGCCATTATGGTAGCCAGGTGGGCTTCAGGGGTGGCTTCTGTGAGTTCAGATCAAGAGCTATCCCCATGCAGGACAGAGCATGTTCCGGCCATGTTGGTGGTGCCTCTGTGATACTATATTTAAGGAAAGGGTAAAAGAAAAATGTGAGAGAAAGAGCTCTGAAGATACCAAGATCAGTGAAGAAGGAGAGAAGGAGGTTCTCCAGGCACCACAGGAAGGATCCCTCTGCAGCCCATGGTGTGTTGTCTGTCTGCATCCCATGGAGGACCCTATGGCAGAGCAGTTGGATGTGTCCTGAAGGAAGCTGCAGCCCATGGAAAGCCCATGCCAGAGTGGGATTCTGGCAGGACCTGCATCTCTTAAAGAGGAGCCCACAAAGGAGCAGGTTTTCTGACGGGAACTATAGCCAAAGTAGCAGGGACCAGCTCTGCAGCAGTCTGTTGCTGAAGGACTACACCCTGTAAAAAGGACTTATGCTAGAACAGTCCTGGAAGAGCTGCAGCCCCTGGGAAGGATCTACATTGGAGAAGTTCATGAAACACTGCAGCCCATGAAAGGGATCTCATGCTGGAGAAAGGGAACATAGTAAGGAGAAAGGAATGACAGAGATGAAATGTTATGAGCTGTCCACGGCTCCTATTCACCATCCTCTCTGCATGCCTTAGGGGGAGGACATAGAGTCACAGGAATGAAATTGAGCCTGGGAAAAAGGAGGGCGGGAGGAAGTTGTTTTAAATTTTGGGTTAATTTCTCACTATCCTACTCTGTTATTAACTGGCAATAAATTACACTAATCTTCACCCATTGAAGTCTGTTTTGCATGTGGCAGCAATTTGTGAGTTATCTCCCTGTCCTTATCTTGACCCACAACATCTTTCAGCTTATTTTCTTCCCTTGTCCTGCTGAGAAGTGGGACAGATAGCACATCAGAGTGGGCACTGGGCAGACAGCTGAGGTTAAAACCACCAGTGTCAGCAAAATACACAGAAATCCCTAGAGAGAACAGCAGTATTTTCTGTCCTCTGAACAATGAGATAATTCAAGCCACAGAGAAGGCAGGCACTCTCCATTTTTTGCTTCCTTTTTCTATCTATGAGAGACATCTCTTACACTTCTTGCATATAGAAAGGTCACATCCAATGGGGATGAGATATCATTTAAAAGAGTAGAAATACCTCAACAGAATCTTAGAGAAGGGATGAAATTTTCTGTGTCTGTTCCTGCCTTCTCTGCATTATTGCACAACTTTCCTGCGCAATTTGTTATGATTATCTTTAATCTGTGCCAACTATTTCACACACTGCAATAAGGCCATTAGTCATAGAAAGGCATACAGAAATAGACTTCATAAGAATGTACAGAAAACCACAAGGACAGTAATTCAATTCTACTCCTAATCATCTGATTAAATAAATGAGGCTGCAGGCCCCTTCTTGAAATGCTGTTTTTCTCTCAAAGTCTGTATTCGACAGGTTAACAAGTTGCTGCATTTGGGGAAGCAGTCGCAGTACAAACTAAAGATCTCCAAGATAGTGACAAAGGTCCTCAGGGAATCATTTCATTCATCTCAGTTTGCTGTTTGTTTTATTTTTAACCGTGTAGAAAAAGTTATTTGCACAGGGATTTATAAAACAAAGTAGGAATGCAGAGTGCATTCAGCAGTGTTGCTAATGCTCTCTTTCTTGAAAATAGTGAGAAAAGCAAAATAAAAAAATTTCAGATGGAAAGATTGCATGTGATAATGCCAGAAGTTGAATGTTCCTCCTATGCAGTTGTGTTATATCTTTAACAGGATGAAGACCTCCTCTTGTCCACCATTTCCAGACAGAGTTTCCAAGAAACAGCAGGAAAAAGAGTGGCCTCATAAATAGTGTTGCTAAGTTTGCTTTAAGTCACCAAGTAAAAGATGTTTAGAAACAAAAAAGATTTCTATTTTCTTGGCAACAGAAGGAAATATTTGAGGTGCAACTTCTTAGAAGTTGGAAGAAAGCTATGCTCCACACTGCAGTTACTGCCAATCTCGGAAAAAAAAATCTGTTTTTTCCTGAACTGTGGCCGTCTGCTAAACCAGAACGTCATAAGGAGGGCAGACCACTGAGCATCAGATACTAGCAAAAGAGCCAGCACACCTCATGCAGTCTCCTGACGCCAGTTTGCACCCATATCTGATACGTATGGAAAGGCAAAATTCCCAGATGTGGTTATCAGCTTGCACTAGGGAGAAAACAAAATCTTCCTGACTTTGGCAGATGACAAGCAGAATCCCAGAGCAGCAACATTAATATTACCAAAGATTAACAGCTGTTAAAAACTTTCCATCCCTTTCTTACCACAACTAACACTTACTGGTACAAATCCTTGGATTACTGGTAAATTTCCACCCCCCTTTTCTAAGATTGCCCTCAGATAATTTACTCTAACTCCATATAGAAGCAATTCCTCAAGCCACCCAGAAGGCTGTTTAGCATGGCTTGGCAATTTTCACCTTCATCTGTTCGTTATCATCTTCGGACTCAGAAAGCACCTTAAACAGAAGAAGACTCCCTCTTCATATACCTATAGAGAAACATGTCATATTCTGTAGGTCTATCTGCTAGGCTGAATAAATGATATCTCTCCAGCTTCTTTTCTTTAAACACCAGGGATCAAAACTGTACTTAAAAAACCAGCTTCTACCATTACACTATTGCTTCCTTGCCATTACTAGGAATTGGTACTAGTATTACTAGTCTGATGCATCCCACAACCTTACAAGAGTTTCATAAACTGAGTCACACTGACAATCCATCCTTCTCTCTCCTACTCCATCCTCTCTCTCAGGAACAACTATTCAGTCCTAGCTTTAAAACCCCTGGCACCTCTTTTTAGTTTAATCTATCTTCTAATTTCCAGTATCATTTCCACCATGAAAGAGAAGGTCATTATAGGGTAATGGATTTTACTTGACTTTTGTTTATGTCCATAGTATTATCCTTTTTAAGAAGCTAGTTATACGTTCTAACAAAATATACTAAATAACTTCTGAAATGACTTACTGGGGTTATGTATGAAGATTTTATCCTCTTTCGCTTCCTTCTTACCCTCAGCCATCCTACCTCTTGCATGTTAAGACTTGACACTTTTGGCAGCAAATCAGGAAACATATACATTTCTGATTTTGGGTTTGTTTTTTTTTTCCTGTTTTCTGAAGACAGGCACTGTATTTTCCATTTCTCTGTTCCCAAATTTACAGAGGAATAAAAAAACCTTTTCAAATCCACCTGCAATTTTATGTGCCAGTTCTTTTAATAAACAAAAGAAAAGCTTAGTCAGGGACCATGGTATTTTCATGCCAATTAGCCTAAATTTTGCTTCCCCTACAGATGCTGAATTTCCCTTACCACATTCACATTTTCACTTCAGACTCCTTCATTAACCTTACAGATCATCCTTACTGAAAACAGAATTAAGGCATTAATTCAGTATTTAGGCTATATCTCAACTTATGCAACTGCCTTCACGTATAATATCTCTGCTTCCTCCGCACCTCTTCTTCTGTTCACAAGGCTGAATTCTTTTCCCCTGCACTACTTGTTTTCTTTCCATGTTTTATTTCAGCTTTTAATCTATGACCAGGCTCTGGGACACATGCTCCATACATAGCCATGCTGTCTTTGCATTCCGTGTAGTATCTAGATTTACCCTTGGCTTGGGATATTTGCTCAGCTGGGGAGGTCCGTTATTGTTCTTTAAGGTATGAACCTTAAAGGTTCTTTAACCTATTACTTCATGGAAATGAAGCACAAGTTTCATGGTTTTGGCTGAAATCATGTGCCCCATCTCCCCAGCTGGATGCTACCACTTCATTTTCAAAGCCAGCCACGTGTTTCTGTATGCCATCCTAGCCAACCTCCTCTTATACTGACAATACATCCTCTTTGCGCCAGAATTTTCCTCTCTGCCTGCCATCTATGTGTGATGGCCAGTATCCAGAGTCTTTCCAGAATTTGCATAGGCAGTAGATCTAAGTAAGATTAAATTTGTTGTGCCTAGATCAAGGTAATATTGACGTCACTGTAGATATTCCCAGCAAGTCACTTCTGTCATGAAGACCAACAGCTTCCTCTCAATCAGTTCTCAATAAGCAGGTCTGGTTGCATCTCAATGCATCCAAGAGGAACAATGAGTTTCATATTCTACAGTCCAAAGGCATATCTGGATGTAAAAATATTTTTGGTTAGGACTTCATAGATCCTTGGCAAAACTACTCTCTCTTAAATCCTTGAGTTTTTTTTTGATTTGTGATTCCTTCTTAACATTATTCTAAAAGAATTGATTAAAGGTAGCATATTACACAAAAAAGAAACGACATAATTTTGCAGCTCTAGTATTTTTAGCAAACATGATGATATAAAACAAAGTAGTCATTTCTACTGATGAAGCACTATTCCCTCCTTTACATTGCTCAGGTTGGTATAGCACAGGCAGCAAACTGTCACAGCCTCCTGCTTTTAGAACAGTCTGAAAAAAATTAGCCTGTACTACGTCAAAAACTACCTCCAATGCACAGGTTGCATAACACAGCTGCTCTGCACCTTGCCAAACAACAAAACCCTTTTCCAGAGCAAGCAGCTGCTTATCTTTAATGCTTTACACATTATCTCTGTCTCCAGCCACAAAGCTGCCACTACAAGTTGGAATTGTACCTGGCAGGTTATGGGGAAGACAGAACATGACAGAAGCATCCTTCTGAGCAGACAGAAACGAGGCCTGGGGGAAGGAGTTTTGAGTCTAGCAACTCTGTGGCCAGCAGAGCAACACTGTGTGAGGCAGTCTTGGGAAGCAGCCCCCCAGCTCCTGGCTGCAGGTGCCCCCATTGCCCCACATGGCTCACATTGAGCTCTGTGCTTGATGGTCATATGAGACAGACTTAACCAGCTCCTACTGCAGCTGACACACAGCTTACCCAGCTCTCACTGTCTCACCTGAAATACCAAACAGATGAACCACTCACTTTTTATTTACAAATTCAGGAAGTATAGCTGCAATTTTTTTTCCCATTTAAATCATAGATCTCTCACTGAAGACATGAGATTGATAGCCCGGGCTCTGTGTGGCTGCAGTATACAGTGTCTTGCACACATCCATCCATGGGCACAACAATTCAGGGCTTATAACAGCACTCTTAATGAGATAAGGGAAATGAGCACTTTAAAAGGAGGCCAATGCAGATGGTGTCTGCGGGCACACGCTGACGTAGTTTCAGGAGTCGTGGAACTCACTAGAGTTCAAGTATTAGAAATACACAAAAATGCTGCACAATAACAGTGAGAGGTCATGAAAACCACTGGAGCAGAGTACTGGGAAAGAAAAACCTAGATGGTTTCTCCTGTCTTGAGGGCTAATGTAAAAATTGGATGCAAAGGACAGTAACCTGTTTTGAGAAGGAAGACTTTGGGTGGGAAGATTTAGGTCATGTCCATGGCATTCCAATTACGCCCATACAAGGTGAAGAATTTTAGCATCGGTTTCAGAGGAAAAAGAATGCAGGAAGCCAGTAATTTTGAGACTGCTTCATTCTGCCTTTGGAAATTAGGACAACTGAAGGAGGAAGCTTCATGGACTACCCCTCTCAAGTTAGCTCTTTCACAAAGAAGGTCAGAGAGAGACCATAAGGCCCCAAGATCTTTCTACACCGTGAAGAGCAAGATCTCTGTCCTGCTTCTTCCAATCATCTTCCTGATTTTCACATCCACCTTTCACACCTCACAACAGGTCTGTGGTCAACTGATATCCTTTGGAAGGACTTATGCCATCTCTGATGGCACTCTCAACCTGTCCATACTGCAGTTACTTACTTTTGACAGCCCTCTGCTATATGCCAGTTGAGTACCCATCAAGACTCAGATCTGTACAGGACTTTTGTTTACTTCAGGCCTGTACTATGTCTCACACAAGGTCACAAACTCAGCCAGGGCAACCTGGCATCACTATTTTGAATGCTTCTGACTAAATACTTCTGGGGCTCAAATAGTATTCTGCTTCATCCCGGGGCTAAATACAGAGGAGCAGGAAGTCAGGAAGAAGAATTCGATTAATGCCTGGCTCTCAGCCTGATATGAGGAGAGGGGTTTCAGCTTCTTTGATCATGGGGTGGCTTATGCACACCCAGGCTTTGTTACTAAGGACGGGACATGTGTGTCTCCTAGGGGATATAAAGCCCTTGCTAAAAACCTAGCTAAGCTCATAAACCAAGCTTTAAACTAGATGTGAAGAGGGAGGGGGTTGAGACCAGGCTAGACAGGAGTGAGCCTGGATGTGGGGCACTGGTGATTCAGAGAGGGTGTGCTGGAGAGGACCACCAGTACAGCACCACACAGAAAGTGGGGGTGAACACACCTGGGGGTGGTAAGGGAGATACAGGCTCTCTGGTGCTAGCTACTCCAGTTACCAGGCCATTGGGAACAAACTCTGTTCCCTCTAAGAAGGCTGAAGGCTCGGCAGCTCAGCTGAAGTGCATTTACACCAATGCACACAGCATGGGTAATAAGAAGGAAGAGCTGGAAGCTGTCATAGGGCAAAGAGGCTGTGATATCGTTGCCATTACGGAAACATGGTGGGATGACTCATATAACTGGAGTACAGATATGGTGGGGTACAAACTCTTCAGGAGGGATAGGAAGGGTAGGACAGGAGGCGGGGTAGCCCTCTTTGTAAGGGAGGACTTGGACACCATTGAGATGGATTGTGGCAATGAGGAGATTGAGTGCCTGTGGGTTAAAATCAGAGGAGCCCATAAGAAGGTAGATTTTGTGATGGGAGTCTGTTACAGGCCACCTAGCCAAGAAGAAGCAGCTGACGAGCTCTTCTATAAACAACTGCGAGTAGTCTCAAGATCACTACCTCTCGTTCCTGTGGGAGACTTCAGTCTTCTGGGTATCTGCTGGAAGTACAGTAGAGCAGAAAGGAAGCAGTCTAGGAGGCTCCTGGAGTGCATGGAAGACAACTTCCTCACACAACTGGTGAGTGAACCAACAAGGGAAGGTGCCCTCCTGGACCTGCTGTTTGTGAACAGAGAAGGCCTTTGTGGGGGATGTGATGGTTGGAGGACACCTGGGACAAAGCGATCACGAGATGATAGTGTTTTCTGTTCTAGGGATCTAGAACAGTTTTCTATCCAAAGGGATCTGAACAGGCTGGACCGCTGGGCTGAGACCAATGGCATGAGGTTTAACAAGGCCAAGTGCCGAGTCCTGCACTTGGGGCACAACAACCCTATGCAGCTACAGACTAGAAGTCTGTCTAGAAAGCTGCCTGTAGGAGAAGGACCTGGGGGTGTTGGTTGACAGCCAACTGAACATGAGTCAGCAGTGTGCCCAGGTGGCCAAGAAGGCCAATGGCATCTTGGCTTGTATCAGAAACAGCGTGACCAGCAGGACCAGGGAGGTTCTTGTCCCTCTGTACTCGGCACTAGTGAGACCACTCCTTGAATCCTGTGTTCAGTTCTGGGCCCCAAGAAGGATGTTGAGGCTCTGGAGCGAGTCCAGAGAAGAGCAACGAAGCTGGTGAGGGGGCTGGAGAACAGGCCTTATGAGGAACAGCTGAGAGAGCTGGGGTTGTTTAGCCTGGAGAAGAGGAAGCTGAGGGGAGACCTCATTGCTCTCTATAACTACCTGAAAGGAGGTTGTAGAGAGGAGGGTGCTGGCCTCTTCTCTCAAGTGACAGGGGACAGGATAAGAGGAAATGGCCTCAAGCTCTGCCAGGGGAGGTTTAGGCTGGACATTCGGAAAAGAATTTTCACAGAAAGGGTCATTGGGCACTGGAATAGGCTGCCCAGGGAGGTGGTTGAGTCACGTGGTTTAAGGCACAGGTGGATGAAGTGCTAAGGGGCATGGTTTAGTGTTTGATAGGAATGGTCGGACTCGATAATCCAGTGGGTCTCATCCAATCTGGTTATTCTATGATTCTATTTTTCAGTACTGGCCAGACAGCAAGGCCCAACAAAGGAGTGGAAGTCTAGGGTGCTTTCAGAGAAGAATTAATGGAGTATCAGAGTACAATAGACTCCATCAGCTCATGATTTTCTCATCTGCTATACTGCCCATGACTTTCACTGCACCTCTTTCTTGGTCTATGGCTGCTGCCTTACTTCCCTAGCTTCTCTTACCACCTCCTAGATATTCACATTTGCCATCTCATTTATCTCCTCATTTCCTTCCCCTTTGATCTCCCCCAAAGCACTATGGAAACACCAACTCATTCTTGTTCTCTTGCCTCCCAGTCTTTAAAGTGTAACTGTAACCTATCCAGATCCACTGGCCTAACAGGAAAAATGCTGCCCTTCAAGTCAGGATGGTGAAAGAAAACCTGAGTACACAGATGCAGGTAGCACAGAGGAGCTAGAAATGGCCATATGCCGTTGGAAAGTAGGAGTCTTTTCACCAGGAAGCTATGTCCCTAATGTCAGTGCAGCTGTGCTTTGTCACCTGAGACTGCTCTCAGAGCATTGATGAGAGAGCAAAAGACCCTTGATCCCTGGGAATTCTGTGCATCAACTCAATACTACAGGTTTCTGCTGTTATTTAGTCCTAGGAAACATCTCAAAGCAAAGGGAGACAGATTCAGCAAGCTTGCCTAAAGAAAGGATTCAGGACAACACCACCATCTACATTCCCAAAGCCTGATGCTCTCACAACCTGCTAGAGAAATTCCTTGACAGAGGACTGGGAAAACATGAAAACAACTTCTTCAATCTTCTGATTCCCTTCTATTCACTTGGCTGATTGCCTCCATCATCTGTATTTCTAATGCTCAGTGCCAGAGACAGCTGTGCTTTCAAAGGCAGGAGAAGCATACTTCTCAGGGAAGAAGTTAAATATGGCTCTCAGCTTAAATAATGTTAAGGACTCCAAGTCTTTTTAAATAAATGAAAGACAGATAATGAAAAGAAATAAAGCATCCAAGCACAAGGAATACAGAAGATAAATACTCTACTAGCATTATTCTAATGTAATAAGGTGATCATAGCAGGAACCAGACCTGATGCTTGGCACAGTCAGTTTGGCTCAGCCTCTGTAACTGACGTTCTAAATACCAATCCTCTTCCCTCATAAATTTAAATAAAGATGGTGTAACTGCTAACCACCAGCCACTTTTGACCGCAGACTTTTTGAACCTAGAGGACATGGGTCTTAGTGCAGTCACTGCACAAAGTTATGAGATGTGTCAAACCCATCCAAACTGAAAATGGAAACCGAGATACTAAACATGTAGAAACCTGAAGAGGACTTATTATGTACTTACTGCTACTGACACAGGAGAAGCCGAAACAGATTGTTTCTATGTCCGTGTCAAATAGGAGAAGCTGCAGGTAGTGTTCCTTCATAGACAGACAGCTGTAAGTGGTACCAGAATGAAAATTAAGCAGGATAAGTAAGCTACAGAAGTAACAAAATAGCATGGGTAAGCATCAGGACATGAAAAAGGATGCCTGGCTGTAACATCAGCATATTGCAACTTATCCTGAAATCAATGCAGTCACACTGAAGCAACTAAATAGGGTTTGTCCAGTGCTGGAAGTCAGATTTGTGCTGCACAGTAACACTTGACTTAATAGTTCTCAAGGCACCTCCTTCTGCTAAAGATACCCATGTTGAAGTGATGTCAGGGTTAAAAGAGTTAGGAGATTTGTAAAGAAATAGCAAGCCATACAAAATACTGCAGAGCCCTCCCAAAAAGCCAGAAGGAGAAGAGATTCATAATAAATTGCATGTTGTAGATTAGAAAGTGATGACATTATTATAAAGATTGAAGACATGCTCATACTGTCAGCAGTAGGACTGCTATTTAAATAGACAAATAAAAAAATGCAACTAGAACTACCAGTTAATAGAAGGACTTAGAGCCTGAATAAAGTGGAACTGTTCAGTCAAGAAAAGAGGTGGCCAAGGGAGATAAATAAATAGATGAGAGAAAGCAGATTGGGAACCTACATTCTCCTTTCACAAGTGGAAAGGGAAATGTATAGAAAAAAATGACATCAAATGCAAAACTGGTAAAAGAAAATGCTCCATAGCATAGTGTAGAACTGGGCAAGGAGCCCCTGATCTCATAATTGCTGCGTAAAGGACTTAGTGTGGAGAGAGAGCAGTGTTTGGTCTCAGGAGCATACTGGGAGTGCTTTATACTGTGCCCACTCCCTCTGTCCTTCCCCCAGAACTAACGTCTGTCTTCTCCCAGCTGAACTGATCGTATCTGGATAAAAGAAGCTTCAGAGAGGCTTCCCCTATCACCCAAGACCCCTCTCCTGCCCTCATACTAAAGAGTGTTTGGATGGTGGAGCCTTTAAGAGACAGCTTGGTCACAAGGCTATGTTCTGCCTCTTTGGAATGCATCACAGCCAGCGAGAGCAGCAGTACACAGGAAACGTCTCCTATTCATTTCATTTCCAAATTGCAGTTTCGAAACTGAAAAACAATTCTTCTTTTCATTGATGTCAGAAGACCCTTTGAGAGCAGCAGAGCAGTACATTATCTGGCTAATAAAAACCTCCTATAAATAAAACCAGGAAAAGTCATGCATGCTTTTGCCTTCTTTAGCTGAGCACACCGATAACTATTAATAGTTTTCACTGATACTTTTGATACCTGGATCACTTTGTCCATATCTCTGTAAAGAGCAGGCATTCTTCAGAGGTGTTCTCCCAAAGAGCTTGGTACATTCTGTGTTAGTAGCTGTGTCTCTATATTATGTTTGTAATCTCCAAAACCACATGCCATTCACACATGAGGGTCTAACTTGCTTAAAACATCAGGGCAGAATTTGAACACTGATCCCCTAGGAAAAACAGATCCGCATTCAGAATTGTGGTCCTTACTATTATGTGGCCAATGCAGCCCCATCTATGTTATTAAAACCCTGGTAATTGCCAGGCTACCCTTGGAGTTGAGATGCATTGGCTGAATTGTGGTTTTGTCTGATCATCAGTTCAAAGATCATCAGTAACCAAACTCAGCTTGCAATCAGAAAATTTAGTGATAGGCAAAACTCCAAATTTATTCCATGTTTAACTGGAGCATTGCCCAAACTTCATGACACAGAAATGTTAAGCATTTGACAAGTGGAAGTCTGAGACAGATTATTACATGGCTAGAAGCATTAAAAAGAGCAATATCAAGAACAAGAAATCTTCATAGGAGTGATGGTGATTCATGGCCATACTTGTGGTCTGTGTTGCGGTTCTGGTTGCAGGAGATAGTGAATGATTAGATGTAAAGATGGAAGTGGGCCATTCCCCTACTTTCTTTCAGATTTTTCTTTTGCAACTGCTGCTAGAGCCCTGAAGGAATTCTGAACTCAGACACACCAGGGGTTTTCTGCTCATTGCATCAACCAGCCTATGTATACAAGCAGCACCACATAGAGCATCATGCGTATTGGAAAGGGATAATTTTCTTCTAAAAGAGGCTAAGCATCTCTTTCTTGTATCTTAGAACATGCTGTCCCCAGGTCACTGCATTATGACAGTCCCACCACTTCCTACACATAATTTCTTTTCATTATTCCTTTCCCTTCCACACTTTTGTTTTTCCTACAGGATGAAGTATTTGACTGCAATACAGAAAGCAGAAAAAAGACTATTGAAGGCCATGCTAGTTATTCTGGCACTATTTCATTCATACCAGGTGGGCCAGCACCCTCCTCTCTACAACCTCCTTTCAGGTATCTATCATCTCGTGATCGCTTTGTCCCAGGCGTCCTCCAACCATCACATCCCCCACAAAGGCCTTCTCTGTTCACAAACAGCAGGTCCAGGAGGGCACCTTCCCTTGTTGGTTCACTCACCAGTTGTGTGAGGAAGTTGTCTTCCATGCACTCCAGGAGCCTCCTAGACTGCTTCCTTTCTGCTCTATTGTACTTCCAGCAGATACCCAGAAGACTGAAGTCTCCCACAGGAACGAGAGGTCTTGAGACTACTCGCAGTTGTTTATAGAAGAGCTCGTCAGCTGCTTCTTCTTGGCTGGGTGGTCTGTAACAGACTCCCATCACAATATCTACCTTCTTGTGGACTCCTCTGATTTTCACCCACAGGCACTCAGTCCCATCTTCACCATAATTTAGCTCAAGGGTATCAAAGCATTCTCTAACATAGAGGGCTACCCTGCACCCTCTCCTACCCTTCGTGTCCAACCTGAAGATTTTGTACCCCACCATAGCTGCACTCCAGTTATATGAGTTGTCCCACCATGTTTCCATGATAGAAATGACATCGTAGTCTCCTTGCCCTTACCACAGGTTCGAACTCCTCCATATTATTGCCCATGCTGCGTGTGTAAATGCACTTCAGCTGGGCTGGCGAACCTTCAGCCCTCATAAAGGGAATAGAGTTCATTCCCAACTGAGCGTTCCTTGGAATATCTAGCCCCTCAGTGCCAGTTTCATCCTTACTTTCACCAGATGTACTCGCCCCCACTTGCTCTGTGGTGACATACTGGTAGTCCTTGCCAGCACACCATCTCTCAGGCACCAGAGTTCCACTTCCAGGCTCATTCCCGACTATCCTGGCCTTATCCCCCTCCCCCTTCACATCTATTTTAAAGCTCTATTTATAAGCCTAGCTAGATTTTTAGTAAGGACTTTAGTACCCCTAGAAGACAAGCGTGCCCCATCCCTAGTAAGGAAGCCCAGGGATGTGTGGGCCAGTCAATGATTGAAGAACCTGAAGCCTCTCTCCTCACACCAGGCTCAGAGTCAGGTATTAATCAAGTGATTCTTTTTGACCTCTTGCTCGTCATTGCTTAGCGTTGGAATGGAGCTAAACACTACTTGTGTGTAGAGTCCACCATCGTTCTCCCCAGAGCCCTGAAGTCTCTCTTAATGGCTTCCAGCTTTCTGCACTGTGTGTCATCATTGCCGATTTGAAATACTATGAGAGGATAATAATCTGTCTCTTTGAGCAAGGAAGGAAGTTTTCTAGTTATGTTCTTCACTGATGCCCTAGGTAAGCAGCAGACATCCCTGTGTAGCGGGTCCAGTCTGCAGATGTGTCCCTCTGTTCCTTTTAGAAGGGAATCCCCTAAGACAATCACTCTCCTCTTCTTTTTTACAGAGGTTTTTTCTTATGGTTGTTTGAGGATGGCACAGTCTAGGGAATGTTTCTAGGCTGTGGGAGCCATCCCCTTCATCCTTGGGGATGGATTCCACTTGCAGTCCTTCATATTTATTCTTCAGGGGAATCTGGATGTTTGTTGTCTGAGTGGGGACAGCAGGTTTCCTGCTCTGGGCAGGAACTTGCTGCCATTCCCCATCTCTTGTTCCCCCAACCTTGCAGTTGGCAGGTGGCTGGTGCTCAGCTGCACTAGCTTCATCAGCCCAATTGTGGAAAATATAATCCATGTTTTTGTTCACTGATTAAAGTTTGTTCTAGTTTTTAAAGTTTGTTCTAGTTTTAAGTCTCTAGGTATTTAAGTATAGTTATTCGCTGACACAGCTGCTTATTGAAGAACCAGGATATGGTCAAGAGCTGGGAAGTCGGGATGCGATGAATGGTTAAGATAAGACATTGTGAGAACAAGGCTGATAAGATTCCAGAAATTCCAGGAAGCTGCAGACCCAAGAGCGTATTGCACCGAAACCTGCATCACAAAGAAGATTGAAGGCTCATGGATATGCAGGCGCAGAGTACTAACGAAAAAGCAAGTAGCAAGAAACAGAACTGTATAAAAAAGGGGAACTGAGACCTGGGAAGGTGCGACAGTTTTGAGGAGCAAGGGACTCCCATGTCGCCCAGCGCTGTTTTTGCCTTTGCCTTGCTTGCTATAATTTAATAAATTCTAATTGAACCTATACTGTTGTCTGCAGTCTATTACACACTGAGTTTGAGAGGGCACTGCTCCACTGATCTATCTCCCTCTCACATTCTCTGATAGCCCTTAGTCTGTTTACCTCCTGCCTCAACCCTGCCACCATGCGAAGGAGTTCTCACACGTGAGCACAGCTTCCACAAGTGAAGCTAGTACCAGAGGTGTGAGTCGGTGTGCTGCAGCACCCAGAACAACTTTAATTTTCTGTCGGGTGGCCACCATGGTCCTCAGTCCCTTGTGGCTGGCCTTCAGCTCCTCTCTGCGCCCTCAAACTGCCGCACAAACTGCCCCGTTACACTACCATGCCCCACTCCTGTTTGCCGTGCTCCCAAGGAACTGTTTAAATCTCCCACGGTATCCGCTGGGACTGCCACCTCCTGTCAGGCACCACGTGGGATCAGCCACTGCCAGGTGTCAGGAGTCCAGCTCCACCCACCCCAATCCTGCCTGGGTTTCCCTGGGCTTTTCCTGGCTCAGGGAGGCCCCCACCACCTCAAATGGCCACCTCGCCACAGTACTCACCATCTTGCCACTGGATGCTGTTGAAAAGGTGGTGTTAATGGCTTAGCCGGGTTTAAATCTCTGTGATTTCGACAAAGGAGAAATTCTTGCATAACACAGAATCGTAGAATCACTAGGTTGGAAAAGACCCATAGGATCATAGAGTTCAACTATTCCTATCAAAGACTAAACCGTGCCCCTCAGCACCTCACCCACCCACCCATTAAACGCCTCCAGGGAAGGTGACTCAACCACCTCCCTGGGCAGCCTGTTCCAGTGCCCAATGACCCTTTCCATGAAAAAACTTTCCTAATGTTCAGCCTGAACCTCCCCTGGCGGAGCCTGAGGCCATTCTCTCTTGTCCTGTCACTTGGGAGAAGAGGCCAGCTGCCTCCTCTCTACAACCTACTTTCAGGTAAGCAACTCAGAACATCCTTATAAAATGAAATCAGTGCAGAAACAGCACTCTGCTCTTTACAGGATGAAAGGGATGAGACTGTAGCCGCATTTTTACAAATAATATTTATTAATGAGGACGTCTGCCCTGTGTATGAGCCATTGATGTTTCAATAAATGGGTCTCCTATAGGCTCATCTGTGAGAGCCCTAAAACCTGCCACTGTTCCCAACTAACTTCCCACACCCGCTGTGATTGCCTCGTCAAGGAAAATTCTGACAATGGAGATTCAACAGCTGCCACAGATGATTGATGTCAGAGCCTCACCATTCTCATCATTAAAAGATATCTCTTGGATCCAATTTGAAAGCTCCTCCACTACAACACCTTGGGATTTTTTGCCCTACCCAGCATGGGGTTGGAAAAAAATTATATTCCTTCCTGCATGTGCTTATTTGCATGATGTTACAACCCTACTCATCGTTCTCTTCTAATGTGGAATAGACCTAGTTAATTAGATCTATGAAAGCACATGTGAAATATCCCCGTCGAACAAGCAAACACCTATTCCACTTCACAAAAAAAAATTGTCAAGCTGAGTTCTCAGGGCACAGTCTTTATTTCCCATGATAACATGCTGTTAACAGGAGCTTATGCACAAAGTCTTAGAATGAAACCAGTCACCATGAAGCTCTTACCTTAAAATTAAACATCTTTGATCTGAAGTTAAACACAGACTAAACACAGAAATCCAGTCTCAATCCTCTCCACAAGGTCTACATTGGGCAAGTACAAAGGAAGCCTGTTGTTGACAAGTACAAAATGAGTCACCAGAAGAAATTAATTTATGCTTCTTGAAACTATATCTGGGTCTTGAATTGGTAACAGCACTCAGGAATAACATAAGTGGGTAGTCTCGGACAGTTCAAATAGAACAACTGCTCAGGAGGCAGCTGTAGGCAGAGGAAGGCCACAGAGATCAGAAAATGCTGCCATTACATTACTTATGTAATCCAAAGGTTGCACAATGCTTCACCTCTGCATCTCCCAGCCAGCTTTTTCCTGACCTCTGGCTTACTCCTGCCCAGGTCCCATACAGCCCTGATCCTATCCCCCCATAGCATGACCCATTGCTCCCTGATAACTCCACTGTCAACACCAGCTCCCTCTCCCAGACCCACAGACACACCAGCTCTTCCACATCAACATGTTGCCCCTCTGTGCTCTGCATTTTATCCTTTTTGCCTCTATATGATCCTTCTTTTTCTTTTTTTTACTTAGAAACTAGCAGCATTGTGAGTCCAAGGCACCTTCTTGCCCCTTGGTTCTGTAAACAGTGAAATTGCTTGGATGCAAAAGAGAAATGCCATGGCAAATCCACAGCGTAGACATGGAGACAGAGTAATTTCAGATACATTCACTGCACTGTCTGCCCAGCAGGAACACATTCCTGCAAAGGAGACAGACAGATCCTTGTCTGGTCTGCTTTGGATTAATTTTTACTTTAGTAGCAAAAGTGTGCTTTCCTGAGAACTACATGGTTTCTCTGCCAAATTCAAATGGGCACTGCACAGGCAGAGAGAAAATTCTAATCAGAGCAGGCAGTGCAGAGGGAACGACCTGATCAGCAAGGAATACTCCCTGCAGCTCCAAACAGGAGGTGACCTGAGAAGTTGCAGCTAGTAGAAAAAGTTTTGCAGATTGACAACTAACTGAAGATAGCATTTAAATGGAAATTATTCTCATTACACATCACTTCCTGGAAAAAAAATGAAAGACCAGGAAATAATCTAGTAGTTGCTATTCAACTACTAACACTAGGAATTTGTGTTTCAGAAAAAAAAGAAAAATTCTCTTTACAACTGGCAAGTAAGTAGAGCTATTTGTGAATGCTTAGGGTACACCTATCCACACCAAAAACTTAGTTTTGGATTTCATTGTGCGTGTTTCCAAAAAGATACTGGCAACAAAATAAGATATCAGAGGCTTAAGTTTGAAAGTGTCTGTCTTTCCCCATGTATTTCCAAATAGTTTCAAGATAGCGTTGTTCTCACCTCAACAGGTAAAACACATGCTCCTTGCATTACAGAGAAATGAAATTGAGGGGGAAGGGTGAGATCATAAAGTTTGCTCCAATATTCAGAACAGTGAAATCTGAAGGTGTCTGTGAAGAATCACAGGGTATTTTTCTTGCCCAGGGTAAGAGACTAGAAAAGCAGCAGGTAAAATTAAAAATCAGTAAGCGCTATAAAGTACAACTATGGAGGAAAACCTGCCAATATACACACATGCCAATAGTTACTAAATTAATTGAGACAGCAAAGCCAATGTCCTTGTGCAGAGCATCTGAAGGCACAACCTTAGCACTTGTGAGATATGACAGAGCTTTAGGGATTATTTTAGGGAAGATACACTAGAATTAGAAAGGGACAAGGTTGAAAAAGCAAAAGCTTAGAAACTAATTAGACATTAGGTAAAGCAGGATTTTTTCACTTTGGAAAACTTCACTAGAGGAAGAGTAGGCAGAAGTACAACCATAAAGATAAATAGGAAAGGATTATTTATTTCTCGTTACGCAAAATCTAGGGGCAGCCAATGACATTTTCAGACAGCAGATTTATAAGAAATAAAAATAAATGTTTTGCCTTACTGCACACTACTACACAGACTGTGAAAGTTCTCATGGAAAACAGCAAAGATCAAAAAATAAAAGGTCCGAAAAAAGCCTTAGACATAATGAAGTCTCCTAAAATGTGTAAACATTCTTCCATAAACATGATGCAACTGACTGGAAACCAGAGATTGCTGAAAGTAAACCAGTGCATATGCAACTCTTTGCTGAAAGCATTATCTATCAGCTGCTCTTGGGGCAGAGCCAAGGTCTAAGTGGAATTGCTTTGATATTGTGTAGCCTCAGGCTCATGGAAGAGCCTGCCCCCCTTCCCCCTTCTTCCCAACCCCCCCCCCCCCCTCGCCCCGCCCCACTTCACAGACACTGCACATTTTCCCATTTCTCTGCATTTGGTAAATACATTTGCTTTTCCCTTATTAAGCACTGTTCTTCACTGTTCTTTTCAGAAAAGCCATCAAGTCTGAAAAAGAGAAACTGAGGAGATATGGAGGAATAAGCACATGAAACCACAGATAACTACAGTGGGAGCTCTTGGGAAGCTCACTGTACTGCATGTGTTGTTAACTCATCTGTCTGCAGAGAGATTAATGTAGACACCAGGATATGAGCAGTTATGAGAACATCAAGCACTAAAAGGCTAATTTTCTGTAAATGAAGATGAACTATTTTTCAGGATATGAGTTCTGCAAAATTATTCAATTTCAGTAGCAGTTCACTGCCCAAGCAATGGAAACTTGGAGAAAACTCCAACAAATGAGAAGTGGTGCTAGCAACTCCTATGCCTTGCTGCCCACTACACAGTGGCTGGGCTGTTCCTCAGGCCACTCCATTTCAATAGCAACCCCGGGAGCATCTGAAGGCAAGACTTTATGTCTTGGTTACTCCTGAGGTCTAAAGAGCCCAATGTATTTGACAAGCCTTTGTTATTTGTGTTGTTTTCACAATATGGAGACCTTGCTGGTTTGGAGACAGAGGCATTAATGAGTCACTTAAGGGCAGCTTCAATAGGAATATTCCAAATTTACAGCATAAGACACAGAATGAGTCTCAGATTTTTTAGGACTCCCTAGGCTGCTGGACTGTCTCTCTCAGAACCAGTGAAACAGGATAATTGAAACCAGAGTTATGCAGGAAATTAAAAGCACTGCATAGTAGTTTTATGGCAGCTAGGATGTATTTTGTTATATCTGCCACTACCAAAACATAGAATGGTTAAAATCCTTTCTCTAAAAGGAATTTAGTGAGAGTTTTGGCACTGACTTGAGTAGGGTCAGGATTTCAGCCTGTACAGTTAGAGGAATGGAGAAAGATGCAGAAAAGCAGGCAGGTAATGTTCAGAAGGTGATGCATTACTTGTAGTGATTCAATGCTGTACTAAGCATTTAAAATTTTTGGTCTGTTTTGCTTTCTTTAAAGGAGAAAAGCTGTGTTCCTTATTATGTTTGGATGGGACATAATTGCAATTCTGTTTTCACATGGGAACTGAAGGTTCCATGAAACTGAACATTGCCTACTTCCAAAAAAAAATAATAAAAATTCAGCTTTCTATGAAGAAATTTATGAAACAAATATTTGGTCAGGTCACTCTTTTCTAACTGACTATTTTGCTCTGTTGAACTGTGCTGAAGCCGTTTCATTTCCGGGCAATATCAGACAATGCAGAGCTGTACTTTTCTTACAGTCTGGAAAAAGTTACTTTTACTGGGCTATTTGTAGAAATGTATTTCTTATAACACTGAATAAATTTCTAAATGAACCAAGCTGTGCATAGCACTGCAGGAGCCAAGAGGACTACAGCATCATTTTGGATCCTGCAGCATTATAAACAGCTTGCAGACATAGTCCCCCAAGGCAGACTGTATCAAAGGTTATAATGGCAGTAATGCGTGCGGGAGCTGTAAGATTCAAGAGCTAATACACTCTTAGAAAAATTGTACTTACTAGTGAACTAGAAGAAAATGCCCAAGTCTAATTAATTTTATCAAACCACACTATCTGGGGAATTGTCAAAAATATCTCAGTGTTTTTAAGCGCACTCTTTTTCCTGCCACATTTCAGTCTAACAAAAAACATTGCAGAGTTTTGTCTTGAGATGGAAATCCAGAATATTGTTCAGCTGATCCTGTGATTTTTCAAGTCATTGCAATGGGCAACCAGACAAAAAAAATAAGGCCTGGCCTCTTTGAACCCACCCGAAGCTCTGACCTTTCTCTCGGAAGAGACTGAGCAATCCCTTCAAGGGTTAACATATTTACTAATTCAAGGTAATTAACAGATTTTGGTTTTGAATAGAAGCAGTTCCAGGATGTATTTATTCCTGTCATAGCAAGTGAAATGATTGCCTATCTAGACAGGAATACAGCTGTCTAGACAGCTACTTGTGATGGCTCAGAAGCAGACAAAATCTTCTCTACTGCCAATTTACCTGACTCTGCAAATTCCTCCTCCTCTTCCAGTGAATCACAGGCAGCTTTTCCAATTACAATACAGTCCTGCAGTCTTATTTGGACTAAAACACACAGGATTTCTGGGCTATGTAGTTAAAGGCTATAAATATGTTTTACCTTCACTTTTTTATTTTTCCTTCATAAGATTAATGGAGTCATTAAAGCCAACACTCACCTGCCAGTGGCTCTGCTGTAGGGAGAAGCATTGCCTAAGACTAAGTGGAGCAGTGATACCCATCTTCTGTGTGACAACTCGGTGGCTAGAGCACTTGCTGACAGAGACTGATCCAATCTCTAAATATGCCCAAGACTGAAAATCAGTGCAGGCACTTTTACACAATTTACAGGTGTTGAGATTCTAATCTTACAACTCTGAATTCAAACTGTGGTAATCCGTACAAACTGAGAACATGACTTATTCACCTGAGGACATACAACCAGCTAAAGCAATGCCTACATTTACAGGCAAATCAAATGTCAAAACCAAAAGACCTGCATGATTGCCCCATTCAAGCGAGTGAGGATGCTGCAACAGTGGAGCTGAAACAGGAGGAAACGAGTAGTGTGATCTGGTTTGTTGGCAGGTATGTAAGTTGGAGGCACACCAAGAAGCTGGAACAGAAAATCCACCTCCTCCTGGGGAAATCGCAGAGCTCCCAGTTCTAAGCCAAGAGAAGCCCCTGTAGTCCCAGTGCTCAAAATATCCTCTGGGATCTAGGCACAGATAAACGAACCTTCTTTGACTGTGGAGGTTGAAAGAAGGCCCAGATGCGAGTGCATAGCTCATGGATCCAAGGCATGACATCTCCTTTCAACAGGAAAATGCTGAACCAGAAAATCATGGCAGGTACACTGACCTCAGTCTGATAACCCCACAATAGATGCCAACATTAGCTGTATGCATTCCAAAGCAGGGTAATGATCGCTGATTTGAATCATATCCACACAGTGGCTTTAGTCATGTGGGCACCTGAAGTGGGGCCTACTGTGACAGTCATACACACCCCAAAAAGAAGGAAACATTAGCGAATAGGCAAGGAGTATGACCACAGATGAGATTGGCCCCAGGGTATAAATGGAGCCTGCCAGAAGACTCCCTTATTCAGAGCAGCAGGTTGGCAGTTGCAGACGCTCCCCTTGGGGCAGGATACCATCCAATGAAACTTCCCTAAATTGAGAGTCCTCTATTTTGGGGTGCGTGAATTGCACGTTTTGAGTCATCGTTCTGAGCTTAGGGTTAACTATTAGATGTGTGGTAGCAGTTCCCGACTGGCATCCTGAACCTGTCAATAAGTTGCATTCATTGAAGTGTTTATAGGAATAATTTTTATCAAGAAGTTTTTTCACTTGATGCAGTCGTTCTATATTTTGTGATAATAAATTGGCTTTTGGAACATATTGTTGTCTGACCTACACTTCTGTGACAAAGAACTAATCAATTTCAATCTAGTTAAAAACTTTTAGATGCAATGGGTAACAAAATTGAATCAAAGGACATCCTGTACATACAATTGTTAGGGAAGTTCATCACAATGACAGAGATGAAGAACTTCCAGGCTATTCCCAGAACTACTACCTGTGTGAAATGGAAGACAAAGTCTCTTTTCTTTCCCTGACCTCCTATGCAATTTTCCATGGTGGTGGTGGTGGTGTTCAAAGAGATGGGATTGAACACGAGAGCTGAGTAACAAGTTGTGATGTAAGAAGATGTGTCCCAACACCACCACACTCCCAGGACTAGAAGGCTGTGGGTTGTGAAGTCCCAGGTCACTTTGGCAAGAATAACAAACTCAACAGGAGTACAAGAGAGGTAGAGATAAACCAAGCATCTTCTAATATTAAAAAAATTACTTCAAATCAAATCACAGAATCATAGAATGGTTTGAGTTGGAATAGACCTTAAAGATCATCTATTTCCTACCCTCTTGCCATTGGCAGGGACACCTCTCACTAACTCAGGCTGCCCAAGGCTCCATCCAACCCGGCCTTGGAAACTTCCAGGGATGGGGCATCCACAACATCTCTGGGCAACCTGTTACAGTGCCTCACTACCCTCATTGTGAAGAAATTCCTCCTCATGTCTAGTCTAAATCTGCCTCTCCAATTTATAGCCATTAAAGGCAGAATATTATCTGTCTAGAACATGGACCGTTGCAGCTGCACCAGTTACCACAGGGAGCTGCTGTTCTTGCAGCAGGAGTGCAAGGTAATGTGGCTCACTGCACCTACTTACTTCAGAAAACCAGGCTGGTAGGAGACAATGCCAGCCTGAGGAGGGAGTTCAGGGCTACCCTCAATGTTTTAAGCTGCTGGGGTTCACACAGAGTTCTCAACCCATGTCAATACAGTCCTCCAATCTTCCACACAAACCAATAAGAAGGTAAAACAGGTTTTGGCCCTCATTCTGCCTTACCCCTTCTGAAAAACCTCGGTTGAGTCAGAATGAGTCACCATGCCTCTGCCCACTCATATGTTAAAAAAAAAGAAAGAACAGATATTATTCTGTTCTATGTAGAGTTTAAGTACAGTTCAATATTTTCAAGTTCTGAGGAATCAGAATAAAAATGCATCAACTAGCAACAGAGTAAATATTGGAATAAAAGCAAGTAAGACCAAAGACATGAAGAGCAGGTTTGTACAACCCCAAAGCACTCCTTCTGCCAATGCTGCCCTGACTGGTGTGCTCCAGCTCTTTTTTGGAGACTGCCCATATGCACGACAAACTAAGGATATTCCTAAAGAAACCACACAGTAGTAGTCATAAAGAACAAAAGAGATTTGGTCCTAACTGTCCCCTATTCCCAACAAGATCAGCAGCAGTAATTTCAGGTGGCAAGAGCACAAGCTGGATTTAAGTGACCAGACCATGGCAGAAATGGTCAGGATCAGCATATACTCTATAGACTACCAGAATTAACCAAACAGACTAGTTTTTACTACTGTCTTTAAGAGTGGTGATTAGCAGAAACAGATAGAGTTAGGACCCAGAAAGCAACTCAAGAAAGATTATTGAACCACTGTTGATCAGAGCAACCAGAAAATGTTACCTAAGCATCTGCAACTTTTGAGGAGAAAGAGTGATTACACAAGGTCCTAAACACCCAGCAACTGCCATGGGTAACAGAAATACTAAGGAGAAGATGAACAAAACCTGGGAAGGCATCAAGTGATGATTGGCAGGAAATTTGAATAGAACATGAGCAAAATACTACATAAGGTGGGGTAGGAACTAGTGCATGACTGTAAAGCTTATTTGTAGCATCTGCTTTTGCTGATTAGGTAGGAAAAAAAAATCAGCATTGTGATCATCTGGCTAAAGTTGTAAATTTTACTATGTCTGAAATAAATACATATTTTAAGACCCAGTTGCTATAATCAGAGGTACTCTTGTGATACAGCAGAACTCCAGAAAACAGGGTGAATCAAGTACAATCTGAAAGGCCAGCTATCAAAAACAAATTAAAATTTCTAAATGCATTATTGAAAAAGAAGTATTTTAAAAATGCATATACTTAAGGAAGTCCCATTTATTTTGGCCCCACAAAACTGTATTTAAATATGATTTTGCCCCTATATTTCTATTCACACCCTACAGGAAACTTAAAACACAGCCTTTGGTCCTACTTGTTGAAGAAGGCAGAAAGCTGCAAACATACTTCTCTTAGCCCTGGGTAATGGCAGCTTTACCACTTCAGAAAAGGAAAGGACTCTGGACAGAGACTCACACGTAGACAAGTTTTTTGGATAACAAGAAAGCAAAGGAGAACATGGATCCTAACAGCAATACAATTTCTTATGGGAAACTTGAGACAGGGAAGAGACAGATGAGAGGAGGTGGACAAGTTAACGGGTACCATCCTACAGTTTGTCTGGAAATGCTTAGAAAATGAGACAATCAGAAAAACAAACAAGCAACACAAGAACCCAAACCAATGTGTTAAGCCTAGTCAATCATGCAAGACCAAACACACAAAGGTGGAAGGGATTGAGAGAGAGTTATGTTCCCTCATGAAGGCAGAGATCTTTCTGAAAAAGAGGTGACAGCTTCTGTGGATATCTTCCTCAAACAGGAGAAGGAAACCCACCAAAGGGGTGGCTTGGGCACACTCTGAGAGCCTGTAGGCACTGGCCTGATCTTCTCTATTCTTTTATGACTTCCAGAGTTGCCAGAGGAGGAAATAGCACCCACAATACCGGGAGGGAATAGCACCAATGAAGCGATAGAAGAAAGTGGAGTCTGGCACTGCCAAACAGTTTGAGGACAAGAGCTTCACTCAGCACTACATGGGTTAAGCCCCACACAGCCTACACAAGGAAACCATTCTGCTTATATCCTAGATGTCTGAAAACTTGCTCATATTGCCCTGGAGAGGTGAATCAGGCAGAGAGAAACTCTGGCAGGCAACATGCGGAAAGAGCACTGCAGCCAGAATTCCCAACACAAGAAAGCACAATTCAGGCAGATAAGAGCCTTGCAAGCTGTTCTATCAAGAGCAACCATCTGAGAGTCCATCTAGCATAAGTTATTAGGTGTGCTGTGAATATCCTAAATGAGTTCACATAGCTTTTTTTATTTTTTTAGGTGCACCAGGCACATATTGGCGAAACAACAGCATTTCTGTTTTACCTGCTCAGGTTGCAACTGCTTGGTATAGTGCTCCTTGCACTGTGCAGTTGCCCTGCCTCTGGGCTTAGTGCCATAACTCAGCACTAATGGCTTCAAGCAGGGAACTTCCACAAGAGCTGAGAAGGAATCTGTGACCCAAAAGACATTACAATCTCGTCAAAACATGATGTGAGGAAGTGGAGCTAGGCACTGAAGACAATGTAGACAAAGTCCAACTACTCAGAAACTTACTTCCCTCAAAGCTTTGGAAAGGGCAGCACAGACTTATAAACCCATCACTATCACAGTGGCTGCATCGGAGATCATCTTTACTGGAAAGCCCTAGAACTCCTAAGCCCAGAGAAAAGGAGACATGAAACGTGTTCAGCTACTCTTCCCAAACATTGTGCCTGGCTCAGGGACAAATAACCTGGGCAAACATAACTAGGCAAAAAATAAGCAAAAAATGTTGTCTGCTAAGCTTCCTAGCAAGGTCACCATCTGTCGTTCCTCCCAACATTACCACAGATCTCAGGAAGGCAAAATATTGGATCTTTCCAGGCACATAAAAGGAGCAGAGGACCATGTGCTGTGCATAGATAGCTGGGAGGTAGCAAAGGCAAACAAGGTCAGCTTCAGGGTTTGGGAGAAATGAACATGACCAAATTTGACTTAAGTTACAGGACAAGGTCACATATCATGGCTCTCACTAGCTGAGAAACTCAGCTCATATCCTCTCAGATATCATCAACAGAACTAAATGCGATATTCCCAACACAACTATGCCTCAGTGCAAAAAGGTCCCCAGGCTGCCTCTGAAGTCTAGATTATTAAATCAGCCTGAAATCATGGTTCTTACTCACTTGGCTTTCTTAAATACTAATAGCTATTAGTATATCACTGTTCATCTGAGAAACAATAACTCCAGGACTATCAAAGGCCTCGTGAGGAGCACTTGTCTTTTCCATTGAGAGTTAGTCTTTGAAAGTTACCTTTGTAAAGCTTCAGAATACATTAAAAAGAAATGAAAACCTGGCTATTACATCCAACTTCCATGATATAAACTTGCTATCTCTCTGCTTTTACCAGCAGAAGTATCCAGGAGCCATGTGCCTGCAGTCAGTGTAAACACATGCCCCAGTCACACTCACTCATTTCTGTGCAGCTGTGATGTTATCTGCCCCATGCTCATTCCCAAATGCACAACTCATTTAAAAAATTGTTCCTCAATACCTGCTTTATATGTACTAGTGTATTTCCAAAGGAATTTTTTAGGTTTTCTCATTCCCATAGGCACTTAGTAGTTGCTGAAATAGTTAAACATTGACCATAGCTTTTATTATGTTCTTAAAGATTCTGTTGAGTAAGATCACACAGAATAACCAGGTTGGAAGAGACCCACCGGATCATCGAGTCCAACCATTCCCACCAATCCCTAAATCATGCTCCTAAGTATCTCATCCACCTTCACCTTAAACACCTCCAGGGACGGTGACTCAACCACCTCCCTTGGCAGACTGTTCCAATGCCTAACCACCCTTTCCGTGAAGAATTTTTTCCTAATCTCAAGCCTAAATCTCCCCTGGCGGAGCTTGAGGCCCTTCCCTCTCAGCCTGTCCCCTGTCACTTGGGAGAAGAGGCCAGCACCCTCCTTTCCACAACCTCACTTCAGGTAGTTGTAGACAGTAATAAGTCTCCCCTCAGCCTCCTCTTCTCCAGGCTAAACAGCCCCAGCTCTCCCAGTCGCTCCTCATAAGATTTGTTCTCCAGCCCCTTCACCAGCTTTGTTGCTCTTCTCTGGACTTGCTCCAGAGCCACAACATCCTTCTTCTGGTGAGGGGCCCAGAACTGAACACAGTACTCGAGGTGCGGTCTCACCAGTGCCGAGTACAGAGGGAGAATAACCTCCCTGGACCTGCTGGTCACGCCGTTCCCGATGCAGGCCAAGATGCCATTGGCCTTTTTGGCCACCTGGGCACACTGCTGGCTCATGTTCAGTTGGCTGTCGACCAACACCCCCAGGTCCTTCTCCTCCTGGCAGCATTCCAGCCAGGCTTCTCCTAGTCAGTACCTCTGCTTAGGGTTGTTGTGCCCCAAGTGTAGGACTCGGCATTTGGCCTTGTTAAACCTCATCCCATTGGTCTCAGCCCAGCAGTCCCGCCTGTTCAGGTCCCTTTGCAGAGCCTCCCTACCCTCCAGCAGATCGACACTTCCACCCAGCTTGGTGTCATCTGCAAACTTGCTAATGATGACAATGATCATGCATGCATGATAAAATGATAAAACTGCCCTCTAGTGGGAAAGTACCAGTCACATCTACAGCCAACATAATAGAAGGTTTTGGGGGTCCGCAGTATATTACTGAGCCTCAGGGGGTGGATAAGACAGCAGTCCCATCCTTTCAGACTACCCTGCATCTGGCTTGGCTGAGACTGCAGCTGGAGTGGCCTGTGAGGGGCTGTCTCTGCTGCATTCCCAGCAGAGGTAACACTGCTTTAGCTTTTTTAGCCAGGTCACCATGGCCTGCAGAGAACATCCTCTGTCAACTAGTACTACTCTACTAGTTGGGGAATGAAAGACTTATTGAGAGCAAACTGAAAACAGATGGGGAGATATCAACTGGCAGACAACTATCAGCAGTGAAAGCTGAAGCCTTAAAGACTACAGAAGTCTCCCCAGTGGTGCCATCGCACTATATCAAAAAGCTGAATACACGCACGAGCCCTACTGTCCTCTTGCCACACACAGACACAGTCCAGCACCTTAAAGGGGTTCAAAATATTATCTGGTTTTGCAGCACAGTGGATTAGGACTCGATCTATGGATGGAGATGTGTGCCCAGCAATGGCCCAATATTGGATTTATAGAACAGCATCTCCTTTACTGGAGGAATGATGTGACAGCTAGGCTTCAGTAGGTCTATAAGAAGGAGAAATCAGAAGAAAATGAAGTCCAGATAACTGTATGTCTTGGCAGTGAAAACTCATTTCAAAGAGGCTGGAAACAGGAATAGAGAAATTACAGCACAGGAAGTGATTGCACAAGGTTTATTATGTCAGCTCCCCGCTCCCAAATGTACTTTGATCATCATTAATTTTCAGAGCAAAAATGTTGAATTTTGGAGTAACTATGCTGTACTTTTCAAGGATGAAGTCTCTTTCTCTGTTCAGAAACACAGTCTGACAGGCCAGATTCATGACATATTCTCAAATCAACTTCCCTACACCCATGAAGGCACACACCCAGGGATCCCCACACCCCCTAGCTGTATCCAACTCACTCCTCCCATTTCTGCCTCAGACTTGTGGGCTAGCCACATGGAGAGATGTGGCAGTCCTCTTTAGTCCATGGAGATGTCCTTAAGCTTATACCTAGTTTTTTGTTAAAACAAAACCTCACACTGAAAGAATTTACCATAGCCATTAGTTCCAGTGTCATTCACTGCTGCGACTTTCTCAGGCTCCCCAGCTGTGCTCCCAGCCAAATGACTCCAGAGATTACCCAGTTGGTTCTTCTCCAATAGTCCCACCCAGCCTTTCTCACAGCCACAGACAAAAGCTTCTCCTTGTAGGGCTCATCATTTATCACCTTCCAAAAAAGTTATTTCTAGCACTAATTACTCAATGTAGTCAAGACCTTTGTGTCTTTCTACCTTTCTGAAATAAGGGAAGCAGTAATACATCACTCTGTCCTTTCTGTTCTCATTTGCTCTCTCTACAAAAGAGAAAGCGCTCCTCTTACAGATTAAGAGGTGCAATAGATGACTTCCCTGAAGTACTGCCTGTCCCCAAGGAGAAAGGTTCAGCCACTGCACCCTTACAAATGGTAAGAAGCCAGCTAGCTATACTGGGCTCTCTTGGCTGGATTTCACACCTCTATCTTGAAAAAAGCAAATATCCACATCCATACTCTGTGCTTGCAGCGCAACCACAATGCGATGTGTAAGCCTGTGGCAGGGGCCCAGAGTAAAATGGGGAACTTCCAGCCTTTGCAGTCAAGTCTATCAAACATGCTTTACACAGGATCATTCACACCCATTCAGTAACCTCTGTTGTATAATACCATTCAACAAGCTTTCCAACAAGACCATATCCAGCCAACAAAGGTATAAAAGGGATGAAATGGGTGCAGCATCTAAAAATGGGTTTCTCTGGGATGGTGTGAGATTGCAGCATCATTTCCTCTCTCCTTGTGCAGGGATGCATGTGGAAATGCAAGTGTATTCCTGGCAACATGAGTCAGGCCAGTCATTCCTGCTGTCATTAGACTCTGTATTTAAACTCTGACCTCACGTTTAAATGTAATCACCACAATAATGTCACACTAGTCCCACCAGTCCCATCTGCCTGTAAACCAAAGTGAGTAGAGCTCAGTCCACCACATGCCCTGGTCCTTCAGGCATCCTGAAGGAAGATCTTTCCGTGGCTCAGGCACCAACAAGGTGGTATTTGCTGATTGGTCACCCCTTGACACTGATCCCAGCTTGGACTCCACTTATTGTTGCTACCCCACAGGATCCAAGGGCTCTGGCCAAGATACCACACAGACTTAAAGGCCTTCCAACAGAATTTGAATCCTGAGTAAGACCATCTCCTCACCATGTTTTTTTTTCACGCAGCATTAGGCCAAGCAGATAAAGAGCCACCATGACTTTTTTGCATGAGCAAGCTGTGGATCTTATCCTACAAGGAGGATAATGACTGTGCTAATATGCTTGCATATGTGGCTCCCTTACCTTGAGCTCAAGCAGCCACTGAATCAAAGTGCCTACAGAGAGACTAGTTCCATTCTGATTGAACCTTGCAGATGAATTTGGTATCCTGCAGGCTAATTCAAAGTTTTCTTTTTTCCCCCTCTCCCAAACTTATACATATTTGCCCTCTTCTGCTTTTAGAAATACAACTGTAGGTTGTGCCAGTAGTTCCTCATTCATGCAGCTGGAGGGGCATGGGCTGTTAGTGTTAGTCTTAGAAGAGAAAACCATTAACAATCTGACTTGGACAATTTTTCAGTGTTTTACTCCAGATCTTTAGGTCAGTCACTTCCGTAGGCCACTGTGTTAAATTACAAAGTGGAATCAGTTCAGCACATTTTAAGGATGTTACGTTTACTTTTCCAAGATGGGATTGTTCCACATCTTGCATCCCATGGTTTTCTCTGTTCCTGATGACAAGAGAGCCCTTTGGGAACAATGTAGAAATGGCCTCAAACTTAATTCAAAACAGAATATGATCAAACTACATTAGACAATTTAAGCATTTAGATCTGAAAGATTTTTGTCTCAAGCCATTAGCTACAGCTGTAGAAGCAGCTAGTTTTATAGGATGATACTGCAAGGTCAATAACGCTTTCTCATTTTTTATTTTTCTGATAGGTATAAAACAATTGTTCTTCAGGGACATCAGAGGAGAGTCTTAAAGTCTATGCAAGTACTGCACTGTTTATCTTGTGCTCTTAGGAGTAACTTCTGCTCTACAGGATCTAGGGTTAAAACTTTCATCCAAAGTGGCATGCCAAAGTTCCACAAGGGAAAAAAGCTTGCATACAGGAAGATGTGCAAACTAAAGCCTCCACTCCTTCCTCATTTCAGACATTATTCCTCTACTATGAACTTCAAAATTACATTGACAAGCAAGTTAAAACTTCAGCCGAGATTTTGTCCCCACATTTGTGATTTTAGAAAAAGTTTTGGATTAAGATATTTCAGGTTTTATTCTTACATATTTCTGTAATTAAATTCTAAAAGCATTTGCCTGATCCACAGGGGAGCAGTATACTTTGCAATACGAGGATTTCAGAATACGGGGTTTTCTTTTTTCCAACAGTAAAGACAGAGTAATCTGACATTATTTCTTGTTAGAGACTTCTGTTTTGCCAGAGCTGTTAGTCTCAAACCATGACCTAGAAGCGTTCCATCTAATGAACACATCTCAATTGAAATTAATTCTTAGTTACTAAATAAACTGGACTAAATCTATTTACTATATTGACTTGAAGAGAGGAAGTGTTACCAGCAGTTCTTCACTTAACAGACACACTAGGTGAGCTCCCATCCACCCCACAGCCCTAGTCCAAAAGGTCTGCATGGAGATTGAGAGGAGAGTAAGCACCAAGTGTCTGTGGGGATTCACTAAAAGTCTCTGGACCCAGCAGCCATTTTTCCACTTCAAAACGCTACATCCCCTTGCCCAAAGGCAGAATTTGCCAAGGGATATAGGACAACGTAGACACCCAGAGAATGTGACCAAATCATAGAATCATTAGGCTGGAAAAGACTTTAGAGATCATTAACTCCAGCCACACCTGTCTACTACTAAATAATGTCCCCAAGCACCTGCTAGGAGAAATCTGGCTGGAGAGCTGCCTGGAGGAGAAAGACCTGGGGGTGTTGGTTGACAGCCGACTGAACATGAGCCAGCAGTGTGCCCAGGTGGCCAAGAAGGCCAATGGCATCTTGGCCTGTTTCAGAAATGGCATGAGCAGCAGGTCCAGGGAGGTTATTCTCCTCAACCAACAGGAATGGTTGGACTCCATGATCCAAGAGGTCTTTTCCAACCTAGGGATTCTATGATCTTCTCATGCTACAACAAAATGTGAAGGGAAGAAAAAGTGAAATATCTCCCCGACTCCGTCACTTCAAAAATCTTGTTGCCTACTTCATCACTGTTGACACTGCCAAATGATGTTGCTCCCTAAAAAGCAGCCAAACCAAAAGTATTTTTTTACGTTGCTAGACTTCCTATGCTAAGGAGTTGATACAGCTGCACCTATTTTCCTGCTGACTCACTGCATCTCACATCACAGTGGGAAGAATCCCTGCTGTTGGAGCAGCATACATGCCTCTCCATATCACAGATGCAGCCAAAGAGCAAGCTGCTACTAGGGGCACAGAACGGGGATTTTACACAGCCACAAAGAAGAAAGGAAGTTCGGTAAATCTACCATTCAAATAAAAGGAAAATTACCATGACAAAGGTCGAACATTACTGCTTCATTTATTTTTTTCCCCACTCCCCCATCCCAGGTTCTGCCTCCCCACTTCCTTCCTCTCCTCCCCCATGTAGCACCTCAGCTAACACAACCAGTCATGGTAACAAGCAGATTAAAACCCATAATTGTTCCCATCGGCATTAGTAGAAAGCAGCAACAGATTCTGCATAAAATATGTGATTGCTAAAATGGAAAGAAACACTAGATCCAGGTATAAGTAGGGATGCACATAAATGTGGCTAGGATGCCAAAGTAATAAGCAAAATTAAGAGGCTGTGGCTTAAGTTAAGGAGCTCACAGTTTAAACAAGAGAGGACCACTGAAAAGTTCCCTATCTATGGCTGTTTCATTGCATTAGGATAGGCAAACCTGGACATGAAAAGCTGCTCTCCCCTTCCTCACAATCAAATTAGCCCCATGGCACAGGGCAACAGAGACTCCTTCCGTCTGTAGCTGCCACAACCGCTGGCCAGCTCAGCTACAACCATCTCTTACAATTTACCACGTGTGTTCAGTCTTGGCTGCGTGCAATTCCCCTCTGCTGTAAGCCAATAAGCTAGGAGAAGGACAAAGAAAAACTGACCATGGAGAAGAAGGAAGTGCATGATGAAACGCTGTAAGACAGGTAAAACTTTAAGAAGATCTCTTTCATATGGTCACATTAAAGACAGATGTTGAAGCTGCTGCTGCTTCCAGCTGTAGAACAGCTTCTCTCAGTAGCTCTGTTAGTGTTTTGCCAGTTTTGGTAGTATTTCCTGGGAAATCCTTGTGCTGATCTAAAGAAAAATAAATACTGTGGCAAAGGCAGGGAATTCTGAAATGCAAATGCTGACAACTCAGCTAGACCACTGTCCATGTTGGGCCTGGCAGGCTACCCATGTGCCACAGTAGGCTATCTGTGAAAAAACTGCTCGGACTTCAAATTGCTACAGCTGTCTTATCTCCTCAACACTGACTTCAGAAGAAAGCCAGTCAGTTTGAGTGCCTTGCTTTCTGTGGCTTCATCTTGAAGGTCACCCCTAAATCAGTTTACCAGAATGCAAGACAATATGTAGTCCACTTATGGCAAATAACAAAGAGTTACTCCATACTGAGGTTCAAACAAGAATGTGAAGAATTGTCTTCTTGCTTAGAAGAGGAGAAAGTACACAACTTTCAGAATGACTAGCTCCTGTTCACAATGTGGCCCTTACCAAATGCAAACCACAGTGCTTAAAGGCATCATGGTGAGCAATTCAAGCAAGTAATAACAGCTCTGATACCATGCTAAATGAGTAGGCATCACAAAGGTACAAAAAAGAGCAAGAGGCCAAAACACAGATAATCAGTAGGAATTCACAGATTACTGTATATGACACTACCAGTAAGGCTGGGAAATATGGTGGCATAAGTGTGGTCTTAGAATAATTTTTTTTTTTAAATTTACAGTCAGATGGCTGAGTTCAAACACCTTAAATGACATTATCTCATTTAATGTTATATTAGTACAGGCTAGCCAATTCCTTCGCTAGGCTACAGTTCTATGATTCAATCAAAGCTTTTCCTCCAGAAAATGACAAAACTTATCTAATTTCTTCTTGAAGCAAAATATGTTCGTTATATCTCTTGATATTTAAGCTACTAAATTATTATTTGAAAGAATGACAAAAGTTAAAAAACTGCATTTGGGAAAAGCTGGAAGAACTACAAAAAAAAATGCATCATTTGGAGCTTTGTCAAACAACCATGTGCTAGACATTTCCAAATTTTAATTTTCTTCTCCACTTGCTATAATCCTCTGTCCAAACCAGGCATAAAGCCATAAGGGAAAGTAATATCTGAGGCTTTCTAATATTTGCTGCACATCACTTCTCATCTGTCTTTGTCTCCACCAGGGTGAATGTGGAGGCTCACTGAGCTCTTTACGCAATGAATTCTCCACCATAGAGCTAGTACTCCAAATATGCAAAAAGAATCAGTGCCCTAGATAAAATGTGAGAGAAACTGATTTCCACTAATGAATCACAGGAGAAGCTACATCAAAACTAAGTGACTAAACGAAAGTTTACAGAATATAGAAGAATTAAAGTATCAGAATACCACACAGCACTATTTAGCAATGAGTTATGAGATGAAAAATTGGCCATTGGAGGCCATGGCCCCCCCAACAGGCATGACCCAGCACCTGATGGGACTTACTAGGTCTCACTACTTGTGAAGTTTTTGATGGGCAGGTCAGAAAGGAAAGAAATGGTTTACCATTTATTTGCTGACAAAAGACCAACATGAAGCCAAAAAAATAAATTTTTTTTTTGGATGTAGAAAAGGCCTGGTTTCATGGGTACCGCTTTACATGATACTTCGATTACATTGCTGAAATTCTCTGAAAACCTATATCAAAAAACAATTGCAACATAGGCGTGCAACAATTTCCACATATGTAACAGCCAAAATACTTTGTCTGGGCTGTTATGACAAGCAGTATTATTCACAATTGACTACAATTAGCAGTGATCACAACAACCTTTATTTCTGAATAAAAAACTGCTCATCAGTCCTGGACCAGGGGAAATCACATCATTGTTGGGAGTGTTAGGGTTTCTGAACTTCACCCCTAGAAGTTGTGAGTGGGGCTGATCTCAGTTCTAAAGCACAGCAGGGAAGTTCCTCTGCTCCTTGTCATTATCCAAACTAACTTGTAAAACAACTTTCAAGTTCTTAAAGCAAGAATGAGAGAAGCTTCACTCTTGGAGCAATAGGATATTCCTATGCAGTTCCTGTGAATGTACATCCTTTGGACAGAGATTGCTGCTGTCTGAGCAGGAGACTATGACTTAGGGGGAAAAAAGTGTAAAATGTGTATAGATGCCATAGTAAATTCTTCTTGTTGAGTTTATTTTGTGTTGCCCTCATGCATGGCAGATTTGCCTCTGGTATGACAAGGCAGGCAATTTTAAAATAACTTCTCACTATAGCAGCAAATTTTTTTTTATGTAGGCTCAAAAGTGATGGAATTTGCAGCTGAATGCATTAGTGAATGGAGATGAGGACAAAAGTAGAGTGCCCAGAGGTAGCAAGTGGTGCAGAAAGAGACAGCTGGGCTGTAGCAACTGTGAACTGCGCTCCAGGGAAGAGCTAGGAACAGGCAGAATTACCTTAGGGAGGCTGATCTTGGCTCCTTAAAACTTTCCACAACTGCCTTTGAGGAAAGCACTAGGTCACCCATAGAAATGATCTGCAGTATCTGGAAGTCTAGGAACTAGTGCTTTGCACAGAGCTTTCTCATGGGAATATGAGACAGGCAGCTTGTCAGGGCTTAGGTGCCTGGTGGCACCAAGTGATTGCTCACCCAGAATAGGCAGGCCACCACTAAGAAGTTGATGTATTTCCTATCTACCAGAGCATTCCCTATTGTGAGTGGAACAAGACAGACTGTGGAGGCATCTGAACCCTTCCCTTTCCAGGAAGCATTTCCTGAAGGTTTCTATACAAACCTTTCTTCAGGAATTGTGATTTTCTGCACATTGTACAAAGATCTGCTCAAACCAACTGAAGTCATCACTGGAAAGCCAGAGAAACTGGCAAGCCCAGAATTATCCAAACTCAGTAGCGAAATAAAATTTCTTAATGTTACTAAATTTGAAAGAAGGAATTTCCAAAAAGGACATGTCTGTTGTCCCCGGTGCTTTTCAGAGATTCAGGCAGCACGGGCTGAGCACTGGTCCAAGATGACAACCTTCCCATCTCTCACTCAGAGCAATCCTGTGCTGCTGGCCAGTGGGAAGCACAGAGGTAATGGGAAGGTCTGGAAGTAGGAGCGGGAAGACTGTTGGACATTGAGTCCAACTAAGGCAGCTCCTAGGAGCCTTTTTTTCCTTTTGAGTTCAGATCAGGAATACCTCATTCCTGAGCCACAACACTAGTTTAGAGTATCCACTGCTTTTCTAATGAACTGGATAAAATAGCACAAAGCAGAGAAACTGTTCTTGTGAACTAGAACAGGTTTGTCTTTTTATTAAAAAAATAATAAAAAAGACAGACTATGGACAGAGTTGTTCGTTCCCTTTATAAAATCCACAACAAAAATAAAACCACATGGAAAAAGTAAGTAATGCTGCAAGATCCAGGAAGCACCTGAAATTTATATTTGCCTCTGCCACTTCAGTTTGGCTTTCTTTTGTGATACAACTTTCAATTACTCCAAAAATAGTGCTTTTCCCTAAGTGTCATCATGTCAGCATACACGGGACAGCCAAATGAACATTTAATGAGTGTTGGCATTTCCTTCCTCCCTATTGTTCAATATGTGATCCTGGTCTTAATTAATGCATACTAATTTAAGACTCTGCTCTTCAAAGGAGGCCATCACTGTACAACAACAGAGAACTGTTGCATTTTGACCCTGTGTGATACAGACAGAGGTAACAGCAGGGAAAGAACAGGATGGTGGCCAGACCAGATGGTACACCTAGGGAAAGATGAGGAGACAACCAAGAGCCTATGGGTCAGGATTAAAGGGAGGACAGGGACAGGTTACTTTACATTAAGGCTCTGCTACAGGCCAACTATATCCTGGACTGCATCCAACGAAGCATGACTAGCAAATCAAAGGAGAGGATTCTGCCCCTCTATCTACTCTGCCCTTGTCAGACCTTACTTGAAGCCCTGCAATCAGTCCTGGAGCCCTCAGCACAGGAAGGATATGGATCTGTTGAAGTAAGTCCAGAGGAATTCACAAAGATGATCCAAGGCCTGGAACACCTCCCATACAAGAGCAGGCTGAGAGAGACGGGGTTTTTCAGCCTGGAGAAGGTGAGGGTGTGGAGGCAGTGGCACAGGTTGCCCAGGGAAATCATGGCTGCCCCCTGCCTGGAGATGTTCAAGGTCAGGTTGGATGGGGCTTTTAGCAGCCTGATCCAGTGAGAGGCATCCCTGCCCATGGCAGAGGGTTAGAACTGGATGAACTTTAAAGTCTCTTCCAACCCAACTCAAAAAAAAAAAAAAATCTTTGTTTTCTTGACTTGATTCTGTTTATTGTAGTAGAAAACTCCATTCAGGGACAACTCTGCCCTGAACTCCTGCCCATTATCAATACTGCTCAGGGAGCTGTAAGAATAAGCGCTGGGAAGCAGGTTGACTTGTGAAGCACCCAGCACCAAGGTTAGAGAACACTACAACTTTCCCACTTCCTTTTGTAACATGTTGTGTTTCTTTACCTTGCTGCCAAGGTATTCAAACACAAGGAGGAAGGGGAAGCTTACTTTTCAAATGCTTTTATCTCAACAGCCTGCAGTGTTCTAATCCATCATCTTCACAGATTTTCAATGCCCACATGTGGGTCTTCAACAGCAAAAGCATTGACAGGAAGAACATGCTGTGCAACTGAGTAAATCTATAGCTATGCTACAAAAGGGTCAAGCTAATACCACCAGAGGAATTTTTGATCTGTCAGCCATTTCATGGCCCAAATGCACTCTGCAGACACACAGCAATGGGGTTGGCTTTGCAGGAAGTACCAGTGCTAGAATGAGGTGGGGCAACAGTCTTGCTTTAGCCCTGCCAGGACTTCCTCACCCTCTGAGTAAAGTGCACAAGGGGAAATTCCAGTCTCCAAGTACCATCATGGGCTCAAATATGTGCAGTGCAGTCCCCAGCCACACTCCGTGACTACTGGCTCTAGAAACCCAGGTCACACTCTGCATATTACTCAGCAGTGTGTCATACTGTTCTTGAGCATAGTTCATAAAATCATGGAAGTAATGCTGAGATATATTGTATGGAGAGGGGGTTTCCCTCCATCCTCATCTCTTTGTCTCCCTTGTGAGAACCTGACAAATGGTCATGTTGGATGCATGAATGATGGGACAAAGTCTCTGACATGGTCTAAGGATGTCAGTTCTCCTCAGTAGAGGACACAGTTACTTCTGCAAGTCATTCCTGTCTTGTTACCACCATGGTTTCTTAGAAGACAACTTGCTGTTCAAGACGAGATTAAGCAAGGCATAAAGTCTAAATGCTTCAACAATCTCACTCACATTGACTATCATCCAATGTAATACAAAACTGAGCTTATCTTGAACTGCCCCAGCCAACGGACACCAGAGTGTTCTGAAGAGGAGAGTTTGCACTGTAAAAAAACATGCTGCAAGTTATCCTGTACAGTTACCAGTGAACCAGCAAAGAAAATTTCCTGCAGGTTTAGAATTAATGATGGAGACCCTGAGCCAATTTAGATGGGTGTGAGGGCAGGAGACAGCAACACTGTGGCATAGAGAGTACTCTGCCACATGCTCTGCTGTACTCCTTTGAGTTATGAAGGCATGATACCATTCTTACACTGAGGCTTATTGAATTCTTCACTGGAAACTAAGATCTACTACCATATCAGCACAAGAAGTCAGATTGACACAGATAGAAGTAGTAATTGCACATGGTTCTCAAGCAATACTGTGGTAGGGAGAGGGCTTTGCCATAAGCTGGATCTCTAGCTCCATGAACTTCTGGCTAACAACAGGATCTAAATTATTAGCCACTGGAAAAGCACAGAATTATTTCAACTTATCAGTAAATCCCTTGGGGTAGTAGGCCCACCATCTTTTTCCTGCTCAGATGGATGGACCTCCTAAAACTCTAGCTCTAACCATCTCAAGGCAACCTTCCAAAAGGAGCTTGAGTGATGAGCTAGTCTATAACTGCAGCTAGCCCCAATCCTTCTCTTCAAGCCCAGAGCCTTCCCAAGCAGCAGATTCCTCCTTCCATTTGAAGGCAGGCAAAAGTTTTGCCTTTCCCTGCCATCTGTCAACCAGAATCAAATACACACCATCCAAAAGATGAAGGGATGCAGAAACTTCAGCAAGGATCCAAGGGAATGGACAATATTGTCCTCTGCAAATATTTAATTCACAGGCTTTCTCTTCCAGGGTTAGGCCTGGGGAACATTCCCTTAAGGAACAGTTTTTCCCCCAGATAAAGTAAAATGCTCAACTTTCCATAGGAAAAATTAGATCTCCCCTCCCCCTTAAATTTTCTTTCTATAAAGTCTAAGTTCAACATGTCTACAGCAATTTCTTGAAGCACTTTTATTCTAGGTCAGTTTACTATTCAGATACACAAACCTGAAAGGCTCTGACGTAACACCAGAGCTGTCATCCAAGTGCTTTACTTGTTCATGTTTGTGAGTAGACAACGCTTCCACAAGTGCATCGCAGCCTCCTCTCCAGTAGCACCAGCATGAGACGTTACAGCAATTGCTTCCAAATGCAAATCACCATACGCTGTCTGTCTTAGAGGAGGCTGAAGTAAACTAGGAGAGAAGGCTGCAGCTGGGAGATCACAACATGCTGACATTTTCCTTGAGGACAAGGCAAGTAAGAAGGTGGTTTTCAAGTAACTGTGTTGACACCCTACATCTACAAATAGCTCCAAGATTGTTTATTCCCACTGCAAGACAAAAACAGTAGCTTTAAACATTTGCATTTCCATGAGAGGAGAGCAAATTTTTTTAATGCAACTTCTCCAGTACCTTCTGTTTCTGTAGCATGAATCATACTGCTGTTCAAAGACAACATGCATCATTCAACAAGCAGGAAACATCAGCAGGGCCATCATCTGGGAATGTAGAGTTTAGTAACCCAACACCTGTCCTCTTAGATGCATTTGTAAAAGAAAGTACTGATTTACTTTGGGTAAGAAAAACTGAATTAATATGTGCCTCAGAGTTCTCAGTCTGTCTCCCCTGATCTGTGCCAGCTCATCAGCCTTGCAAAAGGATTACACCTACCTGTGACAAGATATCTTTAAAATTCTAAAATGCCAAACATAGAAAGTAAAATCACACTGTGCCAAGGGCAGGGACACCTCCCACTGGATCAGGTTGCTCAAAGTTCCATCCAATCTGGCCTTGAACACCTCCAGGAACGAGGCAGCCACAACTTCTCTGGGCAATCTGTGCCAGTGTCTCCCCATCCTCACAGGAAAACATTTCTCCGTAAGACCTCATTCTCAATCTCCCATCTTCCAACTGAAAATGGTTCCCCCTCATCCTATTCTTGCACCTCCTGGTCAAAGGCCCCTCCCCAGATCTCCATAAGCAGCAATCCACATGAAATAGAAAACTAAACTGCAAAAAAAAAAAAAAAAAAAAAAAAAAAAGCTAGACAGGAGAAGAATCAGGCCACAAAACAACAAGGAACAGAAAGAATCATAGAATAACCAGGTTGGAAGAGACCTCCATCATTTTCCCAATGGCCCTGAAGTCTTTCTTGATGGCTTTGGTCTTTCTGCCTACTAAATCATTATTTGGACTACTATCAGATGACAGTAGTCTGTCTCGTGGCCCAGGGAAGGAAGTTTTCTAGCTACCTCCTTCACTGATGCCCCTGGTAAGCAGCAGATCTCTCTGTGGAGCGGGTCCAGTCTGCAAATGGGTCCCTCCGTTCCTTTTAGGAGGGAGTCCCCTACAACAATCACCCTCCTCTTCTTCTTAATAGGGGATGGTTTTATCTTTTTCTGAGGATGGTGTGGCCTAGGGAAAGATTCTAGGCTGTGGGAGCCATCATCCTCAGGATTGGATTCCACCTGCAGCACATATACTTGTTTACCAGGGGGAGCTGGGGTTTTGTTGTCTGGTTGAGGGGAGCAAGTTTCCTTTGTCTGGCAGGAACTTGCTGCCATTCCCCATCTCTTGTTCCCCCAACCTTGGAGTTAGCAGGTGGGTAGTGTCTGGAAGTACCAGCTCCAGCAGCTGCCGAGTGAGTGAGAGGGCACTACTCCACTGGTCTATCTCCCTCTCACACTCCCTGATGGTCCTCAGCCTCTTTACCTCCTCCCTTAATTCCTGTACCATATGACAGAGTTCCCCTACTTGAGTGCAGCTTTCACAAGTGGAGACAGTAACAGAGGCACAAAGCTGGTGTGGGAGGAGGGCACTGCCTGCAGCCCAGGGGCTGGGTAGCTGCATGTGCCCACTGGGGATCCGTCTGTGTAGCAGCTTCCGTCATGCTTGGTGCAGCCTTAAGCTTTTGACGGGCAGCCACCGTGGTTCTCAGTTCCTTCTGGCCGTGTTCCAGCCCCTCCCTGCTCGAACTGCCCTGTTTTAACGTACCCCGCTCCTCTTCGCCTCTGCTCCCTAAGGGCCGTTTAAATCCCCCGCGGTAGCTTCCGGGACCGCCCCCTCCCGTCAGGCACCGCCCGAGAGCGGCCGTTTTGCCTGGAGCCCGGTGCCGACCCCCGATCGAGTTTTTTAGGCTGTTCCCCGCGCAGGGAAGCGCGCCAGCGCCTTTAATGGCCACCCCACCACAGAACTCACCGTCCCGTCGCTGGATGCAGCTATAAAAGGCACAAGCTTTGGCTGGCAGCTCTAGAAAGACAGTCTCGTGGGATAACTTGTTCTTAGCCACACTATTCCTCTCTAAGATAAAGACATTGGAAGAATCAGTTTCTGACGTAACTAATGCACTGTGTACCAGTAAGTTGATCCTGGTGTGGAGAGAGCTTATTGCTCACACATCAACCAGAGCTTAGCAAGTATGTTTACTGCATAAGAGTTTCAATGCGAATCTGATCCAGTTTCTTTCATACTAGAGATACTTTTCTCATAATATGTTGCTGCTTTGACTCCAGTAGACAACTTACCAGTTCACTTTGGGGCAAAATGGATGAATAATCAGGCTCACTAAGCTTCTCTCATGCTTTTACTTTTGTCCTCCCTGGTCTAATGTCATCCATTTGTTCTCCAGAATAGACTAAGCCAACTTGCTCTTTCTGCTTTACACCAGAGATGTTTACACATACTACTTTTTGTTATTTTGAACTAGAATTCACAGAATGGTTGAAAGATAGTAGTGATAATGCTCTTATTTCTCTAAAGCCAAACTTAGAAGGATGAAGGACACTGCAGTTATTAAACAAGTGCACAGAAAATCACATGCTTGTATGAGAGAGGAATGACAAAGGACAGTCATTGATCATATGAAAAGCTGAGCTTGTGGCAGTAATGAACTCAAATAAGCACTTGCACGCATATAAAGTGGACAAACGTGACACACTCAGGAAAACACAGCTAAGTGGTGTAACCCAAGTCCTTTAGTTCAGTGGTGGGCAGAATAAAGGTTCCTCAGCTCTTGATTCATTAATTCACCCCTACAAACTTAAAAAGATAGCATTTTTACAGTAGGGGCAGGAAGCAAAAGTCATCACAGAAGCACCCTGATTCAGATACTGCCTACATTGCATTGGTGTGTGCACTCCAGTAGAAGGCCAAGTCATTAGAAACCCACTAATAAAAGGTCACATTCTCTATAGAATGAATGAGCACAGCTCTATGTACTTTGAGAGCAACTTTATTATGACCATTTTTTTAAAAGTGTGACTTGACAACTAGAGGCATACTTGGTTCAGTGGAAAGTCTAAGCAGTAAATTGAAGAATAAAGACCTTAAAATAGAAGCTTACTTTATGTTCCATATTGCAAAAGCAAGTATCCTGTGCAATTACAACATGCAAGAAAACTGGAAAGGAGAGAAAACCATCAGCTACCTAATTTCAGTAGACAGGGGAGATGATCAAACTAGGACCTGATCTGTATTATTCATTCTCTCTGCAAAAAAAAAAAAAATATTTGTATGGAAACAAGCAGATGTATGCAAGCCACATCAGCCACATTCAGAGCTCTTCTACGTATCTAGAAGGCAACATTCTCTACTAGCAAAATCTCACGATATTCTGGAGAGCACATAACAACTGCACAGCACCCTCCACATATTCTAGCACACAGAGATCAATTTGGCTAAAATCTTAACAGCTTTCCTTCACAACTGTAATTCCTAGTCCTTGCAATTTAGATATTTCAGTTTGGCATGTAAAACTTTCATCTCACATGTAGCTTCCTGAACTGCCTACACTGCTCCATCCAGCTCTGTGAGAGCCAAAGACCCTGTAATTTGTGCATAACTGGCTGGCAGGCTGAACACGTCAGCATCCTGCTTTCACTGTTGTCTGAGTAGTCCAAGACAGGAGTTTACTCTGAGTGTGAAGAACTCCCAAAACTGACCTTCAAACAGAGCAGTGGGGTCAGATATCAAATACACTGCTTTGAAGTGCAGGACTCAGTGAAATACCCCGCTTTGGCATGCAAAACCACAGTTAAGAATGGCAAATGTGTCTCCCTGCACACCTGCTTTACTGCAAAGGACCTACACTGCTGTGTTGGCCATCACAGTATGTAAAGCACTTATCTCTCTGCATGAACTTGCTCCTAGGAGGAAGGGGAGAGAAAGAGTATTTGCAAACAACTACACACTGTTGACCACTGTATGTAAATATGCATAAGAATGGCTGCACAATATTAGACAGTAAAGGGTGGTTGAGAAGTCTGCCTCTAACAGTAGATAGCACTGAGTACTTTAGAAAGAACAATTATTATTAGATTATGTATGTAAGTCATCCTTCTGTATTTTAAGCTCAAGTAGCAAACCATTGTGCAGGGTTTATCTAATAGCAAGTTTCAGCAGGACACATTGGGTTAAGAATCTCTCAACCTCCATGTGTCAGATACATTTCTTAACACATTCATGGATTCATTATGTTGTAATAGCATGAAATTCCTAGTTCAATCACATATTCATGACAAGTCTTCCACCCTTTCTTAGAAAACTCACACAACAAAAAGATCATGCTTGCCATAAGTATATGAAAAGTTAACAATTCACTAATCCTGCCTTCCAAGAGTGGATGCAAATTCACAGCAAAGGCTTAAGGGGAAAATTTACAGGATTAGAGAGCACCTACTGTCTCAGTCTAGAAGGGCAGCATGCAAATAGGGTAAATCTGGCTTCTTTTGTGGGTGAAACCACAAAAGCTTTGTGAGGCTTCCCTTTTCTTCCTTCCTCTCATTCTGTCCATATACATCCTGTGTAATTCAAGCATGAAGACAAAGAGCACAAAACAACTAAGCAAGGGAACCTCTCAGAGGGGAATCTCCACATAACCTGAGACATTAAGAAAGTTGCAGGCTGATTAGCAGGCTATTCCTACTAACAGGCAATAGTTTGTGGTTTATTCTGAAAAAGTGCTCAGCCCCACTCAGTTACCATCCTCCAAGATCCTCTGCCTCTGGATCTCAGTGTTCATGCTTGATGCCATGAAGTAGAACTCAGAATGGGTTAGGAGACCCCTTTTTCCCTGCAGGCTTCAGTCTATTCATGCATGTGCAAGGCTTTACTTGAATTTTCATCAGCTTTTATATGTAATGTTTGTGTAACCTTTGCTAGTACTTCCCAAGTCACAATACAAAGTGTCTGCAGAGGCAAGGAGGTAACAGTACATGGTGGTCAAATATATCCCAAGAAACTAAATGTGGCCATTCAAAGCTGTCTACACAACATAACTGTCCAACAGAGGGATCTTTAAATTTTACATGAACCTATTCACAGTGGTCTTCATTCAGGATGGGTCTTATATATAGCCCAGTATCCTGCTCTTTCTGATAGTGGTAGAAAGTGAGTTCTTCAGGAAGAATATGAAAAGTGCAGGCATAGTATGAAACCTCACTTCACACCTCCCAGTAAACAAAATTTCTTGACTTTGAGCCAAAGCCTTTAACAGTCAGTAACAGACCTACTTTCCACAAATGTATCTAACCCCTGTGACTGGGTGTATTTATGGACTCCAAAATATTGTGGAGCAATTCATTGCATTTAGATCACATCTTGTGAAAATACTTTAGCTTACCTGATGCTGAATAATTTTATGTTACGCCCCTGCATTTGCATTTGTATAGCTGACACTATGCTGGGCTGCATCTCTGCTCTGCTCTGGTGAGACCCCACCTGTAGCCCTGCATTCAGTTCTGGAGCCCTCAGCACAGGAAGGATGTGGATCTGTTGGAGTGAGTACAGAGGAGATCACAAAGATGATCCAAGGGCTGGAGCACCTCCCATACAAGGACAGCCTGAGAGAGTTGGGGTTGTTCAATCTGGAGAAGAGAAGGCTCCAGGGAGACCTTACAGCAGCTTCCAGTACGGAAAGGCGCATACAGGAGAGCTGGGAAAATGCTCTTTATCAAGGAGTGCAGGGATAGAATGAAGGGGAATGGTTTTCATCTGAAAGAGGGGAATTTGAGGTGAGATCTTAGGAAGAAATGTTTTCCTGTGAGGATGCAGAAGCACTAACACAGGTTGTCCAGAGAAATCATGGATGCCTCCTCCCTGGAGGCGTTCAGGTTGGATGAGGCTCTGAGCAACCTGATACAGTGAAAGACATCCCTGCTCACGGTAGGGACTTGGAACTGGATAGGCTTTACAGTCCCTTCCAATGCAAACCATTCTATGATGATTCTACTATGAACAATCATGAATGAAACATTTCATTTCTCTGTTGATAAATGCACCAGTCTCTACCTCATCTCCTTACAATTACCTCTTTCTAAAGAAAAGCTCTGTGTAGTCATCACCCTTGTTACCCTTAACTGGATTTCCTACAGCTCCACTGTAATAGTTCTCACATAAACTAGCCAGAACTACCATCAGCATTGCCTGTGTGGGTACGATATGGATTTACATTTCACTTTGCTCTGAATTCTGTTTGTTTGTCTTTTTCATTCACACTAATAGCTAGAGTGAGGCTTTCAGCCAGTCATCTACAGCGATTCCAACAGCCTTCCAGAGAGGCAAGAACTATTTGCACATCCCTAGGGCAAGCTCTTATTTCCTGTACGCATTGCTTTGTGGTGATCAGTAAGTGCCATTTGCCATGTTCTCCTCCAGTCACATAGATTCCCGAGATCTTCTGGCATCCCCTCCGCTAATGTTCAGGCTGATGCAGCTGCCTTTGCTTTGCAAATATTTGGGGACTTTTGTTACTATTTCCAAGCAAAGTGTTTACTATGAAAAAAATCCACATCCTAACAGACACCAACAATAGCGGTAGAACCTTAAATAGTCAAAATACTCATTAAATTATTTCATAATTGCCCTATTATCGAATTCCTTTTCATTTGTGCTTTCAGAAAGCCTAGAGAGAAGTAATTAGCATCAACAGATAATGAATAAACACAGTTATAATCTTAACCATAGTGAAGACCTAACTGAAAAAGACTTCTGACTCTCTGTGAACCAGAATGTGCCTGGGAAACACCTCCCTTTGTTCAGTGGGGCACGGTACCTGTGTTCCTTCTAGCCAGATTCCCAGGATTTTAAACACCACCCTCTGGAGGTTACTCCACCTGAAATCAACAGTCACAGAGTTTACTAGCCAGGCTCAGTAATCAGAGGTTCTCATTAGCATCCAAAAACTGTGACAGGAAACAGCTGGCCCGAGATGTATGCCACCATCTTCCGATTATTCCTAATTACACTTTTCCATTGTCCATGGTCTGACAGCAGGAGCACTACCTCTTGAGTCACATTGGGAAGGACAGACTCCTACCCCCAAGAACAGTAATAGTAGAGATACCACTCATGGCATTGTCTCTAGAAGAAACAAGGTCTAACACTATCCCATTTAGATCCTCTTAGCACTCCAATATCCTGCACTTTCCCAGTCACTCCCCTGTCGGTTTTTGCGAACCTCTGCTATTAAGGAAGACCTGCGCAAAGACAGAGAGGAGCATGCTAGGCAGTGAGCACATCCTCCTGCTTGCACTACGGTGTCAAAGTGTGAGCATCCATTATTGGCTCCTGTTCAGTAGGGGATCCCCATTCCTGGAAAACTAACTATCTATCTGGCTCACTTGTGATTCTTCCCGCTTACAGCAAAGTCACACTAATAAGTACTCACTGTGCAATCATAGACTGACAGGCTCACTTACATGCTCCAAGTAAATCTGCAGATGACTTGTAGCTATCATCAGCTTAACAGCCTAGAGTGAAACCCTCATTAAACATACTAGCAGCTGGGGATCAAAGCTCACAACTCTGTTGCGATCTGCCTTGTTGCATGAAAATTCCGGGCCTGCTGCTCATCCTCCCAAAGTCTCTGCATCATTTGGGCTGCACATGAAGAGTGGCAAGCAGAGAAGCCCAGGGGTTTCCTCACCCATGTAGGACAGCAGGTAAAAAAGATTTCTGCACAGAGACATCACAGGAGGAAAATGAGTTCTCGTATGAGGCACCAGGAAGAAATCTCAGCAGATAAAACCAGCAAGGTGCAGAACTGTGATATGCCAGAGTCCAAGTACATACTTTTTCCATTGCCATCACTGGAAACATAGGGTAGCAGGTCTGACAAGTAGAGTTCATGTATTGTTTAGGCTGGAGGACAGACAGGATGTCCAGAGCCTTAATATGCAGCACAACATTGTGGAGTAGATGATCTTTGAAGGGTACTGGCAAATTAAAAACAAAACCGAAACAATTTGGTTTGCCTGGGGAATTGCATATTGGAAATGAATGCAAGGATCTACAGCCTAAAAATAGCATAGTTCCTTATCCTGATACTATAGATAGAAGCTGGAGGAAACGATTTCACTCATCCACATCTTTTCTTCCACATGCACAGTCCAGGATGACATTACATTTCAATGACTATTGTTTCCAAAATTAGGAAATCCTAAAGGAATAACAATATAATTCTCAGTTATTTTTGGTATCAACAAGAAACCAAGAGGGTTGCAATTGTACAGAGGAACGTGGATGTGTTATAGAACAAAGCAAAGCCATAAATACTTTAACAAAGGCAAAAAAACACAGGACAGAAGGGAACTGTCCACTTTGAAAGCAACCTGGATTATTTTGCCATAGATGAAAATAAGCAGTGGGTTTCTGTTTAAATGTGACTTGCAAGCTGATTTTGGCAAAGCCATCAGTATTTCACTTGTGATTACTATGACTTTTCAAGGCATCACTTTTGACTTGGTTCTGCCTGACTTGCACACAGGTGCAATCTCCTTGGGGAACAGTAGTGTATTCAAGCACATTCACAACCAGAGCCCCAACACCTCTTCTGGCTGGAACAGAGCAGATCACTGTAGGAAGTATTTGCACTGGCTAAATAGGTCGTTGACCTCTGACTGCTTGAAGTGTCAAAGTCCAATATATCCCAAATCACAACACTATGGACACAGAATGACCACCCTTACCACACAGTGAGAGGGGAAGAGCCTGTCTAAATAAAGCACACACTTGGGATGTGAAGATTTTCTCCAAGCTCTCTGCAATAACTAAGAGTTATAAACCCAAGCAACTGAAAAACTCTGAGCTGTGCTGGAAGCCCTGCAAGCAGTGCCAGAATGGTCAGTGCAAGCTTTAGGACCATTCTCTGCTCAGCACTTTGCAGGAACAGCCAGAAGCAGGGCAGCAGTGGGAGGGAGGCAGGCAGGCAGGCTCTGTTCTGTAGGGTGGAAAACCTGCTCCAGAACTTGCTGGCAGGTGGCTGGGACTGAGCCCAGCCTGGAAGGATGAGAAGGGATGAAGCAGAGACTCTGCTCTCACTGGAGTGGCACCAGGACAGGTCTGCTCTTCTGCGAGAGGCATGGAGAGGGCTGTGGGTCTGTGTCTACAAAGGGCATTATCTGTCAAAAGGCTGCTCAGTACATACAGGTAAATAAAGGAGAAAAGTTTAAGTGACAAAAATATAGATTAAAACACAGGTAAATTGAAATAACAGTTGGATTTGCTGCCCAGCTGGAGGCAGAGCTTCCAGGTTTCACATCCCTCAGAGGGTGCATAGGTAGGCAGTGCATCTATCAGGAGTGACTTTCCAAAAGCAAATCTTCCCCATAAAATATTGTGCAGCCTGGGAAACCAGAGCCATGGTTTTCCTACTGTGACATGCAGTTCATGGCCTCGCTAACCAATCAATAATTTATTAACTGCAGAAATTAACTAACAGGGATTGAAAACAATTTATTTCTTGAGCAAAAAGTCAAAGAAAGGTCTTCACATGCATGTGGAGAGAGATTAGATCTCTTGCCTCACACAACCTCCACAGGCTATTTTCTGTTTGCCACTTTGTCACCAATGGCACCAGGAGAGACCTTCTTCCAGTGTTCTGTTCTCCATGGCACAAAGGGAGTACTGCATCCCATCGCCAGTGCTCCAGTGTCACCCCCTCAGGGACCTTTGAACCACACTGGGAAAGGACGTACCAGCAAGGCTGTAAATGGGACCACAAAGAGCTGGGCATGCTGGCTCTGTCAGTGGTTATGCCTGCAGCCAAAGCCCAAGAGACATTAAATATGTTAAGAACATCCACAGTTCTTGTGGGAGAAAGACGAGTACACACTCTGGAATGAGTAATTCAAAATAAGCACATGCAATCTCCACACTGGGTTTGGACACAAGTCCAGGCTGCAGGTGAAGGTTTATCATTGGGTTTGGACACAAGTCCAGGCTGCAGGTGAAGGTTTATCATTGGGTTTGGATTTCCAAAGTATGTTTTTCGGTCTAGTGGGAGCTGCCCTGTAAGCACAGAGGTGTCTTGACTGCAAGACCAGTGGATGTAGAGGAAGGTGGCTGTGCATCCAAACCAGTGAGAGCTTCCTGCATCAGGGCAGGCCTGGGCAGTAGATTTCTCTCCTCAGGCACAAGCTCCCTTCTGAAGGATAGCATTGCTCAGTCACTGGCAGCACCATGACCATTTCAGTGTCTTTGTAGGAAGACCAAGCCTGGCTCCCATGTGCCATAAGCTGCTTTACTCCAACTAGGTAGCTCTATTCAAGGCAAAGACACATGGGAAGATTTCACTCATCCACTGCAGTGCCTTTTGCTGCTGGCCATGTTTGGGAAACCAGGAGCATGCACAGCACATAGGGATCAAACTGTCCTTGTGCCTCATCTGCAAGACAGAGCAATGATGGAAAAACCTGCCACAGGTGAAGACTAAATGAGCTTCCTGTGCCAAGGGACCATCACAGACTCCATGCTTGCATCACTCTACCCTGTCACATTCGAGCACTAGCTCCCAACCCTGCTGTACAGCACGGCACGGCCAGCCTTGTGCTGGTGCAGAGGAAGAGGCAGGGAGCATGGCAAGCAAACAGGCCTCTCCCACCTCCCCTGCCCTTCTTGTTCAGTCTTTCTCCTAGTGGGGTAACAGCCATGCCCCATGGCCAAGATGCCTGGGGACAGTACTGAGAGTGCAACACTTCTGTCATCCATCTATGCCCTCACTTAGCTTTTGTTAAGTGCTAGCCTTCCTAAATGCCATGACAAACTCCCCCTCAGTCAGGCTTGCATGCTGGCAAGAGAGGGAGTGATGGAAACTCATCCTGGAGTTTCCTTGGAGAGAAACAGACAGCCCTACCAGGGCTGCCAGTTTAGGCAAAATGTTTCCTAGTGGAGGGTGACACAAAACCTATTGTGAAGTAGCAATGTATTGATTTGCATGAAGTGTCATATGCAGAACCTACAGACATTGCTCACTCACTTTTCTGTTACTAGGAAGGTAAACTTTACCGTCTCTGTCTCTTAGAAAAGAGAGGCACAGAAAGGGTATTAAATTTGCGTTGGATTTGCTAAGCTCCCAAGACAGCTTTCTCTCCTGCAAGCATTGCAGCATCTTTGAATGAGGCCGAAGATGAGCAGCCCTGCAGCATTCATGTGAGCACAGGTAGCCAGAGCAGCCCTCAAGCAGAGTAAGATATTGGGGCAGGTGAAGGAATTGCTCTTCTCCCAAGAGCAGACATAAAGAGGCACCTGATCTCAAGGCTACAGTTTTCAACACAGAATATAAGTTAGTGACTCCCAGTACAAGTTCAAGCTAAGACAGTTGTGAGAAGTTGTGATGGCAACCCCAGAAAGTGGTGCAGTTAGTCACAAGCTCATGCATTGCTGGCCCCAAATCACCCTTAAATCAGAACCACTCAAATGAAGGTGGCAGTTATTTCTAGATAAATACCCATCTACCTTCCACTTACATAAACATAGTTCAATTACACTTTCTTTTTGGTAGAAGAGAAAGCATAGTAGGCTTATGGTAAATAAAGACAACTGTTAGATTATCTTCTGATAAAGGGTAAGTGTCAGTATGTTTTTTGGTTTAATATTAAGTTGTACCCTCTTCAGTCTGTTTATCTCTAATAAGCAGGACCACATCATTAATATCATGTCATAAGGAATTTTTGAGCAGAGCAGAGCCTTAGTTTCACACTATGATGAGTTTATGACATTGCATTGCCAGTTTATCTGTAATTTGTTGCTATTTGACTGGCAGCAAGAAAGATATCCACTGCATTACTAAACATGTGAAACCCTGAACAATGCCTACTCTTAGTAAAAGAATTTTGACCCGTTTAGACTTTACTGTAGAAAAAAAAAAATCTGACTCAGACTTTCTTGCACTCAGTTTTCAGAAAAACATTAACAAGGTAGAATATAAAGACTGATTTTGTAAGATTTTGTAAGTCTGGTGTTTGAATAATTTCAGTTTCTGAATGAGGATAAGGTCTAATATTTACTTTGCCTTATAAACATGCCCCGAGACAAAACCAAACATACATGCTATTTTGTTAATTAACTATTTCACCTTGACTCCTAGTTCCTATGAAATTCAAATGCACAGCTCCATCCCAGCTCAAACGTGTATCAAGAAAGTAGTTAGTGATGTTCCCATAAAAAGAAAAGTAGTGAGAGTCAAAGTGAAATCCTAAACTTTCCAACAGTTCTTTTAAAACCAGTGGCTTTAGGAGTAAGCTAAAGTTTGACAGTTGCTACATGCACAGAATTGCATTGAAAAATAGCACTTCTGATTTTACTCATGCTAAGTTGGGTCAGAATAACTCCAATGATCTAAGTAAAGTTACATCTCAGTAAAGTGGATGCAAGTGGGAAAAGAATGAAACCCACAAAGTTTACCTTCTCCAAATAAGGATTTCTGTTTAAAAGATACTTGTGTGACCTATCCACCAAACAACCCCTGACACATGACTGTACAGCTCCAGGCAAGAAAAATCTCTGGTTGCTAAAACACAAACCCAGCTCATTTCCTTGAGTGATGTTCAGAACAGTAATTTCCAACCTCTTCATATAGTACCACCTTAATGCAAAGAGAAGCCAGGTCTAGGTATCCATTGCTTTGCGCTTTAAATTAAAGCAAGGATGCAGATAAACAGCTCTCAGACTGATCCAGTGCCTTCATCCTTGTTTTGCCTGGTGGTTCTCAAGTGTGGGAGGAAACAAACTAAGGATGTCAACCTGGGAGAGTTGCTAGGAGCTCCTAGTTTCTCCAGCTGCCCTAGCTGGCTTTTGCAGCCCAAACCATTCTCAGTGAACAGAAAGGTGGGGACATTGGTCTTGCTTCATCAGGATCCATCCAATTCTCTGATCTGAGCTTTGTACTTCTCCTAGAGTGGCCACAGTGGAACCACATGGGGAGGGAAAAAGCATACATGGAAAATTAACTCAGCAGGAGGCAGCAATATGAGAATGAACTGCTACCAGGGAGTTTCTCAGAGCAAGAGGGAAACACAGGGAAAGTCGATGATCAAAACAAACCCTGGGTTTGCTAAGGGACAACCTCATGGACATGAGCTAATACTTTGACGCGAGCATTTTGGGTTACACTGTTCATACTACACAGCAGGAACGAACAGTACCTCTATCACCATGTTACTAGAGATGTTTTTAATAGAATTAGAAATGGTGGGAATTTTCTGTCTGAGCTGCAACAGGTCCTGCAACATCAGGAGCCTTAGTGTAGATGATTCAAGCCTTTGGTATCCATTTGTGGGACCAGGCATAGAAGATAGGTCCCTGGTAGAAGTTAAGTGATCCAGCAGCACACTGCTTGTACCTGGTTTGCTGGAAAAGCACTCATGGGTCTCATTCTGAACCCTCTCAACTATCACGAGTCATTTTACATGCTGCACGAGTAGAACAAGGTCCTGGGCCATTTTCTAGGCTCTTAAAAGCCATTAGAGACCCTCTCAGATCCACACTATAGCTGGTACTAAATGGGTAAGAAGAGATTCTCCCTTAACAGGAACATGCTTCACTTGGTTGAGACTGGGCTATCATGAAATGTAACAGAGATCCAAAATGTAAGGCAAAAGCTGCAAAGCAGTATAAAAAGCAGATCACAGAAGGAACTGCAGAGATCCACCACATGCTCACTCTCTGTTCTTATGCCCTGCCACAGCCATCCACTTTAGACTACCCTCTGACCCAATAACACCCCTCCTCTCCTCACAATTTAGAGGAACAGATCATGGAGGCACCCAGGGGGGTTTAGGTAAGAGCAAGCAACACCCTGGATTTGATATATAGGCAAGCAGAGCAGGTACAACCTGAGGTTGCTGCAGACTGGCTGCAGGTGAGTGAGGTCCTGTGGTATACTAGTCAAGTACAGCAGTGGGAAGAAGCGACATCCCCAGGCCCTGCATGATACCACAGCAGAACCCTCATCACATAGCAGTTGTGTTAATTTTTCTAGGGCTGTCTGCTGACTTTTGACCCTGCCAAACAGTCTCAAACAAAATCACCCAAGCCCCTTTAACCTCTGAGAGATTTTTTGTCCTCCAGCAGGTGTGACTTTCCCTATTTAAATCACACTACTGTTAAAATACAAAAGTGAAACCACTGTTGAATGGGAATAAGCAGTGGAAGCAAAAAGTATTTCAAGTCTGTACTGACAAATCAGACAGTGTCTATTCCATATAAGAGAAATTATAATGAGAAGGACCCAGGCTTTGTCTTGGGCCACAGCTGTAGGAGCATCAGTTCAGGGAAAGGTGGCAGCAGCTACACACCACTGAGTATTATGCAATGATCAAGCATTATCTTTGCTCTCCAAACCTCTCTAGTTTTTAATTGCCCCTCTTAGGCAAGAATTACTTGAGCATCCATCTCTTCCTTCATCACAGTCATATAGTCAGCAGGTTGGAAAAGACCCACAGGATCATTGAGTCCAATCATTACTGTTTGCCACTAAACCATGTCCCTGAGTACCTTGTCTACTCATCTTTTAAACACCGCCAGGGATGGCGACTCAACCACCTCCCTGGGCAGCCTGTTCCAGTGCCCAATGACCCTTACCATGAAAAATTTCTTTCTGATATCTAGTCTGAACCTCCCCTAGCATAGCTTGAGGCCATTGCCCCTTGTCCTGTCCCCTATCACCTGGGAGAAGAGGCCAGCACCCTCCGCTCTACAACCTCCTTTCAGGTAGTTATAGAGAGCAATAACGTCTCTCCCTAGCCTCCTCTCCTCCAGGCTAAACAACCCTAGTTCCCTCAGCCGCTCATCATAAGGCTTGTGCACCAGCCCCTTCACCAGCTTCATTGCTCTTCTCTGGACTTTCTCGAGAGCCTCAACATCCTTCTTGTGGTGAGGGGCCCAGAACTGAATACAATATTCAAGGAGTGGTCTCACCAGTGCCGAGGACAGAGGGAGAATAATCTCCCTGGACCTGCTGCTCATGCCGTTTCTGATACAAGCCAAGATGCCATTGGCCTTCTTGGCCACCTGGGCATGCTGCTGGCTCATGGTCAGTCAGCTGTCAATCAACATCCCCAGGTCCTCCTCCTCCAGACAACTTTCCAGCCAGACTTCTAGTCTGTAGCACTGCACAGCGTTGTTATGCCCCAAGTGCAAGACGCAGCATTTGGCCTTATTGAATCTCATGCCATTGGTCTCAGGCCAGTGGTCCAGCCTGTTCAGATCCCTTTGGAGAGCCTCCCTGCATACCAGCAGACCGACACTACCTACCAGCTTAGTGTCATCTACAAACTTACCAACACAGGGAAATCACAGCTCTGTGATCTAGTAACAAGCTGTCATGTACTTAAGTTGGTGCGAATGTAGGCAGGGCCAGTTTTCATGAAATCAGCATTCCCTTGAGCTATCTTGGCTTATCTTGCCTCAAACTCAGGACTTGCAAACACAGTGATTGAAAAAGCTTAGTTTATATCTCTGCAAAATTCCATAGTCAAACCAGTTACAAATGCTTGCTTTCACACATTTTTGGCAAACTGGCTTCTACTTCTTGACTTTGTGCTTACAATATATAAAACTTGCAGCAATTCAATCAACAGTTGTGTGGTAGCATTGGATCAGATGAAGGCTTACGGACCATAAAAGCCAATCCTGTGCTACTATAGGCCTCTCATTTGGACCCCTGTGGTGGATAAAAAAACCTCCCGATTTGCAGTCCATATGTGTTCATCACTATATCTCTGTTTTCATCTTCAGACAGTTTAGGCCCCTGTCTCTTCCAAATATTCACTCCTTGAATTTTGCTTGGTCTTCTTGTAGCCTTCCTTTCAACATGATCTTGTTTTTAGTTACAACCCAATGTCCTTAGACATCTATATCATCATTCTTCACAACTGCACTACAGAGGGGAACTAAGGCCCTGAGGACTCACCTGATGAATTCCCACACTAAATTTGCCTCTTTCACCAGAACACTGTTGATAGTTCATACTCATCCTGTGATCAGCCAGTACACAAACATCTTTCTCCTTCTCAGTATTTCCTAACTGATGAGGCCCCTGCTTAAGAATAGGTTTTTGTTATTAGTCACTGAGCACCCTTGCACGCTGTTTCAGTCCATTTCTATTCCTCTGGCTCAACATTCTTGGTACAGTATTCTGGGCCTTGCCTGTCCTGAATTTGCTTTCTAACACCTACCCAAAGGACATTGTTAACCAGCAGTAGGTTTTTGATCCAGAGGAGTTAAGCAGTAGATAAGGAGAGTAGTCCTCATCTCCAGCCACCTCATTACCTCTCATTTTAATATTGCTAGTTGTCTCCCAGTGGAGCACAGAATCACAGAATAACCAGGCTGGAAGAGACCCACTGGATCGTCGAGTCCAACCATTCCCACCAATCCCTAAATCATGCCCCTAAGTACCTCATCCACCCTCACCTTAAACACCTCCAGGGACAGTGACTCAACCACCTCCCTGGGCAGACTGTTCCAATGCCTAACCACCCTCTCCATGAAGAATTTTTTCCTTACCTCAAGCCTAAATCTCCCCTGGCGGAGCTTGTGGCCATTCCCTCTCAGCCTGTCTCCTGTCTCTTGGGAGAAGAGCCCAGCTCCCTCCTCTCCACAACCTCCCCTCTGGTAGTTACAGAGAGCGATAAGGTCTCCTCTCAGCCTCCTCTTCTCCAGGCTAAACAGCCCCAGCTCTCCCAGTCGCTCCTCATAAGATTTGTTCTCCAGCCCCTTCACCAGCTTTGTTGCTCTTCTCTGGACTCGCTCCAGAGCCACAACATCCTTCTTGTGGTGAGGGGCCCAGAACTGTACACAGTACTCGAGGTGCGGTCTCACCAGTGCCAAGGACAGAGGGAGAAAACCTCCCTGGACCTGCTGGTCACGCTGTTCCTGATGCAGGCCAAGATGCCATTGGCCTTCTTGGCCACCTGGGCACACTGCTGGCTCATGTTCAGTCGGCTGTCAATCAACATCCCCAGGTCCTTCTCCCCCGGGCAGCTTTCCAGCCAGGCTTCTCCTAGTCTGTAGCTCTGCTTAGGGTTGTTGTGCCCCAAGTACAGGACCCCGCATTTGGCCTTGTTAAACCTCATGCCGTTGGTCTCAGCCCAGCAGTCCAGCCTGTTCAGGTCCCTTTGCAGAGCCTCCCTACCCTCCAGCAGATCGACACTTCCACCCAGCTTGGTGTCATCTGCAAACTTGCTAAGGGAGCACTCAATGCCTTCATCCAGGTCATTGATAAAGACATTAAACAGGACTGGACCCAAGACTGAGCCCTGGGGAACCCCACTTGTAACTGGCCTCTAGCTGGATTTAACTCCATTTACCACCACCCTCTGGGCCCAGTCATTCAACCAGAGCAGCTCCTGATGCATCTTTTAGCAATCCCTATCTTTCCTAAAAAGGAATAATTTCCTGATTTACACATTTACACAATTATATCCAGCTGGGTGAAAGGGCAGAGCAAGTAATGCTGGTGAGATTTAAGTTGTGAACTTCAAGTACTTAAGCTGGATAGGCACAAATGCTCTAGATACTCATTCTCATTTTAATGATTTGCTTATTTCCAATCAGCTCTAACTGATTCCTAATGAGCTGAAGCCAGCTCATAGCACACAGTTAACTGTAACACTGCCAACGCTCTACAAATATTTGTAAATCAGAAGTACAAACATGTTTATGCATCAGCATGGAAAGCACATAACCAGCCTGAACACAGATGCAGCTCCCCCATCATCAAGGGGGACCCAGACATTTCCTGCTGCTCAGCAAGTGTAGCCATTTCACCCAAAGGCACCTTAAACCAACTGCATACTCAAGGCCTGACTATTCCTCCATAGTTTCTACCCTGGTCTGATAAACAAAGCTTTTAGCCACAGCTTCAATCACATCCAGGCAGCTTTTTTTACATACACACGGACCCTGTTTCAACTCACAGAAATTGCACCACATTATCTGATCTGCTACTCAAGTTACTGACAGGACTAGTGTTGTATTCCTACAAAAAGAACACACCAGAGAATGACTTTTCTGCCTTGACAGATGGGAAAGACATGACAGAATGTGGGGCTAGGGAAACCTCTAAATTTCTGATGCCCAGGGCTCCTGCATCATTTTGAAAGTCCATGGGGACCAAGTTCTGGGTATCTGGTTCCTGTAACTGCAAATGAGACTAAAGGTGTACCTTTAAAATCCTTCTTCGGATTTACTTGAGAATTTAGGCTATACTTTCCTCACAAGCTTCTGAAAATACTACCAGAGGGTCTAAAATTCACATATTCTTCAATATCAGCCTTCTCTCAGCTTCCTGCCTGGTTTCAAAGCTACAGAAATCAAAGATATATGTTCACACATTTATACTTGATTCACTCAGCCACACCACATAGATTGATTAGGCTATGCTCAGGCTGGTGATGCTGGGACCATCACTGAGGGATTTTGGATCTGTGTTGACAGTATGAAGCAACCCACATGCCTTAGACAAGCTCCCTTCCTTTCCCATGGCTGTGGTGAGGCTCAGCAACCACCACCCACTTGTCATTGGAAGGGGAGAAAGGCAGGGCCTCCCTAGAGAGATAGGAATGGTCATAGAACACAAAGACCACTTGAGCTTGGAGCCATAATAGCGTTTCAGAGCTGTAGGCTACCACTGCAGCCAAAACACAAGCAAGCCCCATGAGCACATGCTCATCATGCTAGGATAGCTGCTGCTGGGAGACTTGCTTATCTCCAGTCATCACCAGCCATCAAAACACTATAATGAGAGGCCCCTCCATCACTTCACAGCAAGAAACAAGATCATGGACACCTTGCTCTGCAACCAACCCTTAAATTCACTTTTTTTTTTTTTTTTAAAGAAAAATCACACTCTGGGCAGAACCAAGAGCCCTATCATTGCCCACACTGCAGCACTGGGACATCCTTTTGCTGATGGCCAAGGCTCTCCACCCTCAGAAATCTTCTTTCTTTGTTAGAAGTTTAATCATGCATGACCCTATATATGGGATTTCTCAAAGGGAAAGTAGGTGTGTTAGGAAAACAATCCAGCTAAACAGATCATTCCCTCCTATCTGCAGCACAATGTCATTGGGGCTCTGCTGTGCACCTCAGCCTCTCTTGAGATGGCAGTGGCAAGGCAACAGCACTGATTTCAGTAGTATCTGCAGGAACCAGCAACCCACATAGAGGCCATCAGCTGCCACAGCCAATAGCTGCTGGTTTCAAAGCAAGATGCTATGCTTGACAGGCTATTAATAGCATGCTAAAGTCACCTGAAAATGTGACCTCTTACCTCAAATATCACCCCACTCCCTACCATTCCCCAAAATATTTAGGCATCAAAACCTCATATTGCTCCCTTCTACATCAGCACCTTCTTGGCACCATATCAGATATCAAGCACCTATTTTGCCTAGTTGGTTACATACAGAAAAGAAACAGCACTACAAGAATAGAATGCAGGACCCACATTAACAACATGTCTACCTGGCACTTTTGCTGGATGCTAAAAAGGCCAGCAAAATCTTAAATTCAGGCCAGACTGATGAACAGCCTCAGACACTGTCACTCATATAGAGATCAAATTTTTTAATTTTTTTTGCTCTTTATTGGTCAGTGGTGGGCAAGAAAGTTTGGCTTGATGGCATGAAGTCACCAAAGAGTTGTCTCCCCATCACAATGCATGAATGAAGGCAACGATTCTGGATACAACCCCTAGAGCATATATGGCTTAGCACAGCCCAAGGCAACCCAGGCAGTCAGGAATATTGCCAGGCTGTCAGGGTCAGACACTGGATTGAAGCATCACCCATCACTGCCAGCTGTAAGTCTCCTATACAGTGGCACCGGCAGCAGTAGAGGCTTGCAAGGGGAGCCATCGGATTGCCACAGCAAACATCAATCCATCCTGCACCATCAAGCACAGGATGTGAACTCTGTATTAGTGTCCTTCCCCATGTGCATGCAAAACCAAACTCTTTCAACTGAGTAAAAGATAAAGGTCGCAGCAAAACCAACAAGTTTCACAAAACCCCCAGATAATTCTAAAAGAAAAAGAGAAGAGCTATGTTCATTTCAGTGAATTTGAGTCAACTTTTCATCTATGTTTTCTGTGAAACTCCTCAGTGAGCTTTCTCAGACAGCTGCATAGCATCACTAGCCTTTGATACTGGAAGTTAACTGCATGATTACACAACACTATGAAAGGAAATGGGCCAGGCCCCAAGAGGTGGATCTAACCAGCACTCAGGCCCATGACCCAGAAGACTCAGACCCAAAAAGGGATCTACGAGCATGAAAAAGTTTCTAAGCTTCCAAACCAAATGCTAATAGGAGCCATAGGACACCTACCTCTATGGCAAGAGAGAAAACACAATCTTTACATTTCTGTTTCTAAGGGTCTTACAAAGGCTTGACTTAGCCAAAATGAGCAACATAAGAAAACGCTGCTCTTTTTAGTCATCTTTAAAAGAAGACTACAGAAAACAATGATTTCAATAGCAGCAGGAAGACACAATAGGAAAAAAAAAATCCCTTCCTTTGCAAGTGAGCTGTTGAACTAAGGAGACTCTTGTAACAATGCTTGCAGTATCATCTAGTTTCTTTTGCATCTGTAAGTGTAGGATTAGGAACTAGTTCTTCTAATAAGAGCTTTTAACTACATTCATGTTTTCATAAGAAAGCTCTTCTCAGAATGAGTCTCAGTTCAAGAGAGACTCCAGCCACCAGTTTCTATTTCTCACCTCCAGGGGCACAATTCCTTCCATTTCTGCCTCTCACTAAGCAGCTTGTTTCTTTGGGTACCATTTTGGAGCAGAGCTGCAGTCACCCTTTCCATCTAGGACACTCTCTTTCCTATTACTCTCCCACTACCACTCAAACATCCTGCACATCTCCTGCTGTTACAAACACCAGGTGCCATTACCACCAGTTTGCTACATCTCTGGCTATGAAATGGTTCAGCAGAGGCGGGGGGGAGGTCAAAACAACCATGTTTTGCTGATTAATGGGGTCAGGCCTCGTTGAAGACTCTTCTTTAGGGGCTATCTGGCTTGTTAACTTACTGCTGCAGCATACGAGCAGAGAAGTGAAGAGGTATGTAACCTGAACTCCAATAGAGATTCAGACAACCTTCAAGTTACTTTAAGTCTACTAGGAGGACCCTCTTGTTGTTCTTAGAGATCTTCATCTCTAAACAGCATCTTGGTTCATAATCTGTGCTACATTTTTCATTATCATCCAGCTAAGTCATGAGAGATGCCCCTCCTCTAGCTCTGGTACAGCCCAATAAAATGGGACATCCTGTGTCTGTGTGATAAACCACAGGGTTTGGACCAGCAGCAGTGGAGCAGCTCCTAATTACACAGGCTCTGATAGAGGCCTTTGCCTTGCAGTTTAGAGAAAACAGTGCTCCTACAATGTTTACTTTCTGTTATTTACTTAATTCATTTTCTGCTAAAAGATGGCAAACTCAATGCTATGTACCAATGGTGGCATCATTGACATGTTGTGGCTGGTTTGGCAGTTTGGGACACCAATGTCTGCCTTTTATTTGCTTAAGACACACAGCATGGGCACCAGTAGAGCAAGTGTCTTCAAAGCCTGCCTGCTCTGTCAGGCCAGTGCCAGGACTTTCTGAATCTTTCAAGATTCAAACATTGTATCAATTGTCAATCATTTGGCAATAAGAAATGAGTCTGCAGCCTCCTGCTAACGTCTCACTATCTAGTGGGTACCATTTAAACCTGGGCATCTTCATCTCATACTAGGGGGTGGCTGGACTCCTCAGTAGCTCAGTGCAAGTACTGTGTGCCTGATGTCTCCCAGGGCTGCATAGTAGTACTGAACTCCACAGCACCACTTGGAAACTGCTCATCCACACCTCCAGAGGGCACAGGGACTCTGCATGTTAGGCTGGAGGAGGCCAACCCTCTCAGTGCCTCTCCATAGTATTTACACACATCTCCTGAGCAAGGTTCACACTTGCTTGTGAAAGTGCACTCACTGGTGAGTCAGAAAATCAAAAGCATAGGAGGGCCACATGCACAGTGATACATATAACCACAAACCACATCAGAGCCAGTCAAGCAGCTTATATGGTGGGAGAAGCTACAGCTCTGAGCTTGCTTAAAAGAAGGGTGTAATCAGAGGAATCAAAGCATTTTTAAGCACTCAAATGACCTGTCTGTGGAATAAAAGAGGAGATCCATCAGATTGGCAAAGAAATGGCTACAATGTTTGGCTCACAGGGAATTTCAGATGATTCTCCCTTAGAGTAAGTCCTTTCAGGGGTGAGGAATAAGTTTTAAGCTTGTCAATTGAAAGCTGTCAGCCAAGAAAACAGCTACTTTCAGTTAGAAGCACACCAGACTTGCTCAGCATTGTTTCAAAATGTCAAAGCCACTTAGTGCAGGACAATGGATGTTGGAGGTTTTGATTCACATTACTGGTGTCATCACAGTTTTCATACCAATGCCTGGTTCCAACCTCATAATTTCAGTGCTGTGAAACAAGCTCTGTCAGGCTGGATGCTACATCAAGCTTAGGGGCTAGTCATACAACTTCTATTAATAGAGGTAGGAAAGCCCCACAAGGTCAGCCATTGGGTGCAAGTTCTCACACCTCCAACTCTTTATTTCACCTTTACCCTTCCAAGAAGTATTTTCCCTCAACTTCTCCACATGGAGGTCAACTCACTTTCATATGGCAGAAAAAGACCAGGCTTACAGCTAGTCATTGCAAGCCTGGGTGATATCCTCAAGTCATCTCCCAGCGTCTCCAACAAGATCATCACTGTGGTAGTGAAAAGGCCAGGCCAGGCCAGAGGAACAACAAATCCCACTTGGCTGCAACATGTATGCTGTCAAGAACTTCCATGTTGGGAAGAAACAGGCCAGAAGCCATTTCACCGCACTCTGCTGTGGAGGCAGCAGCCAAAAGATCAGGATGAATGTCGCAAAATAAGGTATGTGTTAAGATAAGACCCTCAATCCAAAGACAGGAAACCAGTCAGAAATTAAACTGCCAGTAAAAGCCACAGCTATGAGCAGTAACTGCAAACACCAATCAATTATCACAACTGCAGACAGTGTTTTCCAATGTGTCTCCAGTAACACCAGTTGCTCATTCAGCATTTACTGAAAAACCTCCTCAGTCTGGAATAAGAAAAATACATCTCTGGCAGGGCATTGCTTATTTATTTCCCTTCCTTGGCTCTTTACTGTGCTCTTAGCTGTCCCTACTTCCTCTGCACATTCTGTCTTCTCCTATTGGCTTCGTCTTCTTCACAAGCTGGAAGTGCATCTAACTGAGTCACAGGGAACAAATCAGAGGCTAAGGTAGTGCTGGGCACAGATGTTGCTACAAAGAAAGATCAAAAGGGAGGACAGATGCAGATCTGAAGAAGGAGGGGACATTTGGCAAAAGAGTTAGATGCTTCTGAACTTCTCTGGCATCATGTCACATTTCTACACAGCAAGAAACAAATCCTGGCCCACCTATCACACAGCCTACTGAGGCACACACCAATTTCAGTCATTCAAAGAGGGCATCCTGCCCCAGAGCAACTACAAAATTGAAGCAGTTTTCCATCTCTGCTGGTCTGAGGAGTCCTGGGACTGGCATCTCCCAGAGGAGGCAGCTATATTGCAGACTCAGTAGTTTTGTGATATACTGCCAGGTGCATCCTGCACAAAGATTCAGAGCTAAAAATCTCAGTTCACAAGTTTCCAAAGGCTGCATCAAGTGCTGGCTGGAGGTTTCCAGTTCTCTAAGAGGCAACTTCTCCGGTCTCCTGCTCACACACTTTGCATCCAGCTACAGCCCATTCTTGCCTCTAGCTAGTTAGGAGACATAGCAAGAAAAACACACCTCCTTCTGCCATTTTGGATGCAGAAGGTGATCTTATACTTCCAAACAGCTCAAAACAGTGTTAACAATACATCTGTTAGGGAATAAGCCCAGGGTTCCAGGGTTCAGAGATTTATTTAAAAGCCTGAATGACTACTACTCAGCCCTAAGTAAAATCAATCCACAGAGCTTTGAAGTTTATAAACAACACTACATGACCAGCCTGCCAGAGGGTATGTGAATCCACACTGTCAGCACCAAAAGCAAACTCCTGATTCAACACAGCCCAGCTGCAAGGTAACAAGCTGAGCCTCCGCAGGGCTCCACATTCCTTTCCCAGTTGTGTTAAAAATGCAAGTGTTAATATTTTCTTTCCTAGGAAAGAGCTACTGTCCCTTTCCCATTCCAGCTGGGAAATGTGCCTGCTGGAGCAAGCAGAAGTGCCTTTCCTGAAGTGGGGATTCTTGGGTTTCCTCAAAAGTTACATCAGAGCTTGTCCAATACCACAACTTAAACAACTGATTCAGAGATTATCCAAACCAATGTCAATGGATCACCTTGCTAATTGACATTAAAGGAAAACAAAAAACCCACAAAAGATAGGATCACCAGGAGATGAATGGTCTGCTTCATGATTCACAAATGCCAGCCCTGGAATGAACACCATTAAGCAGTATCCTAATTGGGCACAGGCATCTGCAGGTGGGAACTTCCTGAAAGCCCAAGATTCCTTTAAGAAAAGCAAGAGACAAAAGCTCTTTTAAAGGTAAGGGCAGGAGGCAGGGCCAGCTTTGTCCTATGTACTTTTCCTGATGTACACCCTGTGCTATGGCTCTGATATTCCCATGTAGTACCTCAGCTTCCTCTGACTCATCAGCAGCCCACTCTGCTTTTGACTGTTTTGCCCTCTGCTAGCTGCTGGTGCAGTGAGGAGCAGAGTGTGGGACTGAAACACATCTTCAGAGTGCATCCACATTCCTGGAAATCATGGAAACACCCACAGCTCTGACCGGGGCCCATTCCCAACCAGACAGCTCGCAGCCACATCCGGATTAAATCCCTTGATTCAGGGACTTCACGTGCTTCTGGTGTGATGCAGTACTTGGAGTACAACATGCAGGAGCTGCACCTTCCCGTTAGCTCTGTTGTGCTCCCAGTGCTCCAGTATTATACAGGCAGTCTCAGGCACAGCAGTGGGTGGCTGAAAGAGTCTCTCCCACCCACAACTGCCCCTTGTATTGGGCTAACCCATGATCTGCTGTAAGAGAACACAGTCCCTTTGCATGTTGCCCCTTCCTATCTCTTCTCCATGGAGCCAGCATAGGGGGAATGCATTAATCCTTCATTATCACACTCCTAATTTCTGCCTTGCATAATATTAATTTTGTGGTTTAGGAGCTTGCACTCAGACTCAGTCACTGAGCCCTCCAACTCCCTACATGTAAGATATATCAAATGCCAGATGCATCATGCAGGGAGAATGCTTGTATCCTGGAGCAGCCTCCTGAATCTCTACAGCAGGGCTAAGCATCCTGGGCAGGCTAACAGTGCTCCATCATGGGCCAGTGGAGCTGGAACAAGGAATAAAGCAGGGTGGAGCAGAGGAGGAAGGGTCTACGTAGAAGTGAGGAGCTGGCAGGGGAGAAGAACAGGAGGGGATGGGACTTGGGGAACAAGGGACTGATCTGCACCAGGCCAATATCAGCATGCCCAGCCTGCCCAAGGATCCCTTCAGAAAGCAGAGAGCAGGATCCCTCCTGACCTGCAGGTTCTCATCCCAGGGACAGCAGAACTCTTTCCAGCAGGCTCTGAGGCCACCCTGCTCTTTCACAGCCTTTTCCTGTCCTCTAGTGGTGTTCGGGGAATTGTGCAAGAGGAGAAGAACTGGGAGATCCTTCTCCTCCTCTACCTACCTACTCTCTGGTACTGCTAGAGCCCTATCTTGCTAAGGTAAAGAAGATCAAGCTGCTTTGGCAAGAAAATGCAGCTCTTTGAGGTGAGACAGTGTTTCTCTGTACAGGAGCAGAAACTTACATTGCACTGCCAGCAGTGAGGGAAGAGGGAATAAGGCAACTTCTCAAAGCAGTCACTGTGCTCAGGTGCACATGGGCTTCCAGGATCATATGGAGAGCCACCTGAACCTAGAGTTTTAAAAAGAGTTTGTTTCCCAATGTGACCTCCCCCCACTCCCATACTCAAACAGTTCTTGATACACATCTCATAGGGATACTGCAAGCTGAGAAAGTACCTTCTTCCTAATGAGAGCACAACTGTACCAGCTTCTCACACAACAGAGGCCAAACTATGCCACAGAAGTGGTGTCCAGCCTACAACTGGAAGGATTTACTGCAGGCAAAGAGCAAAAGCCTCTTTTGCCATTAAAGAAAAACTTTCTTGGCAAGGGACAGATTTCTCTGCCCACAATGGTAAAGCATGTCCCATCAGTGTGCTACAAGTTTGTAGCATTACCCTGGCCTTCTGCAAGCCACCTCCCAGTCACACTCCATCCCACTGTGCTGCTCCAACCCCCTCCTCTGCTGCCACCCTTTTGTGTTCACTGTACGAGACTAATTCCTGAATCTGTGCTCCATCTCTGCTGTTTATAAGCCAATAAGCCATAAACCAAAGCCATGACTGTTGCTCATCAAACCCTGGTTTATACAGGCTTCTAGTGGTCTGTGTTCAAACTCCACCCATGCCAGAATGCAGCATCACTATGATTTATTGCTTTGTCAAAATTAAAATCAAGGCATCCCTCTGTCAGGCACAACACACACAACAAACCAGCATGCCCCAAAGAGATGCCAATTACAAAGTCATTTAGTTACTCCATGCCACAAACTAGATTGATTCCCAATCAATCCAGTGCTCTGGCCATTTTTGAGAGTCAGTCTTTATGGCAAGAGAAGAGAGCACACAATCTGCATGATGAAAGTCTGGTAAAGTGCCTGCACATCTCTCCACCCCAGAAAAGAGAGGCAGGTGTCACAAAGCAGTGTGTTGCTAACAGAAATTTTCACAAATACAAAATAAAAAAGCACTGGGGGTAACAGGAAATCTGGTGTTGGACTTGTGAAGGGAGATCTCAGCAAGCACAGCCTCTCCAGGGTGGCACAACTGAAAGCATCACTTACAGAGCCAGCATAAGGCACTAGCCTCTAATGTCCCATGAGCAGTTGCGTCCTGCAGGGACTTTTTCAGAGCACAGGCCTAGAGCCTGACAGCTTTAAAGAGTTTGCATTTCCCTCTGTTGTCCAGCATACTTGAAAAGATCTCCAATACAAGTCCATGGTCTCCAAAGCCCACCTCATGTGTATACTGCAAGCTGAGAAAGCCATATCCTGCACTGCAGGGTTATGTCCCAAGCATCAATGTGTTCAATGTACTCCCCCATCACAATCTCTGCAACTTTTGCAAAGTTTTTCAGCATCCCCACTGGGATGCTGAATTTGCCCAAGCTAGGTCTCTTTGAACAGACTCAATGCTGAATAATTTGTCAAGTCTTGCTCAAAAGTAATATACACATCACAATGTCAGATGCTTTGGAGTACCCCAAACAAGCAGAAACAGGTAGTTTCAGCCTTAATTTATTTGTGTTTCTACTTGAGACAAGGATATCCTGGCTCCACTCCCAGCATACTACAAAGATAGTGAACTGAGTCTTATTTCAGAGTTACACTGGCTGGTGGGGGGAGCAGATGGGAGTGACTGAAGGATCACAACACTAAGGATTCAAGTAATTCACAATAAGACAGGTCAGTATCTAGGTATCCACAAGGGACAAGAAAAATCCTCAATACTCCCAATTTTGCCTAACAAAGCAGAAATCTCACAACAACAGAGTCACAATGCATCAGGACTGCCCTGGCAACAACAGCACATATGCTAGACTGCACTCACATACTGCTTTGGTTTTCTAAAGTCCTGATATAAAGCAGACAATCCCAAAATGGAGACAGATGGACCACAGGAGGGAAAAGGCTCTGTTCCTCCCACCCAAATAAGGACATCCCTGCCTTGTTCAGCACACAAACACTGTGACTCCACCCCACACATGACGGCGCACTACACACACAGCTCATACAGCTGCTGCAGAGTTAAGGGTTGGAGTAAAGGGCAGAAAAGCAAGCAGCCTCAAAAGGAAGCACAGCACAAAGCAGGAGAGAGAGAGACTACAGAAGGGAGGACTCCCTGCCTGCTCTGTGCAAATGTGACCCAGTCCCAGAATGCAGCCAAGAAGCTCTGCTCTTTGATCTCTAGAGCACATTTGAATTTGAGGAGGTAGGGATGCCCCTGCAGCAAACAGCATTTGAGAGGTGTCCCACCACCTGTGAAGCTAAGGAGGAGCTGCTGTTAACAGCCAGAGTGAGATTATCTCTTGATATCCTGCAGGGGTGACAGTGTGAGTCACTCAGCAGTGGGAGGGTTGTTTCTTCATGTGCCTATTGGAGACCCAAAATGCGTGGGGAGGGTAAAAACAATGCAGATATAGGTGATTCTGCCTGCCCACAGATTCACTAGGACAACAGTGTTTTTCCTACTTATTTGGGTATGTGTAACATTCATCACATCAGCATGCAGAACTGCTTGTACCTCTCCTCTCCCCTGTGGCAGGCACTGCGTTTATCGACCCTACATGCTAGGGCTTGGGGTCCTTTGGTCTGCTCCACCATCAGCATTTCTGCTCTGCCTCCACATAGACTCATTGCCCTTTTTGTCTGCCTATGACCTAGGAAGTTCTGTCCATACTTTCCAGGTACTTCACAGAATACTAGACTTTCCCCTCATTGCAGCATCCAGCCCAGGGCAGGACAAATTGGGATGGGTTTTTACCCCAGCTGCCTCTTTGGGCAGTGAGGTGAGGGCACAGCCAGCTCTGGGCAAGCAGGCAATGCCTTCCAAATGAGCTGCTGGTTTGCTGGGAGGGCAATATTCATTCCCCCACACTCTTGACACCAACACTCACTCAGCCAGCAGGACCTGGGACAGAGGAACAAGTCTTGTGTGAGACATGCCCTGTCTGAGCACAGGGTGAGACAGCCACAGAAACTATCTCATACCTTGCTAGCATAGCCCTTCTCACCATCATTGCCCTTTTAGGGTACTGTTTTTCTCCCTACTGGTCTACACTTGGGCCAAAGATACAATTCCCACATGTAGAGAGAAAAGGCACACGCCTCCTTTCAGTCACTTGCTCCTCCACACACCTACAGACAAGGGCCTCCTCATGAGCCACTCCTTACTCTGTGACTGCTGGAGATGAACTGTTTGGGAAGAGCATAACACCCTTTCCAGGATAACTCAGTAACTGTGAGTGGTAAGCATGAACCTCTACACTACCCAAGGTATGACTCTCACTCCATCCAGAACAAAATCATACACACAGCAACAAAGCCTAAGACTCATGAGAACAAAGGCTGTGATCCAGCACACCAGCCACCATTGTTTATCTGCTATCCAGACCAAGTGGCAGCATCTTCACCAGGAGCAACATTCATAGAATTACTGTTCTACAAATAAACGCACTAAAATCAGAAACCATGTAAAGTCTCAGAGGAAGAAGCATCACAAGAATATTCTTGTCCTAACAAAGTTCCAGCTAGCACAAGGATCTTGTATCCTCAGAGGTGATTTTGCAAAGGATATGAAAAATCAACTCCTTTTACCAGCCAGCACAGGAAAGTAAGCAACCAATGAGGTTGGGAAATAACTACTTAAATTAATAACCTTCTGATAGCTGGGAAATGGAGAAAACCATGTTTTCCCAAACTTTGTGACAAAGATTATCCCTTGGCAAAAGGCCCAGTGAGTAAGGCTGTGCAGTTGCAATGCTTTCACCCAAGGAGGGAGTTTACAGCAGGACAAAAACTGAGAGGCATGATATTTCTCCCAGTTAAAAGCAGCTCATTTCATATGAAAAACAACTCAGACAAAACATAGATTGCCATGTCTCAGAAACAGCATAAATCACTTCAGCATGAATGACAACTTGAGCCAATACAGGATGGCAAAAGCACTGCAAGGAATGCATCTTCTTCACTCAAAACCTTTCAAAAGCCTTCCCAGGGACATGGAAGGACTCCTCCCACTTCTAAACCTCACTCCTCAATTCTGGACAAGTGCACTTTACATAGGTGCAGGAGGGCCCTGCTCTCTGCACAGTTTTGAGGTCCCTCACAAGAAGATGCTCAGCCATTAGCTTTCAAATTAACTTGAGTAAGTTACAAACAAAATGAAAATAAGCAATGGAGCACGTTTTGTCTCTCAATTCCCCAATGCAGCTTATCAACACAGACCCACACAGCTTCTTTGCCACTTTCTAGCCCAACTGCAGAAACAAGGCAAGAAGAATACTCCTCTGAGGCATAAGCATGGTAAGACAACAAGTCACAACGTGAAGTAAAAGACTCCTTTACAGAGGGGCTGCTGCCAGATAAGCCTGGAGCACCAATATACATCCACCACTTCTGAAGCCTGTTGCTGCTCTGTTGTTTGTGCAGCCTACCAGAGTAGGGAGGAGTCCTAGGTCAACACTAGTTTTCAGAGGAGGCAGGAGAGCTGTGGGGGTAGAACTGCTCTCCCCTCCACTGGGGTGTGGAACCAGTATGGTGGCAGTGGAAAAAGAGGTTATTTTCTTTTATGTCTAATGGAAATACCTACTGATAGCACCTTATCTCACCAGATCAGCTTTCAGAGGGAAAGCATTTGTTCTACGTTGCTTCTGATCAAAAAATACCCGAGAAAGTTTGAGACAAACTGCCTAGAGGTGTCCCAAACATTGGTCCTAAACTCGAACGCACACCAAGCAAGGTACCCAACTTACCCTTGGAGCCAGACTCCCTCTCCCCACTTACCATGCACAGTGGCATCCACAGCCAGCTACATCCAGTGCCTGCAGATATTCCAGCCCAGCACATCCCAGCGTGCAACAGTGGATTTACAGCAGGAGAGATCGGAGCACTCTGGCTGAGATGCCTGCATCGTGGGGCAGCCCTACACATGCTTCTTCAGTCACTTTGGTCCTTATGTGTCAAGCAGCAACCTGAAGGCGAGTCAGTGCTCAGAGGTGCAGGAAAGGAGCACAGATCTGGTCAGGTAAAATCATCAAGACTAATTTCACAGATTATTTCCTTTTTTGTAAACACTTTCTGATCCCTGTGCAACTGCAGATTAGCTGAATCTTGCTCTCTTTCCTCTGATTGCATTTTCATGTGTGAAAAAACCTGTGCAGGATTTGGAGTTCAACACTTCCATTTACGGCCATAGAAAAATATGTTCATGGTTGTGGTCCCAAAGGCTTTAGGGGCATCCACTCACGAGGAAAAACATGAGGAGTTCTGCAAACAGGGTGATACAGAGCCATCCATTAGCTAAAGTCACAGCTATTGTCACTTTCACAGCTAGGCAGAGCAGACAAGATGAGATTTTGACCACTAAGGTGCACAAATTCCTCTACAGTCCAGGTACCAGCAGTATAGGAGGAAACTAGAACAATGCTTGTTGAACAGGATTTCACTGCCTTCAAAGCTGTCCCAGCCTCTGTATCACCAGCTGCCCCAACAAGTGACCAGAGATGTGGTTTTGAGTAGTTATACTGAGGGCATAATAAATGCACAGTCCAGCTCCTGGATCAGATTGAAGGCACCCCCAACCTCTGTCTGCTCTAACAGTACCCAGTAACAGATATTTGGTGGAGTATTAACAATTCAAGCTCCTCCTTTTAAAACACTTTCTCAACTACTAGAAGTTAATTAACACAAAGACAAGCCATTTTCAAACACACACAGCAAAACCCAAGTCAGTGTTAAAAGCCTACACCAGAATATTAAGCTACAGAGTTTAAAAGCATAGAAATAGACTATCACACAACCTAACCCTCCAGCCAGCACAACAAAACTAAACTATCCTCCCTTCTTCTTTACCCTGCTTTAAGTAATTTGCCCAATTAGGGCAATTAGCCTTTGGCTGCACCTTGTTCTCCACACATGTGGGAGGATACCTCAAATTAGAATTCCTCTGGTTAATCACTCTTCCCTGTGCAAACCACATGGTTTACATTTTGCCTAGATTAGGCTGATTTCCACCAGTGGATCTCAGGTGTTCCTCTAGTAAGGAAAAAATACTTTCTGTTTTTTCCCCAGCAATGGTAGTTATGAGCCAGAATTTAATTTCTTCTCAGAGATTCCTTAAACCCTTCAGTTTAAGTTGCAGTCTCACTCCAAGGTAGATACTGTAGAAGTTGGGTAAGAGGTACGAGGGATGAAAGTCACCCACTGCTGCTTTTGGTCTCTGCTCCTCTGTTTCAGCTCAGACTTCTCTGCTGCCTGCCAGGGGTAAGCCACAAGTAGTTGATTGCCCAGGGCAATCTTAGAGGCTCTCCAGGGCCACTGCATCTCAGAGAGTGGGTTTGTATCACAGTAGAGGGTTGCAAACCCTGTGCTGGGGTTTGCACTGACAAATGATTCAGTAGCAGTTGCCACCTAGGTGTAGGTCACCTCCCAGGGCTGCTGCACTCTCTTATCTGCTATTACTCGTCCATTCCCACATATTTGCAGAGGAAATTTGACCAGTCACACCACTGATTTGGAGACCCTCTGAAGGATCTAAACCTCTTTTACGTATCTTTTTGCTGTCCTTTTAGAAATAGTTCGGAACTCTTAAGGAGTGCAGACACAGGTTGAAATTAAAAGCATCTGCAAGCCAAGCCTGCAGACAATAAAGCAGTTCTAGAGGACACCTTTGAGCCATTCAGATTGTGAAGACCTCTTCAGCTCTTCCCTCTTGACTGATTGGACTCTGCTAAGATTTCCAGTACTCCCTGAAGTGCAATGTTAGTTCTTTAGCCTCTGTTACACCAGCTGCCACATGTCACTGGTATGTTCCCAGTCTCTGGAATTTCCCTTTCTTCTGAGGATTCACAGTTAGCACATATTTTCTCACACAGCTCTTTCAAACTTTTAGATACAACTCCCTGAGCCAGGTCAGAAATCACTGAAAAAAATCTTACTACTGACAGAGTTGGTTTCTCCTCTCAGTCCTACTTCTCACAGCAAGTCCTGCTTACCTAAACAATACAGTCTTCTCCAAACTTGGGGCAGTTTTGTTAGAAATGCTTGACTTTTTCAGGATTTTTTTTTTTTTTTAATGTTAGCAATGAAAACAAGAATGACCCATCTCTTGGTAAGGACATTTCAGTTAAACAGGTTACCAAAGGCAGAGGAAGAGAAATGGGAAGCTGAAAAATACATCCAGGGAAGACTTATCATAGGATGTCTCTTCTGTGCGCTTAGGCCCTTTGCTTTTACTTAGATACTGAGCACTTTGCTGATAAGCCTACGTAAATCTTTCAATTCGCTTCACTTCACATCACAGTCAGCCCACACTGGTCCCAAGAGACCTGTGTGGCAAATCTTCAAAAGAACTAGGAAAGCTCCATCCGTCAGATAGTTTAATATTACCTTGTTCATCTAAAGCTCTGCAGGGCTACAGCTGGGGTAATATTGTTGTGGCTAGCTGGTGAAAAGTCTTGACACGCAACACTGCCAATAGCCATCTCTAACTTCTTTGGTCTCAGTTGGATGCTTATTTGGATCTTTATCTACTCTCTGGAAGATTTTACTTTTAAGATTACTCTGAACTGATCTTCCCATTTAACACTCTAAAAGCAATCCAGGAACAGTGTTGCCAAAACTCACTTTGACACAGTCACATTTGACATCTGCATCCACAAGCCACATATTAACAAGTCTGTAAATTTGTATGTGTAAAGCAGGGTGTTCATTTAAATTGTGCCTTTCAAACCTCCCTGCTCCAGTCTTCAAGGCCTCCTTCTATTTCACCACAGCAGTTCATAAGCTGTCCTGACTTCAGCTCCTCCCCTGCAGAGCGCTTCCTAGGAGCACCCATCTAGCCATGGCTGCGAGGTGCAGGGTGCAAAGTGGACTACTGTCTCAGACTACAGGCCTGTAAGCCCTGCTCCCTGTCACCAAAGCCCTTTGAGGCTCCTGAGTACCACCAGGAATTTTAGATTGTGGCAATTCTTTGAAGTAGCAGTGGATTGAGACTGCCACTAGAAGCACGCAAAACCCTGTTGGCTGTCCTGTCCCTGTCCTCGGTAACCTCTGCTTCCTGCCCAAGGTAGCTCAATTTCCTGTAGCTATGTTTACACCAAATAAAGAGGAAATGTTTTCTGTTTGCATCTGCTCTTCTAATAAGCCATAAGCTGTTTATCATAATTGCTACTGTTACACTTCTTCCAGGTGGCAGAGTGGCATCATGGGATGGACTGCTGCACATACCTATGAGTGGTACAACCCTGTCACTCCAAAGGTGTCTGGAATAGGGTGAAACTATTCAGCCCCTTCTGCACAACCTCTCCTCCTCTCTGGCTGCTGGAGGAGAATTTCCAAGTGTGAAAGAATCACTCTGAGTGCAGAGACATTGCACAGAGGAAGGACAATTCTATCCTGGTGTTGAGCCAGACCCTGGTGTCAAGCAAGAGGATAAGGTTGGAAGGGCTCTGTGGAGAGCCCCTGTTCAGCTTGCTGCACCAGGAAGGGCAGTGTGCCAGCATGCGGCAGCCCACCCTGCAGCCCCCAGTTCCTGAGTTCCTGGCCTGCATGGAGCCCAAATCTCTTCCTAGGAGATGTCCTCCTGAGCTCAGGGTTCTCCCAGGGAAGCTGCAAGTTTTGCAGAGAACACACATTCATGCAAAGGCCTCATCCTGTAGCCACAAGCCACCACCTCTGTCTCTCAGCTGCAGGACAAGCTTCATTTCTGGTGTTAAGATAAACCCATGCCAAGCCTACCAGACAGACACACACTAGGGTAATCCTTCCTCAGACCTCCAAGGACCTACAACCTACCCAAGGCTAAACGTAGCAATCTCAGGAAAGAAAGCCTCCTTGCATCTTAGATCATCAGTGCTTCCTGCCATTGCCAAACATCATGGACACATTTGAGCATCACCTCCCACCTGACAGAGAGGGCAGCGCAGGTGGTCACTGTGGCCTTGCAGGAGGCAAGAGAACTCTCCACAGTGGCAATATGCCAGCCTACAGCAGCACAGGGGGAGACCAGTTCATGGGTGCCAGTTGACACCACCACACACCCTCAGCACCACCTGAAGCATCCACCTGGTCACAGGGAACAGGCACTGTTGAGGGATCTGGTGGGCACCTTGCTCAACAGAAAGGAGGAAAGAGTTTCCAAAAGGTCTTCAGCTCACCACAGGCTATGCTGCCCCAGCACTTGGACTGGAGAAGATTCCATCACCCTTTATGGAAAGAAGGGCCTTATCTCCCCCCAACGCCTCACTGCTACCAGATGTGATTCACCCATCCCAGCAGAAGTGTCATTTGCAGAATGCAAATATTTATGAATCACCTGTGGGCCTTACTGCCTCCAGGCTGTTTTGGAAGTATCACACCACACTCTCACAATGCCACAGTGCCCTGGTGAGGGTGCTAACGTCCAGACCACAAGTCCTGCTGGCAGCACTGTGTGGCAGAGCCAAGGAACACAGGCAGAACACCGGAACACTAGTTTAGTTGAGTGTTACTGGTGCATGTGCTACAGAGCTGGAGCCTGGCTGCCCTAGCTACAGCTGGAACCTGTTGTTCAGCCTTCTTTGTGCCATCAAAGAACTCTTCCATGTGGCTGGAAGACCTGCCACTGTCCATTCAAATCCTGCCTCCAAGCCCCTTCTTTTAGCTAATTCCTTTACTACAGGGTTGTGTGTGCGGCCACACTTTTTCTTCTCTCTGCTCCCCTTCAGCTGACAATGTCCCTGTAACCATGCCCTCACTCACAAACTGCACGCTGAGAATCAGTTCAGGCCAGTGTCCCACGGATACCAGGCTCTGAGACAGAGATTGTATCTGTGAACTCTAAGCCCTTATGAAGTGAAAGGATGAGCTCTCTGCTCATGCAAGCAGAGTTCAAAGGGCCTCTAAATAGTCCCTCCCTTCTGCATTGCCAGCCCCCCATAGCTGCCCTTACCGAGTTCCCATTTCCAGGCAAAGAGTTCACGGCATTTCTCACTGCCCAGCAGTTGCTGTTGCATCTGTGTGACCTACCCTGCCTTCCAAACACATCTCCTGGCTGCTCACAAAGTCACTTCTCAGTCAAGTCCCAAAATCTTGTAAATACAGCCACTGTGCTCTCCATCTCCTTGAGCTTTCAGGCCCCACCTCATGCCAGCAAAGCAAAATTCTGTGACAAAAGGGAAAGATGCTGTAACCTTGCTTACAATCTACCTGAAGTATTTTAACAGACCAGCTCTTTCCTCCCTCCAATACTGGAATGTAGCCACCTCTGGGTGGGATAAACAGCTCATACAATATTAACTTCTCTGCCTTGTATTTTCTTCATCAGCAGTGCTTCTTTGGGGGCATTTGTGACTCTTCACACATGCTCCCTGTCCCAGGACAAGGGGAGCTGGAGTGCACTAGCAGGAGACTCCCATACACAAGAAGCTGTTCCTTGCTGCTTCTTGCAGCCTATCCTGCACCCGTCAGCTTCAGCAGCCATTGCCCCAGCCTTTCAGAGGAAACAACAGCTCCTCACCTCTTCATTTTCTCCCCCTCCACAATCAGCCATGTACCCTCCTCTGCCTGGGCACAGAGCCAGCTGTTGTACAAGCTCCATGGAGGGAAGCTGCCTTTCGAGATGTTGTATCAGGTTTAGGCACTTGTGGTAGATGGGAAGTAGTTCCATTTTAGACAATCACTCACATACATACAAGCACAATTGGCTGCCACCTGCCAACATTCGCAACCGAAGCTATTTTTTGCCCACCACAGCATCTCTACTCAAGGTCACACTCCTCTCATCCTCAGTAGCATTGCCAGCTACTTATTCCAATATGTAATATAAAGTATCTCCTTGCAGAGAACTTTGAAACAGAGTACATCCTAGACTTGAATTCATACAAACATTAACAATGGTGAAGGAAAAACAAAACAAAAAAAAGGCTAACATGAAAAATATGAGTCACTACAGATTGCTGAGAGCACCTCAGTTAACGCCTGTAGATAGGCACAGGCACACACCATGATGTATCAAAGCGCACTAAATGTTGGCAAGAGGCACATAAATCATTGAACCAGATAGCAATAAGAATCATCTGTCACTTTGAAAGGCATAAAAAAATATAACCAGAAATAAAGAGCAAAACAAGGCAGAGCGCAAACCACAGCTACAGGTTCCAGCTGCCAGTAATGGCTGTGTGGGAAAATGCTGCCTGGGGATCAAACCTATGTTGTGCTCGGTGAAAAAGGAACAACTGCCCCCAACTCCACACTTTTCTAATTTCAAAGGGGAGACTGGCTCCGATGAAAAAAGCCCAGCAGTAAGAAAAGCTCAAGAGACCTATCCCCTTGTGCTTTTGTACCTGCAATGTCAAACTCCTGCACGCCCCTGATATGAAAGGGCTTGGTCTCGGGATGTGTGACAGGGCATTCCCAGGACATCAAGCCAGAAACAGAGGCAACAAGACTCTAACTAACAGCTAGGAAATGCACTTCCTACCAGGGCTCCATAAGGCAGCATCCCATTTGGCTATGGCTGTCTTCCCACCTTGCACCTCACACAGCTGCTGCAGCCGTTTCAAGTGTCACAGGGGGCAGGCATCAGGACCCTCTGCCGCAGGTGCTGGACACCAGTCTAGGGCATGGGAGTAAGACAGGCCTGAGTTATTTGTTCGCCGTCCCATGCTTTATGGTTCTGCTCCACACTTGTCAGGGAGGCAGCAGATCTGAGGACCCTCCATCCTTGGGAGGGATGGGCTTCACATGTTGCTTACTGGCTACTCTCTGCTGTTAGACTTATAGAGATCCGCTCCTTAAATTCCTCATAAAGCCTCATGTAAGGGTCTTTGTGTGTTCACCATTTCTTACCTGCTTTTAAGAGGAGGTCAGGTGGGAACCTGTCCCATCCTCAGGGAGGTACTAAGCCTTCCTGGAGAATGGGCCTTGAGACTTTGGGGGGAGGAAGGGAAGGTGGGGAGGAGGGAAAGGATCAGGGTGTCAGGCTATGGGACAAGGGCAAGCCCTTGGAGTGACAGAGACCTCACAGGGGCTTCAGGGGTATATTAGTTTCTGGAGACAAGGTCCCAGCTGCAAGGACCAAGCAGTCCCAGGGAGCAATGCAGGGAAAACTTTTTCATAAAATCATAGAATAATTAGGGTTGGAAGGGATCTTAAAGATCATCGAGTTCCAACTCTCCATCAGGCTGCCCAAGGCCCCATCCAACCTGGCCTTGAACATCTCCAGGGACGGGGCATCCACAATTTCCTTTGGCAACCTGTTCTAGTGTCCTGCCACTCTCATGGTGAAGAAATTCTTCCTAAAGTCTAGTCTAAATTGCCTCTCTCCATTTTATACCCATTCCCCCTCATCCTATCACCAGAAGCCTTTATAAGTAGTCCTTCTCCAGCTTTCTTGTAGGTCCCTTTCAGGTACTGGAAGGCCACTATAAAAATCTCCTCAGAGCTTTCTCTTCTGCAGGCTGAACAAGCCCAACTCTCCCAGCCTATCCTCATATGGAAGGTGCTCCAGCCCTCTGATCATCCTTGTAGCCCTCCTCTGGACCTGTTCCAACAGGTCCATACCCTTTTTATGCTGAGGATCCCAGAACTGGACACAGTACTCCAGATAAGGTCTCTACAAGAGAAGAATAGAGGAGCACCTCCCTTGTCCTGCTGGCCACGCTTCTTTTGATGCAGCCCAGGATACTGTTGGTCTTCTGGGCTAGCAAGTGCACACTGCTGGATCACGTCAAGCTTCTCATTGACCAGCACCGCCAAGTCCTTCTCTGCTGGGAAGCTCTGAATCATGTTATCCTTCATCACGTACTGAAAATGGGGATTGACCTGACCCAGGCATAGGACCTTGCACTTGGCCTTATTGAACCTCATGATGTTCTCAGAGGCCCACTCCTCCAGTCTGTCCAGGTCCCTCTGGATGACATCCCGTCCTTCCAGTGTGGCAACTGCACCACTCAGCTTGGTGTCATCTGCAAACTTGCTGAGGGAACACTCAATCTCGCTGTCAGTATCATTGATGAAAATATTAAACAGCACCAGTCCCAGTACAGACCTCTGAGGGACACCACTTGTCATGGATCTCCATCTGGACTTTGAGCCATTGACAACTACTCCTTGAATGTGACCATCCAACCAGTTTCTTATCCACCATACCGTTCATCCATCAAATCCATATCTCTCCAATTTAGAGAGAAGGATGTTGTGGGGGACCATGTCAAAGGCTTTACAGAAGTCTAGATAGATCACATCCATCAGTTTACCCTTGTCCACTGCTGTGGTTACCCCATCATAGAAAGCCACTAAGTTGGTCATACAGGATTTGCCCCTGGTGAAGCTGTGCTGGCTGCCATTTATCACCTCCATGTCCTCTAGCATAGCTTCTAGGAGGATCTGTTATCCCAGATACAAAGGTGAAGCTGACAGGTCGGTAGTTCCCAGGGTTGTCTTTTCTACCCTTTTAAAAAATGGGCACAACGTTACCCTTCTAGTCACCAGGAATTGCTATGACTTTTCAAATATCATGGAGAGTGGCTTGGCAATCACATCTGTCAGTTCCCTCAGGACTCTGGGATGCATCTCATCAGGTCCCATAGACTTACATATGTTCATGTTGCTCAGGTGTTCACATTCCTCAGGTGTTCACAAATCAGATCCTTCTCTACTGTGGGAGGGGGTTTACTCCCCCTGGTCACCATCTTGCTGTCTCATGACCCAGGAGGGGTGAGGAGAGCGGTTATCAGTGAAGACTGAGGCAAAAATGTTGTTAAGTACCTCAGCCTTCTCCTTGTCTGTTGATAGCATGATCACCATTCCCAACCACCCTCTTTGACCTTCCTCCTTTGATTGATGTACCTGTAGAAGCCCTTCTTGTTAGTCTTTACGTCCCTTGCCAAATTCAGCTCCAGCTGCACTTTCCTGACCTCATCCCTACACAACTGGGTAGCATCCCTATACACATCCCAGCTTACCTGTCCCTGCTTGCACTGCCTGTGCAGTTCCCTCCTCTCGAGTTTAACCAGCAGGTCTCGATTCAGTCATGCCAGTCTTTTCCCTTCCGTGCCTGGTTTTCTACGTAAGGGGACTGACGCTCTTGTGCTTTATGGAAAGCATCCTTAAATATTTTCTAGCTCTGTTCCACTCCCTTGTCCCAGGGGGTCCTACTGAGTAACTCCTTGAAGAGCTGGAAGTCTGCTTTCCTGAAATTTAGTCTCCTGACTATACTCCTTGCCTGTCCCACATCCCTCTGGACCTTGAACTCCACCAGTGTGTAATCGCTATGGCCCAGGCTGCCTCTGATCCTAATGTCTGATAAGTTCACTTGTATTGGTGACCATCAGGTCCAGTATTGCATCCCCTCAGGTGGGGGTCTCTATCAGCTGGACTAAGAAATTATCTTCAGTGCACTCCAGGAGTCTCCTGGATTGCCTACAGTTTGCTGTGCTACTTTTCCAGCATATGTCAAGGTGGTTGAAGTCCCAGAGTAGGATGAGAGCTTGCGAGTGTGAAGCCTCCTGTAGCTGGAGGAAGAAGACTTCATCAGCTGGCTCTCCTCGATTGGGTGGCCTGTAGTGTACTCCAACCACGAGGTTCCCATTGATTCTTCTGTCTCTAATTTTGACCCACAAGCTCTCAATCTGTTTGTGGCTACTTTTCAATGACAGCTCTTTGCATTCTATTTCTTTCCTGAGATAGAGGGCAATGCCTCCACCCTACCTTCCCAGTTTGTATCTTCTGAACAGCCTGCAGCTGTCAATAGCCACACTCCCGTCATGGGATTCGTCCTACCATATTTCCATGATGGCAACTAGATCATAGCTTTCTAGTAGCACAGTAGCTTCCAGCTTCTCCTGCTTGTTACCCAAGCTTTGTGCATTAGTGTAAAGGCACTTCAGCTGGGCTGCTGGTTGCATCACCTTCCTAGTGGACCTTTTACTACCTATAAGGTGTTTTAAAGAAGTATCCTCCCTGACATCTGATCCCTGACACCTGTCCTCCCACCACTTGTTACAGACTAGCATGATGTTATCCCCCTCCCCCTTCATATCTAGTTTAAAGTGATCTAGTTTTCACTTCTCTTTTGTTCTCCTTCCTTGCTCCAAAGTGCCTCTTCCTAAAAAGAGATGTTTCTATTCAGACTTTCCTTTTCAGCCACTAGCTCTGCGTTCACACTGGTAATTTCTTTTTTAACAGACACGAGTCTCCTGGCCCATCATCAACATGCACACAAAGACTTGGTTCAACCTAACTCCAACAGCTCAGGCAGCTCCAGTCAGGAACACAAAACTGACAGAAGTTCCCCATGCAAGTCCTCCAGGCTGGAAGAACTTGAGTCTTGTTTCATCTGTGACAGTAACTGTAATAAGCGACCTGCCTACCTTTATCTCAGCTGTGACCCTTTCCATCTTCTGTTCTCCCCGACCCTGTTAAGGAGAGGAAACGAGAGAACAGGTGGACGGCTGTCCGGCAACCAGCCAGAGTCAACCCACCACAAACTATTTAAGTTTCAAGCATTCAGAGGTGTGGTATTCACCTAGGAAGTTTAAAATGTGCCATTTCTATTTGCATATTCCAGGTGACAATCCGAGTACTTTACACACGGCTCAGCCTTGTTCAGCAGACAGTGATGCTGAGAGGGGAGAAAGCATTTCTGCCTGCATGTCTGGTGTAGACACATTTGCAGTGCCGACAGGGCCTCGGGAGACCCCGACCCCACGCAGTGTCATGGGGAAGGACAGATTCCCGACAAACACGCTGCCCTGGTGAATCAACAGCTCAGCATAGGGCTGGGGGGTTACTGGAAGTCAGCACAGGGCTTCACTGCCTACATACTCCCTTTTACACTCAGCAGGCTCACATCTCTGTGTTTAATGTGCTCTTCAAGACCACAGGAAATAGCACTTTTAAGAAGTAGGGCTATGGGGGGTAGCATGCTTAGTCTGTCTGTTTTTTTTTACTTTTTTATTTTTGCACGGAGGAAATTAAAAGAAGAGTAAAAGCAGTTAAAGACAGACTAAATTTCCAAACCAACTGCGTGAAGCATACTGCTAACAAGCGATTCAATGATTTTCACACCCTAAGAGCAAAATCAAGCTGTTCAGCAGTGATACAAGACTTGCAAAGGTTACATATCACGAAAAGATGATCACAAGAGTGCAATTTGGTCACAAGTAAGAGGTCAGACTTCTTAAGAAGGCTGTACAAAGATATAACACTTGCTGTCTATGTAAGATTCCTAGAGAGTCAATGACTTAAGACAATACAAATTGGCTTATTTCCTCTAAGCTGTGTCCCTTGTTAATATAACCTTTTTTGACTCTCTCTGGATGGCTTGGTGTGCTAATTCAACCTGGCTGTGGGCTGCTGCAGGGGAGAGGCTTGCCAGTGTACCATTTCCTTACGTGCATTTAATGCTGGTCATAACCCCAATATGAGCACTGCAGAGAAATTAGCAAGCTTTTCTTCACAATGTCCTATAAAGTTAGGTGCTGAATATGGTTTACAGGCAATGAAGCACAGAGAAACGAAAGTGCTGCTACCAAGTGCCAATTTTAGAGTTGTTTTCAAAGAATTCAGTGGTCATACAGCTTTCGGTGTGGTCTGCATTCAGCTCTAACAGTCCTAACCAGGGTCTTGAGCATGGCAGCCTTTTGTCCTTTCTTGTGCATCCCTTCAAGCAACCTGGCTGCACTTTTTTTACTTGGTCTGCGTGAAAACAAAGGATGGTGGTGATGGTGAACAATTCTGGCTGAAATGTTGGTTAGACCTTTCAGGTCAGTTTCCTACAGGAGGAAGGACTCAGCACATGGAGACAGGAGCTCACAGTACCAGCACTGCCTGCAGCTGCCACCAGCCCTCAGCAAAGAGCCTGATACAAGCAGGGATGCGTGCTGTTGGTGCCCTGTTTGCTGCAAGAACGTGCTTGCTCCTGCCCCTCAGTGCATGGTCCCAAACCCATTTTCAGGTTCAATAATGCTTTCTCTTTCTGTGCTCAACCTGTCTGATATGCTAACAAAGAGAAATTACAAAACCCATAGGATGCCTTCTGCTACAAGCTGCATCTAGAAGCTTTCTCAATGACATTTCCTAGCACAAAAGAGAGGGCAGTTCTGTAGCACATTTTTCCTTGGCCTTGTAAGCAGACCATGCCACCAATCATCACTGCACTGATGTTGGGGGAAGAGCTGAGGATAGGGTCCCCCAGGGTTTTATCTCAGGTTGGGGAACGATCTCCACCTCTTTGTTGTCCTGTGTGTACTCTGGGAATGGGAACCACCCAGAGCAGCAGCTTACATTAGCATCAAAATGAAAGTCACACATCTCAAGGCCCAGTGTACATCACTGCTACTTCTCTTATAGCACTGCATAGACAATGCTGGCAGACACCTTTATTCCATAACTGGAATGGCACTAGGTATAGAGACTACATGGATGCATAGACTAACAGATGATCACACCATGTCTTGCCACTGTACTCCTTCCTGAGCCAGATAAAATGCACATGATGACAAAATAAGCACTTGAAGGACAGGGAGGCAGTACCTAAGGGTGATTTGAGATGAATCAAGAAATTACTGTCTTTTTCTCTCCCTCAACAGCCTTACCTGAGTCACACCTTCCAGTCCAGCAAGCAGGGTCTCCACAGGTGCAAGTGGGGAGCTTTGAGTGAACATTCAAAGCAGTTGTTCCCTACCCTCACTGCAAATGCACACACCAGGGCAGCAGAGGAGCCCTCATGCATCTCCTCACTGGAGTCCTTGGCAGCACAGATAAACAAGAAAGCAAGCAAGCTTCACTTGCAAGCAGGAGGCAGAAACACCCCTCCATCCCCAAACTTCAACACCTCTGACAACAATACCATGTTTGCTATGTCACAGCTCTGCTAACAGACAGAAGGTGGCTAAGCCATTGTAACTCCCTACCACGTCCAAGCCTTAAATTAGCTCTCAGTAGCAAAGCAGGGCATATGCACAGCTGCACACAGCCTGGCAGGGCCACTCGATGGCTACAACATGCAGTACCAACTTCAGAGCACAACAGCAAGGAATGCTGCAAAGGCTGCAACAGCACACTTCTGCTGCTTGTTTAAAAAATAGCCAGACAGCCTGCCCTTGCTCAGACTGAGTGCAGCAATGGCATTTGTCTACTGAATATGGTGAAATTCTCCTGATTCTTCCCTGTTGAAACTGAGCAGGGATCTAGAGCAAATTACATCCTCGTTTGTAGCTAGAGCATTTCTGATTTGGTTTTGGATTTCTCTTTCAGGACTTTCATAGAGTCATATAATGCTTTGGGTTGGAAGGAACCATAAAGCCCATCCAGTTCTAACCCCCTGCCACTGGATCAGGCTGCTCAAAGCCCATTCAGCCTGGCCTCGAACACCTCCAGGGAGGGGGCAGCCATAACTTTTCTGGGCAACCTGTGCTAATGCCTCCTCACTCTCATAGGAACACATTTCTTCCTAAGGTCTCATCCCAGTCTCCCCTTTACCAGCTTAAAACCAATCCCCTTCATCCTATCCCTGCACTCCTTGATCAAGAACCCCTCCCCAGCTTTCCTGTAGCCCCTCTAAGTACTGGAAGGCTGCTACAAGGTCTTCCTGGAGCCTTCTCTTCTCTAGGCTGAACAAGTACAACTCTCATAGCCTTTCCTCTTATGGGACGTGCTCCAGCCCTCGGACTTGACTCCAAAATGTCAAATCTTGGACACCTGTTTTCTATGCAGAAACCTTAGCAAGGAGCACAGATAGAGAGAATGGTAGTGAGCCACTCTGTCAATGTGTCCAAAGAGCCTACACTAAGAATGGGCAACCCGTATCTGGTTTTTGATTGACCTCATGACAGCTGAAAATTGTACCGGCCACAAACAAATTGCACCCTGCTTAGGCAATTACATGTTCATCAAACCTCCAGCATGAACAGCTAGCTTGTAGACAGTTTCAATTAGGAAACACAAACCTCCCTCTTCGATACCCTTTTCTGATATCTTCTGCCTCTGTGTTGACATGAACCTCACTAGCAACGCCAAGAGAAATGTATGTCCACAGCACAGGGCTCACACAGTTCGGTTCTATCATTCAGATAGCTCAAAAGGCCAGCTACTTCCCTGGCCAGTGCAGGTTTCCAAGTCAAAGATCCCAGGGAATTAGCTGACCAGAAGGCTTTCACTTCCCAAGACAGACCTGGCAAAAGGGAATCACAGGAATTCCTAACGATAAAAGGAAATTAGGCAAGGAGACTTCTTCAACTGCTGTTGAAGGAAATTGGTTGTGGAGAACGGGAAAAAGAGAGAGACATGTAAAATGCGTATGATGGCTTGTAAGAGGGGGAGAGAAGTTGAATCTCTGTAGAGGGGGCTAAGTCATACAGAACACGCTGAGGAACAGTGACACCACTGAGGCAGAGGAAAGCATGGTGAGGTCTGTTATTCCACCTAGAGTTTTTTGGTTTTTTGCTACCTAAAGCCAAGAGCAGCTTATTTTCCAAACCCCGTTGAGTTTTCACAACACTAACAGGCACACAGGCTTTCTGTGACTGTCAGTGTCCTGGCAGGGATAACCAGCCAGACTAGTGCCTCCTCGAAACCTCCTAAAGCAGCACTGCTGGTCACACAGCAGGCAGGGCCAGGGAACACAGCATCTCTTCACACCTCTGTCTGGCAGAAGACACTGTTACAGACACTGCCAGCAGTCCTGCATCTCCTCTGTCAGAGGCTGGGTCACGTGCAGGGCACAGAACATTTGATTCTCTGTGTTGCCCAGAGAGATAAGTCAGCAACAAGTTGTCAAGCTTTTCTTCTTCTCCATTTTTGGTTTTTTTTTCTTTTCATTAAAATCAACAAGAAATTCAGATGCAACTTGCCTCACTTTGCATCAAAGCTACCGCTCTCTCTTTACTCACTTCATCCTCTCTTTTGCGTTAAACCTCTGACACTTAGTCATGCCTATTTACACTTCTGCAACCATGATGTAATATACCCACATGTCGGAGTCCTAGAAAAATAACAGCAATATTTCAGTTTACCTCCCTTCCCTTTTTCTCCCCTCTCCAACCACTAGACAATGCTCCTTCCAACGCAGTAAAGATTTGGCAGAGTCTTTACAGCTCCATGGGCTGGAAGAGGCAACACCACAAGACATCATAGCAGAACCTTAGAAAGCCCAAGGCTGGCTTCAGGGAAATGAAGAAGCAAAAAAAAAATAAAAAAAAAGGAAGAAAATAAATCAATGCCCCCAAACCCAACCAAAGTAACAATAAAACCTGTCAGATCAAACAGAAAGTTGCTGTCTGAACTCAGGATTTGAGTGGCTTTGGACATATCAGTTCTTCCATTGTTTCTCATGCTCTCTCTTCTCCTCAGAAGGGCTTCTGAAACAGTTGTATAGAACATACCTTGACAGGGACAGTTCCAGCAAATCACAACTACTAAGCTGTGAGGTCTGTGAGACAAGATGTGTTTCCGAGTGAGCCTGCCAAGAGCTATAGTCTATCTTGCAGCTCCACTTCTTGTCTCTGACACTGCCAACTCAGCAGATGCTGGGGATCAGCTGGAGATCAGCATTTGCTCCTACTGTTTTTGAATTGTAGGTGTCCTTCAGGCCTTTGCTGTGCACCAGTTAACTTCCTCCCCATCATGAAGGAACATGGACCAGTAAAGAGTCAGGACACACAGATGTAGTATGCGGTATTGATATGAGGGACACTGGCCATAGCTGTCCAGGGGACATTTCTCCCTCTCTGACCGGGGTTTGTCCGCTGAGGAAAGCAGAGCTGCAGCAGACATTGGCAGGCTGCTATCTCCGAGGTTCTCTGAGGAACAGGACCAGCCATACAGCAGCAGCCATTGCACAGCAGCACTGCTTGTTGCTCATCCTGCCTCCCTCTCTGCTTCTGCTCTGTCTCCCAGAGTTCACTGCATGTCCCTTTGCTTCCACTGCACTTTCACTGTAGAAGCAGCAATGATCCTATCCATATAGTTCTTGCTACCATGCAGTCCCTTCTACCACCTTGGTTACTGTGCATGCAGAGCCTACCCAAAGTTTTTAAGACACCAGCAGTATGCCCTCCCCTTTCCTCCACTGGAGTGGGTAAACAGATGTAGCATCTGATACACATCAGCCACAAAGGAGTCCATATCTCTGTCAAGCAGCTCACTGTGCTTACCACATAGCAGCACAAAATTTTCTATGTCATGCAGAGCCCCTGTTTGGCCAGCTGCACACCCCAAGTACACAAGAATGCCTGGAAAGGGCTCGGCTGACTACAAGAGCTGTCTGCATGTCTGCAGCGTGCCAGCTGTCTCAGTGCTGGCCATGTCCCTCAGGCTGGACCACGTAAGAGAGCATGCCAGAACATAGGAAGAAAGGACAGGAACCGCAGAAGTCCCCTGGGCAACAGCAGCAGACCAGAAACCTCCTATAAGGAGATGACCTGGGCTTGTCACTTCTTGTCAGCCACATTCTCCACAGAGAAGGGTCTTTCTGGAGCCCAATCAAACACAGCCCAAACCCTGGAGTAGCTCCACACACAGCCCAGGCTGCTCCATCAGGAGAGAGGAGCTCAGCTGAGACCACTGCAGTCCAGAACATGACCTGAAGGGAAGAAATGCTTATTTTCCTCAAGATAAGAAGGAAAAGATACTTTTTTAAAAAAAAAATGCCAACAGCCAGGGCTGCTGATGGAGCTGGGATATCCTTTTGATTGCAGCTACCCTTCCCTGCTGGGGAGGGAAAAAATACTTTTCAAAGAAAATGTTAATAATTTGAATACTTATTAAATAATTTAAAATATGCTCCCTGAGCTATTAGTAATGTCAGCATTAAATATTCATTAAGTATTTAATGCTAACAATAAGCAAGTATTTCACTAAATGAACAGCTTGTTAGCTAGATCAACAGACTATTTCACTAAAGCAGTTGTGGCACAAGCACCCTATAAATTAACTGTGTGATTTGAAAGGGTATAATCCTGACATGACCTTACCTTGAATCTTTAGTCAGAGCCCACAAGCCAAGCAGTGGATTTCCTCTTGGCAGTTTAGGGTGAGATTTAAGGAAAGGATTACAAAGAAACATGCCTTCCTGGCAGCCCTGCTTCTGACTCAATGCAGCCCCAGCTGCTCTCTGACTCGGGAGCAAGCCTAGCAGCACTGCTTTATCCCAAATAGATAAGCCAGCTCTGTCCACCTTGAGACATCCCAGCACTATTTGTAATGCTCATGCCACTGTCTCTGAAATTTGGAGTTCTGCCTTGCCTTTAGCATTTCAGACAGACTAACAGATCCTTGCCCTGTCCTGATATGCAGCAACAGCAACTGCTGCAGAGCCCCAGAGCTGAGTTGCAGGCGTGGTCTAACTAAACTATTGTGTGCTGATGGATAGAAACTTCTAGGAACTTTCCCACCCTTCGCTGATACAGTACTAGCAGAGAGTGTAAGCCCAGCATGAGCTTCCTCTGGGCATTTAATGCCCTCTCTCTCTCTAAGCTGCTTGCCAGTAATGAAAGGAACCATGCAATGTGCTCAGCTAGTTTAGCTACAGAAGTAGCTGCAGGCATGTGTGTATATGGGTGCACCCTCCCCACTGGGATGTCTTCCCCACTGGGAAAGCAAACACAGCACAAGCAGCAATCAGAAGAGAAGAGTAGCTTCCAGCCTGCCTTGGCAAGGTCTGGACCCAGCGCCTCCATCCCTCTGTTATGTGGTTTGCCCCTCTGACACTAGAAGGGGGTGCAGGCAGCGAGAGAGCATTAATCCAGCAAAAAGGTCCCTAAATTTTGACCTTTTGTGGCATTTTCCATCCTGAGGAATGCCATGGAAATATCTTATTTCAGCAACCACATGTGAGCAGAGGTGCTGTGTTTGCCTCACACTGGCTGCACTAGTAGCCAGTCCACTTCAAAGTTTTGAAGAAATTGGTATCCCCAAAGCATGCAACAGTAAACCACAGGCAACAAACTGCTGAGCCGAGAGCAGCACCGTGGGAAAGGAAATAAATGCTGCAGGCTGAAGAGCCACCGTTCACTGTGACCAACATCAGACCTATAAGAAGGCTGGACCACAGGCAAAGCTGATGACACAGCACACCCACATGGTTCAGGTACTGCCTGCTGGAAACGTGGCAGGTAGGCCTGGGGTTGACTATTGCAAGGGGAGAGCTCCGTGGATCAGGCGCTAGAGTAAACAAACATGGTGTTTTTTATAAGACCAAAGCACTACTTCCTTTCCTTGCCCTGCAGACTGCCACATGGGAAGTGCTGCTGGGCCCAAGAAGGCACGTGGAGGAGCATGGTTTCTCTAGGGATGGCAGTGCAACTGCTTAGCAGCACGTGTTTGGTACCACTCAAGCTCAAGCCTGTGTTTTGAGGTCAGTTCCTTCCTGATGACCAAACTGGGCTTTGGCTGCTGCATCTGTGCTGCCCATGTCATACCTCCCTCATGCCCAAATCCTGATGTTTTGATGTGGGCGCCCCAGAGCTCCGTGGCAGGGACCCTGCACCCCACCGAGCAGACAGAAAAGCGGGGTGAAGCTTTCAGATTTCTGCCATGCTGCTGGCCCCTGATCACAGATACCTTCAGGGCTTTGGGCATTGCAGAAGCCTGCTACCCTAAATGAGGAGAGGACTGTGGCTCTTACAAGAAAAATATCTTTATTCACCATCTGTGTTTTGCTCAGGAGAGAATATCCCACAAGGGGGGCAGCCAAAGCTATGCCTTTAATGTTGGCTGGCATAGTCCACCTGTACCTTGCAGGAGGTGGCAGGACCAGATCTCCATGGAGGACACTGATATGTCAAAATGGTGCAAAGAGGGTTGGAGCTGCTGCTTTTATCCTGGGCCTCACTGCCCTCCACTGCTGTGTTGTTCAGGTCCTGTCAGCAAAGCACATGGCCTTCCCACCAGCCGCACAGTGTGGTTGTCGTTTCTCTCCAGGGTTGGTACCCCACTCATAGCACTGCTGCTTCTGGCATGTTCCTTGCAAGGCAGTCAGGATATGTTAAATAAAGGGGTTGGGGGACATTTTCCAGAATGGGAATGGTCAATAACTTAACTCAAAAGAACATAGGTGACTTGTTACGCGTGATAACAGACAGGTATCTGTCATACAGCAGTCACAGGGCTGAATGCTTTGGCAGGGTGGCCAGCCATGGCTTTAGGCAGGCGGTTGAAGCTTCCACAGTAAGCATTATCACACCACCGCTCCCAATATGGCACAGCATGGCCCAGACACTCACAGCCTTGGCTCAAGGGACCTCCTCAATGTCCACCAGCTGTCCCCGCATGTCTGCTGGCCCAAGCTCACCAGTGCTATGACACCATCTGGGGCCACCGGCACCAACATCTTCTCAGGTATCAAGTAGTGAGTTCCAGTGGGGTCTTTACCACATTGCATTTTGGAGTCTGCTGGGTTTTTTGGAGGGGAAAAATGTGCGATTCTCTTCAGGTTGACAATGTACAGCCCCAGTGCTTCCCAGAGGTCCACTTTTGAGCCTTTACCAGTTGTTTGAGCCCTCTTCACACTGAAGGTCAAAACATTGTTTCTTGATGGAATTTGTGGTGTGAGACCCTGGCTTGGCCGCTGCCACTCAGGCAGCATTCACCCCTCATGCATCCTAGTGGGGAGGGCTTCCAGCCTTGCTCCAACAGCCCCATTTAAAGCTTAAACAAGCCAAAGAATGTATTGGATTCCTCAAAATTAACTAGAGCAATTTTGGAGACATTGACGTGCAAACTGTCCGTATTCCTGAGCTTGAACAAAGCACCCAGGTAGCTTTTGTGGGCCCATATTTTCTGACTTGTACAGTAGTTGATGCTTTTGTCCTCCATCAGCACGTGGCTGCCTGGGAAGGATGGGTTTTTCTTGTAGACGATGTGGGTCAACACCTGGTTGCTGCAGACGCTGCCCCGGAAGAGCACATTTGAGTACACGAAGTACAGGCCAGTCTCATTGATGACAAGTCCCTGATCGCGATACTGAATGCCACTGGTGAAGGCATGGCCAGAGATGGGTTCCCACTCCAGAGGAAGGTCCTGCTGGGCCGGGTTCCCTGGAAGCCAAAAAAAGAGAAAAAGTGTAGTGTGTACAAGCGGTTGTGTGTTTTTTCCTCAAGTCACAGCCCATGTCACAAGTCAACTGTTCTTCAAGTCCCTGGCAGCAGCATGGAAGACTCACCCTGACCTTGCACTGGTAGGAGCTCTCACCTTCATCTCACTCAACATCCACTGCTTGTGACAGCCATCTGCCCTACACACCCCTGATACAAACTAAAAATCAAACTGAAAACCAGAGCCCACACTGAAGAGCCTAAACGAGGGGAAGGATCTGTGGAGGAACTTCTCCTTGTCAGAGCAGATGTTACCAAGGGAAAATAGGAAAGCCTGTGTGTGGTGGGCTCCTCACCACTACAACCATGCCACCCTCTCACCGCAGCCACGTTTCCCTGTCCTCTGCTCCCACATCTTGCTGGCCCCTCAGCACATACCTGTTAAGTGTGCTGCCTTCCTCGGTTCCTTTTTCATTGCCTCCTCCTTCTGCCCTGTACAAAAAAAGCAAAGACATCAGTCATGTGCTCCAGGGAGAAGGCAGCCCAGAGAACACAAGAAAGACAACCATAAGGCTGAAATGGAGCAGATTCAGGGGAGCACAGGGCACAAAAGCATCGTAAGTTAGCACAATGAGGTAGAGCAGTGTTTGGGCAAATACTGCAGGGCAAGAGAAGGAGTTAGAAAGGAAGAGCTGCAGCAAAGGATCCAGAGGCAATTAAAAACAAGGGGAAAGAGCAAGGAGAGCTTTCATCTTAAAATGGCTCAGTTGGTGAGCTCAAGCAGAGGCCTCTCACTCAGGGCAGAGAAGAGGGACAATACTGCAAACCACCACGCAGACCACCCCACAGGCCAGGCAGAACTTGTCCTCAGAGGACAACTTGGAAAACTCTGCCTTCCCTGGAGGGCTCATTTCCCCTTGGACAGACAGCCTGGTTACTGTGGCTTAGTGTTACAAACCCATCCCTCTCCATCCTTCCCTTCTCAGCATCTGTTTCCAAGCGTCACATTGCCAAATTTTAAAGGCAGTCTTCTTTTCTCAAGCCAAATAAATTTTCCTATCCTTCTCCCCTTCTCCTTTACATTATACCCCGGCTTTATTTTTTTATCCACCACCATCAAGAAATTCAGGGTTACTGTTCATGACTCGTATTGAGCTACTGCAAAAGTGGCCTGTGATCAGAGCACTGAGCGTCCAGTTAAAATGTCAGCTCTCCTGTCCCTAGGTAATAGATCAAAATTTATTGATACAGGAGTTGATGGGAACCAAGACTGCTCTTTGCAGAGAATTTGGCTGTTTCTGAATTTGCTTTCATTTAGTATCAGAACAAACTTGAAAAGAAATTTGCTTTCCTGCTAACCAAAATCCTCAAGGGAAAAAGAATTTTCAGATCTAGCAAAAATTATTAAAAGAGTTGAAAATTTCTTTCTGACTTAGACATCTTTAAAAAGGGATATCCTCATCAGTAAAGTTAACATGGAACATACGAGTAAGTTTGTTCCATTCAGATTGAAACTCCTTTCTTTCTTCCTAAATGAAATCTGGAAAAAAAAATCAAATGGCTCTCATGGAAAGTTTCAATTTCACTGAAATGACAGATCTAGAAGAAAAAAAACCAAAACACATATGATCAGGTTCTTCTCAATTAGCTCTGGCTGCAGTGAGACTCTGTACCAAAGAAGTTCAGGAAAATATAAGCTGTGTTCTGAGGAATGGGAGTGAATCCTTCACCCCCAAAGAAAACAAAACCCTCTGCATCCTCCCAAAATGTTAAATGTGTAAGGAGAGAAAGAAGTAACAATTTAGGTGTCCATCTCCATTCTCCTCCTTCAATTCTTGTTGCTCCCTGTTAGGACAGCTAGGAGCTCTCTTTGGCAGCAGGGTACCCCAAGTACTGTGCCCCATGGGGACTGGGAGTCCTCATGGTGGAGGTCTGCTGTCCCAGGAGCCCACTGGTGACCCCTCTAAACGCTGCAGCAGGCAGGGTGTAGGACCCCATCCTCACATCCCAAAGATAAACGTTTTTTACAGCCAAGCAAGTGAAATCAGCACTTTCAGAGCATTGAGCTGTGACTTTGCCGTTGCCCCTGATGAGGAGAGGGGAGAGTTTGACAGGAGCACTCACACATGCTAACACAGAGGAGTTCCTTCTCTCTGCACATCAACTCACCTATGAGTTTCTCCAGAGCTGGAGGAATGTGTTCGGTCCTGGCAGACTGTCAAAAGAGAAGAGTGACAAGCTCTCTTAGCAGAGTGAGAGCATAAGGGCACTGTCTAAAGCAGCCAAGGACTATACTTGACAGTGGTAAACTCTGGGTGCTCATGGGAAGCTACAAAATGTTAAGAAATATACAGGGAGAAAGAATTTGCAGCATTCAAATACCAAGACATCCAAGTATATCAATCACTGACAGAGCAATCCCCTGCAGTAAGAAGACACTCAACTTCCACTGGCATAGACAGACATTCCAATGCCACCAGCCTGCTCTTTGGGGAGCTCTGAAGCACCTCAGCATCTCAGACCCAATTTGAAGTTTTTCCTTTGTTCCCCTGTTTCCTCAGAGCCTCTGTGACGCACCAGGTAGACCTCACCTCTTTGAGTTCAGCCAGTTCCTTCTCCAGGTGGAAAATCTGAAACATGCTCAGGCCCACTCCAGTAAGGGCCAGCAGGATCAGCAAGGACATCACCAGGAAACCAGTGCTCCTCCTTTCTCTGTTGTTCCTTGTTTTTTTCCTCCGGTCAGGTACAGGTGGCAGGAAAGGAGCAATGGGGGGTGCTGAGGGGCAGGAAGAACTTGTGTTGGTACAGCCATCCACCCAAAAGATCTGGGGGTACAAGTAGTTCAAGTTCTGCTGCATAGCTGGGAGCGGCATAGGCTGGACATGCTTGGTGTGATCCTCCATTCGGCAGCCAAAGTCTGCCAGGGTTGTCCCAGAATGAGCCCTGGGGGAAGACCCAGCTCTGCCTTTATATGCCTGCATCACTCCAACAGTGAACACCCGCTCAGATGCTGCAGCTCTATGAAAGCCTCAAGCATCTACACCAAACGCCAAAGAGCTTCCGCTCTCGGCTGCAAGTTTGGGGCACCCGACTGCTCCTCCCACACCGAGGTAGCACACACGTAGCGGGACCAGCCCGGCAGCAGACTGCGCTCACACGAAACTATGCTGAGCAGCCAGGCTTGGGAAGCAGCTGAGCTCAGCAGTGAAGTGTCTGTGGTGCACGCCAGGGCTGTGCTGCCAGCTGGGGGCTGAATTATCAGCCCAGCGCACACCCACCAGCAAGCTAACCTTTCCAGCAGCCCACTTGGCAGAGGCAGCTGCTTTTCCACAGCAGTCTCCTACAAGCAGAACAAAAGGAATATCAAAATCTCTGGTGTTTTGCACAAAAGGGAGAAGCAGAGCTGAGGATCTGCTCCTCTCAGCAGAAGGATGAAGACCTGATCCCAAGTGTAGTTTTGGGCGCTGGGGAATTGCTTTATTTTGTACAGAATAAATTTACTGACATCTACTGAGCAACCCACTTTTTCCTTGGGTGCTCCATAGGGCAGAGATCCTGAGTCAAAGAACACCAGTCACAGACACCATCCCACCATGATAAAAACCAGCCTACCTACAAGGAGGCATTTTCATCAGTGCTGAAGCCTCAGCAGAGTTGCCTGGTGTTAACAGCCAGGCAGAGCCAGCTCCATGGGCTGCCTGGTCCCACAGCACATCCCTGCAAGGCACTGGCTAGGCAGCCAGCAGCATGCCACCACTTGGGAAGAGCACAAGGCTCAGGACTCAAACAGGCTCTTCTGTGAGCTTCTGCTGCCCCTCTTATATCTGCAATACCATCTCCAACTCCGTTCTCTTCTAACCCGAAGACATATTAGAAAGGCAAGGACTTTTTATCTTCACTTCAGGACTACGTAAAGCACTGCAGCATTACCTAACACAGTAATGTGTGTTTGAAGCCTGGGGTAGACACTGTGCTACTCATCTTGGATGGCAATAGAAATTCTGTCAAGAAACAGTCCAGAATTCAGGCCAGGCTGCAAGGACCAGCACTCATAAGACCTCATGACAAAACCATGAGGAGAGACAGGAACATTTCCATTCTTTACTTTAAAGCTCTCTAATCTACAGATTTCTAAGTGGTAGCAATGAGATTCTTCTACATATATACAGATGCAAAAGACTGTCCACAGCATTTTTTGCTTGTATTTTACAGACTTGGTGTTGAAATGTGTATGTGGCAGCGTTTAAAAAAAAAAAAGAAATTTCTTAATACAAGACCAAACCAGAGATTTGTCTCCTCTGTCGCTGGAAAAAGCTATCCCAACGTGCAGGCTTTGATCTTGAACTTCACAAGTAGGGTCGGAGAACAGCACATTTTAACAACATATGCACCCTTGTTTCTCCAAAGCAAGGGTTCAGCTTCACCTCCAACCACACCAATAAGTCAGATGTATCCTCAAAGCCTTGCCTGCACCACCAGACACCCCACTAGCTTTTGAAGATGTTCACCACAGCAGTGATCCACAGCATGAGAGGTTTTAGCAGCCTGTCTGGCTCTTCCTTGTACTTCTAGGTTTTGTGTCTAAAAGTCACAAAAGCAACATAAATCCAGCTCCAGCAGTTCAAGTCTGACTATGCCTCCCCTCCACATTCCAGCATGGTGCTTCTCAGCCAGCACAAGGATGGGTCCTCATCCATTCCTAGGATCATTACAGGAAAGTGCCAGGCTCAGCTCCACACCTCCCGCTGCACATGGTGAGCTCCAGCTTCTGGCCAGCGGTGGGCATCGAGCAAGCGAGATGCCTCCAAGGCACAGGGAGCTGAGAAATGCAGAAGGATGAGGAAGCATCTCATGCCAGCCTACCCTCCAATGCCCCAGCTACCTGTGCAGCACCCCAGCCCTGCTGCTGCCATGTGCGCCTGAACCACAGGGCACTGCCCACCTACCCAGAATTCTTGCTCGGCAGTCAATGCCTGCACTCCCTTGTTCTCAGAGCAGTGAGCAGAGCCTGCTCAGGGATATAACTCAGTAGCGAGCAGCTACAGTTGAACTCAATATCAAAGGTCTTTCCTAACCAAATGATTCTATGATTCCTTGCAACACTGATGTGGGTGTCAGTTTCTATTTCTTTAATACTTTCTGTGGCCCCTTCAGCTGCTGTAGAATACAGCAATGGCTTGGGAAGCAGAGACTGAAGCCCAGGACTTCCTCAAACTTGGAGGCACTGCTGACAAGCATGTCAGAATCCATTGAGCATGCAGCTCTGCATAGAGAGGATCCACTCAAGTTTTTTCTAATGCTGACTGTGTTTAACACAGGCAGCTTATGTTGGTGGGATTGCAGGCACAGCAGCAGTGTCCCTTAAACATCTAGAGCTGTACTTATTTCTCACCCACTGCTTCCTCTTTTCACAAAGATGCTTTTTTATGGGTGGGTGAGGGCAGCACCATTTCAACACATTTACAACAGAACTGGAGAAAAGCAGGCAAAATATTACACCAGTAATATCTGCAGATTAAAATACTGGTAAGAGATCCTCAGGAACCATGAGAACAGAAATTTTAATCAGAAGAAAACAAGTTTAGAAACAAAGACTGCAGATCAAATTCTTTAGACGGAAAATAATATCCTAGACAGAAAACACAGTTTTGAAACTGATGGAGAAGCTTCCCACACAGACGTGAGCTTCCAGCAGGGAAAGTCCACAGGCTCCCATAAGTGTAAACTCAGATACAGTCCTAGATGGCTACAAACAGGACAAGAACCCACATTGCAAGTTTATGTTCAACATCAGAGTGGCTCAGCAAGAAGTTGCAATAACTGCCAGACAGCAACAGTGTTCAACTTGGTCCATAAGGGCAGATTGGTAGGGAAGGCCAGACAGTATGTGAAAATCCTGTATAAAAAGGGACAATTTCCAGCAGCAAAGGCTCTTGAATCTCACATAAAAACACCTTCCCAGGGAGTTGCTACCCAGGAGCCAAAGCCGGAGGAATCTGCACAGAGATACATAGATTTCTGACTGAACATTGCAATGGATGCTTGTGAGAACTGCCTCCAAACGCAGAGAGTTCTTCACTGAAGCCTTTAAGGGGCATGGAATACACCAGATCTGACCCAGCCTTTGCAGTGTGTGCTGACATCTTAGTGTCATTTCTGTATTACAGTTTTTAACAGTTGTTTTCCCAGGCAAGGGCAATGCTTTTCATTTCCTCAACAACTGCTCTTTGCTAGAAGCATTTGCAGCATATGTAGAGCCATGTCTTGGTGCCAACAGCTCACGAGGAAGACCTTCACATATTCACACTCAAGAGTAGGTTTCTGGCCTGACACTGCAGTGCTTAATACAGCCCTCTCCAGGGAGCAAGGTGCTTTGTTCTCTCCTTCACTGTGATCCCAACAAGCAGGCAGCAGCCCTGGGTTCAGGGCTCTAACCCAAGGCAGGACTGAATCCAAGCAGCTGAGAAAAAGAACTGAATGCAGCAGAGTAAGATTTTCTTTCTTTTGTGTCTGTAACAAAAGCAAGGAAAAAAAGATGTAGTGGTTATGAGGTAATGGGATCTATTGCTTGAACATCTCAGAAAGAGATGTCATTTCTTAACATACAACAGCTTAGTCATGGGGGACAATGGAACAAGGTGTTGTGACCACCTAGAGGCTGTGAGAAAGCCCACAAAGGCAGCGCAGATATTGCCTTCCCATCCTCCCCTGTGATGGCCAACAACTGCATTCATAAGCCCCTTAGCAGGATCCACGTCTTGCCCAGGCTGCCAGCACAAATTCAACCTTGGCCCAGGAAAACGCCTGCTGGGTTTGCTGACTTACATAGCTTAATCACTATTTGACAATTTTATTCCTTCTTGGGAGCATCACCCATTACACTGCAATCACCCTGACAGTTCTGCCCACCACAGCTGACCTCTCCAGACCCTGAGGGGCCTTCAGCCGACTGCCCTGGGATCCAGCTTTGAGCTACAGGTGGTTTCAGGGCACGTTACACAGCCTTAACATGCCAGCAGTAACTATGTCACAGAAGATGTTGATAGCTGCTTCCAGTTATTTTTCTGGAAAGAAAAAAATGTCGTAGGTATGGATTCTTGTTTGGTGCCATTTCACGGCAGGCCCAGCAGCTGGATGCAAGCTCCAACCACCGCAGCTAAGAAAGGAAAACAAGCCTTGAGGTGGCAAACAGTTCCATTTCTACGTTAATAAAGTGCAGAGTTAACTTCATCTCCGTTCCCTACTAAGGGCCATATCTCTACTCTGTGATTTTCATTAGCAACTCTAATGACAAGCAGCACAGGCAGGAAGGGCATTGTGGCTCCCAGGCTGTCTCCAACATGAGACAGCAGTACAGCAGAAGAGAGCTCCCTGGTACCTTCTTTTAACATTGCTATTCTTAAATTTGAGAAGGGATAAGCAAGAGATATTCGTGAGTTTCACTATCCTTTGCTAAGCAAACACATTTTATCTAACCAGGCTCTGGGAACACCAGTTCTTGTCGAGCCGTTACAAACCCCAGCAGCCTCTTCAGCAGTACCTGACGCTATGTAACACTCAGGGTTTCCAGGAGATGAGACATGCTGCCTGGTGGCCTACCCACAGCACTTTGTGGTCAGGGCTGTACACTTTACTTGTTCCAAGTGAAGCGGAACATGTTTCTGCCTGATTAAGTGGAGCATGCTAAGCTGTTCCATCTTGTTTCATCTCACAATAACTTGGCAAAAGCAGAAGCCACACGCAGACACCTTGTACTCAAGTTCTCTCCTTACCAATACCATACAGCTGGTAGAGTTTGCATACTTGAAAAACATTATATTTCCACTCTGATGCTTAATGTATATAATCTGAATACCTTAATCTGGCAAACATGGCTGGTAATTCACTTAGTGTGTGTATTTGTGACTGTCTTCCCATGGAAGTCTTCATGTTGCTTGGGCTCCTGACCCGCCCAAGGACAGCAGCGACATAGTCCTCACTGCTTCATACACATGCTGGCTTCTTGGTGGCATTTTGCATCTACAGCAGACGAATCTGATCATGCAATATCAAAAGACAGAGCAGGCTCTCCCATTAAGTATCCACAACACCATAGGAATTTGTCAAGATTTATAAGTGGTCTTCATTGGAAACTATTATTTCTCTGCAAAGATTAGGACTGATTTAAGAGGGACTTGGTTTCACCAAAGAATCAAGTATTGAAAGCGTGAGATTAGAAACTGGAAGTAAAAGCATGACTCAAGAGCCCACATTAAAGGATAACATTAAGCAATAAGAACTTGACATTAAGAGTCTTTTAGTTATTTGTAACCACTTTTTAAGAAAAGCAGTAAGGAAGCAGCTTGGTTAGAGAACATACCTGGGAGAATATGTGAGGCAGTGACTCCAATACTCACTCTGTGCTTTACTCACAGCTAACAACCATCTCCACTCATCCAGCACAAAACCACCAGGCTGACATTTTTCACCATATGACTCAAGTATCTGTTGGCCAAATACTTCAAATCCTAGACAAGTCTATGCTGCACACACTGCATTTGCTTCATCATACTGAATTCACACAAACTCCTGTTGACTCAGAGCCTAGAGGAACAAGTAGCTTTCTGGAGAGTGAACCTACACCAATCATTAAATCATTTATTCTTTATTTTGATTTTGGAGTACACTTTCATAAGTGGAAATGCTGTGAGGCATTCTCAGAACAGCCTTGGAACGTGGGAGCCTAAGTGAGAAGAATTTCTGGTCCAGTGTTATCTACCACTTGAGGCTCACCAACATCTTGGGTATGAAACAGATTGTATCAGCAGAACACCAGCAAAAAAAACATTTTAGTCCAAGGTCAAGACATATTTTGGTATCACCTTCCCAAGAGAGCAGGGAAGTATACATAAATGCTTTTAAATAAACACAATTCACTCCTCTTGTATGAGTAAGCACTGAGGAGCGCTGCTAAATTCTGAACTGTAATTTCCTAGTCATCATCAAGGTGTGCTCATCAGTGCTGTGAGATAATCCAGACTTGGAAGCAAATGTATGCAGGACAAAGTAAGAAATTGTCCATTACAGCAAAACAGAAAAGGATGAGGAATACTTTGAGGCATCCACAAAACCCTTGTTTTGAGGAAAGGCAACCCTCTTTGCCCCAGAGCTTTATGCTCATGCTGTACAGTTGATAAATGTGTATAACCACCACCATCTTTGGTTTAACTTCAGTTTCACAAACAAATCTGCTTTCATCCAATGCTCACAGCCCTGCTAGGATGAAATAAAAATAAACCTCCCCATCAGCAACATATTTGTTGCCTGTATATTACATCACAGCCCACTTGGCCTCATTCTGTACCTATCAGCACACTCTAGGTCTGTCAGCCTTCGGTTTATAGTCATGTAGTGAAGATGGGTTGTTTTCAGCATGTCATGTCCAGCTTCAGCTGATTCTCATTAATGATCTGTGATTGCTAGGTCAGTGAAGGAAAGCATGCTCCTTTGAGCCAGTAAACTAAAAATCGCACACCTCAAAAAAAAAATCCTACACCTCCAGCAAACTCTGCATTCAATTGCTTTTTAAATCATAGCACTATGGTGAAGTGGAGAGCCTTGAGACATTCAAGTGAGAAATCAGCACTGGGGCGATCTCATTTGACAAGTGAAGTGGATGCTGGAGAGCCAGGGAATTTGGTATTTGGCTGCATACTGTGCTGCTGCACTTGCTAGAATGAAAATAGGAAGAAGGGACCAGTCAAGGGCAAGCGTCAAGCTGAAACCTCTGGAATGATAAATTACTATCTAACAATTTTAATGGCCTTTTATAGCCTCGACAAACCTTAGTTCTAAGTACAAGAGGCAATTTTAGGCAGTCATTCTCACAGACTATCACTTCAAGGATTCCCAGGTCATAGAATGGTTTGGGGTGGACGGGACCTTAAAGCCCATCCAGTTCCAATCCACCTACCATGGGTAGGGATACCTCCCACCAGATAAGGCTGCTCAAAGCCCCATCCAGCCTGGACCTGAACACTTCCAGGAATAGGGCAGCCACAACTTTTCTGGGCAACCTGGGCCAGTGCCTCACCACCGTCATCGTGAAGTATTTCTTCCTGATGTCTAATCTAAATCCTCCCCCTTCCAATTTAAAGCCATTCCCCCTCATCCCATCACCACAAACTGTTAGTAAAAAGTCTCTCCCCAGCTTTCTTGTAGGCCCCTGCCAGGAGGAGAAGGACCTGGGAGTGTTGGTCAACAGCCAACTGAACATGAGCCAGCAGTGTGCCCAGGTGACCAAGAAGGCCAATGGCATCTTGGCCTGTATCAGAAATGGCGTGACCAGCAGGTCCAGGGAGGTTATTCTCCCCCTGTACTTGGCACTGGCGAGACCGCACCTCGAATACTGTGTTCAGTTCTGGGCCCCTCACCACAAGAAGGATGTTGAGGCTCTGGAGCAAATCCAGAGAAGAGCAACAAAGCTGGTGAAGGGGCTGGAGAACAAGTCTTACGAGGAGCGACTGACAGAGCTGGGGTTGTTTAGCCTGGAGGAGGCTGAGGGGAGACCTCATTGCTCTCTACAAATACCTGAGGGGAGGTTGTGAAGAGGAGGGAGCTGGCCTCCCAAGTGACAGGGGACAGGACAAGAGGGAATGGCCTCAAGCTCCGCCAGGGGAGGTTCAGGCTCAACATAAGGAAAAAATTCTTCACTGAAAGGGTCATTAGGCAATGGAATGGTCTGCCCAGGGAGGTGGTTGACTCGCCTTCCCTGGAGGTGTTTAAGGTGCGGGTGGACGAGGTACTGAGGGGCATGGTTTAGAGATTGGTGGGAATGGTTGGACTCGATGATCCAGTGGATCTCTTCCAACCTGGTGATTCTATGATTCAAAAGCTGCTCTAAGGTCTCCCCAGAGCATCTTCTTCTCCAAGCTAAACAAGCCCAACTCTTTCAGCCTGTCCTCATAGCAGAGGTGTTCTAGCCCTCTGATCATCTTCGTAGCTCTCCTCTGGACTTGTCTCAGCAGTTCCATATCCTTCTCATGCTGGGGATTCCAGGACTGGACACAGGACTTCAGGTGGAGTTTCATGAGAGTGGAGCAGTGAGGGAGAATCAGTTCCCTCAAACTGCTGGCCATGCTTCTTTTGTTGCAGCCCAAGGTATGATTTGGCCTTCTGGGCTGTGAAAGCACATTGCTAACTCACGTCAAGCTTCTCATCAATCATCACCCTAAGTCCTTCTCTGCAGGGCAGCTCTCAATCACATCATCCCACATCCTGTATTGAAATCAGGGACTGCCCTGATCCAGGTATAGGACCTTGCACTTACCCTTGTTGAACCTCATGAGGTTCTCACAGCCCCACTTCTCCAGCTTGTCCAGGTCCCTCTGGATGACAACCCGTCCTTCTGGTGTGACAACTGCACCACTCAGCTTGGTGTCACCTGCAAACTTGCTGAGGGTGCACTCCATCTCAATACATGAAATGATACTAGAAGTTTTTCTAGTAGTTTTAACGGTTCCTGGGCTTTCAGACAAAGCACCACTCAGCCTTCAGTTTCTCTCCTCCCCCACCTTCTCATTTTTTTTAAACAGGCAAACATATCTAGGCTGACAAATAAGTTTATAAACACCTTACTTTGGCCCAAAGGACCCCAGCCCTAATCCTGGACTGAAATTCAAATGCTTGTGCTTCTCAAAGAATTAAAGCCACAAGTTTCATTTTCAAAGGAAAAATGCCAGTAAATTAAAGACAAAGTATTCAGATTTATTTGGAAATTCACAGTTTCTAATGGCACTACAGCTCTGCAGTTACATACTCTTGTTCCACAGCAATGTATGCTGCACTCAGGTGGTATGTGATTTTCCTCATCCAGGTTTGAAACCCTTCTGAATTCATGTTCGACACATCTGGCTCATCTGTTCTGACTGGCTAATTGTGCAGATCAACTCCAAAAGTACATCATCATAAAGAATTCATGAACTAACAAGAAAGCAGCAAAAAAACCCGAAGGCTTTAAATAAGTCACAATACATACAACACCCAAGAAAGGCATTAGATCTGTTAAAGGGTACCACTAAAAGTGCTCAATAAGTTAACTTATTTTTTCCAATGTGAACCTGTAACAACTGTCAAAAGGAATAACCTTTTGTTCCACTCACTCAGACACACACTCAACATTTTAACAATCACACATCCTATAGTATCCAAATACACAATCACAGTCAAAATAAAAACATGTAGATATGAAAATAACAGCCATATGAACACTGCACATTTGTTAGCCAATACAAAAGCAAACGTTATGGAAATGCCCACTTTGAACCAGCCTGACTGGTCAGACTTTCAAGGCTTTGCAATCTCAGCATATCCAGAGCTGGCTCGGAGAACAGCCCAGCTCACGCTCCCATTCCCCGGCTGAGATTTTTCCTGAACTCTCAGCACAGAAACAGCAAGTGTTCCCCATCTACTTTCTTCAGAGAACTACAGTAGTCAGCTTAGAGAACAAATGCATTCATCAGCCTAAGATCCCATCACGGACAGGAAATCCTAAAGTGCCATTGTCATTCATTCATCAGGCTCCAGCTCCGATTTGTAACTGAAGGTGGCAATAAACAGGATCACCATCCCTAGTGAGCTATTTTCCTCAATCGAGTTTACAAATCCAGAATCTAGTCAGGCAAATCCATCTATCAGCATTTTTACAGTATCCAGTCCACATTACTGAGTCCAGCTGAAGGCCAAAACACGTCCCTTTACAGCACTGTAGTGTTGCATCTTCAAAAAAAGCTAGAGAAATTACAAAATAAATCAAATGACAAACAACTGTATCTCCCCTCTTCCAGTGGCATTATAAATAGACAAAAGGCACATAAATATGGGAAGGTGCAAGAAATAGGAACAAAGCTAAAGGAAGAGGATTAGGCTTTTCTCCCTATTCCACCCAACAAAATGGGTTTTGAAAAATCTGTCCCAGGAACTGTGAAAAAAAACCTTTATAAAACGAACCCTGCCCTCCCACCCCCAAGCTGTTCTCATAGGAAATTACCAGCCATGTAAAGCTGCAGCTTATAGCCAAGATTGACACAATCCCATCTATTTTAAAAGGCAGAAACCAAATTTCTGAATACTTTCCAATTAGTTGAGCTCTTCATCTCCCAGTGTCCTCCCACAGAATACCACAGACTGTTCTCAAATGAACAAACACTCTCCTGTTTGAGAAGTTCAGCTAGTTTTAGATGTGTCCAGAAACTGTTGTGACACCAAGTGTTCCCACTGTTATATCTTTGTTTCCTTTGATTATGTCATGCAGGCTTGGCATTGACCCTGACTTAGTCTGTATTAGAGTTTTTATAAGCTTCCCTTGGTCTGAAACTTTAGACCGTCTTCGTTTTATACCCCTCTTATCAGTTTTTGTCTTTTGGGTCTGTCCATTGCACAGACTCGTACATGCTGAAATGCCACAAAAATAGAACTCTTCAGACTGCGATGATGTTTCGGAGCTTCCTTCAGATGGAGGACCTTTATACGAAGAGTGATAAACTTCCCCAATGTTAGAGAAGTCCCTCTGGTTTGTAAACAGCTTCCTTCCTTTAATTTCCCCATTGGCTACTGGATGCAGAGGCTCCGTTGTTGACTTAACAGACTCAGTTTTTTCAGTTTTGTGTTTACAACGTTTTTTCTGAAACCACAAGTGAAAAAAGAGAAACAGTTAGGTTCTGGAGGGCAAGCAGAGTGTAAAAACCAAGCTTTGAACCGAGACATGCACCACCTGCCGACAGAAACAGGCTCAGCTCAGCCTGCCCTCCCACAATCACTGTACCTTCTTCTCCGGGGAGAACTTCAGGGGTTCGACAATGTACAGGTCCCCTGGATCTGCTGGAAGAGAATGATCACACATTTAGCAGCCCTGACACAGCCAGTTATACATCACAATTCTAAATAAATAATAGCATGACATAATATTCCACTTATCACGCACATTTTTGCTTCTGTTCTAAGTTAATAGAAACACAACACATGAACATGGGAAGTGAAGTCAAGACATACAGGAACACCCCTATGCTGCCACGACAGCTGTCAGTGACAGACTTGAAAATGCTGCTCCTCCTGATAGATTAGGCCATAAAGGAGGTGCAGAGAACATCCCTTGGGGAAAAGGAACAACAGTCAGCAAAGGTTAGCTTCCACAAAACAATCATTACCAAAATACGTGTTTAATGTGCAGCCTGTCCATGATGGGGCAGATACTAGAAGCATGTGTACCTATCAAAGGCACAGATCTTCAGACTGAAACGAGACCAGCCTAGCATTCCCTTGCCAGGGCTCAGTAAATCATTCTTCCAAGCCAAAGCAGGGGAGAATCTGGAAACAGTTTATGCCTTAGCTAGTCTCTAGTGCAACACATTCTCAATTCAATCCAGTTTTTTTCATGCAGTCTTATTCATAGTACAAAAACCCAAAAAGCAAGTTTGCTGTACTCAGAAAAGCAGTATCAGCTGCATACTTGGTACTTACTATAATCTGCACACTTTTTGTTTTGCATGATGATGATGGCCTAAGAAACCAAAATTCAGTTCTCCCAAGTGTAACATGAATACTGAAAAGATTTGATCATTCCTCATAACCAAGCCAAGATTGGTTGAACTTTCTTAAAGCTGATAAATATGGATCCTAAATATCTGTCAGTTCCAAAGATATGCAATCAGCACTTCTCAGAAGTAGGACTTCCCATAACTGGCATTTAAAGAAAAGAAAAAAGCTATTTTCTGCCCCCAAAAAAAGCTTTCTAGACCTGAACACCTGCATAGTTTGCCACTAATCCCAAGAAAATAAGTGTATAGTATAAATGATAGCAAAGACTACATTCAATGTTTTAGCATAGTTCTGTAAGTGTCTGGTAACTTGTTCATGAACCACCTTGTCCTCCAGAACGTATACGTGAACTATGATAATCCAGTGTACTTTGTCACTGAACTGCAATTCCCTTTTCATACACTCATAGTAATACACATTGTGTATCACCAACAGAGTAACATTTGAGCCTATATGTACAATATATGAACAGTACCTTCTTTACCAGCTAGCTGAAAGGACTGCGATCTGACCAGTGGAAGAGAAGTTCTTCTTTTCAAATTCATATCATCATAGGAGGAAAAACATCTAGGAAACAAAATCAGCAAAGCTTTTTTAAACAGTTTCCTCACTACTTTGTCAGATACATTTTTCACTAAGAAAAATCCTTGGCAGAAGGAAAGAATTATTCAGGAGGTGCCCAAGACCTCCTAGCAGACAGACACAGTGCTGCATTTGCAACAAGCTATCAAAGCAAGTTAAGTGTAGAAGCCCCAGAATGCTCCTAGGAGAGCGTTTACTATAGAGTAGTAGTGGCACTTCGCTATCTTTGAGTTTGCAGAAAGAAAACTTAAAGTGGATTTGTCAGTCACAGTGGATTTAGGAAAAATCAATAAAAGCTGCAAAAACAAGCAAGTTTCAAATACAAACATGTTACCTTTTGGGGCTTGGGTAGTGATTACTTTGGGGAATTTTTGAGAGGTAATCTTCACAGGACTGAGAAGTACCTCTGCACCGCTGCACATAAGACACCAAGCCCAGAATGACACAGAGAATCAGAACAATCACAAGGTAGGTCTGCCATTCAGAAACCTGGAAGAGTTTGATGCAGTTTTTAAACACTAAAATAACAGTTTAACAATACTATTATGCTTTTGTTTTAAAGTCTAATATCTTTAAAGGAACACAACTGACACATTTTCAAGTTACTTTCCTTCAATTTCACTAGACATTGCTCAACTCTGAGTATTTTTCAGAAGTTTGATGCAGTCTGTTGGCTACAAAGCATTCAAGGACTGAAGGCCAAAACACACTAGCTAGTAAAAACACAAGAGATTTCACTGACAATGGTACTACCATAGCCACCCCTTGCAAAGAGAATTCAAACCTATCTTTCCATAAGAAAGCATATTAAGGAAGTAAATTCTCTGTTTTACAGTTGACATGGATATGATACTATCTCAATTCTAAGTGATGATTTTCATTAACTGACATTACAGTGTTTCATGGAATAGATAACACCACATTCACTTTGTTCAATGGGTTTCATTTTGCTGAATAGTCTTCCATTTCACAACCTAGTAGAAGGATTTTTTCTTTGAATATGCATTTTTTGAATATGTACAGAGCTTACTACAATTTTTATGGAAGCTGAAATCTGTGAGTATTTTGCAGATACTATTTTAAAAAAATGAATTGCATAGTTCTTTCCCTATAAAAAATATCTTAAACACACTGAGAGATTCTAGAAGTCATTTAATGACTTCAGAAAAGATAAGGAACACGACTTGCCATTTTATAACAAACAAACGTCTCACACTACTAGATTCAGCATCCAGAGCCAAGTTCGGGGAAAGCTATGTGTTCAACTTCCAGGACATGCATGTAACATACCCTTCTGATTGCCACTGTCAGATTCTGATTAAAACCACACCACCATGAACAGGAGCTTAGCCAGCCAGGCAAAAGAGGAGCCTCATTAAGTGTCAGAAAACAGCTCAAGGATCCTCTTTGGCAATACGGACAAAAAAAGGTCATGTTTATGGTACTGCTTGAAATCCCATCCCAGGCTGAAGAATGTAAACATTTAAGGGAATGTGTTCTTAGTATTGCTGCCAAGATTCCCCTCATCTCCAAAGATTACAATAGCCAACGAGGACAGGAGAAGGGTGTCTTAGCCACTAGTCTGCCATTCTGTAGGTAAAAGTGCAACCCTCCACATACTCAGATATCTGTTATTACAGCTCAGCCCTAACAGCAGTCACTATGCTTTTGAACAGAAAACCTCTACAGCAAGAGTCTGTCAGTATTTAAGTGGACAATACAAATGCTGCACACTGCAAAGCACCTCATTTTATAGAAGCTGTGTAACAGAGAAGGTCGTGCAATACAACTGGCTACAGAACACAGCAACTCCCAGAACAGTTCATGAAGCCTGACCTCTACCTTACTGTCGAATGTTCCATATGTAAAACAAATCCCATTATTGCCACTACAAAGTCAGCGGTTAGTCTTCCAGTTTCACTAGGAACAACTTCACAGAACAATATTGATTCCAATACACCACAGAAAGGCTGAGATATTAAGCTATTCCAACTAAGTTTTTATCATTTATCAGTCATGGGTTAAACAGTGCTGTAACCATCTTGCCATACACCACACGGGTCAAGTTACTCCATTCCTCCTCTCCTTGACCAGCTGCTAAAGTAGTTGAAAGTAACACTACAGACATCTTCCCAAACCAACAGTCTCATTTGAAGACTCCAGGCCTCTTAAAACACATTTATGCATCTGTTTCCTTTGAGTCCTCATGTGATATTGCTAAATTATAATTACCTCACGTTTTAACTCCTCCACAACTGTTGACAGATTGGAAGCTAGCTGTGTCAAGTTGGTGAGTTGTGCTTGTAATAGCTGGATTGCTTCTGTTTGCCGCTGATCCTGCATTAAAGAAAGCCATGGCCATTCCGTTTAATTAGGTTCCAAATCACACAAGTACTCAGTTAGCAGTCTGACAGAGCAAGGCATTTTTCAGCCATGTGACTTATTCAGCATTGTTTTCAACCAAACAACCATTTAACAGTTGAAACTGCTTAAGCAGCACTAGTCACATACACAAAAAGATCAATATTCTGGGTTTCATTACACTGGCTCCTGTTGTCTTCACTCAAGGCAGGTGAAGAAGCCAGCTCCATGCAGTGACTATCAGGAAGCTGAGTATTGTCATGTTACAAACTGCACATGCAGATGAATGGGCACAACTGCAGTCTAAGGGCTGATGCACAGCCTCCCTGGCCTCACCAGGGAGCCAGCCACTTAGTGACAGGAGCTGAAGCCAGCCAGGAAGAAGTTATTTGCAGCTATCACATCCTGGAAAGAGCCCTAACCAGATCCTTAATCCTATGAGAAATTAGGAAACATGAGCAAAGTATCACAGAGGTTAACCAAGAGGAGCACCTAAGACTGACCAGCATTTGATACTATCAAGAAAAAAAAAAGGGGGGGTGGGAGGGGCATAAAAGAGCACACATGACCTCAGGGAGGTTGTGATTTTCTTCACTGTTGCTGGATGAGCAAACTACAGGCCTCAGAATGCACTGCAGAAATTTTCAGATAGTTTGGGATTGAGTCTATGCCACAAGCACAGCTGCTTTACTGATTATTCAGCACTGTAGTTAGTGCTGAATTTCACAGCTCATCAGGAAAGCTAGCACAGCAGAGCAGGAAAAACATCTCCTTAAGTTCCGAGTCCCTTAAGTCACTTTTTAAAGAATTAACTAAAGCTTTTGTTACACACACAATACACTTTCAAATTCTAATTTGGTGTAAGCTGTTACTGTACCCCATCCTTTTGTAGAGGGTAGGTCTCTTCAGCAACATCAGGGCAATTATCTACTCCCACTTTAAACCAGAGATTAAAAACAAACCAAGAGAAAAAGACTGGAAAAAAACTAAATAACTTTATCATTTAAAAGACATCTAGGAGCTTTAGCCACTGCCATTAGACAACTGATTTTTCAAACACAAAATCAGAAAATAGAGCTGGATTACATTATTCTAAAATAACTGGGAACATAAAAAACTTATTACAGAGAAAAAAATCAGGAAGCATGGAATGGATGGTTTTAAAAGGCAGACATGCAGCTAATAAAAATCTTCAACTGAAAGAATTTCTGCACCTCCTGGCAACTCTTTCTTAAAAGTTAAGCTCTCCAAAGCAGGAAAGCAGATAAGTGCTTCAAGAAGCCATACCTGCTCTTCTGCTATTCTTGAGGTGTTCTGAAGTTTTATTATTGTCTTATTGAAAGCCTTCTGCATTTCTTCCATTTGCTTTCGGTACCTAAAACAGAGAGCATAAGGTCAGTAATGCTAGTGCATAAGACTTCTAGTGCTAGATTTGTCTTTTGGATATCCCACTATACAACAGAAAAGCTTCTCTTTGTCCAAAGAAGTTTTATTTAAATGTCACTGTATTTTGTCTTAAATTTCAAGCATAAAACCAGTATGTGTCTCTTCCCAGCTTTTTGATGGGTCTTTCACCAAGGTTTAAGTCAATTCTATTTCAACACTGTCCTGATTCTCCTGTGACTAAGAAGCATCACAGAAAAACATTAAATTACATACATCCCTCACAAAATCATGGGTTCCCTTCTTGACACGCCTTTCCTCAATCAGGTGAGTGGAAACAATCAGTTTAGTAAAAAAGGCTGTAGCTCTGTGTCATTCAGTTTAAACAGCAACAAAAGGATGTGCCCTTTTGTTGAAAGGATTAAGGATAGGATTAGCACTTATATCCTGGCAACATTATATCCTTTTAAAACACCCACAGCAATAGTCATAGAATCACAGAACCATAGAATCACCAGGTTGGAAGAGACCCACCGGATCATCAAGTCCAACCATTCCCACCAATCTCTAAACCATGCCCCTAAGCACCTCATCCACCCTCACCTTAAACACCTCCAGGGAATGCGAGTCAACCACCTCCCTGGGCCTAAGACCCTTTCTGTGAAGAATTTTTTCCTTATCTCAAGCCTAAATCTCCCCTGGTGGAGCTTGAGGCCATTCCCTCTCGTTCTGTCCCCTGTCACTTGGGAGAAGAGGCCAGCACCCTCCTCTCCACAACCTCCCTTCAGGTAGTTGTAGAGAGTAATAAGGTCTCCCCTCAGCCTCCTCTTCTCCAGGCTAAACAACCCCAGCTCTCTCAGTCGCTCCTCGTAAGACTTGTTCTCCAGCCCCTTCACCGGGTTTGTTGCTCTTCTCTGGACTCGTTCCAGAGCCTCAACATCCTTCTTGTGGTGAGGGGCCCAGAACTGAACACAGTATTTGAGGTGCGGTCTTACCAGTGCAGAGTACAGAGGAAAAACCCAAATAAATGCGATAGTATATGAAAATAAATTAAGAGTACTGCTGCTACCTGTGGACAGCTAGGTCTCCAGTAGTTACCTAGGATTAGGTACTTTTCTCAATTTTCCATGAAGCTTTATGCTGTGATTTACATTATACTCCACTTCCACTGCATTACCTTCTGTTGTGTATGTGTCTTTGTATAGTTGGCTAAAATCATGTTTACATACAGTAGACTCTTATCAGTCTTCCTCAGACTTACCTCTGACTAAGTTCTTCTAAATAACGGCTGCTGAGAGACATGTTTACTTCTAGGGCTTTTATGCGGTTATTAAGACGCATGAAAACAGACTCCTTTTGATTAGATCCATGAACAAGGTTTCCATTAGCATAGCCCAGATCTGTGGAATTCTGCAATTCAGCATAGAAGTCAGTTGCTGTTCTCTGTGGTCCCCCAGAAACTGGAATTGCCATTAAAGCTTCTTCAGTTGCCAGATCATCCTCTTTTGTTTCAGCAGACACAGAAGACTCAACAGGAGGCAAAATGGGTTTCTGCACTTCTGGAGTGCTTTCTTTTCCTTCTCCAGCATCACTGGCTAACATGCCCCCTGTACGTTCAGGCTGCAGAACAGTCTCTGTAGGCTTTGAAATCACCAATGTAGCAATAGCCTCTCTTGTGATCATCTCCTTTACCTCCGTGGCCACACTGGTCTCAGAAGTTATAGGGTTTTCTTCTGCAGTAGAGATCTCAGCCTTTTCTGGTTCTGCTCTGATATTGGTCATATCCAGCTGGGGAGTCACCCTTGGTGCTACTGAGCCTGCATCTTCGTTTGCAGGCTTCAACACCATGTCTGTTTTCGGCAATGGCTTAACTTCAGAAGTAACTTCTAAGAGAAGGGATTGAGAAACAGTTTGAGGATGGCTTGGTTCCAGCTCAATTGAATCTGTGGTCTCATTACTGATCTCCTCACTGCTGAAGTCAACTGCTACAGGAGATCCAGATGGTTTCTCAACTTTGCTATCTAATTGCTCGTGTAGAGGTTCATCTATTGAGGTATGTATAAATTCTGTCTGAACTGCCTGAGGCTGTGGAACATCAGCAGAGTAATCTTGCCCTTGTTTACCTTCAGTTTTACTATGCTGCTGATGCATGGCTTCTACATCTGAGCACCATTTAAACAGATATTCTGAAAAGGTGGTAATACAACATGCTGTTGCCACGTTGTAGCAGTATTTTTCTGTCTCAAGTTCAAACCATGGCGATGCTTCTTCTTCCTGATCATCACTGGGCAGTAAGGTTACTGTAGACTGGATGGAATCTTCTTCATACTCTTGTACGAGCTGAACAATGGGACTTTCTTCTGTCAAACCCACAGTTAACTGCTCTTTATCCATCTGTGGAATATCTGTTGTAACAAGTCTACAGGGAAAGATTAAAGGCAGCATGTTACCTCAGAAGTTGTACATGCCTGGTCTGGAAGACTGCAAAAGTAGGGTATTTCAGAAAATTATCCAAGTTTATTCCAGTGACTAAAAGCCTGTTTGGACATAGCCAGAAATCCTCTAAGTCAGTGTTTTCTCTTGTGGCTTTCAATCCGGATTGGTAAGCAAATTATTTCACTCCGGCTTCTCAAGCAGCAAGCTTTCTCAGTCAGATTACTGCCCCTTATCTCACTCCTGAAAAAGCCACAGTTCAAATATCACTAAATCCTTACACAGCTAGCATCTTACTCCTCTGCTACAATCTTCAACTGCAAATGCAAGAATCACAACCTTCCCATTGGTCTTAAAGCCACTAAATACAGCACGAGTCATGTTTAAACATTTAAGAGCTAGAGTTTCAGCATTAAGTAGCCAACTTGATCCTAATCAACTGAAAAAAACCCCACTGTACAATATTTATGTATGAATCCTCCTCCCAACCCAATTCCATATCTTTGCATACATATTTTCATCATGGAAAGCCTAGTAAAAAAATAAGCTCCTAAACCAGAATTTTTGTCCACACAACTTAGCTGAAATTTCAGCAACAAAACTTACATTCCTAATCAGTCTCCCTCGCAGGAGACAAACTGCAAAACCTGGAAGAGTATTTCACCATCCACCCAGGAAACCTGCAACAGCCAAGAGCAGTAGAACAATTCTGCTACTTCTTCTAAGCAAAGTGATACAAATAAGTGAGAAATAAGTGATGCACTGACATTTAATCAAGTGTTAAACCAAAACATACAATGGAAATAGCTATAAATAGTAACTAAAGCCATACATTTCTCTGGCTTCACCATACAATACACTTCAACAAATACTTGCCTTTTTACTTGTTTAAGGCAGTGAGCCCTATCTGAACATGTTACTACCAAGGATTTCAGACTATTCATGTGAGCTTCTGCTAGGAACACATTGAAAAAACCCAACACCCATTACTTACTCTGGTGAAGGAGCAGGAGTTGGTTCAGGCAGTCTGGGTGCAGCTGTTGAAGTTGCAGGGGTGGCAGTAATATTTTCAGACACACTTTTGTTACCTGCTGCAGGAGGGAGAAAAATGCAAACATAAAACCTCAAGACCCATCCTGGTTTTCAATGAATTTTGGGGCTTCAGATTTTTTATTTTAGATTGTTAACAGCACTACCAAATGAATGTGCTGCTGACAGTTTACGTATATGACGTTAGGGACAGTATCGACATATTTCCAGGAAAATGCAGCACGACAGACTTCACAACTGAGGTTGGGTACTACAGGTAGTGACTATCTCAGCATACAGCCTAGTAAATATGCATTATTTGTATCTCTTCTTTTGCTATCAAATTCAGCCTCTTGTTCCATGTTTCAGTCAGTAGATAAGAAATCTAATCAGGCAGGCCATAAAAGGTGAAAAAAATCATTTAAACACCCATCATCCAACTCCTCACAAAAAAATTAAACAAAAAAAAATGAAAATTTCCAGAATGCTTTTAATCTAAAAAAACCCCATACCTTCAGCTTCAGATGACTCTTCAGTTTTGGCTCCAAGCATATTAGCAGCAATATTCACCATGCTTAGGATTGCATCTAAAAGAGAAAACAGCTACTCAAAGAAGGCCCAGATATCAGGGCCATGGAGAAATCTACTATTTTGTAACATTGATTGAGTAGAATCACAGCATAAGGACAAAAAAAAATGGTCATTCTATTATAGTGGATGCATCTGTTGCTTTTAAATAAATTTAAGCTAGAAATCTATATTTGAAAACTTTTATGTAACACTTAACAGCTAGACCTTCTAATGCCAGTGAGAACAATTCAAAGATCATTAGGCCACTGAAACCAAGGAAGAGCAAGGCAAATAGAAGAATATTAAGCATAGAATTTTCTAACAATCTGGGTGTGTGAATGACTGAGGGCAGTCCCTAGTGAGAAATTTAGAACTTGGACATTCAAACAGTGGAACTCTAATAAAGAAAAGTTGGATCATTTTCATAATAGTCTTATATTATATATCACCACTAAGAAAGAGGGAGTGAGTCCAGCTGAGGATGGTAGGCAGCAAACTGGCTCTGTGGCCTTAGTTAAGTCAAGGACTGCTCAGTTGGGGAGAAGCCCTATTACGAAGGCTGTAGCTACGCCTGCCCAGCTTTAGTGCATTTACACTAATGCACGCAGCATGGGAAATAAGAAGGAGGAGCTGGAAGCTGTGGTAGGGCAAGGAGACTACAGTGTCATTGCCATTGCGGAGACGTGGTGGGATGACTCGTACAACTGGAGCGTACCCATGGTGGGGTATAAACTCTTCAGGAAGGACAGAAGGGCAGAAGAGGAGGCAGGGTAGCCCTCTATGTTAGAGAGGGCTTTGATACCCTCGAGCTGGACTATGGTCAGGATGGGACTGAGTGCCTGTGGGTAAAAATCAAAGGAGCCCATGGGCAGGCAGGTATTGTGATGGGAGTCTGCTATAGACCACCCAGCCAAGAAGCAGCAGCTGATGAGCAATTCTACAAACAACTGAGTGTAGTCTCAATATCGCTACCTCTAGTCCTTGTGGGAGACTTCAATTTCCCAGATATAGGCTGGGAGTATAATACAGCAGAGAGGAAGCAGTCCCGGAGGTTCCTGGAGTGTGTGGAAGACAATTTCCTCACACAGCTGGTGATCGAACTGACAAGGGACGGTGCCCTCCTGGACCTGCTGTTGGTGAACAGAGAAGGACTGGTGGGGGATGTGAAGGTTGGAGGATGCTTGGGGCAAAGCGATCATGAGATGATAGAGTTCTCGGTGCAGGGTGAGATGAAGAAGGTGGAGGTTAGCAGAACAGTCGCCCTCAACTTTCAGAGAGCAGACTTCGGACTGTTCAGAAGGCTGGTCGGAAAAGTCCCATGGGAGGCGCTCCTTGAGGGCAAAGGTGTCCATGAGGGCTGGGCGCTCTTCAAGAAGGAACTCCTAGCCATCCCCAAGTTCCGGAAAAGTAGCCAGAGGGGTAAGAAACCAGCATGGTTGAGTAGGGAGGTCCTAAGAGACATCAATAGGATGAGGCAGGTCTACGACCTCTGGAGGAAGGGGCAGGCATCCTGGGTGGACTATAGGGAGGCAGTGAGAATGTGCAGGGAAAAAATCAGGAGGGCTAAGGCCCAACTAGAAATGCGATTGGCCAAGACTGTGAAAGACAACAAAAAGTCTTTCTACAAATACATCAACAGCAAAAGGAGGGCTAGGGAGAATCTCCAGTCCCTAGTAGATGCAGAGGGAACAAGAGTAACAGGGGACGAAGACAAGGCTGAAGTGCTCAATGCCTACTTTGCCTCAGTCTTTAACAGTAAGGATAATTGTTCCCTCTGTGCACAACCCCAGGGACTGGAAGAGAAGTATGAGATTCCCAAGGTCCAAGAGGAGGTGGTTAGAGACTTGCTTGCCCAGCTAGACGCCCACAAGTCTATGGGGCCGGATGGAGTCCACCCAAGAGTTTTGAGGGAACTAGCGGATGTGCTGGCCAAACCCCTTTCCATCATCTTCCAGCAGTCCTGGATGACTGGGGAGGTTCCGCTGGACTGGAGGCTGGCTGATGTCGTGCCCATCTATAAGAAGGGGCGCAGGGAGGATCTGGGGAACTACAGGCCTGTCAGTCTGACCTCGGTACCAGGGAAAGTCATGGCGTGGGTGATCTTGAGTGCTATCAAGCAGCACTTGCAAGAGAACGAGGTGATCAGGCCCAGTCAACACGGGTTCATGAAAGGCAGGTCTTGCCAGAGTAATCTGATCACCTTGTATGACCGAGTAACTAAACTCTTGGACGAGGGAAAGGCTGTGGATGTGGTCTTCCTGGACCTTAGTAAAGCCTTTGATACAGTTTCTCACAGCATTCTACTTCGGAAACTGTCAGCCTCTGGCCTGGAGGGGCGCACACTCTCCTGGGTGAAAAACTGGTTGAATGACCGGGCCCAGAGGGTGGTGGTAAACGGAGTTAAATCCAGCTGGAGGCCAGTTACAAGTGGGGTTCTCTAGGGCTCAGTCCTGAGTCCAGTCCTGTTTAATGTCTTTATCAACGACCTGGATGAAGGCATTGAGCAAGTTTGCAGATGACACCAAGCTGGGAGGAAGTGTTGATCTGCTGGAGGGTAGGGAGGCTCTGCAAAGGGACCTGAACAGGCTGGACTGCTGGGCTGAGACCAACGGCATGAGGTTTAACAAGGCCAAATGCCGGGTCCTGCACTTGGGGCACAAAAACCCTAAGCAGAGGTACAGACTAGGAGAAGCCTGGCTTGAAAGCTGCCAGGAGGAGAAGGACCTGGGGATGTTGGTTGACAGCCGACTGAACATGAGCCAGCAGTGTGCCCAGATGGCCAAGAAGGCCAATGGCATCTTGGCCTGCATCAGAAACGGCATGAGCAGCAGGTCCAGGGAGGTTATTCTCCCTCTGTACTCAGCACTGGTGAGACCGCACCTCAAGTACTGTGTTCAGTTCTGGGCACCTCACCACAAGAAGGACGTTGTGGCTCTGGAGTGAGTCCAGAGAAGAGCAACAAAGCTGGTGAAGGGGCTGGAGAACAAATCTTATGAGGAACGACTGAGAGAGCTGGGGCTGTTCAGCCTGGAGAAGAGGAGGCTGAGGGGAGACCTTATTACTCTCTACAACTACCTGAAGGGAGGTTGTGGAGAGGAGGGTGCTGGCCTCTTCTCCCAAGTGACAGGACGAGAGGGAATGGCCTCAAGCTCCACCAGGGAAGATTTAGGCTTGAGATAAGGAAAAAATTCTTCACTGAAAGGGTCGTTAGGCATTGGAACAGTCTGCCCATGGAGGTGGTTGAGTCACTGTCCCTGGAGGTGTTTGAGGTGAGGGTGGATGAGGTACTTAGGGGCATGATTTAGGGATTGGTGGGAATGGTTGGACTCGACGATCCGGTGGGTCTCTTCCAACCTGGTTATTCTGTGATTCTGTGATTAGTGAGTCAATAAATATCATTTGCTAAATGAGCAAGACAAAATTCTGCCTTTGAACACCGATGTCCACAACAAGGCAGATGGAAAACTGGAGCTTCATTTAAAGTAAGCTTGAGTCTTTGCCACACTGCATCATACCATCCTCCTTAATACCAAATCTAACTTTCAGCTCTGGTTTTGCTGCAACATAACAATTCTAAATATTTAAAGATCTGAAGAAGAAAATCTACAATCTATTCAGTCAAAATCATAAAATAGCCACAACCTTGGCCTAGGTATAATTTTTTTGAGCATCTGTTACGTACGTCTATTCATCCATGTCCAGTGTTCCTGAATAAGTGAAGTTCTACAGCACTGCGGTACTGGTTATTTTACAACCTTATGCAACACTCATGTTAACTTAAGGGATCAGGATCCTTAAGTACAGAAACTCAGGTTTTCAAAAAACAGAGATCTGGAAAGTTCTAATTTTACAACACTAAGAATGATACCACAAATTTGAAATGTTACTATTTATTCCTACGCAATTAAATAGGAATGGCAATAAATCGTTTCATGAGAAAAATATGAAAGTCGTAGCTGTTGCATCACAAAATGCCACTCCATTTTCAAGTAGCACAGCAATAACTAATAAATCATACTCACTTGTAGCAGAACCAAGGAGATTTTTTGAAGGTTTTTCCTCCCCTGTATTGTAATCCAGTAGATAATCTATACAGAACGAAGAACACTTTTGACTATCAAAATTAAATGTGTCATGGGCAAAGAAATTAATCTCAAGTTTTAACATGTCATTTGACTGTATTGATTTGACAGTCTGAAAATAAAACAAAAATGGTTAAAGGACATAGATTACATACTGAAATATCAAGCTCTGAGCAATGAGAAACCCAACGAGATCCAGGGTTCAAGCTCCAGTTCTCCCAGTATTCATGATACAAACAGCTCGTTGAGCTTCATACATGTATTTCCTCCACCTCCTCCTTGAGGGCAAGAGGTCAGCATTTTCATACTTTTTTATCTAAACAGTCTGGTAAGCCCAAATAAACACTTTCCCAATTGCGTGCAGCACTGATCATATAGCCTCAGCGAATGGGCTATGCACATGAAGAATAAAGCTGCCGTGTGAGCTGCTTTGATTATTTTCGTTATCCTTTACTACCGTTAGCACAAGAAGACATGAATGCCTTGCCTTCCAAGTGAAACAGACTTAATTCTAGCATTTTAAAGTAACCCTCTAAACAGGTACAAGATATTGTTTAAAAGGGTTGTTGGATAAGCCCAGAAATGCTGAAATACCATCAACAGGACTAAAAGTGAATTCAGCAGCCAAATCATCTAGCACATGCAGGAAACAACGAGCCACCAGGCCAGCACAAGACACGTCTGAATGGCTAAAAACGCAGAAGTTACTTGCTTACCATAGTCTTCATCAAAGAGTTCTTGTCGTTCTGACTGGTACTGGGAATCAGCTATTTCTTCGTACTCTTCAACCATGCTAGTACCAAATACTCTGTGAAAAAAGTTTTAAAATAAAAACCTAATATTAGTCCATCATCATGTAGTTACTCGACATAACTGATAATTAGATGAGCATTATTGTTACATAGCATGTAGCAAAACCAATTAGATAAGCGATAGTTGCCTTCAGTTAATGAAGATCAACCTTATTTTCTCAACCTCATATCCACAAATTCTACTGCATGCTTTAAAGTGCTGCACCAAAACAAAATCCCATTTTTAATTCTAGCAATTCCAAACAGACTTTACCTCCTTTTAAACTCAAGCTCACACCCACACTTCCTTGTCTTACGCCCTCCGTGAACTCTTAACATCTCCACTCCAGCTTCAACTTTTAATATCTTTGAATACCTATTCATGACTACTTCATTTTGCACACAACGTTCTCTTTGACTTGCTCTGCCAAAATCAAATCAAACCAGTTTAAAGCAATCTTGTCAATTGAATATATGTTTGGGCTTAAAACACTTAGAGTTCCCAAGTTCAAATTCTGATGCAACTTTGACAGAAGAATTGACATTTTTAGGAGCAGTACAGAAGTTGATTATTCTCATCACTACACACAGTTGTTCTGATTTAGATATTCCAAGCATTACTAATTGTATGTACCTGAGGTGCCATACAACACAGCAGCTTCCCAAAAGCATTCACCACACCGGCTCTTCTTAGTTCACCATGTGTTCCCTTGTTTTCCTTGGTCAGCCTTGAAATCCTCAGGTCCCTCCTGTAAGGCTGCTCAAGTTCCTGCTTCCTAACACCTCTCTCACAAACTATTCCTTACATACTGGGGAATCAAATCCAGAAATTTACATCTGGTTAAAAAAGCTCTGAAGTATGCTATGCAGCAGGCAATTTAGGCCACTACTCCAATTTACAATATTTCCAACTAACTTAAACATACTGAAAACTACAACTTGTTGTCCAGCTATTATTAGAATATGCTAATCCTCACTGCAAGTAGGTAGAAAAAGCAAAACACTTAAGATATTACCTTATAAGACTTAAAGGACAAAAATGTTCTGATCCAAAGTGCGATATCAACTCCACCTGAAGAATAAAAAGTACTTAAAATAAAACTCTAAAGTCCCACAGGGTAATAGTTCATTTAACATGTAAATCCAATCTTGAAACTGGAAGTTTTGTTTACTCAAGGGATTTGTAGATTGCCCATAATAGGAAAGACTGAAAGATTTGCTCTCGCCATGTATTAAAGTGCTGAGTCGCAGCAAGAACACCCCAAGCCCCACGCATTCATCATTCCAAAAGAAGAGGTTGCTAACCTTTATGTACTTGATGAACATCTAAAGCAAGAAAAAGGAAAAGAAAAAAAAAAGGATGTCAGTACAAAGGCTGAACACATGCCACAGGCAACTACGAGTTCTGTCGGTTTGAATTCAGTGCTAGAAGTGCTTAAGGATAAAAGCTACAAAGGATAAAGCTGCAATACTACTTCATCTGCCTTAGGTAGCAAGATTTCATTTAGCTTTTACACCTTGCCAACAGAAGGTAACATGCAATAAGTTTCATTAATGGACTTAAACTGAAATAGGTTACATTTACTAAGTCTATTTTTTCCACTCAAAGAATTCAGATAAGTGACTCAAAATGAAAAAAAATCCTTCATAACATGTATTCTCTGTACTGCTGCACTACAAGCTCAACATAACATGCTTAAATTTATAGAAATGCTAGTGAAACAAAATGTACAGAGCACCCGGTGACACATTTGGAAACTTCCAGTCACCAATTTATTTCTAGTGAGAATGTGACTATACACTGATATTTATTTATTTATCTAAAATAATTTCCAAGTGCAGAATGCATTTACTAAACCAGTAGGTAGACACTACCAATGAAGGACTGCAATAATCTGCCACTGAGATCAAGACAACTATTCCTATAAAAGCACTCTTAAAAAAAAATTCCACTATTTTTGATAGAAGTTCATTAAAGCCACTTCAAAAAGAATCAAACTTTTTGACAATTTTTTTGGATTCTTCTGCAGACTTAGCACACTTAGGACTTGCTTCCTTTTTGTGCTGTAAAGTAAAAACATTACAAAAACAATCCTTTGGAAATGATACCTTGCTACATGATTCAAGGCAGAACATTAGATCCGCCAAGGGCTTAAGGGCCAAAGCATCTAGTGTAATTCTGAAACTTCAGTGACAAGCAAGATTCCAGCTACCTTAAAGCATTAATTCAGCCAGAAAGCAGAATTAAAAATAAATGACATTTTTATCCTTTGAATTGTGCAGAATTTCTGGGCAGAGAAGTTAGATAACAATCATTCATAGTTACTTTTTCATGAAAGCATAAGTTGTAATTCAATAGCACAAACCAAAATGTTTTTATTTTTGGCAAGCATCATAATCGGAAGATCATAGAATCAGCAGGTTGGAAAAGACCTCTTGGATCATTGAGTCCAATCATTCCTATCAAACAATAAACCATGTACTTGAGCACCTCACCCACCTGTCTTTTAAATACCTCCAGGAATCATGACTCAACCACCTCCCTGGGCAGCCTCTGCCAGTGCCCAATGACCCTTTCTGTGAAAAATTTTTTTCTGATGTCAAGCCTGAACCTCCCCTGGCACAGCCTGATGCCACTGCCCCCTGTCTTGTGCCCAGTCACCTGGGAGAAGTCAGCTCCCTCCTGCCTACAACCTCCTTTCAGGTAGTTGTAGAGAGCCTTCTCTTCTCCAGACTAAACAACCCCAGTTCCCACAGCCACTCATCATAAGACTCGTTCTCCAGCCTCTTCACCAGCTTTGTTGCTCTTCTCTGGACTCGCTCCAGAGCCTCAACATCCTTCTTGTGGTGAGGGGCCCAGAACTGAACACAGTGTTTGAGGTGGGGTGTCACCAGTGCCAAGTACAGAGTGGAGAAAAACCTCCCTGGATCTGCTGGCCACGCCATTTCTGATTCAAGCCAAGAGGCCACTGGCCTTCTTGGCCACCTGGGCACACTGCTGGCTCATGTTCAGTCTCTGTCAACCAACACCTCCAGGTCCTTCTCCTCCAGGCAGCTTTCTAGCCACTCTTCCCCTAGTCTGTAGCACTGCATAGGGTTGGTGTGCCCCAACACAAGTGCATTTGGCCTTGTTGAACCTCATACCGTTGGTCTCTGCCCAGCAGATAACACATCACTTGAGAGGACCTAAAAAGCCTGTGTTTTATTTGAATTTAAACTTCCACTACATCCCAATATTTTCACAAAAGCTTTTAGCCTAGTCCATGTACCACAATATTTGTGGAGTTTTATTCTCTTTAAGTCTCTTGAGTAAAATTAGCTGGCTGCAAGCTGTTTTGAAGGTGGAGAGATCTCTAGTGTCCAGTGCTCCAGTATCTGTAAGCCTAAGTTATTTGCATCACTCGGTTATGATTGAGGAACTGCAAAATTGCACCGAAGTCTATTGATGAGAATCAGAATTCAAATGCTTACTCTGTCTGACTCACTTAAAACTGTACAGCAGAGTACGGCACAAAAGTATCAAGAAATATGTGTGTTCTGAGACAAAATAGGTAGATACTTCTCAAATTAAGGAAACAGTTAAGTCAAATTAAGACTAGAACATTGCTGAATTTTGTCTTCATTCAGACAGCAACTACATATGTACTTCAACACAAGGCAACAGGTGCTTCCCAAGATCTTCTCAAGTACCATTATGAGGAAGGTAACTTACGACTGTGTGCCAAGGGTTTTGTACATAGCTGATCACACCTAGGGCCACTAATGAAAGCAGTACAATTAATGGTAAAGCATGCTTTGATAACATGTTTCTCTGAAGTTTTTTATAGAGAGTAAGCCCAGCAAACCCCTCCTTCCTTGAGCAGCATGGGTGCTTTTGCAGTGTTAAGTTACCTTAACATATTTTGCATACATCTGTTCATCCAGAGGAAAGCTCTGGACATTTCTCTCATCTCTTGCATGGAAAGTACCGAGTTTAATCCACTTGTTCGTTGGATACCTAGAAAAGAAACAATGGAGTCAGATAAAATGCAAGAACCTGCTGTTCACAGACATTTGCTGAAGTTTCTCAGAACACTTTTCTACAGGAATGAATGTTTTCAGTTACAACACACCATCAATGTGGGGTTTTCATGGAAAGAAGAGCTGCAAGATAAGGCTTGTCCCAACACAGAGCCTCAGCAATACTTCTTCACAAACTTAAAACAGTGTGCAAGCCCTTGCAGGATGAAACCCTATACTTGACCCAACCACTAACATTTAACCAGCCTACAGGAAAGTGGGAGCTGAAGAAGTCTTCCGAGATAAATGCTTAAGAAGATTACACAGAAGTGATTGGTTTTAAATATTATTGTAAGCAAGCAGCAAAAAAACTGTAAGCAGAGTGAAGAATATAAGCGACGGATCAAGTGTGGAAAATCAGAACCCACACACTTCAGCCACTGAAGAAAGTGAGTTTTCTGATACACTGTGTGAATGTCTACTCTTTCACACATCAGAATCATCGGCTCACTCCCAAAAGTGCTGGGGTACAACACTGCTTAAAACAAAACAGAGCCACCCTTTAATGAGCTACTTGGATAAGGAATGTTAAGGAATGTTCATTTTACACTCTGCTATCTACTACTGAGCTACTGTATAATTTTTACTGCTTCTTTGCCACTTTCAACAACTTTGTCTTCCCATTTTTAAGGTGGCAAAGAAAAAAATACACAAAGCATGGAAAGTACTCAAACCATGTATTCCAGGACTTCAGTTGCCTTTTCCATGGAAGATTAAGGTAATAACTGATAATATGCATACATCATAATTTCACAAGGCATTGCACTTTGCATAGTAACAGCCATACATGTTTCATGAAGCCATTCATTTAGTAATTCACTTTTCATTCCGAAGGGCAAGTTTTAATAACATACCTGTCACTAATAGACACCAGAAAGTCTTTAGGAGTAGAAGAGAACAGTTCATGATTTGCAACGTCAAGCTGCTTTACTTGAACTGGTTCACAGAGCTCAATAACAAACCTTGAAGATGAAAAGGAAATCATTTAAAAAAAGTGCTTTTCCTTCTACAATTACAGTCCTCAATCCTTTACATTGTTTCTGCTTCACTGGCTATAAAAACATTACAAAGATGCTGTACAGTACAGTTATTCCTTGCTGGTCTCTTCAAAAATCACTAGTGACATTCTAGTGACATTTACCCGCATATCCAGTTTAGTAACTCTAAAAAGCACCTGCAGCTACAAAAGCTTTACCCATCTTGTACTGAAAGGCAACAAAAGTCACAGTACTAAAAACTAAGGATAGCAAACAATTTAAACAAAACCCGAAATACCAGTTAAGATATGGTATGATAAATTTGGATCATGTGTCCTACAATTACTTGACAGCTTGGGAAAGAAATCAGAAATCTTTACTTGAACAACCAGAGCTTTATCTTCTGCAAGATTATAATTATGCAAAACCTACAAATACTAAAGCAAATGAAGTTATCCTCTTAATCTTACTGCTGAATACTAGAGAGTTCTACACTGGAAACATCGAGTGCTAAAACTATCAAGAGTTCCTTACAGACATTTCAGGCAGAGACACACCAAGGTCAAGTCAGCCCACAGGATACAAACAGTTCCATTGTGATGGACACTACAACCATGCTGTCATACAAGCAAACATCAGTAACTTACCAGATTTTAGCACTGCATGGATTTAGCATATAAAGGTCCATATTTTCCATCAAAATAGCTGAAGTGCTCTGTACAAAGAGAATCAATATTTTAAATTGTCTGGTAGATATTAACACAGTGGTTTTGCCCTCTCTCCAAAAATAACATTGCTATTACCTATACAGACTAATGCCAAGTTTCACAACAATGTAAACAAGATAATATACACGTGAAATTATGCCACAGTACTTTGAGGCAAACACAGCTTATTCATTAGGGTGAGCTATTTAATACAGCTTTGTTCAGATGATCAATTGCTGAGTATACTCTGCTCTCCCTCATAAATTTACCTCAAGAGATATCAGCTTCTCTATAGCGACCTCACTTAAGAAAGGGACAGACCACAGTTTATGTTCCATTTAATAAATCAAAAATCATAATAAATCAGAACATAGAAATAAAAGACTACTGTAAAAATCAGTGTTCAGTTTTAAATAAGCGTACTTTGCACTACTTCTTGCTTAAGAGTAAACTGAAATAACGCACACTAATAATTAGTAAATGCTTACCTTTGCCTCTGGATTTGCTGCCAAAATTTTGGCACCACACTCTACAGAGGCATAGTTATTTCTGTTTTTCTGGACCTTTTTTGTGGAATGCTGTGCACTAGCAGCAGAAGGGTGCATTGACTGACCTAGGAACAAGAAAACAGTGCTACCATAACAAAGCACACAACAAACAGCATTTTCACTTTCAGAGAACTTCTGCTCATTGCTTTTATGTAATAAATGCTATCAATTATGTAGTTCATGTAGAACAATGAAGTTCCAGACCACATTCCAAATTCAGACAGTTTCACTACTCAAATTTGAGACAAGATGAAAGTGGTCTGTACTTAGACCAAATCAATGAAACCTGAACTTACTCTTTTCCTTCTCCACTTCCATGACTTTCTTCTTCCATTCATCAAATGTTGGAATGTCTCCAGGGTCCTTTGGAGTCATTACTGATGTAGGGTCAATTTCTCCTGTTTTCTTATAGTCTTTCTGCAAAAGAGCGAACCACCAATTGTGAATATTTTTCACAAAACAATGAAACAAAGAAAACAAAGGTGAATTTAAATGCTTTAAAACATTCCACGCTCTTATCAAGGCAACAGCAGATGCATTACTTGAATTCAAGCTAAAAACTTAGTGCCTAGGTAAGAACATAAACCAGAAAAAAAAGTGATGATTTCCTCCCAGAATTACAGATTATTTTACAGAGGTATTAGTAATTTTTGTGGTTAACATAATACCTTTTAAGCAAAAACTAAAACATCTGCTTTTTCTTCAAAATTTTTGTTTTTCTGCCTCCTATGGAGAAAAGGTTTCCCTGTAACAGAAATCTTCCAACATGCATGCTGGTCATATCAGGATTCCAGAGGTGCCCTGGAGTTTTTGAGCATCTCAAAACCCATCAGAATGAAACAATATTTTAAAATGTTTTATTTAATGTTTAGTGATCAAAGAAATCATGTATTGGACTGGCCTGACGAAGTAGCAACTCTTAAATTAACCATACACTATGCCACTTCAAGGCTTAATTTCTCCTTCATACAAACATTTCCAGCACACCAACAGATGTGTGAAAACCTATTACTAGATGTTTCAAGTGTAGAGGCTATTTTGTAGGCAACACTTTCTGGTAGTTTCCAAAACGACTGCTTTGTAGGTTGACATTTTCTCTGTACTTAAACCAAGAATTACTTCACATATAATTCTATAGCTGAAAGTCCTAAAAGAGACAAACCCATGTACTTGAACAAATGTGACAAGAAAATTCTTCACATAACTGCACTGCAACAGAACTTTAGATGCAGCGTATGCAAAAATACATACACACATATTTAGAAGCAAGAGGACCTAAAAAAACCCTGTACCTTCCTCTCTCAAGAAAGTTCAAGATTTAAGATCCTCCTAGGATGACAATGAAAGTGACAAGTCAAAAAACTAGTTGAGTAAGCAACGCAAAATCATGCTTTTAACTGTGGCCAATGCCATAATTATTTGAATTGTAGTTTTTAAAGCATTAGGTTAAATAAAGAAAATCTTGGCATTTTTTTTTTAAATAGTGGTTTACACCAATTTGCTTTAAGTCCTTTAGAAGACTCTTCCTGACTACATGTCATTATTTTAAGGCACATGGTACTCTTCAATAATCACAGAATGCCAGAACAGTAGGGGTCGGAAAGGCCCTCTAGAGCTCAACCAGCTCCACCTCCTGCTACAGAAGAGCCACATCAAGCAGCCCACACCAGAGCACGCCCAGGCAGGTTTGGATCTCCCTGGACCAGGAGACTCCACACCCTCCTTGGGCAGCTGGTTCCAGTGCTCCGTCACTCTCAGAGGAAAAAGATTTTTCCTCAGGTCCAGGCGGAACTTCCCATGCTCCAGTTTGTGCCCATGGCCCCTTGTCCCGTTGCTGGGCACCACTGATCAGAGCCTGGCTCCCTCTTCCTGAACTCTGCCCTTTAGATACGAATCAGTATTGATGGGATCGCCTCTCTGTCTGCTGTTCTCCAGACTGAACAGACCCAGGGCACTCAGCCTCTCCTCGCAGGAGAGTTATCCAAATTACTAGTGACAGCTTAATCATGATTCTAAAATAGCAGAAAAATATTCTTGCCATGGCCTTGGTCACTCTTCACCTACTTAAAAATGTAAGCTTTGGGAAGCATCTCAGCAAAAACAAAAGCACCCATACAGGTAAGTACGAGAGACCTGTCTATGCTTCTTGGCCCACAGTGGCCAACTAAGAATCCTAGGAAATAATAAAAACTCAACAAACATTTTGTATTTCCTCCAATTGCCATCTTTGCCTTTAGCCATCTGCTTGCTACTCAGATCTTCCTGACTCAGTCGAGATTTAACTCTCAGACTTCTCTTCCATAAACTTAATGCCTCTCTACCCTTGTTTTTAAACCTATGTGAAAAAAAATCAGCATGTTGAGGGAATCCCCAGCTTACTTATCCATTACACAAAGAATGTTTCTCCTGGATTCTGCTCTACAGAGTTTTATTTGATTTCCCCCAAGTATTTGAAGAAACTTGGGTCAAAAAATTTTCTGTGCCAATGAGTAAACCTTGCTGCTTTTTTCTTCCTGTTTATTACTCTCTAATCGAGACAGGAACAATAGAACCACACGCAGTGCTCCAAGCGTGAGGGCATTGCATTTATACAGCAGCTATCAGAAAAATGATAGCTATCGCTCATCTTTAACAATGGTGGTAACCTAACACAATGCATTAAGCTCCTGTGTGCACTGAGCAGGTATCAGCACTGCTTACCTCCCTTTTTAAGTTCTCCGAGGCATTCAGAGCAGATTTTTGCTCATCTGCCCCCTTCTCAGCTGTTGAAGCTTTCGGCTCAAACTCAGATTTTGTCTTCTTTCCCTTGCCATGTGAAGATGATATGTTCTCTATATGTTGACCTGCAAGGCTGGAAGTTGTAAGAGTATTAGGACCTATAATTGAACAAATTTTCAGACATATGCAATATTAAACACACACACAAATATGTAGATAAGCAAGCACATGCATGTTTGTTGCCAGGCCAGGACAGAAAAGAACAACTTAACAACCTTTAAATTATTCAGACTCACAACCTACTTCAGTACTCACCTTTCTGGTGCACTGACAAAAGAGGAAGGCTCACTCTGAGGATCAGCCTCAAGTGTCCCACCAATATCACAGTCAGGTTCTGACTGCTCAGCTTCACTAGAGCTGACTACAGGGATATCAGCACGGGAATTTTCTATTGCACTGAAGGGAAAGAAACAACATGCTTTTTACCCTTCTCATAACACAAGTAACCCTGCTAATCAACCACATAACTAAAGATATTTGAAAGTTTTAAAAAAGCAACAGTCTTACGGAAATAATTAAGGGAAGTGGAATACGGTACGCTGTGCTTGTGGAACTGTGTTCTCAGCTGTACCCATGCAAGAACATAAGTTCTTTTTCAAGGCCGCTTCTCTCAAACGAACTTTGAATTAGTTTCTCATCTCACAGAACCCTCATCTCACATCTTACCAAAAACTGAAATAGATCATTTCATCACTAGAAATTAATAACTTCACAATTACCTAACTGCCAGCAATTTTCCCTTTCAAAGGAATCAAACAGAAGACTGAGTTCCACCACTAAAAGCTCCTCTTGCTCCCAAGCCAACGGGCAGCAGTCAGAACAGAACTTGGCTAACACTGGAGGAGAAAAGGGGTGGCATAAAAACACGTAGAAGAGTCAGCCAGACTTCCTTTCCACTACATTCTCTTCTTTTGCCAGTGTAAGAAAAGCGAGGCAGTCCAGTAGAGCATTATCCAAGCTGCATGAACAGCTCAAACTAGCTGATCTGCCCACTGGTGTACTTCGTCTCTCTCAGAAAGGCTGAACACATTGCATCATCTAAAGCAAAAATGGAAAGAAAGCCTCCCTACAAGCTCTTTAGGAATGATGGAATGGGGGGGAGGAGAAGATGGGCAAAAAATAACTCCAGTGACTTTCCTCCTTTCTCCAATACAGGGACAACTTTCACATTGATCTAGGTTATAAACTAGGTTTAATTTACCCTGCCTCCTAAATTTCAACATAAGCCTTCTTCAACATCAGCAGCAAACTAGGTTAATCCAATATAGTGATACAGAGCTGCAAAAACACAAACAACAAGTCGGCAACTTAAAAGGGGATCTTTTTGGTGCTGACTGCTGTAATCATTAACAGAAGCACCATAATAGACACAGGGAGACATTTTTAGACCTTTCATACACTGAAGTTCCCATAGTATTAAACAAGGAAAACTCATACGTATTCAAGACTTTTCACTATGTAGCAAAATCTAAAACACTAGGAATACAATAATTTATTGGCCACAAACAGGAAGTAGTTCTCCAAATGCTCCAAAACGAACACATCCGAGATGCATGCAGTTCACCCCTGCATTTAACACTTCAATGACTGAATTAAGATTGACCACTACACCTAAAAAGCTGCACAGATTCTTGATCTCAGTAAATAGATGACAACACGAGTAGTGATCAACTGAATAAATTACAGAAAAGCATAAACTTAAAAATACTGTGATACCAGGGTGTACCTGCCTGGCCTTAAATAACTCATTTTGGCAGAAGGTGAGTAGCACAAGCCTAAAAGCTGTAGTCCTTCCTCTCCTTTGGGTTCTTTAATTTGTGAGCAGCTTAGCCTTAATTTTTCAAGTGCATTACCAAGCTCCCTTTGCATGGCAGCCAGAAGAGGAGCTCAGATTACTTTTCAAGATGTTTCTATATTGAAAAGCTACAATTGGTGCTTCCTAAAAAAAACATAATACAAAGTAGTTTGAAATTAATTTACTCCCAGAATATTTTGATTAGGAGGCCCTGCCAGAACATTAGTCCAGTAACACCTAAGGGAGCTGGATGTTGTTACACTAATGGGAATCCACATTTAAATAGGAAAAATGCTGTCTAAAGATAACAAATGCAACTGAGTCTTTCTAAAGATCTTTTTTAACTAGACTGGATTAACAGTTTAACAGCTGGACTACAGCTGTTTTGGATATTGGAGTTAAACAGTACAGAAAGGTTTCCATTTTCATATGTTTCATAGTTCAAGTCTCAGCATTCAGCACTCTAGTAGTCTCCAGCTAAGACGGCAAGACTGTTTTCAGCAATTATAATATACCAGGAAAACTGGACTATTAAAAGTTCCAAAACAACAAAGAGAAGTCTATGTCATTTTTAATGTGTTGAATTTTCATCTAACATAGTATTAGATCTTCATCAGCAGACAATCAGAAGAACATATGCCTCTTAGCACAC